>OZ030006.1:34096248-35296248 GCA_964023405.1 Apodemus agrarius | reverse complement strand
GACTGGCATGGCCGTACAGAAAACTGAGATTACCAGGGTAAAACTTCAGCCATCTCATCCTTCAAGGTGGAAAACAGGTATACATATTCTTTTTTTTGTTGTTGTTGGGGAGACAACTCTGCATGTTTAATATTCATGTGAATACAATTTGATACAAAAAGTAAAACATAATCTAATGACCAGAAGTAATAAAATATATAAAAGTTAGTTCATGTATAGCCCAGAATTTGATATACAAAAACAATTGCAATAAAAATGTGTTCAGTTCTTTAGAGGTATCAGTCTCTTTAAAAATAAAAATTCTTATTTTATTTATTGATTGGGTTGATCTCATTATGCTTAGTCCTACACACAGGACCTCCAAAACAACAACATACAATAACAATCATCACATTTATAAACCATATTCTATTTCTCTATTCATTAGCTGATGGTCATGTAGTGCTTTTGATTCCTTTGTTAGTAGAAATATTGTCACACAAGATATTCATATTATTTGTGACTATTGTCATACCACACATGGTATCATTTTCCTAAATTCTTTTTCAGCCCACTTATCCTTTGCGTAGTGGAAAGCTACTCATTTGTTTGAGTTAATTTTGTATTCAGTCACTTTGCTGAAGTTGTTTATCAGCTATAGGAATTCTCTCATGGATTTTTTTGGTGTAGTCATTTATGTATACTATCATATCATCTGAAAATAATGATAACTTGATTTCCTCCTTTCCAATTTGCAACATTTGACTTCCTTTTGTGGCCTAATTGCTCTGGCTAGAAGTTTAAGAACTATCTTGAATAGATAGGGAGAGAGTGGGCAGCCTTGTCTTGTAAATGATTTTTGTGGGATTGCTTCATGTTTATTTCCATTTGGTTTGATGCTGGCTATTGGCTTCCTGTATTTTGCTTTTAATATAGTGAGGTATGGACATGCAATTTCTATTCTTTCCAAGACTTTTATCATGGAGAGGTGTTGCATTTTGTCAAAAGCCTTTTCAGCATCTAATGAGATGAGTATGTGGTTTTTCTTTGAGTTTGTTTATATAGATGTTTATATTGATGGATTTCCATATATTGATCTATCCCTGCATCCCTGTGATGAGGCCTACATTATCATGGTGAATGACCATGTGTTCTTGAATTTCGTTTGCAAAAATTTATTGAGTATTTTTGCACCAATATTCATGAGGGAAATTGGTCTGAATTTTTCTATCTTTGTTGGGTCTTTGTGTGGTTTAGGCATTAGTGTGACTGTGGCTTCATAGAAAGTGTTAGGTAGTGTTTCTTCTGTTTCTAGTTTTGAAATATTTGAGAATTATTTGTATTAAGTCTTCTTTGAAGATCTGATAAAAACCATTTGTTCCTGGAAGTTTTTTGTTTGGGAGATTTTCCAATGACTGCTTCTATTTCCTTAGAGGTTATGGGACTGTTAGGATGGTTTATCTGATCCTGATTTAACTTTGGTACTTAGTATCTGTCTAGGAAATCACCCATTTTATCTAGATTTTCCAGTTATGTTGAGTATAGGCTTTGGTAGTAGAATCTGATCATTTTTTTAATTCTTCAGTTCCTGCTGATATGTCTCCCTTTGGATACTGTCTCTGTGCCCTTGGTTAGTATGGCTAAGAGTATATCCATCTTGTTGATTTTCTCAAACAACTAGCTCCTGCTTTGTTTTATTTTTTTGATTCTTTGTATAATTCTTTTTGTTTTTTCTTGATTGATTTCAGACCTGAGTTTGATTATTTCCTGTCATCTACTCCTGTTGGATATATTTCCTTATATTTGTTTTAGAGCTTCAGATGTGCTATTAAGCTGCTAGTGTATGCTCTCGCCAATTTCTTTATGGAAGCACTCAGAGCTATGAGTTTTCCTCTTGGTGTGATGCTAACCAAACCAGTGACAGATTTGTATGACAAGAACTTCAATTCTCTGAAGAAAGAAATTGATGAAGACCTTAAAAGATGTAAAGACTACAACACTCATGGATCTGCAGGATGAACATAGTAAAAAATGACCATCTTACCTAATATAATTTACTGATTCAACATAATCTCCATTAATACTCCAACTCAATTATTCGCAGATAAATAAAACAATTCTCAAATTTATCTGGAATAGGAAAAACTCAGGATTCCAAATTCCATACTCAACAGTAAAAGAATATCTGGGAAGATCATAGTCCCTAACCTCAAGCTATATTACAAAGAAGTAGTGATAAAAAGCACATGGTGTTAGTACACATCCAGACAGATAGATCTGTGGAATAGAAGTAAAGACCCAGAAAATAACCTACACACTTTTTGTCATTTGATATTTGACAAAGGTGCCAATACAACCCAGTGGAAAAAAGACAGCATTTTCAACAATTGGTGCTGGGTCAACTGGCAGTCAGCATGTAGAAGAATGCAAATTGATCCATTCTTAGCTCCTCATACAAAGCTCAAGTACAAGTGGACCAAGGATCTCCACATAAAACAAGATACACTGAATCTAATAGAAGAGAAATTGGGGAAGAACTTTTAACACATGAACACATGTGACCTTTTCCTGAACAGAACACTGATGCCTTGTGCTCTAAGATCAACAATCAACAAATGGGACCTCATAAAACTACAAGGCTTCTGTAAGGCAATGGATACTGTCAATAGAACTAAATAGCAACCCACAGTTTGGGAAATGATCTTTACCAACTTACATCCAAGAGAGGACTAGCATTCAAGATATACAAAGAACTCAAGAATTAAATCCAAAGAATCAAATAAACCTATTAAAAATAGTGTACAGAGCTAAACAGAGAATTTTCAACTAAGGAATATCATTTGACTGAGAAGCACTTAAAGAAATCTTCAACAACTTAGTCATCAGGGAAATGCAAATTCAAATAATCCTGATAGTCTACATCATACAATTCAGAATGACTAAGATCAAAATCTCAGGTGAAAGCAGATGCTGGCAACGATATGGAGAAAAGAGAACATTTCTCTATTGCTGGTAGGATTTCAAGCTGGTACAAGCACTCTGGAAATCAATCTGGGGGTTCCTCAGGAAATTGGGAATAATTCTACCTGAGGACCCATCTATACCACTCCTAGACATAAAACCAAAAGATACTCCAACATAGAATAAGGACACATGATCCACCATGTTCATAATAGTCGTATTTATAATAGCCAGAAGCTGGAAGGAACCCAAATCTCCTTCAATAGAGAAATGAATACAGAAAATGTGGTACATTTACCCAATGGAGTACTACTCAGCTTTTAAAAACAATGATTTTATGAAGTATTTGGAAAATGGATAGAACTATAAAATATCATCCCGAGTGAAGTAACTCAATCACAAAAGAACATATATGGTATATACTCACTGAAAGTAGATTTTATTCCAAAGAAATTCAGAATACCCATGATACAACTCAAAGTCCATATGAAAACCAAGAAGAAAGTAGATCACATCAAAGTGTAGATGTTACAGAACTATACAGGAGGGGGAAGAGAACAATCTGGGAAGTAGAGAGAGAGAAGGATCTGGGAGGGAGAGAGGAAGGAGAGGCAAAAGAGGGGCAGCTCAGATATGGGAGGAGATAGAGGAGAAATAAAGAGGGTCTGGAGTTTGAAAGTAGGTGTGTAGCAGTGGGGGAGGGGAAATGGAGATGAGCCTTGAAAGTCCCAGAGGCTAGGGACCCAGAGGTTTCCAGGGTTTAACAGGGAGGACTTTAGCCAAAATTTCCAACAAAGGGAAGATAGAACCTGTAGAGAACATATCCACTGGATAGGCATGGCTCCCAGTTGAGAGATGGTGCCATCCACCTACCTCAGAAATTATTAATACATAATTTCTGTCAAGACAAAGAGTGGAGAAAAAACTGAAGAAAAGTCCATCCAGAGGCTGCCCCACCTAAGGATCCATCACTTCTGCTGACACAAAACCGAGACACTATTGCTGATGCCAAGAAGTGCATACTGACAGGAGCCTGGTATAGCTGTCCCCTGAGAGGGTCTGCCATTGCAGAACTGGATGTACACAGCAAAACATTAGACTAAGCATAGGGACCCAAATGGGAAAGTTAGGGCAAAGACTGTAGAAGCTGAAGGGCTTTGCAACCTCATAGGAAAAACAACAATATCAACCAACCAGAACCATCGAAGCTCCCAGGGAGTAAAGCACCAACCAAAGAGTACATGGCAGGTACCCATGGCTTCAACTAGATATGTAGCAGAGGACTGCCTTATCTGTCATCACTGGTAGGGTTCCTCCTTGGTCTTATGGATACCTGATGACCTTGGTAGGAGAACAATAGGACACTGAGTCAGGAGTGGTTGGGCTAGTGGGGGAGAACCCTCATAGAGGCAGGGGGAGAGAAGAGGATATAAGGGCCTTGTAGAGGGGCAACTGGGAAGTAGGAAACATTTAAATTTAAATATAGTAACCAATACAAAAGAAATATTGTCAGGGTTAAAAACCTCTCTTCAAAATAATTTCATTTATTTTGTCTATATACACTGTAGTCTCAGGATTTGATCCATGTGTACTCTAGAATTAAGTTTATTTCACAGAGTTTCAGAATGGAATGGTAAATAATAAAGTCTTGAGAGACCCAGTAGGTTTCAGGGAAAATACAGTAACAATACTAACTAAAGGAAAGGTGTGAGAAAAATGGAAAAGCCAGCTATATATTAACTTTTAAAATTCACATTTAATAAAAATGTGTGTTCAGCTTGAAAATATAAGCATAAATAATGGATATTTTGTATGCCATTCTGAGAAGAGAAGCAACAACAGTACATTTGTTTAAATGTTGTTACAAAGAAATGAATTAATTTTTTCAATTCTTCCATTCTTTGTTTTCAATCATAATGCTTTGGTATTAAACGAACATGCCATATGCTTTGGGATTCCAGAGAGTGTTTACCATAGAAAAAATACCAAAATGAAAATCCCCATGTATTTTCCTTATACTTTGAATTTTGAGACTTCTTGGAATAATTTTTTATTGACTCATTTAAAACTCTATTCTTTTATGAAGTAAATTAATAGAATTCTGCATTATATTAATCTAACAAAAATTTGCCCAAAATTTTATAAACATTGTATTCATAATAACTTTTATCTTGATGAGCATTTTTCTCTTTTATTATTTTTTGTAATTGAAATAGGTTTTAATCCAAAAGATTTGGCTGTATTATTTCTGTTTCCACAATTCTTCCATAAACACCCAACTTCATTTTCTCTCTTGCTTTATCTAAACAAAAACACAGTTTGAAAGGGTACAATGTGTTATGTTGAGAAAGGTTTTATGAATTACATACAATAGAAGTCATACAACTATATTAGGTTATAACTTAGGACAGAAGGATAGAAAAAGAACAAGTTACAAGTTGGGTTAGGCCACAGTCTTCAAGATATGCCTCTAGGTATCTTCACTAGACAGCTATAAAAGATGAATCTGTAAAGGCTGTTTAACATCCAAACTGAAGCATTTCAAAAGATGTTTGTGTCAACAAATAAAAATATATCACATATTTCAACAAAGGTATATTATTTGTGATATTAATGCTATCCCAAGAACTATAGACCATCTCAGTAAAATACAGTGTCAAATACAAGAAACATACCTATCTTTTGTCAGTTAGGGAGCCCAAGAGACCCCAAAACATTATAGGTTGCTGCAATGTCCTTAGTTACCTCCCTGGAAAGGGAGGAAAGACACTATTTCTCACAACACCATACATATCAGAAGCAGGTCATAGAAGAATCTAGATGTAATCAACCTGGGAACCTCCTTCTTGAGCACAAAATCTTATAGTTAAGATGTTTTGCACACTACCATGAATGTAAAACAAGCTATATTCCTATGAATTGGATTGCTGAGAATTACATCAGTGACAAGGTGACTGAGATATTTCCAGGGATATAAATGTGGCATATATCTTGACAGTAACCAAGAGCCATTAAACCATATTTAAGGCCCAATCTAGCAGCTAAAATATAAAGATCCCTCTGGAGAAAATTCAGAAAGATTGTTGGAATCAGACTGTGATCAGGTTGCATGCATTGAAATAGCATCATTTAGAATAGACACAGAAGCTATACATATAGCTTAGTAAGCTTAACTAACTGAAGAGAAATTAGTTAACCATTTTATAAACCACACATTCAGTCATGGAAATCATTCTAGAATAGAAGCATCACAAGTTTATATCTATACTAAAAGAGTTGGACACAAGAAACAGTATAGCAGAAGCCACCTTTGAAGTTTCATAGTAAACTAAGTTTGGTAAAATTGAGTATAAACTTCTTTAAGTTTCTTGAGATTATACTATAAATATATCATTCCATCTTTCCCTTTCCTCTAAACTTTCTCAGGTAACTTGCCTTGTTCAAATTCATAGCCTATGTTTCTTTAATTTCTGTTAAAAATATATGTTTCTCACTTGATTTAACAATTTTTAAAACAATTGACAGGGTAAGGCAAGACATATCAACACAATTAAAGTTAGCTTCAGCATTTTCAGGAATTTTTAGAAGTAATAAAGACAAAAATAGCTATTTTCATGAATCCTAACTACTAGTGCCTTGAACACTGGATCTCAAGTAAAATTTCTTACTCTCTACCACAAAGTTGCTTAGGAATTTTAGAGAATTACTTTTCAAGCACACACACACACACACACACACACACGCACACACACACACACACACACACACACACAGAGGCACCTACACACACAGAGAAGAACTAACATACAAAGGATCAGTATGCAATATCATTATCTATTTTTACTTCAATCGTAAAAATAGATTTTCCCATTAATGACATATGAAGCAAAATGTGAACTTATCTTCAAAGTATTATCTTGATTTGAGAAGCATTATGTGTTGTCACTTTGGTTATCCACAATAGATAGTTTTCAAATGTTACTTCAATTTTTTTCTCATTACATGGAAATGACCTACAGGGAACTCACACATAAATCTGTTAGAATACTATGCAGACAGAAATGACAAACATTAGAAAGGAACTAAGGCATCTTTAATAGAGGAATTCAGCAGAGCTATGCTGGGGACACAGATGGAAGTAAACTACAATGATATCCTATCTCTGATATTGGCTTTACTGGTATTCTTTTTTCATTTAGAGACATTGTTCTACATAAGTTTTAAAAGAACTGACATATGCCTCAAGAAGATAGAAATTAACATTTTTAAAGCATAATGAATATTGGGATTTTAGAAATTAATAATTAGAAAAATTAAACATACCATTGACTTTATTTGTTACTGTTTAAATTAATCATGCAAAAGAAAATAGTATGATAATTTTGTCTAATTTCTGGCACATCTGTTAGGTACTGATTGAAAATGCTAGCAAAATAGAGTACTGGATCAATTTGGTATATTCAAAAATGAAAGGTTTTGCAAAATTACTAACAAAACACACACAAAAAGTAAGCTAAAAAATTCTAGATGGTAATTTGTGCTCTGTGATCAACTGTAATGCTTAGGGGAGTCTATGGGATCTCATCTACAAATAACTGTAAAAGAGGTAAGCCATGTCTGACCCTGGATTCTTATATTTTAGCCTATATTATTTAGTGAGGACATTTTGCTGTTCTATTATAGGGTAGCTCCATTTAAATTCTTTTTAAATGTGTATATGAACACATTTTAGTAAACATAGTGGTTTGGAATGTTCTTTTTTACTGAATAGCTTTCATAATGTTCTAAGGTACGAGGCAATAGTGCATGCTACTGAAATAAATGACTGAGGTTTAATCTTACCCCACCTTCTCTGAGGTACAGTAGGCAGAGGTGTGACAAACAAGTTCATTGGTGCAATAGTGGTACAAATATATTAGGTGTAACCAACCACTTGTTTGGATGAAAAAACCAATATTACATGTTAAACCCATAACTGATATATTCTATGAGGTTGATATCCTCTGCTGGACAAATCAGAGGTCATAGAGAACATACCAGTAAATCGCAAGTCACACAGAAACCTCCCAGTGAACAAGGTTCAGATAATAAAACACTGCAAAATATTTGCTGAACAGAAAGGTCTAGCTGGGTACTACCTCCAATTTCTGAGGAACTGACAAACATTTCTAAAGTGGCTGTACCACCTTGTGATCCCACCAGCAGTGGAGGGGTGTTCCTCTTTCTGAACATCCTCACCAGCACCTGCTGTCACCTGAGATTTTGGGTCTTACCCATTCTGATTGGTGTGAGTTGTAATCTCAGGGTTGTTTTGATTTGTATTTCCCAGATGATTAAGGATGTTGAACCTTTCTTTAGGTGCTTCTCAGCCATGCTGTATTCCTAAGTCGAGAATTCTTTGTTAAGCATTGTATTCTATTTTTAATAGGGTTATTTGGTTCTCTGAAGCCTAACTTCTTGAGTTCTTTCTCCTGGGCATATACCCAGAAGAGTTTTCATCTTGTAGTAAGGATACATAATCCATTATGTTCATAGCTGCCTTATTTATGATAGCGAGAAGCTGGAAAGAACCCAGATGTCCCTCAGCAGAGTGATGGATACAGAAAATGTGTTACATTTACACAATGAAATATGTATCAGCTATTAAAAACAATGAATTCATGAAATTCTTATGTAAATGGATGGAACTGGAAAATATCATCCTGAGTAAGGTAGCTCAACCACAAAGAACACACAGTATGCAATCACTGATAAGTGAATATTAGTCCAGAAGCTCAGAATACCCAAAATAAAATTCATAGACCAAATGAAGCTCAAGAAGAAGGAAGACCAAAGTATGGATACTTTGGTCCTTCTCAGAAGGGAGAACAAAATACCATGGGATGAGATACAGAGATAAATTGTGGATCACAGACTGAATACAAGACCATCCCTAGAGTGCCCCACCCTGGAAACCATCCCATATACAATCACCAAACCCAGACACCATTGTGTATGTCAACAAGCACTTGCTGACAGAAGCCTGATATAGCTGTCTCCTGATAGGCTCTTCCAGAGCCTGACAAATACAAAGGAACATGCTCTGAGCCAGCCATTGGACTGAGCACAAGGTCCCCAATGGAGGAGCTAGAGAAAGGACCCATGGAGCTGAAGGGGTTTGCAGCCCCACAGGAGGAACAACAATATGAACCCACCAGTACCCCCAGAACTGTACCAACCAAAAAGTACACATGGAGGTACCCATGGCTCCATCTGCATATGTAGCAGAGGATGGTCTTGTTGGACATCAAAGAGAGGAGAGGCCCTTGGTCCTGAAAAGCCTAGCTGCAGCAGGATAGGGGAATTCCAGGAAAGGAAGCAGAAGTGAGTGGTTTAGTCAGCAGGGGTAAGGGGGATGGGATAGGGGGTTTTCAGGAGGAGAAACCAGGAAGGGGGTAACATCTTAAATGCAAATAAGGAAAATAGCTAATTAAAAAAAGAATGCAAACACAATAAAGAAAAAAAATAAAAGAAGTGCCTAAGATGGCCGCACCTAAATGGGACATCTATATTACATCTACTTTGTCCATGTCTCAGAAATCATTGTAAAAGATGTGTCAGAAAAAAAATGTAAGGAACAGGCATGGTTGTTGACTAGAAGAAACAAACATTCTGGGTACAGGGCAGGAGTTTGCACATATAAACCTACAACATTTGTGAAAATATGCCCCAAACCTGTGCAACCTTAAGCCAGACAAAATCCAGACAGAGGGAAGTGAGCAGGAGGCCTTGCCCTTTGCGCAGGGCCTGTTTGGCAATTGATAGTAAGAGAGGAAGAACAAGTTTTCTTTAACTCTGTTGCCCAGTTTAGGTCAACCACATTCCAATGGAATGTCACTCATCTAAGAGTGTAAAGGCGTCACAAAATTTGTTTGATCTTTATTAAAAAAAAAAGGGTCACAAAATTTGTGCAGATGTAGGGTCAACCTAGAAGGAGTTGGCAGGTAAATATGAACGCAACCAAAATGAACGGTATGAATTTCACAGACAACCACAAACCACAAGAAAAAAAAAAAAAAAGCAAAAGTGATAAACGAATAAAACTCAAGTCCAAGGAAATGAGCCTGTTGGTTCAGTGAGCCTATCTCTGACCAAAAATTTTACATATGGTTCATAAGTCTTAAATAACACTTCTAGTTCCTATCATCTATCATCTTTTGATATTTCTTACAGAAACTGTAATGAATGTTTATCGAGAGTGTCTTAAGTCTATTAAAATCTCTAATTGGTTCTATAGTCCAGAAAAATCATATTTGTGTGAATATTTACTCATTTAATTTTTGCTAACTTAAACTATACATGTTTCATTTCCCAAGTTTTGTGCTGCTAAAATAAAATAAGTTACCATGGGAACTGAAGTTCCACCTCAGAGTTAATAAGTACAGACTTTGAGAAGAAACTTTGTAAAAATAGAAAATCAAACAATCTCTAAGCTATAGGGATTCCAATATTTTTGTGCAAACATTAAGTTTTTCTGTAGCAAATGAGTAGTGAATAGCAATTTTCCATTTCCTGCTTGAACCAAATTAAGTCAATCATACATGACAAATCCTGACATTAGGCTGTATACGTTTTCAGCCATTTTAACATTCGCTTTATTTTATACTTTTTAAAAATAATTTTTGGTGTCTCTGAACTATGTGAAGCAGAATGAAAGCTGATCATGCTTAATCTTCTAACCATTGAAAATCTCAAATGTATTCATCAACAGTATCAAGTTTATGTCTACGAAGAAATTTCAGTCCCTCAGCAATATTTAAAAATACTCTTGTAAACCTGTTTTTAAATACTGAAGACAACCTGTGATAAACCACCTCTCAACATCTAATCTTGTTCAGACAAATACCCCATTAAGCAACAAGTAGAGAAAAATCAATACAGGCAAGAAAATGATGGCCTTTTTTATACTTTTTTAATTTCATTAAATTATTTAAAGAAATATTAACTAGGGTGTACTAGCATTGTTAAAGAACAAAATGTCACACTCAAAAATGTAATTTTTATACTCATTAACAAATTGTTATTTTAATTTTAATTTGGAAAAAATCACCAATAATTCATTTCCCCTATAAAAATAAAATGTTAGTGACTACTCTTTTACCATGTGCTAACTAGTCCCAAGAGATAGAGAGCAATTTTGTGCAGATTTGTGCAAAAGTTCCAGTTAAGTTTGTTGCATAGTGGAAATCATTTAATTCTCTCAATATATTTATAAAAAACAAAATGTCATATCTTGGTGTTTTTGTAAGGAATTTAATCCTAATTGTTACTTACCTCAGAGAAACAAAAAGATAGAGAAAGAAAATGTGAGGACTTTTTTTTTTGCCTTATCTCTTCCTCTCTTCTCATTCTTTGGCCTCATTCTCTCTAAGCAAACCTCATGTTCTTCCTCTCTTCTCATGAGAAGATTGTCTTAAATTATTCACAGTTGCTATTGCACCTACATGGATGGCATCTCTGCATGTTGGCAACTGAGCCCTTGAAGTACTGACTTTCAGCATTCAAATAACATAGGTGAAGTTTTGCTGCATATTTGTTTTCTAAAACAAAATTGAGTAACAATAAGAGCTGATTGCATGTATGAAGATGGAACTTCTGCACATATGGCCCTGGAAAATGAGTTTGTGTTCTAGTTTATCTCCCACCTACAAATGACAGGAAAATAAATAGTCCATAAATGAAAATGTTTTTCATAGTCATGCTTTTTGTCTTATTGGCAACTAACTCTTTCCCTTTATATTGTTTGCACACTGTAGGAACCAATCCTCCCCTAATTCCTATTGGGGTCATAAAGGAAGAAGGCTCTGTACTCATCCTGAAGACGAAAGCCTTGCTATTCCATTATTGTAAACATTGGCACAACTGTAGCTTAAGTAAGATGATGTAGATACAAATGGTTATAAACCAAGACAGAAAACTAAAATGTCAGAACCAGTAGACCAATGACAAAGGAGAGAGAAAAGCAGAATGGGGTTCATTAGTGGACCTGGACAATCTGTAGTTAATATCATGCTGGCAAGTGTCATCTGATTGTATTCGACTTACACTTTTGTATGGAAGGATAATAATGAGATGTTTAACTACTGTATAGGCTAATCCCCAAATTAATTAAAAATAAAATAAAAATCACAAGTCTAACCACAGGGTTGTGAAGCCCTTTCTGTCTTTGTAGTGATGAACTAAAATCAAAATACACTGATAGAATTAAAATATACAAAGTCTTCAGTGATAGTTTTAGTCACAAATAGTAATAAATGATACATGAGAATTCATGTGCATTCTCTCTAAAGTTCTCTTAAACACCTAAAAGATCACCTAGGATCTTCTGTAGAAAAGAAGTTCTAATTTTGAATATATCATTAAGAGGCCCCACATAAACCACTACAATTGTAGAGTGTTTGCAAAAGGTAAACAAGTATTTGCTTTCATTCCTGAAGATGGGTGTAATAGCTACAAAGCCCCTGCAGGATCTAAAAGCTATTTAGAAATTCACTTTGATTTTCCCTCTTAGAAAATTTACTTGTTCTAGGAGCATTCACAGTGACCACCTCGGGTAATTGCTTCAAATGACCAAAAGTTGTACGAAGAATTGTTCTGAGAGTCTTTCTGGTCCCCTGTACTTACAAATATGCTTAAGGGCATTTAATGAATAACCTTTTAGTGATGTACCACCCTTTCATTACCACCTGGGCTCAGAAGCAAAAGACATAAAGGTGAGAATTATTTCCTTACAAGTTCAGCCCAGCCCTTCAATAGCAGTGGCACTCTGTAGATGGCATCTATCAGTGGGAGGAAAATTATACCTTAGGTCATTTTAGGCAGAGTAGACCATAAAATGTAGCACTATAAAATCTTTGGGTTTATAATAGTACCATGTCATAAATCCTCCCTGTGGAGAGGCAGAACTGGTGCCTGCTTTACATTTAAAATGTACACAGTAGAACAATGCACTAAGAATATCCTAATTCAGGAGTTATTCTTCCTGTATTATTAACGAAATCACTTAAATGGTTGGGCTCAAGGATTTTTCATTCTGCTGTGTGGGTTACAGAGAAAATATACATGCACACATAAAAACACACACATGCACATCAAAAAATGCACTCTATTTAGAAATAAAAACAAACTGGAACTGAAAATGTGTTTTAGTTTTTAATTATTATCAAAATCACTTGTTTGTGTTTGGGTGGGGGGGATGAGGAAAAATGCCCCAATAGATATGCAACAAATGTGCTATCTTTTTCTTACCTCTTTGTTATAATATATTGCATTTTATTTTACTTTTATAATTGCCTAGAATAAGTATTTATGAATAATGCAGTTGTATTATGAAATAATTCTCAATGATGCTTATTGGGCACAGATTTCAGAAAGTTCCATGAAAAATTATATTAAAATAGCATTGATTTTAAAGATGTAACCTGTTATTACCAAGAGGATGAGTATTGATCTCAGCTAGTAACAATAATTCTTAGCAAAAAAATAAAAATTCAAAAACATTTTCAAAATGTTAAGAAATAAACAGCAGATAGATTTTTTAGCATTCTTAAGTATTTAAGACCCGTCAATTTTACAAACTTTCTCTGACCAAGAGTTTATGGAAGTCATAGTAACTTGACTGACAGAATCATGTCCAGTCAGATTTGATGACAGAAAATAAGACTTTTTTATATGTGGTTTACTTAGACTGAAGTAGGCATATTTATTGGTATGTATTTATTTCACTTTCTCTTGATTAGTAGCTTTTACTTTCTTTTTCAGTACTAGGGACCTGCACAGAGCAGAGGTGATCCTGAGCAAAAGAAAAATGGTAAGGTGACTTCCACTCCAGATTCCAGGCTGCGTTATAGAGCCACATTAATAAAAGTAGCTTGATACTGGCTAGAAAACAGGTACAAAATCAAAGGAACAAAATAGAAGACTCCAATATGATTTCAGAAAGTTATGGCATCTGAAGTTTGATAAAGAACCTCAATATACACAGATCAGAAAAGACTAATTCTTTAACAAATTTTCCTGAGGAAACTGAATATTCATACAAGGAATAATGAAATTAGGCCTATGTTTGTGGTCCTTCACCATAAATCAATTCCAAGGGGACCAACATCTTGGTAATGATAAAATCCTAAAATAATAAAACTGCTTGTAGAAGTCACAGTCAGGACTTTACAAGATACTGGTAGAGGAAAGAAATTTTTAAACAGGTATTGACTTTCTTAGATGTAAATCTGAACACAAGGTTTTTAAAAGGGGAAATGCAAGAGCTAGGAAATATCTTAAATACTTTTCAACTCTCTTGGATAATAGCAACGTAAATAACATTTTGAATTTTCATCTTATCCCATGTGAAAATATCAACAAATTTTCAAGAGGATGTGAGGGATAAAGAACCCTTACTTACTATGGGTTAGCTTTCAAAGTACTGCAATCATTATAAAAATCAGTGTGAGGATCCACAGAACGCTGAAAGATTAACCATGTGACCCACATATATTAGTCCTTAGCACATGCACAAGGAGGTGGCATCATACTCCACAGATACTTACTAAAAAGCCTGGTTACTGTTCTATTCACAATACTCATGAATAGATAGTACAGATGTGGTGCATATATATTCAACGGTATTCTATGTAAAGAAAACTGAAATGATCAAATTTGCAGATAAACCAAAGTATAAAATCTTATACTCAGTGATCGTAATGAAACTCAGAAAAAAATGATGTCCGATATTCTCTCTTATAGATCTTATATAGATCTTATAAATCTTTATATTTAAGTGTTTCAAGAATAAGAACAGCAAAAGCAGGAAAGTTGAAAAGGATCAAGGGATGGGAAAAATAAAGACAGAGTTCCTGAGAGTAGAAATAAGAGAATAAAGGGAACAATCAGAGAAATGGAGGGAGGACTTTAAGTGGAAAGTGGGCAGAAGGATAACACAGGAAGCAAAGAAGAAGCGTAAGTAATGCTGAGGAACAGCCAATAGGAAACAGTGGAAAGATAAAACAAACTGAGAGTATGAATGTAGTTATGCTACTTAGAAGCAATGTCTTTCCAGTTCAACTGAATTTTCATACTACTCTTGACACTTCCTCCTGCTGGGATTTCAGGCAGAAGTCACCTGTTTTATGCAGTGCTGGAATTACACTTGAAACTTTGTGCATGCTAGGCAAGCAATCTAGCAACTGTGTCACATTTCCAAGCCCCTCTGTTCATATTTTCTATGACCTCTTCCACACATTACATGAAGCACGTATGAAGATTCTTTGAGGTCTTCCAACACACTAGCATATTCTTTTACATCTCTTCCTCTTCCCTCTTTACTTCCTGTCCTCTTTCACTTGGGGGTACTGATTAGATTTTGTTTTTGTTGCAAACTTGACAAGAGCAAGAGTCACCTGGGACAAGGGGCTCCAATGAGAAAATGCCTCACTTAAGTGTCTTTAAGAGGACTTCAAAAGACACTTCAGACAATATAGGTCATCATTGATTGCTTTTTCTTAGTTTCGCTCAAAATCTTCCAGGTAAAACCCGATTGCTTCATACAACATACATTTTAGAGATAGAACTTAAAGTACATAGAAACTACCTGAAACACTCTTCCAGAAGACTAGCTGTCAAAGGATTTGAAGTTGTTGTGCAAGTTTCAAAAGGAAAAAGGAAATAACAACCCAACCCTGCATTGGTGTCTACAGATATCACAATAATGAACAGCACAAGCAGAGTTTCTTCAATGGTACATTAAAAGCATTTATAACATGGTAGTAACCAATAGCCATTTTATTGCAACAAAATCCTACTCAACAGAATGATGTTAACAGTTGGTACCATAAACCCAACTAAATATCTACATCTAGTGAGGGAGGTCATAGTCCAGCTACTACTTTCCATCCGTAAGTCAATACAATTTCTAACTGCTCCTAAGTTCTTACTTTGATACCCACAGATAAGTGTGCCTCTCATTTGTTATCAAATAAACTTCTAGGTTTGTGGAAGATGGAGATCTTTACAGAAATACAACTGCCCAAAACACAGGTTTACAACTGATCATAGGGGACCCAAATCCCCATTATATACCATACATTGTAGATATCTCTTGTTCAACAAATACTACTTGTGAACATTTTTATAAATTTACTAATTAATGTTTGCTTCTCTGTAATTAACTGCTAAGAGGAATTAAATTTTAATAATACATTTTTACTATATTAGAACACTAAGTCACAGAGAAAAAGAAACAAAAAGGTGTCAGTACTAGTATTTGCAAACATCACTATTACACAACTGGAACATAGATAAATCTTGCAAGACTGCCAGATATAAACTTTGCTGCTCATTCACTAGGAAGCTGCAAGACATGTGGTCAAAGGAAGACATTGGACTAAGTGCAGATTTCCAACTCTCTCTCCTCTCCTACAAATGTAATCCCACACTCGCACCCAAGAGCAATAGCATACTACTTGCTATACTTCCTCTCAATGCTATTCTCTGCATGCCATGCAGACCTTCTTCTCTAACCTTCCCTACTGGTTATCCCATTTTCCCAGCCACCAACTCCATCAGGCATTCACTGGGAACCAATACCCAAGTCTGCCAGAGGATCAAGTAGTTGGGCAAGTTTGATATATTTGGCCTCCCTCCTGTACTCTAAATATAATCTCCCATTTCGCCCATACTTTGAAACAGACAGTACCTAAACTTACCAACACATAATTCTATTTTCATAATAGAAAAATTTGGAAACAATCTAAATGTTCATCAACAGGGGAATATATAAATAAATGTGGTACATTTATAAAGTGGAGTGCTATTTAACTATTTAAAAAATGTAATAATGATGCTGAACAGTGCTGGTACACATCTTTAATTTGGGAGACAGAGGCAGGTGTATCCCTGATTATAAGTTTAGCCTGGTCTACAGAATGAGTTCTAGGACAGCCAGGGCAACAAAGAGAAAACCAATCTTGAAAAAAAATAAAACATAACAGAAATAAAAGCAGAAACAAAAGCAAACAAAGGTAATTTTGAAAGTTTCACGTAAATCAATGAAACAACAGTACTCATCCAGAGGTAGGCCAAATTGAGAAATACAATTCTAGTATTTATTTGCTTATATGTGATTATTACCTCTTTTAGTCCATGGTAAATGAGCTACAATCCCTCAATAATAGGAGTTGTGTACAGAGAAAGGTACAATGTGAGTCAGATAGATCTCCCTAGCAAAGAGAAATGGAATAGATGAAGATGAATAGTTATGAATGGATGGTATGGGCTCTAATATGGAGTAAAGTGGAGAGGTAGAGGAAATAGAGAAACAAGTAAAATAATTTTGGGAAAACACAGCAAATCTAAGGGTCATTTCACAAGTACTATAGAAACGTAACACAGTAGATGCTTACTAATATATACATATATATATATACATATATATATACATACATACATATATATATACATATATATATACATACATACATATATATATACATATATACATATATATATATATATATATATATGAAGGTAATATAAAGGAATCACCAAATAAAGGAAGACTAAACCCCAACTGAACACCAAATGAAGCTCCAGTATTGAGAACTCAGTTATTGACAAAATGATGTCACAGGAATCATAAAACATCGAAGGCCATGGATAAGAATGTAGATCCTCATACACTTAAAGCCAGGCCCTATACCATTCCTTGACCAAACTATCTTATATTTGCCTATGCCACTTGGATTTTATTACTATAGTTCTACAGTAGAGCATGTAGTCAGTGATATTGATATGTCTGGACTATTATCTGTGGTACTGGACTGTTTTAGCGGTCCTGGGTTTTATCTTTTAATATGAAATTGAGTATTGTTCTTTCAGAAATGTGGAGGCATTTTGATTTGGATTGTATTATTTCTGTAGATTGCTTTTGGTAAAATGGTATTTTTTCTTATGTTAATTCTATCTACCCAAGAACATGGTATATCGTTCCAGCTTCTGATATCCTTTTAATTTTTTTCTTCAAAGATTTGAAGTTCTTGTCATACAAGTCTTTCACTTGCTTGCCTAAATTTCCCAATTCATTATATATTGTTTGTGGCTATTTTGAAGAGTATTACTTTCTGATTTCTTTCTCAGTCTCCTTGCCACTTGTATATAGGAAGGTTAGCAATTTTTGAGGTAATCTTGTATTTAGCCACCTTTCTAAAATTATTTATCAGCTATTGGAATTCGCTGGTAGAATTTCTGGGGTAGCTCATATATTCTATCAAATCATCTACAAATAGCAATAGCAATAATTTGCATTTATTACACTTTGAATATCCTTGATCCCATTAGGTTGTCTTATTGCTCCAGTTATGACTCCAGGCATCATATTAAAGAGATATGAAGAAGGGTGGATGAACTTGTTTCTGACTCTATTGGAATTTCTAAGTTTCTCTGTTTTGTTTGTTGTTGGCTACTGACTTACCTCAATTTCTTTTATTATAGTTGAGTATGTCCCTTGTACCCTTGATTTATCCAAGCTTATTTATTTACTTATTTATCTATTTACTTATTTATTTATTTATTTATTTATTTTTGTGTGTGTATGTGGGTTGGATGGATCTGAGACAGATTTTCCTATGTAGTCTTGGTTGACATGGAATTCACACTATAGACTATGCTGGCTTTAAACTCAGAAATCTGTCTGCTAATGGCTGCTTACTGCTGGGATTAAGGCCATGCAGCACCACTGCCTGGCTTCTCCAGTTGAGAATTGTCAAATGATTTTTTGACATGAGATGATGTTGAGTTTTTTGTTTGTTTGTTTGTTTGTTTTTTATTTCTTTCTGTCTTTAGTTCATTTATATGGTAGAGTACATTGACAGATTTATATATGTTGAAACAGAAAATAGAAGTGCACTTCTAGAATGAAGCCTACTTGGTCATGGTGGATGACCTTTTTGATATGTTCTTAAATTCAGTTTGCAGGTATTTTATTGAGAGTTTTTCAATCAATGCTTATGAGGGGATATTGGGTCTGTAACTCTCCTTATTTGTTAAGACATTTGTGGAATAAGTGTCAGAGAGACTATGGCTTCATAAAATAAAATTTTCATCTTTCCATATGTTTCTACTTTTTAAAATAATTGAAAGAGTATTAGTATTAACTCTTCTTTGAACGTCTGGTAGAATTCTGTTATAAAACAATGTTGCCTTTAGATATTTTTGTTTGTGAGACATTCAAAGACTACTCCTCTTTCCTTAGGTGTTATAGGTCTTTTTGAAATGTTTACCTGGTCTTGATTTAACTTCAGTAATTGTATATATCAAGATTTCATTTGTCTATTTTGTTTTTTATTGATTTTTTTTTGCAATTTTGTAGAGTACATTTTTTAAAGCATTGCCTAATTATTCTTTGGATTTCCTAGCTATCAGTTTCATGTCCTTTTAATTTCTGACTTTGTTAATTTGATTTTCTCTCTCTCTACCTTCTACCTTGTGACCTCATGAATATTAATACCTTTGACCATCTTGAATTTGCTCTTTGGTTGGTAGCTTAGTCTCTTGGAGGTACCAGAGATCCAGGTTTGTTGGCATTGTTGGTCTTTCTATAGGATTAACATCCCCTTCAGTTCTTTCCCCTAACTGTTCCATAAGGGTCCCTGAGTCAATCCCCTTCACAATAGCTACAAATAATATAAAAATATCTTTGTAGAATACTAATCATGTAAGTGAAAGATCTGTATAACAAAAACTTCAAGTCCCTGAAGAATGATATCAGAGGAGATATCAGAAGATGGAAAGATCTCCTATACTCATGGATATGTAGGATTAATATAGTGAAAATGGCAATCTTATGAAAAACAATCTATAGATTCAATGAAATCCCATCAAAATTCCATTGCAATTCCTCACAACATGGAAAAAGCAACTCCCAATTTCATATGGAAAAACAAAACCAAACAAAAAACTCAGGATAGCCAAAACAACTTTCAATAATAAAAGAACTTCCAGAGAACTCACCAACTGAAGGTGTACTAAATAGCAATAGTCCTAAAGCAATATAATAGTGTTACAGAGACAGACAGATATATCAATAGAATAGAAATGATGACCGAGAAATAAAGCCAGACATATATAGACATTTGATTGTTGACAAAGAAGCCAAAAACATACAGTGGAAAAAGGAAAACATTTTCAACAAATGGTGCTTGGTAATCTGTATTCAGAAGAATGCAAATTTATCCATATTAATTACCCTGCACAAAGCTCAAATCAAAGTGGATCAAGAAACTCAACATAAAACCAGATACATTGAATCTAAGAGAAGAGAAAGTGAGAAATGACCTCCAATGTATAGGAATGGGGAGAAATCTTCTAAACAGAATACAAGTGGCTCAGGTTCTAAGATTGACAACTTAACAGTGGACAAATGAGACCTCATGAAACTGAAAAGTTTCTTATATGGAAATTAGGACATAGGAAACAGGACAAAATGACAACCTATAGATGGGGAAACAATCTTTACTAATCTTGCATCCCATAGAGGGATAATATCCAAAATATATATAAAAATCTCAAAAAATTAGACTCTAAGGAAACAATATATTACTCAAAGTCTTAGCCAGAGCAATTAGACAACAAAAGACATCTAAGGGATACAAATGGAAAGGAAGAAATCAAAATATCATTATTTGCAGATAATGTGATAGTATACTTAAGTTACTCCAAAATTCTACCAGAGAAACCCTGAATCTGATAAACAACTTCGGCAAAGTTTTTGGATATAAAATTAACTCAAACACCAAACAAAAAAAACAAAACAACAACAACAAAAAACCCAGCCAACCTACCAAACAGGCCTTTAAACCCAGCTCTTGGGAGGCAGAGGAAGGCAGATTTCTGAGTTCAACGCCAGCCTGTTCTACAGAGTAAGTTTCAGGACAGCCAGAGCTACATAGAGAAACCCTGTCTTGAAAAATCCAACCAACCAACCAACCAAACAAACAAAATTAACTCAAACAAATCAGTGGCCTTCCTCTGCTCAAAGGAAAAACAGGCTGAGAAAGTAATTAGAGAAACAATTCCCTTCACAATAGTCACAAATAGTATAGAATATCTTGGTGTGAATCTAACTAAACAAGTGAAAGATCTGTGTGGCAAGAGTTTCAAATATCTAAAGAATGAAATAAAAAAGATTTCAGAAGATGGAAAGATGGCCCATGCTCATGGATTGGCAGAATAAATATAGTAAAAATTGCCATCATGCCACAAGCAATCTACAGATTGAATGCAATCCCCACACCAGTCAGAATGGCTAAGATCAAAAACTCAGGATACAGCAGGTGCTGGCCAGGATGTGGATATCAAAGAACACTCCTCCATTGCTGGTCTGATTGCATGCATATACTGGAAATCAGTTTGGCAGTTCCTCGGAAAACTGGGCATAATACTCCTGGAAGGTCCTGTTATACCACTCCTGGGAATATACTCAGAGGATTCTCCACCATGTAACAAGGATACATGATTCACTATGTTCATAGCAGCTTTATTTATAATTGCCAGAAGCTGGAAAAAAACCCAGATGTCCCTCAACAGAGGAATGGATACAGAAAATGTTTTCTAATGAGATATTTAAAAAAGAGAGTGTTTGGATGGAAGGAAGCTGGGGAGAAACTGGGAATGGTAGAGTAAGAGAAAGACATAATCAGGATATGTTGAATAAAAATCTATTTTGAATAAAAATGTAAAAATAATCTTCTTTGTCCTAAATGGATATTATATATTGATAGCAAACTAAATACTATGTATTGATAGTCCTAGAATTTTGATATTGCTCTATGAGAAGCACAAGAATTATGGTTTGGCTTAAATGTAGTATTTGAAACTCATGAAACAGAACAGAAGCTTCTGCTTCTTGCATTTTCATGATTTTCCTTGGTTATTTCCTCTGTCTTTCCAAATGCTTTTTTCATTATCTGGCGAATAATGAATTCTTTTGGAAAATTATGAATATAAGGAAAGAGGAGTTTAGTGTCCTCTGTACTTTCAAGGTTTGATTCCATTATATATAATTTTAGGAATCTTAAGGAAACATGAGAGATAGCCTGGTGAAACAGAGTTGCTCTTTTATGTGTAAGATTTGCAGAAAATACTTGCCATGTTTTTATCTATGCAAAATCATGGGTAAAAATAAACTTAAGAGAGTTCAGAGACTTGCTGTTGTTGGAGATGGTCTGTGTTTGATTCAAGGAACCTAGATGGAGGCTAAAATAATTTGTATGTTCCAGATGATCTGATATCCAATTCTGTCCTCTGAAGAGCCTAGGCATTGACATGGTACACATAAATATATGCACAAAAAATAGTGACAGATATAAATTTTATTAACATATTTCAAATGTATAAAATCAGAACACAATCTCTAGTTGTTTATTGGTGACTATTTACAATAGTTGATATAGACACACCATTAAGTATTTGTTCATTCACTCAGTGCAAAGGAAGAGCATTTTTAGTTTCCACACATAATTTTTGTTTGGGAGGGATCCTTAACCATTTCTTCTTGTTCTTTCCTATTAGGCTAACTCAATGTTCCCCACCTTGAGAAAGGTAGAAACACTATTACTCATAATGTCATGCTCTTCACAGCAAGTTTATATTGAAACAATATAGATCTCCTTGCTACTAGAGTTTTCTAATACCATTTATTTAGTGCTGCTTACATCATTACTTATAATACTGTACCATCCATCACACTGCTCATAGGCCTGCCTGCTGTCCAGTGGCTTTCTCCAGGGACGGTACTCTTTGGAAAGAATCATAAAAGCAAATTTCACCCACAGAAATTTCAGTGAATAATAATATATCTGGTCAAGTTAATTTAGCTTATGAAAATTTATAGCATAAAAACAAAATAATGAATCTCTCTTTTAGTATTTCCAGAAATACTAAGTTAAATTCATTAACCTCTTAAAATATTATTTATCTTCTATATTATATCATTAGCCAGGAGCATAGGGACATGCAGTAGAAATAGATCGATCTATGTGTTTATCAGTTATTTTCTTAGTGAATCACTATGGCTAAAGGACCATCTCCTTACTGTTGTTTCATATGGTTCAATGTGGCCAAACTCAGAATGACCTGCAATTTAAGAATATTAGTCCCATTCTTTAGGGCTTCATTTTCTAGATCTAATTAAATTTCAAGTCTTACCTTAAATTTTGATCAGTCTGGGAATTATACTTCACTTTTAAAATCATGGTGGATCAAATATCCAGTCTATGGTAGTGTCTGTGGAGAGAGAAATAGTCTTATTCATTCAGGAAATATTCTTTCATCTATTATGGCTTATGATTATTATGAGATGTGATAGTCATCCAATTAGTGGGGGACACCAGTATCATGGTAGAATGGTCAAGAAAGTATTTAGAAAAAATAAAAATTATAGTCTCTGTAAATTGACCACCAAGCATTCTCAGGGATAAGCTCCAACATTGAATCTAAGGTTACAATAGATTATAGACTCATTGGAATACCAGAACCAGCTCAGAAGCCCAAATTTACAGGCTTCCATAGAAGGTATGTTTAAGAATCTAAAAAAAAAATTAATTCACATAGTACTAGCTACCAAACAAGTCAAAGGATCCTGATAATATATGAGATTTCATAGGAACACTAGAACATATTTTACTGTGTCATATGGAAATAAATTCCAATAAAGTACAAAATGGCAAACCAGTGAGTCAGTTTATTGGCTAACTGAGAGAATGGTGACTTACAAACCATGGATGACTAAAAGTAGTAACATCACTAAAAATTATGCTCTATTATAAAAGAAAGTTGAACTAGAATGCTCTGCAAAACTCGCATGCAGTTAGACAGGTCAAAGGGTCTCTGCTCCTCAACAAATATTTACTGCTTATTCAACCTTGGGAAGTGGGAGTGTTGTGAATCTTCTAAGTTTCATGTTTCCAAGCCTTGTACATTTTGTTTTGTTCTCTTCTTGAGATATTTTATAACTCTCTCATCCTAATGGGTAGAAATGTTCTAATTGGTAAGAACTTTTTGCATGTCGGGCATAACCATATATTTGCAAATTCAGGACATCTACCCCACTTTAGGCGTGCTTTAGGCAGGCATCCTTCCTCTGTGTTAGGTATTGTACAAACTCAACAATAGAGTTGAATAGCAATGTCTTTGGTAACAGTCTATTTGTTACATACTACTGTACTGTAGCATAACTAGCTGAGATTTTTGAGACAACATGGCGAAGGATGTTGACATTTACTGTGGTTTTTAATTCTTTAATTTGTTTCCCAAATGCAAAGAATTGAATACCTGATGTTGAGCAGGCTAGCAAAATACTGTACTATTATAAAATGTCTCCAGATCATGAAGTTGCAAGTTTTTTTTACAGTATATTCCAAAGAGGAGTAACGACCTTAACAACCAGGAACTGCTTGCTGGAGTTCCTCAAAACAACATCATCTACAAGTTATACATCCTTTTACCCTTATAGAAATTTACCTCCTTATTATTTCATGTTTTTATAACCTCCATGTCTTTAGAAAGTACTGGAAATTCCTTATCTTATCTTTACCTTCCCTTTCCCTCATATGCACATGCATCTTTTATTCCTCTCCCATACTGTTTATAGACATTTTCTTTTCTGATTCTGACTTCCAACTGCTCATCAGTCTAAAAAAAAGGTGAGGAAAAAGAAGCAAACATCATTCATATCTGCCTGCACCTAATTTTGCAGTCACTCAGAAAGACAAATGGCCAAGACAATGAGAATAAGGCCAATTCAATTGGTTCTTATTCAGACTAATTATAGGAAAGGGAAAAAAGAAGGATCTCTGAAAGGATTTATTTTCTTTTGTTTATGAATGAGTGTGTATGTTAGAAGGAGATAAGGCACAAATAAAGAATAATATACAGGAAGGGATGTGAATAGTTAAAACAAGGAGTGAGCTGATTTGCTATAATTTGTATGTGTAGGATGTGTTATTTTTTAATGGTAAAACAACCCTCTTGCTTTAAAATGCATTTCTGTGTTACTTAAAGTTCTGAAATGAAAATACATGATTTTGAATCCAGACATGTATGATGAATGGATAATTAAAATCATATAACATTCTAAGTAAATACTTGGGAAAATAAGATAAGTTCTTAAATAAAGTAAAACAGTCAAGTAACTGGCTGAAAATCTAGAAGAATCCTGATAAGGCTTGCTTTGACTTAAAAACAATAAAAGCCTCATTTTAAAATTGGATTTGATGATAACAAGCCTTGGGACTTGAGTACAGACTTGATTTGATCCAGTTTCCTACAATGAGATAGCTGACTAATAGCCACTGCAATCTGAATTAATTAACATCAATTTGTTTTTAATAAAAAGCTTCTGAAGCCCATTTTGATAATGAATGCTGTCCAGAGGAAAATCAAGCAGAGCTCTCTGATATATGTGGAGCCACAGCTGCACATATTTGACCCCTATTTTACACAGTTGCGCCTCATTGATTTCTTCTGTTAACCGCCTGCACCGAACACTGGGCAGTGGTCAGCGCACTCATATATCTTTCACAGGGACAGAGTTGGTGAACTGCAGCCGTTCGGCAAGGCCAGAGCAACTCTGCACCTGAAGCCCTGAAAGCTGATCCTGATGACATATAACCCAGGAGCTGCCCTTAAAAGCAAATAACTTCAAAACGTTGCCCCTGCACCAGTTTTCAAGGATTAAAAACAAAAAGCTAACCCTGGCATACAACTGAGCTTCAAGTTAGATGGCATTGAATTTAGGTCCATGCAAGGTAGATTCATTGCTACAGGATTTCTTTTATTTTAACAATCATTACAATAGATGGCAATGCTAATGGAATTCTCAAATGTTTCCTAAGGCAGCTCTGGAATAAGTGAGGAAGAGTACTAATAAGGAAAAGTTTACTTGATGATATCCCCATTTTGAACTTCTCCAAGATTTCAGCAATTGTTGTGCACCTATTTATGTTAAATTATTTTAGTGATGATGGTAGTGTTGAGACAAAACCAATCCCTTTCTTTCTCTATTGCTGATTTCATATATATCCAGAGGTAGCACTCCTAAAAACAATATATGCACATTTTACCTTATTCATCTAACAGGATGATCACAAAAAGACATAATAAAGACTCCAGTCTTTTTTTTGACATAAGTAAAGCAGAGTTACAGAAAGATGAAAATCAACTGACTAAGATAGTGCTCTACAGCATTGCTTTATAAATTATTAAAGAAGGGTCATTTTATATATCTATTATTACATGAGACTTTTCCAGAATGCCATATTTGGAATTATATTTACAATGTCCAAAGCTACCATTTTGCTCTCTGTATGTATAAGCACACATCCTCAGTGGCCCATACCAAGCAGCCAAGTGGCTAGATTCTGCTCCTGCCTTCTAAGTTGTGCAATAGTTAAGCTATAAGAGCTTTTACTCACTGTAATCTGTATTTAAAAGATCTATCTAGCACAATTTGTTTCGCACTTATATATGTTATATCTTCTTAATAAAAATATATATTTAACAGAAAAATTGTTTTTCACTGGATTGATTCCTATCACCTTGTGGAAATGCCAAATATTAAGATGTAAAATAAATTTTTGGAGCACAGGATCTATAACTCATTCAGTTTCTTGTTAGTACTTTGCCCTGCTGATACTCAATGAATATTACAGGCATAAATAAATGAATGAATGTATATTGTTTACACTTAACACATTTATCACTGAAACCTATGTAAACTTTTGGAATTCTTTGCCAAGTCTGGCCTGGCAATATAGGGATTGTTTGATAAGGTTTCGGCACCTGAAACAGTCAGTAGGGCATGGGCCTCCACAAGTATTGATGTTTGAAGTGAGTATAAGGTTTGTTTAATGTGTACACACACACACACACACACACTATATATATATATATATATATATATATATATATATATATATATATATATTACTTCATGGTCTTCCTTTGGGAAATATTATCCCTGCCAATGTTAATAACTCCATGATACTCAGAGAAAGCATGAGTCCAAGAGGCAAGGGGGTGTTTATGTCCTTATCAAAATGGTAAATGTTGTGACATTCAGAACAGCCCTTAAGGCTGTAGGAAATTAACTCTGAAACATGATTTTAATCCAGTTTAGTAAAGAAACCGAGGGGGAGGGGGAATGATTGGGGAACAGTTGGGGGGGAGAGGAACTATGGGAACTATGGTGGGTGGGAACTGGGAAAGGGGAAAGCCTTTGGAATGTAAACATAGAATATAGAAAATAAAAAAAAATTAAAAAAATAAAAATAAAAAAAGAATAGATAATTTCTCTACTATGCAAAATATGAGAACCAATAAGTATTGTATATAGAGCTTCACAGATCTAAAAGAACAGAAGCAGATACACTATGACTCAGCTTGGCATAAATATATTAAGGAAGGAGATAAAGATATTTATGGAGTAGTGATCACAGAGCAAGATCCCACCCAGCTAAGTTTTTTGTTTTGTTTTGTTTTTGTTTTGTTTATGCTTACAAAGACAAGTAGAATCTCGAGTTCAAGATCAGCTTGGCACAGACACAGTTTAGGTCCAGTCCCAGGTGTGGTAGAAATGGTAATTTCAGGTCAAGGGAGCTTATTGTCTGTGCTTAACAGTGGGAGGCAGATCTCTAATTCTTTTGCAATGTAAAAACAAAAATATACTTGTCCTTTTCCCAAGAGTCAAGGAATTAAGGTCATGGAATGCAGATTCATGGGCTGGTCAACAGAGAACCTGGAGTAAATGACTGAATTTGATATGTAAATAAAAGGCTGGGCTTTTGGCTTGTATTAGATGAGCTACAGATAGAGGAGATAGCAGTTCATTTTATACATACACACACACACACACACACACACACACACACACACACATATTTGCTAGGTAGAACTGAGCTGTCTGGAGAGCAAAAAGAGCTCTTTATAAAATTTTTCTAACAGGATTTTTGATTTATGTCAGAATATCCATGGAGAGTGAACATAGCTCTTTTAGAATTCTTTATACATCTTTAAATTTTATTTTACTTTCAGGATTTCTTACCTTGGTCAGAAATTCCAAGAATTACTTAGAGAGCAAATACAACTCTTTTCGATTATTCTTTCTTGAGAGTCCAAGAATTTTTTCTAGTAGCTTTTCAGACTTCAGTCAGAAAACCCATGAGCTATCCAGAGAGTTTTTTAATGCATTTTTATTAGATATTTGTTTTTTTTACATTTCAAATGGTATCCCCTTTCCTCCTTACCCCTCCGAAACCTTAGACCCACAATTTGAATTTGAGACATTTGTTTCACCACTCTCAAAAATCCCCTCATTGCATTTCTCCTTAATTATGGTATTATGGCTCATTTCACCTTTTCCAAGTTGAAATAATTTCTGAAGTTTTTCACACTTCTAAGTGGGTCTTCTATAAATAAGTAAATAGACAATATTAATGTTTTTAAAAACTGTCAAGTGCTTCATAATATTTGCGGCACATATTTTTAAAAGGAAAAAAAGATGATGTATAAAATATAGACTTTGAAAGACTGATATTCTTTACTATATTTTATCATTAATTGGTTATGTGAATTAAAGAAAACTAACCTAAGCCCTAAATTTTCCTACATTCAAATTAACATAATATTATTTACATGCACTTAGTGTTCATAGCTTCACATGATATATAAAAGAGCATTTAGAATACATTATATGCCCAATGTAAGCACAATTTTAATCACTCAAGGTTAATGAAAACATGAAATATATTTATCCAGAAAAGATAAATTGACAAATTTACCAAAGTAAAAAAATTTTAAAATATGCTACTTTCCACATTAAACTTTATTTGAGAATATATTTGATATGTAAATGAAAAGCTGGACTTTTGGTTTGCATTAGACGAGCTATAGACAGAGAAAGCAGTTCATGAAGAAAGTGTGTTAACCCCTAATGTGTGCATTGTATGTGTCACTGTGTACAAAACATGCCCACATATGCATTACATATTTCTGTAGTCATTAATTGACATGCTCTCCTAAAATATAAATAATAAAAATATAATATTGAAAGCACTGAGTATCTATGTAACCATTTAAATAAGTTGCTTATAATAAATTATGCCAATGTGTTAAAAATTCATATTTATGATCTTCGACCTTTAGGAAGAAGACAACTTATTTGAACTACACATTTTTAAAGATTACTGAACATGTTCATCTTCATATAATCTGAATTTGCTAGAAATTGCATTTTATGGATCATAGCTGATATTTGAAGTAAATATGATAAGGGGGAAATGACAAGCATAGAGTTTTATTATTACTAAATTTTCTTTAGGTAATTAATTTTTCCTGTGTCTTGCTTTTTAATTGAACATAATGTCAACACATGTATAGGAAAGGAAGAAAAAATGGAAAATAATTCTCTATGTTTATTCAAAACAGAAAAAAAATCTATGTTCTTTTTTATCACACTCCCTAAATTTTATAGCCATTTACTCACTCTTTTGTGATTTCCTTGTGTAGCTGTACTAAGGGTAGAAACAATTTGAGATTCTATTCCTGGAAAGTTTGGTTATTTAAGTTGGTGATTTCTCTGTAAATGCAGATTTAAAAGAATACTGACAGCTATATTAAAATTGGTAGTGAAACTGTAAGAGAATATATGGTTTTGCAGTTCTTTTGTGTGTCAGTACATTAAAAGTTTTATAGTGAAATGAAATATTTAGTAACATAAAGAACATGTTACTAAAATTTAAAATCTTAACAGGAAACAGCTTTTGTTGTTGTTGTTGTTGTTGTTGTTGTTGTCTCTAAAAACAGCTTGGGCACTGTGGTGATTCCAGTTGTCTCTTCAGAGTAACTTCTCAAAAGTCAAATGATTCCCAAGAAGAAGAAAGGAGAGGACCCGGGGCCTGTAAAGATTGGATCCAGTTTTGTAGACCCAGAACAGAGAAACCGTGGGGGGAGGGGGAATGATTGGGGAATAGTTGGGGGAGAGAGGAATTATGGGACGTATGGTGGGAGGGAACTGGGAAAGGGGAAAGCCTTTGGAATGTAAACATAGAATATAGAAAATAAAAATTAAAAAAAAGTCTATGTTAATTTTTCTAAACTGTGACTTTGAAAATACAAAATTATTTCCGTGGTTTATAAGTTACTTTATAAATTTCTCTTGTATATACCCATGTACAATGACACTGTGAGTTTTACTGGTTTTCTTGTTTTCAGATTTCATAGGTTGATCTTGAAACCAAAGTTGTTCATTTCAGGATATGATGCCAATAAAAACATTAAGAGTTATGTATAATTTACTGACTGTGTGAAACTGCAAACATTTTGAAATAATATTCTATTGTGTGGTTTTCCAAGAACCTTATTTTTTTAGTTATAGAAAACAAAGAGAGAATATGGGATGATGATAATGATGATGATTATGATGATGATATAAATAGCATGTCCCAATGTAGACAAGTTTTAAAATAGTAAAATGTACTAAAAGTTAACAATTTCATTGTGGACCTAAGAAATTACTGTAGCCAGGCTAGTACCATAAAGACTCCTGACTATATGAACATTTTCTAGTAAATAATCCAATTAATTCAAAAATTTCAAGCATTGGATGCTTATGGAGTGCAATATTTTCCAAAATTATTTCATTGGATTTATTGTGTATAAACTAATAAGACACATTTTAATATTTTCTTTCAAAATTACTATACAAATTACAGCTTTTTATGTGGAAATACTAGGCAAAGCAAAAAGTATATATTCAGATTATTTACTCTTCCTATCATCTGGGTTTTAGGTAATAATCTAGAGAACATGTAAAACATCTACCTGAAGAATGTAACTGAACCTACCACTAATCAACAGATAGCTCTAAGCTCATATTTATTCAGAGTTCCCCAGTTGAATTCATTGGGTCACAAAACACAAGAAACAGATATATAGAGAATTTTAGGGAAGTGTGTGTAGTGCTTGGGGCGAAGGGGCATTAGACAGGGGTTAGAAAGTGATAAAAGAAGGTAATAATAACAGTAATTTTATACAATATATGAATGCAAGAAATTCTCAAACAACACATTTAATCAAAACGTATAGATAGAAAGCATATCATTCCATGGATTCAAAACCCACTTTGTGATAGTGATGAGAAATTTTTGAAAAATCATTGCTTCTCTTTAGTGGCCACATAGTGAGAAATATGAGACTAAGAGGCCATTACAGTCATGGCTACTGAAAATAAAATGATATAGCCAAAACTGCTTAAAGATACTCTCATCATCAATAGGACATCAGAAGTGTAAATTTCTGGTTTATTTACCAACTCATGTGTCACATGTGATGCTTTTCTGGAAGTTGTCTTGTAAAAGATCTTGTTATGTTTTCCTGAAAACAGATGCCTGAGAGGGAGTGTGATGTTTAGAAAGAATGTAAATAGACATCCATAAACAGTGAGAGGGCACTCTTGCATTGCAGCAATATGCTTCCCTGGTCTTCAGTGGTCCTTACATCCTAGAGAGACTTGCGAAAGAACTTTTGGCAATCCTGCTGATCCTCGCTGCTCCCACTGACCATTGCCAAGTCAGCAGAGTGTAGCTATTTCTGACGGATTCAGCTGCCACTACTGATTCCTGTTGGGTATTTGCTATTGACCTGGACTTCTAGTTTCCTGACAATAAAAAGTTGAGTTGCCCAAGGCACTAATTCTAAAAGTGTCTGCAACCCACCCTTTCCAATTAACCACCTTTCTCCCCTACCTCTGGATGGTGGGATAGAGAATTTGAAGCATTTAAGTACCCTATATACAATAGGCTTTGAAAAACTAAAGCCTAAAGGTGCAAAGCAATGTGGGGCTCAAAGCCATGACACTGAGAGTCTTGTGCTTTACCAACATGTCTTCATCTATTGAATACAGCAGATGAAAGTTGAGTGTTAAATATTCCAGAAGACAACATAATACAAAGCCCAATTTGCATAAATATTGTACTGATGCTTTGGATTTTTAGAAAGAGGCTTTAGGAGAATATAAGCAAACAGTAAGTTTTAGCAATTTCTATTTCAATATAACTTCATTTCAGCACTCCATTTTCTGGCTCTTAGTTTGTCATTGAAGTATTTTTTTGTTCCAAGGACATTTCTATAGTACTAAAAGAGCTCTGGCTCATGTGAAGAACACTTTGCTTAGTTTCACTGTTTGCAATGTAGTCTCTCCATGCTACTGCTGTCATTTATTAGCACCCCAATGTGCTGCATGAGGCAGTGCTTTGCAAACAAGGTATCAAGGGTCAAATGCTATGTTACTGGAGAGGGAAGAAAAGAGACAGCAGTAAACCAGAGACAGACTATGGGGAACAATATCTGTCATAAAATAGGGTTTGTGCAGTGTTTAAATGGAGTTGCTTAACATTACAATCCCCAGAGTTTTTGCTTGATGCATTTGCTAGCAAGAATATGGCTCATTCCCATGCCCTACCTGCTCTGAAGACACTCCTTGTTTTCTAAGTAGCTAATAGTGCAGACCCAGTGCTGTGCATCCAACAAATCATCCAGCATGTCTGCATCCTGCTATGTATCAAAGTCTCTTAATATGCCAACAAAGTTCTCCAAGGTCAGAAAAGCAGTTTATCAACATTTTATATATCTTATAGCAGCAATAAATTTATTCTAGTGTAGGACCTATGAATATTTCAGATATTCTGTGAGAAAAAAAATCATTGGTGTTAGATAGCTTCTGTATCCCAGAGTGAAGGCTTAGGACACCATCACTGTTTTCTATCCTGAAATTTTACTGTTGTTTGGGAGTTACAATATTTTCTTACATCCTTTCTGCTGAATATGTTTTATTTAGAAAGTATGCACATAATTTTATACACTGGGATTTTGGTAAAAGTAATGGGGATTTTATGGATTTTGTAAATTATCCCATTGAAAATTAGTTTTGAAGTTTGAGTTTCAGCTAGTTTTTTCTTCTATTCTTCAGCAGTAGAAAAGACAATAGAATTGAGAATTCTAACATGTGTTATATAGACTAATAATATTTAGACTAATTTTCAGACTAGATAGTATAGTATTAATAATTTATTTATATTCCATATTAAATCATCATGTTCATCGGGTAATATAAAGTTAATTTTACAGTATTCTTGAATTTCATGAAGATTATTTTAAGGCATCAATATGACTATACATACAGGTGTATGTGTTTATGTGTTTGTGTGTGTGTGTGTGTGTGTGTGTGTGTTTCCTTAATTTGGGAATGAGGAAGTATTAAAAGCAAATCTTTTCCAATCCATTTAGTTGATTTCAGTGACTATATGCACTTACATGAGACAGGAGCCAAAATAATTTGAAAATAGGTATATACCACAACTTAGAAAATCTTTACTACCTTTAATTACTTATGTCAATGTATAGATATGCTTATACTCATGTTGGCACACCTTCCTCAGGACATTATTTGTGAATAGTGGTTCCTGTAGTGAGTAACCATATAATGTTTGAGTGAATTCTACATTTATAAAGAGTCATTTTGCATTAATGTACTCCGTCCTTTATGGCTGCTTTTATTTGGTTTTACTTTTGTATATAATTTGCCACATATTGCTGTATTTATCAAATTAATCTTACATAAGGTGTTGTCAAGCTGGTTTTCTGGCACATTTTATATCCATGCTCTTTGTTCCAAAGGTGCTATTATCAGTCATGCATCTTACTATTTGTTGTAAGCCTTTGCATGTCCCATGTTATTTTAGCTTTATGACTATATTAATCCCACCCTGGATGACATTTCATAGTAGCATTAGCCTCTATTCATTTCTTTCTTATCAGACACCAATAAAAAGGAACATAATGAAGGAAAGGCTTTGATTCAGCTTAAGCTTAGAGATCATTATCAGTGGAAATCATGAAGGGAACATCAAGATAGGCCAACTTGCTATTGCACATACAACCACCTCTTGCCAGAGAACTGACTCATAGCCATGAAAGTAAAGTGGAAAGTATAAAGAAAGACTTAATGCTGGCTCAGTCTCAGATTCATACTTGGCCATCTCCCTTAGAAAGCACAGGAACACCTCCTCATGAAATGTTGCAAACAACAATGGGATAAGCCCTCCAATATCAATTAATAGTTAAGACAATTGCACACACAGACACCCCACAGGTGAATGTGATCTAGGCAAGCCTTCAATTGAAATTCCCATTGGAAATAAGATTATGACCTATATAAATATGATCCCTACAGTTAGTTAAAAACATAGCCAAATAGAATTGACCCGAAGTTAATTTTATATAAATCAAGTTTCTGGGTTTTTTTTTTTTTTTGATGTCTGATCATTTAAGAATGCTGACTAAACTAAATATGAGTAATGATCATGATAGTTCTTTTTCACTTTAGCATCAATCATAATCTCAGAATTCTAATTTTTCCTGATTTGATATATAACACATTAAAATATACAAAACATAATTTTTAATTGATCTGTCATAGAGATTTTAGTGGAGGTAGTTGTTGATCACAAAATAAAATGTGTAATAATAATAATAATAATAATAATAATAATGACAAAACATTCCCTTGTATAGCTGTGACTCAGTTTTTGAAATAAAACTTTGACAACAAGTAATCTTCCCTGCCATCATTTCAATTGTTATTTCAATTATTACTAAATTTTTATCTGTTCTTAAACTTTATAAGTGGAACAAAGTTATATTTTTCATTGATGGTGATGAACACTTTGTGTTCCTATAAAAGAATTCTTGTTTCATCATTTTATCATATTTTACTGGAATTAATTTATTGAGTAATACGATGGTCATGGATCTGGGTGGTTTTAACTCATGGGTATTTCAGATAATTTTGTTTTATTCATTTATATGTTCACATGAAATAGATATTCTTGATTATAAAGATGTATCTACATGGCAGCAGAGAGAGGCCATATCTAAAATCAAACAGAGGCATGCAACCAACCAGTGAACAAAAGCAAATAAACAAACAAACATAAACTCTTGGTGTCCCAAGAGACTAGGCTAATATCCACTTATCAGTGAGTGCATACCATGGGTATTCTTTTGAGACTGCGTTACCTCACTTAGTATGATGTTCTCCAGCTCCAACCATTTCTCTAAGAATTTCATGAATTCATTGTTTCTAATGGGTGAGTAGTACTCCATTGTGTATATATACACCAGATTTTTTGTATCCATTCCTCTGTTGAGGGACATCTGGGTTCTTTCCAGCTTCTGGCTATTATAAATAAGGCTGCTATGAACATAGTGGAGCATGTATCCTTATTGCATGCTGGGGAATCTTCTGGGTATATGCCCAGGAGTGGTATGGCTGGGTCCTCCGGAAATATTGTGTCCAGTTTTCTGAGGAACTGCCAGACTGATTTCCAGAGTGGTTGTACCAGCTTGCAGTTCTACCAGCAGTGGAGGAGTGTTCCTCTTTCTCCACATCCTCGCCAACACCTGATGTCTCCTGAGTTTTTAATCTTAACCATTCTGACTGGTGTGAGGTGAAATCTCAGGGTTGTTTTGATTTGCTTTTCTCTAATGACTAATGATGTTGAGACCTCCACATAAAACCAGACTCACTAAAGTTAATAGAAAAGAAACTGGGGAAGACCCTTGAGGACATTGGCTCGGGGGGAAAGTTCCTGAACAGAACACCAATTGCTTATGCTCTAAGAGCAAGAATAGATAAACGGGACCTCATAAAATTACAAAGTTTCTGTAAGGCAAAAGACACTGTCAAAAGGACAAATCGGCAACCAACAAATTGGGAAAAGATCTTCACCAACCCTACATCTGACAGAGGGCTAATAGCCAATGTATACATAGAACTCAAGAAGTTAGACACCAGAAAACCAAATAACCCCATCCAAAAATGGGGTACAGAGCTAAACAAAACTTTTCACCTGAAGAAATTCAGATGGCTGAGATCATTCAAGTTTATTAACCCATTATCCTAACCACCTGCCAATATCCATCTGTCTACAGTAATTATCCATTCACCTGTAACTTGGTATCTTAAATTGTCTACCCACAAATGTTAGGTCACTGTCCTTCCAGAATACCTTCATTTCTTATCTACAATATAAATTTCTTTGCAGTAGGATTTCCTAAAGCTTCTTGTCTCCTAACATATGAACAGTTTTCTTGAACTTGTTCTTAATTCTAACTTCCCCTTTAGAAAATAAATAAATAAACAAACATTGGTGTTGTTGCTCCATCCCTGCTGTTAAGATAGACACTTGCATTCTTCCCACATTACAGGGTGATGTACAATTTTTCATTGATGGAATAGTTCACTTTTATTTCTTGTTTGCTGGATGTTTTATCATGTAAAGCTTTTAATTTTCTCTAATCCAGTTTCTTTATCTACTCAGACAATTCTTCAGTATTTATCCTTTATTAAAATGGCATATTAAGTTAATTATCATTTTTGTATGCAGAAACAACATTGCGTTTTGGAGATAAATTCGAGTAAGGAGCTATGAGTATTTATTTGATTTGGATTTGAATTGGATTTGCCTGTATTGCGTTGATGATTTATTGATCTATGATCATAATAAATATTGTTTTCACAGGGTTTTCTTTTCTTGTGATGTCTTTGTCTTTCTCTGATATTATGAAAGTATATACAAGCTTTATAAAATTGTTTCTTGCACGTTTTACAAGAGGTTTTGAAGCATGCTTTATTTTTTTTTATTAAAATCCAAGACAATTTACCAGTGAAAGTGGTAGAAAAGATACTCCAGCTATCACTCCTAAGAATTAAATTTTAGCAGTGATCAATCTTTCCAGTTTTTAGAATAAGTGGCTTCTATAATAATTTTTAGTTGTCTATGTGTGTAAATTTTCCTTTCATTCTTTCTTTTTTCTTTCTTTCTTCCTTCCTTTCTTCATTTAAACCCCCAATACTGTGCCCCCCTCCATTGCGAGAGATTATTAGCTTTCTTAGCATAATAATCTTCAGAGATTTTGCTTACAATACATTTTATTTCTAAAGTTGTTTATAGATAATTGATTAGAAGGTAGTTTGAGGGTGTGTTAATTTATTTAAGCAGCATTACATCATCCTCATCCAGCCCTGACATATCCCCAGCATTGGGCTGTTAGACAAATTTACTATGCTATGCATGGTTTCTCACACATACACACTATGGACTGAATATGAGGTCCAGACAAAGAACAATTGTTAGTGCTCCCAACTGGCAAGATGAATATGGATGTTAAAATATTTATTATATATGAAACTGCATTTATGCCATATAGTTATATAGTAATAAAGTTTTTCATTAATTTTTCTATTGCATTATTATTTTCCCATGTTTGAACAAAGGTCCTGGAGGATATATCTACCATTTAATGTTTGGAGGTTTAAAGGAGTTCACAAACTATTGGACTCTGGCATATATCCAAGAGCATAATACATGTACTTGAATGTGTTAGAGTATATTTTTGTATTTTCAATTTTAACTGTAGCATTTTCCTCTCCTCTTTTCTTTCTCTAAATGCTTGCTTGCTTGTTTGCTTTCTTTTCTTTTCTTTTCTTTCTTTCTTTCTTTCTTTCTTTCTTTCTTTCTTTCTTTCTTTCTTATTTTACATATTTATTTATTTTAAACTACAAATTTTATTCCCTGCCTGGTCAACACTCCAAATATTCTACATCCCATACCTCCTCCACACCCTGCTTTCTCCATGAGGATGTCCCCACACCCACACCCAACCTCCTAGACCTCTAAACTCTCTGGACCCTCCAATCTCCTGATGATTAGATGCATCTTCTCTGACTAAACCCAGACCTATCAGTCATCTGCTCTATAAGAGTTAGGGACCTTATATCAGCTGGTGTATGCTGCCTGCTTGGTGGTCCAGTATCTGAGAGATCTCCGGGTTACAGGTTAATTGAGACTGCCAGTCCTACTGTATTGCTGCCCTCCACAGCTTCTTCCAGCAGTCCCCTAATTCAACCCCAGTGGCTTCCAGCTTCTGATCAATGCTTGGGCACAAATATCTGCATCTTACTCTTTTCAGCTGCTTATTGGGTCTTTGGTGGGCAATCATGATAGATCCCCTTTTGTGAGTGCTCTATATCCTCAGTAATAGTGTCAGTCCTTGAGGTCTCCCCTTGAGTTGGACCTACTTTGGGGTTGTCACTGGACCTTCTTGTTCTCAGTCTCTTCTTCATTTTCATCCCTGCAGTTAGTTCAGAAATGAACAATTATGGGTTATATTTTTGACTATGGTATGGCAACCCCTTCCATTACTTGATGGCCTGTCTTTCTGCTGGAGGTGGGCTCTACAAGTTCCATCTCCCCAATGTAGGGCATTTCATCTAAGGTCCCTCTGTTTGAGTCCTAAGAGTCTCTCACCTCTCAGGTCTCTGATACATTCTAGAGGGTTCCCTCTACCTCCTACCTCCTTAGGTTGCATGTTTCTGTTCAATATATGAAAATCCATTAATGTAATCTACTATATAAACAAACTCAAAGAAAAAATATACGATTATCTCCTTAGAAGCAGAAAAGGCATTCGACAAAATAAAACACCCATTCACGTTAAAAGTATTGAGGAGATCACGAATTCAAAGTCCATACATAAATATAATAAAAGCAATATACCGCAAAACAACAACCAATATCAAATTAAATGGAGAAATACTTGAAGCAATCACACTAAAACTGGGAACAAGACAAGGATGACTATTCTCTCCATATCTATTGAATATAGTACTCAAAGTGCTAGCTAGAATAAGACAACAAAAAGAGATCAAGTGGAAACGAATTGGCAAAGAAGAAATAAGGGTATCATTATTTGCAGATATATAATAGTATACATAAGCGACCCCAACAACTCTACCAGAGAACATTTTCAGCTGATAAACAACTTTAGCAAAGTAGAAAAATACAAAATTAACTCAATTAAGTCAGTAGTACAATATTTTAAAATATTTTATGCAATAACAATAGCATGACAAATATAAATAAAAATCAATTGCAATTCCATAGGAAAAAGTATCACTGACTACTAATATACTTAAATACATGTATAGCATACAAAAACTTGTGATCATGTTTAATATTAACAAAAGAAAGATAGTGTTCTTAAAAATGCAAATATTCAAATTCTCTTATATATTACATAATAATTTCAGTTAATGCAGCACAAATAGAGCTAGGAAAAGATCTTTTGCATGATTGTTTTGATATGAGTTGTTTCTTTTTGAGGCACTTTGGCTCAAAAAGAAACAACTTTACTTTGGCTTCAAGCTCTTGACAATCTACCTGTTTTGTCCTGACTAATATTACCAGTACAAGATTATATATCTGGCTTCAAAGAAATAATACACAAGTTCTCAGTATCAAAAAAGAAAATATTTGAAATCTTTAATAACTTAAATATTCTAAACAGATCATTGCAGAGTATATATTTCTATAAAAATATCATAACTTACCCTTTATATACCACAGTACGTTATTTAATATAAATGAATTAATGCATTTTAATTTAATTAATAATTTAGTTAATTTTAAAAATTTACTTCCATGGAAGAGAGTAGGAGGAAGATAATACAGGATGGAAAGTGAAAGTAATCAAATGAGTGTGTGTGTGTGTGTGTGTATGTATGTATATGCATGTGTGTTTGTAAGTATGTGAGTTTTTGAGTGTGTATCATATATAAAATAAATGAGCAAAATAAAATATACTAAATACATAGTTACATTTACATATATGTCTTATACATTTATATAAGTGTACACATTCAATAAGTATATATGTATATATACTTGTTCATATTTATATTATATATTGCAATATTGCATTACCTAAATATTATATATATGTGTGTGTGTTTGTGTGTGTGTGTGGGGGGGAGTGGGTATGTTCTCATTCACTGGTTTGTATTTTGTTTTACTGGACTTCATTGTAATTTTTGCCAGGAATATTAATCTAATCATTGGATTTTATGTTTTAATACCTTAAAACCTTAGGTTCTTTTCTTTCAATGAACAAACATTTTCCATGTATTTATTACTGTATTATAAACTAGTTTCTGTTCCCAAATGAGATTAGGGCTATCTTAAATTTCACTGCCAATAACGAGTATAAATGAGTTTAAGCAATAGTGATGTACATGGATTTCATTGTGCCGGTGTGCTTCTGCATGACAATTGACCCCATAACCTCACTGGGTATGAGAAAGATATGAAACTACCAAGATGAAGACTCATGTTTGGTTTTGTGTAGATTGGAGATGACTTCTGGAGACATATGTTGGAGTCTTATATTGAATCAAGTTATTTAACTCTTTCTTCCTCACTAGCTCATTGACTTTCAAATTCTGAAATATTCTTGTAGCATTACCTCAAATTTTTATCATTATTACATACCCACAATACTTGTACTTCTTTTTACTCTACATATGAAATCCACAAACAATTTACGTTATTGCCAAGGATAATAAGTTACAGGACAATAAGGATAACGGAGAGTAGTAGCTAAGACAAAAATGCAAACAATTTTCAGTACTATTAATGTTCAAATACCCCACTATACAAGACAATGTTCACCATTCTGATAGTATTCTTTCTTGAAATTTGGCAAGAGAGATGCTTTCTAAAATAAGATTGCAAAGAGAAAAATTCAGACTCCATTTCCAGAGATGTATTTTGTAACCTTAGTGTTTATAGTTGCAATTTGTCCACTGACCAAACATCACAGAGCAAAGAGTAAGACATTAACCAAATGAAATGGCTCATTAAGCACTCACACAGTCCCCTGGCAATGCTAAAGCCTTGCTATTTACTATGTCATTGCCAAATGTTATCAGAAAGGAAGGCCACAGAAAGTGGGGCAAATGGATAGGAAAGTCTGAGAAGACCTGTGCCATTAATTTGTCAGTTTATTCAGCCCAGGATATAAATGTGTCCCTATCAAAGGTGTTAAACTAATAACAGATGTATTTCTGAGGATAAGCAAAAGAAAGAAAATCCTGAAGTGTACATGCTAACACTATAACTTGTAGTTTATGATTGATTTGTTGATTTTTAAATAGATAAAGTTGTTATTGGAAAATATTTGTATATGGAAGAATTAGGTTCAATATTTATGGGGTACCAAGAAAAGCAATGTAAATTACCTCATCACTTAACTAAAGTGTTTAAAAGCATAAATATATATTTTTGAAAGTAGAATGCAATGACTAAAATATGATTTGAAAAATCTGATATTCTGAATTGATCTTGCCGATGATTTTATTGTTGTTGTTTTTCGAGACAGGGTATCTCTGTGTAGCCTTGGCTGTCATGGAAGACCTGTAGACCAGGCTAGCCTCGAACTCAGAAATCTGCCTGCCTCTGCCTCCCAAGTGCTGAGATTACAGGCGTGCACTACCACCTCCTGGCAACGATGGTTTTTATAGCAGTTTGATATAGTCATTTTGACTATAGTTTTCAGGGGAAAATCTGATCATAATTAATGAATTTCTAAGTTTTAAATGGATGTTTGCATTTTGAAGTTCTGAAATAAATTTTGTGGTTTTTTTTAGGAATTATGTTACAAATAACTCAACTACAAACAATCAGACTATGTAGCTAATAGGTATTATGGCTATGGAAAGGGAATGATATTTTTCAAATTTACCACCAAAAGTCAGGAGACCAGAACACCAAAACTTATTTTCATGAACTATATTAGGGATTTATAGTTATTTCTGTTAAATATTAGATTTGTAGTTCATGAAGATCCCTATTGCAATTATCTAAGCTCTTGTATCATTAATATAATTGTAGAAATTGTATAAAATAGGAGTCATAACTGTGTTCTAGTAAAATCATATTCTTAAACATAGGTAGTGAAACAAATGAATTGAGGACATGAGACCTCTATTACAGAGAGCTGTACACACTGAATCACTAAGAGAATTCTTACAATGATCTAACTATTAAAAGAGCAAAGATGACTTATGGGACATACGGATAAGGGGAACTGGGAAAGGGGAATGTGTTTGGAATGTAAACAAAGAATATAGAAAATAAAAAAAAATGTACAATTAGAAGTTTCATACTTAAAAACAATTTCCGGTTGAACCTGTTAACTTCTAATGCTGGTAAGAGTATATATTTGCATTTTTGTTAGCACTGAGGTGCTAAAAATTTTTGAGAATTTATTTCTTTGGGGATATTAGAGTCTTTGATATGCAGTTCACACTTTTATGCAAATATCCACTCAATTTAATCAAAACAACAATGCTGCTGTAGGAATCCCAAATTTCATCTATTGCTATATCTTAACACATCATATCTCTTTTGCTATTATTCCCTATTTATCATGTACCTAGAACCGAGTAAATCAATTGCACTATCATTGTTTGAGTTTGGGATAATAAAAACTTAAAGAGTAAATAGTTGATTATAACCACAACAAATTCACCCTTTCTTTTCAGCTTTGTTCTTTCAGAGCATCATCTAAGGTACCACCATTAAATGTAGCATTTCATTTCAACAGCATTATATTTTATTCAGTTATTTATGCATTATTGCATAATAATAACATAATAATGCAAAAGTTTCTTTTGAAACTTTCCATGATTAAAACCCTCCATTTCAGTGATAAAACTTTATGTGATATATAAAAAGTAATTATTGCCCTGAATTTCATGAAGAAGTATTAAGTGCTTGGTGCAACTATTTACCAGCAGTTTGCCAGATGGCAGCCAAGACAGGACACCATTGCCCCTTGTGTCTAGAACTCTGTCCTACAAGGAGAAGGAAGATTAAAATGCCCATTCTTCCTTAGAGTAGTGACTGTTGCTTCTAAACATAGACCTTTACCTAATAACATAGGAGCCACTCAACAGTAGCAGAGTTTCTGAAATTCATACATTTTGTACTTTTAGGGGACAAAATGGTTGGTGCTTATTTTGTCAAATTATTTTTGATGATAATATTCAGACTATATTATTTGCTATAAATGTTTATTTAAATCCAACAATGTTATCTTACGAACAAACCATCTCATATTTCTTGTTTCATGTTATTTGGAAACATAAAAATTTCTGATATTCTTGATTTGTAACTCAAAATGATCCTCACATCTCAGCTTCCAAAGCATTGAAATTAAGTAGGAGACCTTCTTGTTTTTTATGTAGGTTGTTTTCAATGACTGAGTCAACCACTCTTAAACTAGATTATTTTAGAAAGGCAAGTCTGTTTTTCATAAGTCATTTTTATATCATTGCCACATTTTAAATGAATGCACATGGGTCAGTTCACTCTAGAACTAAGACTAATAACATCTATCTGATCATTATTTTTATTTTCTGATCATTATTATATTTGTTATATAAGAGAACAATGTGTTTGAGGTTTTCTAACTCTCTTCCAACATGCATTCCCTCCCACTGTCAAAAGGAAGAAAGAAACAAACAAAAAAAGAACAAACGGAATGAAACAAATGTTTTTATTTTTCTCCTTGTTTTATTTTATTTCCCTGGGTACCACTGTTGACTACATATTGAATTATGTGGTGATATTTGAGATACTAATCCCTAGCACTCAACAGGCTCAAGGCCACAGATTTAATTGGCCTAGAGTCCAGTCGTCATATTTGGTGTCAGATATGATGATACTGCTTTCGACATGAAAACTTCTCTTGTGAGATTATTATATAAAGAAAAGATAAGCATGTCACCATCTGCTACCTTAACTCTCCTCAGATTCAATTATGGAAGAAATAACAAAACTGGGGGCACTCCGTTCAAATATTTTTTGATAAGAATGGCTCACAAATTTGTGCTTTTATTTGTTTTTTATTTTCTTTACTTCATTCACTGTTCATTTTTTTACATAGAGTCTTCATTCATAATTGTTACTTATCAAGTGACCATAAGTCTGTGGGTTAACCTCTGGGTCTTCAATCCTGTTCCATTGATCTGCTTGCCTGTTGCTATACCAATACCATGCAGTTTTTAACACAATTGCTCTGTAGTACTGCTTGAGGTCAGGGATATTGATTCCCCCAGAAGTCCTTTTATTGTTGAGAATAGTTTTAGCTATCCTGGGTTTTTTGTTGCTCCAGATGAATTTGAGAATTGCTCTTTCTAGATCTATGAAGAATTGAGTTGGGATTTTGATGGGGATCGCATTGAATCTGTATATTGCTTTTGGCAAGATGGCCATTTTTACTATATTGATCCTGCCATAATTGTTACTTATACATTATTAATATGTAGAATTAGGGAAATGAGAAAAGCTGATCTGGAAGTAGATTACACTCACAAACAAATAGCATTAATACTTATCAGGTTAGGGGACACCAGTGTATACAGGGTTTTATAAAGTCAGTTCAATACCCCATGCAGATTCTTCTAGATGAAATAGGTGCCTGAATAGCTATAAATAGTTTCTGCCACAGTCCCTATGCATGCAACTATTGTTCTCAAGCTTGGTTTGTTAATACAATGACTATCAAGTACCCTCTATCAAGAATCGTTTTTAATAAAATTTTACTGGTTGAAAGTATAATAAAATTAGGTATTTGTTAAGGAATATTGTAGATCTAGAGACATAAAATCTCATTCAAAACTGAAAAGAATGTCAGAATGGGAACAATTTCATGATCAAGTATTTTATACAAATCTTATGCAAAAGCAAGAATAATGTAATCATTGCTAATAAAAATTATATTTCTAATTTGCTGAGGCAAAGGTTGCAGGCATTTTGAATCTTTCACAGGATAATTGTCTTTTGCCACTTTATGATGTTTTGAGAGTGACCTTTGCCAGTGTTTGTGCTCCGAACTGCAATATCCAATAAGCAAAACCATATGGCTTCTTTGTGAGTATATGGCCAGGTCACGGATGTCAGATTATTATAGTCAAGGTTTGTTACCACAATGATACATTTCTTGAAAGTACACACAGAAATGTAAATAAGGCTTTGAAGTAAGGAAGAGTAGACATAGATACAGTGTTTAAGAATGTTACTTTAGATTGCTTACAGGAGCCTGATATAACTGTCTCCCGAGAGGCTCTGTCACAGCCTGAAAAACACAGAGGCAGCCAACCATTGGACTGAATACAGGTCACCAATGATGGACTTAGAGAAAGGACTGAAGGAGCTGAAGGGATTTGCAACCCCATAGGAAGAACAACAATATCAACCAACCAGACCCACCCAGAGCTACAAGAGTCTAAATCACCAACCAAAGAATGCACTGGGAGGCACCCATGGCTCCAGCCGCTTATGTAGCAGAGGATGGCCTTGTTGGGCATCAATGGGAGGAGAGCTCTTTGGTCCTGTGAAGGCTTGATGCCTCAGTGTAAGGGAATTCATGGGTAGGGAGGCAAGTGTGTGTGTGTGTGTTTGTGTGTGTGTGTGTGTGTGTGTGTGTGTGTGTGTGTGTGCAGAAACACCCTTATAGCAGGAAGGGCAGGGGCATGGAATAGGGAGTTTTAGGAGGAATGGGAAAGGGGATAACATTTGAACTGTAAACAAAGAAAATATCCAATAAAAATAAAGGAGAGAATATTATGTTAAAGAAGAGTTAAAATCTCATTGAAGACCAGATACATGAAGTTGCTTACCATTATTTATAGATTCTACTATATATGAATTCACTATAGATTGACTTCCACACTTAATATCTTTTTGTCATTGGACCATTTAAATAAGTTAGATTCAAGGCATTTGATAAAACATTAAACTTAATATGCACCTAAAATTTTCTTACATGTGGAAGGGTAAGGAATAGTAAAGATCAGTGAAGCCATGTGCCAATGGGAGAGATCTTGAAAACAAACAGGATCTGTTGTCCTTTTCTATGAATTCCAATTAGGATCCAGAACATTTTAGAGATCATTTAGCATTTATTTGTCAAGTGCAGCATGCAATTAGTGGTAGAAACTTTGTAGTATTTTCTGTTCTTTCTGCACTCACATTCATCAACATTTTCAATACCTGAGTCTTTAAGTAACTTACCACATGAAAACATGCACTATTAATAAAATTTCTGAAGCTAGGAAATGTATCTGGGATCTATAAATGAAATGGTTGTCAATATGATCATATTTCTGTCAAAATAAATATATATGATAGTCATTCAATAAGATCTTTCTGTCAAAATAAATATATATGATAGTCATTCAATAAGATCTGATGAATATGAATTAGAACACATTTCTTCCATATACTATTTTGCTATTTTGTTTCCTCATAATCTTTTTATTTAATTATCATCATTCACTTTACATCCCACTCTCTGCCCCTCCTCCTTGGCAACTGCTCCTACAATTATTCCACCACATTCTGTAGTGGTCCTCTAAGAGGATAGAACTCACTATGTACCTCCCCACACCCTGGCACACCAAGTCTCTGCAGGGCTAGGTACATCCTTTCCCACTAAAACTAGACAAGGCCATCCAACTAACAGAACATAAGCACAGACAGACAAAGGTTTCTGGGATAGGACCTACTTCCATTTTTCAGGACTCACTTGTAGATGAAACTACACATCTGCTACATTTGTTCAGTGGGCCTATGTCCAGTTTACATATGCTCTTCGGTTGGTGATTTAGTCTCTTAGAGCCCCAAGGGTACAGGTTGTTCGAATGTTGGTCTTGCTGCAGAAGTGATGTTAATAATGTCAGGGATTGAGACTTGCCATTGTATGGGCCTCACGTTGAGCCAGTTATTGGTTGGCCAATCTCTTAGTCTCTGCTTCATCCCTTGTCACTGCATTTCTTTTAGACAGGATAAATTTGGGTTTGAAAGTTTTGTAGGGGGGTTGGTGTCCCTATTGCTCCACTGGGTTCTACCTGGCTATAGGGGTTGGCCTTTTTAGCTTCCATTTCCCAGTGCTTTGAGTCACAGCTAAGTTCTTCCCAGTTGATTATTGGATGCCTCTCCTATCCCAAGATTCTTTTATGTCCTCGAGATGCCCATTACCTCCTCTCCCTTGTCAGTTTCAGATATCCATTCATTCTCATGACCTATAGGCCCTCTCCTCTGTCTCTGCCTCCATCTGATTCTCAACTATGTTCTCCCTCATTCCCTTCCCCATCCCAGTTCCCTCCCTTCATCTGCCTCCTATGACTATTTATTTTTTGGGTGAACTTCTCTTTATTTTCCCAATATAACTGAGATTTAAGCATTTTGCTTAGGCCTTAATTCCTATTTAGCTTCTTCTTGTCTGTGGAGTTTAGCAAGGGTATTCTCTATTTTATGGCTAATATAAACTTATAAGTGAGTACATACCAGGCATGTCATTTTGGGTCTGGGCTATCTCACGCTGGATGACACTTTCAGGTTCTATCTATTTGCCTGAAAAATTCATGATATCTTTTTTTAAATAGCTGAATTGTATGTCATTGTATAGATATTCCATGCATTCTTTATTCATCATTATGTTGAGGGACATCTAGTTTTTCCCAATGTCTGGCTATTAATGAGACTGCTGTGAACATACTTGAGCAAGTCATTTTTGGGGGATCTTGGAACATCTTTCGGGTAAATGTCTAAGAGTGGAATAACTGGGTCTATAGGTAGAAATATTTCCAGTTTTCAGAGAAACCACCAAATTTATTTCCAATGTCATTGTACAAATTTGAACTCTTATCAACAATAGCAGACTGTTCCTCTTTCTCCACATTCTCTACAGCATGTGCTATCACTTGAATTTTTTTACTTTAGCCTTTCTGACAGATATAAAATGGAATCTAACAGTTGTTTTTATTTGTATTTCCCCAATGACTAAGGACTTTGAACATTTCTTTAAGAGCTTCTTGGTCATCCAAGATTTTCTATGTTGATAATTCTGTTTAGAGCCTTACCCCATTTTTTAATGGGATTATTTGGATGTAGGTGTCAAACTTCTTGAGTTCTCTATAAATTTTGCAATTTAGCCCTCTGTCAGATGTAGGTTTGTTGAAGAAATTTTTTCAAACTGTAGGCTGCTGTTTTCTCCTATTGACAGATGTGGTGGATCAAATATGCTTGGCCCTGGAAGGGAGACTATTAGGTGCCATGGTCTTATTGGAGTAGGTATGTCCTTGTTGGAGGAAATGGATCACTTTAGAAAGGAGGCTTTCAGATATTGCTCCTAGTTGCCCAAGGAGCCAAACTTCTCCTGTTTGCCATTAGAAAAAGATATAGAGCTCTCAGTTCCTCTAGCACCTTGCCTGCTTGGATACTGCCATACTTCCTGCTTTGATGATAATGAACTGAAACTCTGAACATGTAAATAATTAAATATTGATTTATATAAGAGTTGTTTTTGTAATGGTGTCTTTTTTACAGCAATGGAAACCCCAATAACACAGAATTTTCTCCCAGGTACATAAGTATTGTTATATTAGGCCTGACAATGCTTAAGTTTGGAGGAATGTGGACTTGGTAACTTTGAAAGGCAGAAAAATGCTTAATGGGCCATAGTACTAAACACATATAAGACAGGGTTCGTGAGTATGTTTTAAAATGTGGATGCTCAAGAGGTTTCAGAGGAGACAACTTTTTGTATGTGTCTGAGAGACAGTTTTCTGATATATTGGTGAAGAAAAATATGGTTATTTTTTGCCATTGTCTGAAGAGTTTTCCTGAAGCTAAGGAAAGAAAATTAGAAGTCATTAAAACCCTCCCAATTTCTTTCTCCACATCTTTGCTAGTATCTGCTGTCACCTGAGTGACATTGATCTTAACCACTCTGACTAGTGTGAGATGGAATCTCAGGAGATTTTCTTATTTGAATTTCCCTGATGAGTAAGGATTTTGAACATTTCTCTAGGCAGTTCTTAGCCATTTATTATTTGTCAGTTGCGAAGTCTTTGTTTAGTTCTGTACCTCACTTTCAGTAGTTATTTGCTTCACTGGAGTATAACTTCTTGAGGTTGTTTATATATATTGAATATTAGTTCTCTATTGGATATAGGATTGGTAAAGATCTTTTCCCAGTCTGTTGGATGCTGTTTTGTCCTATTGATAGTGTCCTTTGCCTTACAGAAGCTTTGTAATTTTACCAGGTTCCATTTGTCAATTCTTGATTTTAGAATATAAGCTATTGCTGTTCTTTTATGGAACTTTTCCCCTGTGCCCATGTGTTCGAGGGACTTCCCTACTTTCTTTTCTATTAGTTTCAGTGAGCACTCCTCCATTGCTGGTGAGATTGCAAGCTGGTACAACTGCTCTGGAAATCAGTTTGTTCCTCATAAATTTGGAGGACAGAGCTGTTACACACTTGGGGATATATCCAGAAGGTGTTCCAACATGTAATAAGGACTCATACTCCACTAGGCTCATAGCAGCCTTATTTATAATAGCCAGAAGCTGGAAAGAACCCTGATGTCCCTCAACAGAGTAATGGATACAGAAAATGTGATACATTTACACAATGGATTACTATTCAGCTATTAAAAACAATGAATTCATGAAAATCCTAGACAAATGGATGGAGCTAGAAAATATCATCCTGAGCGAGGTAACCCAATCACAAAATAACACATAGTGTGTACTCACTGATAAGTGGAGATTAGTCCAGAAGTTTGGAATAGCCAAGATAAAATTCACAGACCAAACTAAGCTCAAGAAGAAGGAATACCAAAGTATGAATACTTTATTCCTTCTTAGAAGTGGGAACAAAGTACCATGGGAGAACATAAGGAGACAAAGTGTGGAGCTTAGACTGAAGGAAAGACCATCCAGGCACTGTTACACACCTGGGATTCCATACCATATACAATTACCATGCCCAGACACTATTGTGGATGCCAACAAGTGCTTGCTAACAGGAGCCTGATATAACTGTCTCCTGAGAGGCTCTGCCATTACATGAAAATACAAAGGTACATGCTCTCAGCCAACCATTGGACTGAGTACAAGGTCCTCAATGGAGGTGTTAGAGAAAAGACCCAAGGAGCTGAAGGGGTTTGCAGCCCCATAGGAGGAACAACAATATGAAACAACTAGTACCCCCAGAGCTCCCATATTTTCCACCTTGCAAAAAGCTAAGTCCAAGTGGATGAAGGACCTCAAAATAAAACCAGATACACTGAATCTAAAGGAAGAAAAAGTGATAAAGAGTCTTGAACTCACTGGCAAAGGGTGAAATTTTCTAAACAGAACTCTGATGGTGCACGCACTTAAGAAAGAAATCGAAGAAGACCTCAGAAGATGGAAAAATATTTCTTGCTCCTGGATTGGGAGGATCAATATAGTAAAAATGGCCATCTTGCCAAAAGCAATATACAGATTCAATGCGATCCCCATCAAAATCCCAAATCAATTCTTCATAGATCTAGAAAAAGCAATTCTCAAATTCATCTGGAGCAACAAAAAACCCAGGATAGCTAAAACTATTCTCAACAATAAAAGGACTTCTGGGGGAATCAATATCCCTGACTTCAAGCAGTACTACAGAGCAATTGTGTTAAAAAACTGCATGGTATTGGTATAGCAACAGGCAAGCATATCAATGGAACAGGATTGAAGACCCAGAAATTAACCCACAGACTTATGACCACTTGATCTTTGATAAAGGAGCCACAACCATCCGGTGGAATAAAGATAGCCTTTTCAACAAATGGTGCTGTTTCAACTGGAGGGCAACATGCAGAAGAATGTGAATTGACCCACTCTTATCTCTTTGCACTAAGATCAACTCCAAGTGGATCAAGGACCTCCACATAAAACCAGACACACTGAAACTATTAGAAAAGAAACTTGGGAAGACCCTGGAGGACTTGGGCACAGGGGAAAAATTCCTGAACAGAACACCAATAGCTTACACACTAAGATCAAGAATCGACAAATGGGACCTCATAAAATTACAAACTTTCTGCAAAGCAAAGGACACTGTCAGAAGGACAAAACGGCAACCAACAAAGTGGGAAAAGATCTTCACCAACCCCACATCCGACAGAGGGCTAATATCCAATATATACAAAGAACTCAAGAAGTTAGACAGCAAAGAACCAAATAACCCTATCCAAAAATGGGGCACAGAGCTAAACAAAGAATTTTCACCAGAAGAAATTTGGATGGCCGAGAAACACCTTAAAAGATGTTCAACATCATTAGTCATCAGGGAAATGCAAATCAAAACAACCCTGAGATTCCACCTCAAACCAGTCAGAATGGCTAAGATTAAAAACTCAAGAGACAACAAGCACTGGCGAGGATGTGGAGAAAGAGGAACACTCCTCCACTGTTGGTGGGATTGCAAAATGTTAAAACCCCTCTGGAAATCAGTTTGGCTGTTCCTCAGAAAATTGGGCATGTCACTTCCAGAGGACCCTGGCATACCACTCCTGGGCATATACCCAGAGGATTCCCCTGCATGCAATAAAGACACATGCTCCACTATGTTTATAGCAGCCTTGTTTATAATCGCCAGAAATTGGAAGCAGCCCAAATATCCCTCAAAGGAGGAATGGATACAGAAAATGTGGTATATTTACACAATGGAATACTACTCAGCAATTAAAAATAATGAATTCATGCAATTTGTCGGTAAATGGTTAGACCTGGAAAATATCATCCTGAGTGAATTAACCCAATCACAAAAGAATGCACATGAAATGCAATCACTGATAAGTGGATATTAATGAGCCCAGAAGCCCTAAATACTCAAGACAAATAGCAAGTCAAATGATTCCCAAGAAGAAGAAAGGAGAGGACCCTGGGCCTGTAAAGATTGCATCCAGTTTAGTAAAGAAACTGAAGGGGGAGGGGGAATGATTGGGGAATAGTTGGGGGGAGAGGAACTATGGGAACTATGGTGGGTGGGAACTGGGAAAGGGGAAAGCCTTTGGAATGTAAACATAGAATATAGAAAATAAAAATTAAAAAAAAAGAATTGATAAATGGGACCTCATGAAACTGGAAAGCATCTGTAAGGCAAAAGACAGCCAATAAGACAAATTGGCCTCCTACAGATTAGATTAATTGTTTTAACATAGAAAGTCCCAAAATATCCTGGTATAAATTCTCTTATGTGGTTACTAATGTTCACTCCTATGAAGAATATTTTAGTGAAAAAATGGCAAGCATAGAAAGCAAAAATGCTATATGTATGGTTCAAGAGATAATAGGGCACCAGGAAGTTGAATGGGGCTGAATCCTATGTTCAAGGAGACAAATGGATTAAAGGAGTGGTGACTCACCCTGCTAAGCTTATGGTTTATGCCTTTGTAGTTTAAAAGGGGACTTATGGAATTTTAAACTGAAGTGAACTAGAATCCAGAGATGGATAGCAAAACTGTGAAACAGACCTTGAGGCTGGAAGACATGGACTTTTGTTATGGACCTTGAGTAACAGTGGCCATGAGATGCTTAGGGCAAGTATGGTTGAGAGACAGGCAAGCAGATCTATTAGTTCAAGGCCAACCCAGTCTAGAACAAGTTCCAAGTAAAGAAAAGCTTAGGTCCAGGTATTGTGGTACATGCCTTTAATCCCGATATTCAAGAGTCTGAAGCATGCAGATCTCTGAGTTCAAAGTCAATATACAGAGCACATTCCAGGACAGCTAAGCTTAGGGAGGAAGTAGCTGAAAGTAGTATGCTAGGCATCTAAAAGGAAGGTCTCAAAGTCCATCCACACAATGACACACTTCCTCTAACAACACCACCCTTATCCAATAAGCCCACAGCTCGTAATAGTGCCAGTCCTTGGGCCATTCATATTCAAACCACATGAAGGGAGCCTATGGGAGGCTAGCTGTAGAGCCTAGATGCAGTGGAAAACTCCAATGAATTGGAGATAGAAGTAACATTGGATGGTCACCATGAACAGCAGCACTGGAATGGATTTGACCAGAGCCCAGAGTACTGCAGAGGACACAGCTGGAGAAGAGCCCCCAGGTCATTTTTTTAAATTTTTATTTTCTATATTCTATGTTTATATTTCAAAGGCTTTCCCCTTTCCCAGTTCCCCCCTCCCTATGTCCCATAATTCCTCTCCCCCCCAACTATTCCCCAATCATTCCCCCTCCCCCCCATGGTTTCTCTACAAAACTGGATCCAATCTTTACAGGCCCAGGGTCCTCTCCTTTCTTCTTCTTGGGAATCATTTGACTTGCTAATTGTGCCTTGAGTATTTAAAGGAGCCTAGAAGATCATGCGTGGATCCCAGACATTAGAACAAGTAGGTGAAAAGATGAACTTGCCTTTGATACCCCAAGATGTGAGAGATGCCAAAGCTGTGTGTTAACTGTTAAGGAAAAATTTTAACAGGGAGTAGAGCCAGCCCAAGAGAAATAACTGTGTTCCAGCATTAAAGCAGAAAGGAGTTGGAGATCTGAGGAGTACTTTCATATCAGACATAAAGATGCAGAGTTTGGAGTCTCCCAAGATGATTTTTGGTCTTCCTTTTGTCCAGGATTTCCTCAGTATGTTGTTTGTGAGTGGTACCATATGTCCTGTTACATTGGAGGTATTTGATCTGCTTTTTGATTTTGATTTTATATGGGATTACAATTAAGTGATTCACTAAATCTCCAAATAGACTGAAAATTAGACTTTTAAAAAAATGTTTGATATTGTGATAGACAATGGGACCTTAGGAATTTTGACTAAATGTATTTTTCATTATTCTATGTTTAGTCATGTCCCCCATAGTTTACTGTATTTGACTAAGCCTATGGGGTCCAGGGAGTGATATATGGTGAATGAATATCCTTGGCCAAGGGAGTGGCCGTATTAGAAGTAGCCTTGTTGGTGTAGGTGTGGCCTTCTTGGAGAAAGTGTTTAGAGCTCTTTCTCCTAGCTGAGGAACCAGCCTTCTCTTGTTTGCAACTGGAACATGATGCTGAACTCTCAGCTCCTCATGCACCATGATTACCTTGTTGCCACCAGGCTTCTTGCCTTAATAATAATGGACTGAACCTCAGAATCTATAAACTATCACCAATTAAATATTGCCCTTTATAAGACTTGCCTTGGTAATGTTAACTCTTCAAAGCAATTGAAGCCCTAAGAAAAAAATTATCTTTTGACTCACAGAAACTTTTCAGTTTTATGAGGTCCCATTTATCAGTTATTGATCTTAGAGTCTGAATCACTGGTATTCCATTCAAGAAACTGTTTTATGTACCAAGGAATTCAAGGCTATTCCATGCTTTCTGTACTATTAGTGTATCTGCTTTTATGTTGAAGTTTTCAACTACTTGGACTTGAGTTTTGTGCAGTTCAATGAATATGCATTTGTTTGTATTTTTCTACATGCAGACATCAAATTAAACCAGCACCATATGTTGAAGATGCTTTGTTATCCATTGTATGCTTTTGCCTTCTGTCACAAATCAAGTGACCATAGATGTGTGGGTTTATTTCAAGGTCTTTGATTTAATTTCATTGACCAACCTTTCTGCTTCTACACCAATATAATCCAGTTTTTATTATCATTCCTCGGTGGTATAACTTGAGATAAGGAAGTACTATAGAAGTCCTTTTAATTTTTCAGGATTGTTTTTGCTATCCAGGTGTTTTTGTTTTTCCATGTGAAGTTGAGAATTTCTCTTTGCCTGTATGTAAGGAATTGAATTATCTTTGCATATTTGTAAATAATTACATTGAAGCTGTGTATTGCTTTGAGTAAGATGACCATTTTTCACTATGTTTATCCTAGTGACCCATAAGCACAGGAGATCTTTCCATATTCTGATATTTTCTTCTATTTCTTTCTTTAGTGACTTGAAGTTCTGTCACATATGACTTTCAATTGTTTGGTTAGTGTTATACCAAGATATTTTCTATTATTTGTGGCTATTGTAAAATTTTTTCTTTCCCTAATTTCTTACCATTTGTAAAAACAGGGGTTACTTATTTCTTTAAGTTAATTTTATATCCAGCCAGTTTGCTGAAGGTGTTTATTAGCTATAGGAGAATTTCTGGGTTACATATATATATATATCCCAGAAATATATATATATATATATATATATATATATATATATATATATATATTGATTTCTTCCTTTCCAATTTATATCACCTTGATCTTCCTTTGATGTTTTATTGCTCTAATTCTATATCAAATAGACAGGAAAAGACTGAGCACCTAAACTGAGTTTAGCAGAATTGTTTTAAATTTCTCTCCATTTATTGGTTAGTGGCTTTCTGTATAGTGCTTTGATTATGTTTTGGTGTGTGCCCTCTATCCCTGATCTATCTAATACATTTAATATGAAGGGGTGTTTGACTTTGTCAAAGGCTTTTCTAGCATCTAAAAAGAGGATCATGTGATTTTTTTCTTTCAGTTAGATTATATGATGGATTAGATTGGTGGATTTTCTTATATTAAACAACACCTGCCTCCCTGATATGACACTTTCTCTACCATATTGAATGCTTCTTTTGATATGTTCTTGAATTTGGCTTGCAAGTATTATATTGAGTATTTTTGTTTCAATGTTTGAAAGAGAAAGAGGTCTGAAATTTTCTTTCTTGAATGTATGTGAGGTTTAGACATCAGGCGACTGGGGCTTCTGAGAATTCGTTTGGCATTGTTTCTTCTGTTTCTATTTTTGTTTCTTTAGGGATTATCAGACTGTTTACATACCTTACCTGATATTAATTTAAGTTTGGTAAGTGGTATCTGTCTAGAAAATTGACCATTCCATTAAGATTTTCCAATTTTTGTCAAGTATAAACTTTTGAAATAAGACCTAATTATTCTTTGAATTTCTTCAGTATCTGTTGATATTTCTCCATTTCATTTCTGATTCCGATTATTTGGATTCTGTCTCTTGTGCTCTTGTTAGTTTGGCAAAGGTTTTCTTTCTTGTTGATTTTCTAACCAGCTCTTGATTTCATTGATTCTTTGTACTATTTTCTTTGTTTTTAATTGATTTATTTCAGCCTTTATTTTGATTATTTTCTGCCTGCTACTCTTCTTTACTGTGCTTATTTTTACCTTAGAGCTTTCAGGTGTACTTTTACGTTGTGGCCATGTGAACTTTCTAATTTATTTATGAAGACACTTATTGACATTCCTCTTAGCACTGCTTTTCTTGTGTCCCTAGATATCATTGAGTAGATAGTTGTTCAATTTCTAAAAGTGTAGGCTTTCTCATGTTTCTATAGTTGTTGAAGTATAGCTTTAATCCTTGATGATCTGAATAGATAGAAGGCATTATTTCAATGTTCTTGTATTGGTTCAGGCTTGCTTTGAGACCATCTATATGGTCAATTTTTGAAAAGGATCATGAGGTGCTGAGAACAAGGTATATTCTTTTCTGTATGGCTGAAATGTTCTATAGATGTCTGTTATGTCCATTTCATTCATAATGCCTTTTTATTACTTGTCTGTTTAGTTTTTGTCTGTATGACCCATCAATTGGTTAGAATGGGGTATTGAAATCTCCCACTATTAATGTGTGGGTTTTGATGTGCATTTTAAGCTTTAGAATTATGTCTTTTTGAGAAACCACCAGACTTATTTCCAGAATGGTAGTACCACCTTGTAACCCCACCAGCAGTGGAGGAGTGTTCCTCTTTCTCCACATCATTACCATCACCTGTTTTCTCCTGAGTTTTTGATCTTAGCCATTCTGATTGGTGTGTGGTGAAATGTCAGGGTTGTTTTGATTTGCATTTCCCTAATGACTAAGCATGTTGAACGTTTCTTTAGGTGCTTCTCAGCCATTCAATGATACTTCTGGAGGACCCCACTATACCACTCCTGGGCATATACCCAGAGGATTTCCCAGCATGTAATAAGGATACATGCTCCACTATGTTTATAACAGCCCTATTTATAATTGCCAGAAGCTGGAAAGAACCCAGATGTCCTTCAGCGGAGGAATGTATACAGAATATGTGGTATATATGCACAATGAAGTACTGTTTAGCCATTAGAAACAATGAATTCCTGAAATTCTTAGACAAATAGATGGAGCTGGAGAACATCATCCTAAGTGAGGTAACCCAGTCTCAAAAGAACACTCATGGTATGCACTTACTGATAAATGGATATTAGCCTAGAAGCTTGGAATACTCAAGACACAATTCATCATCTGATGAATCATCAGATGATGCCCAAGAAGAAGGAAGGAATGGCTCCTGGTCCTGTAAAGGCTCAGTGCAGCAGTGTAGGGTAATACTAGGACAGGGAAGTGGGAAGGGGTGGATGGGGAAGCAGAGGGAGGGAAGAGGGCTTATGGGACTGGGGGGTGGGAACTAAGAAAGGGAAAATGACTTGAAATGTAAATAAAGAATATGCCAAATACAAATGCAAAAAAATAAATATGTCTTTTAAAAATGTTTGTGCCCATGTGGTTCAGCTATAGATATTCAGAATTGAAATATAGATATCACCTTGATAGAGTATACCTTTGAAAAGTACGAAGTGTCCTTCCCTTTCTCTTTTGACAAATTTTGGTTGAAATTCTGCTTTATTAGAAGTTAAAATGTCTACTGCAGCTTGCATGTTGGATCTGTTTGCTTGGGAAACATTGTTCTAGCCATTTGCTCTGAGTGATAGCTATCTTTATTTCTGAGGTGTGTTTTTTCCTATGCAGCAGAAAGATGGATCCTGTGTTACAATCCATTCTGGTAGCCTGTATCATTTTATTGGGTAATTAAATCCATTGGTGTTGAGATTAATGACCAATAATTGTTACTTCCTGCTATTTTGATTGATGGTGTGTGTGTGTGTGTGTGTGTGTGTGTGTGTGTGTGTGTATTTGTTTTTCTTGGATGTAGTTGACTTCCTTGAGTTGGAGTATTCCTCCTAGCATTTTGGGTAGGGCTGGATTTGTGGGTAGATATTGTTTAAATGTGGTAAATAAGATATCGCCTCCAACTATCATGATTGAGAATTATGCTGGGTATATTAATCTAGATTTGGCACCTGTGTTTTTTTAAAAGGTTGCAAAAGTTTGTCCAGGTCCTTCTTGCTTTTAGAGCCTCTGTTGAGAAGTCAAGTGGAATTCTGACAGGATTGCCTTTGCATGTTACCTGGCTTTTTTTCTCTTACCAATTTTAATATCATTCCTTTGTTCTGTAGAGTTAATGTTTTAATTATTATGCTGCAGGAGGATTTTCTTTTCTCTTAAGGTCTGATTGAAGTTCTATATGCTTCTTATATGTTTATAGGCAGCTCTTTCCTTAGATTGGGAAAGTTTTCTTATGTTTTTGTTGAATATGTTTTCTAGTCCTTGGAGTTGAGACTCTTCACCTTTTTCTCTTCCTATTATTTTTGGTTCAGTCTTTTCAGGTTATCTCACATTTCCAGGATGTTGTGTGTCAGGAATTTTTTTAGAGGTAACATTTTCTTTGACTGATGAATCAACTTCTTCTATTGTATCTTCAATACCGTAGATTCTCTCTCCTATCTCCTTTATTCTGTTTGTGATGCTTGCACCTTTTGTTCGTACTCCCTACCCTAGGTTTTCTATCTCCAAGATTCTCTCAATTTTTGTTTTCTTTATTGATTCTATTTGAGCTTTCAGGTATTTCACAGTTTTATTTTTATTCTCTTCACCTGTTTATTTGTATTTTTCTGTATATCTTTGAGGGGTTTGTTTACTATTTAAAGATCTCTACCTATTTGATTATTTCTTCCCATATTTATTAAAGGGACTTATTTTTCTCCTCTTTAAATGTTCTATCATCTTTACATGATTGGATTTAAGGCCATTTTCTTGTGCTTCTTTAGTTCTAGAATATCCAGGTCTTGCTATATAGTAGGATGGCTGTTCTCTGATGGTGTCATATTGCGCTGGCTTCTGTTGATTGTGTTCTTTGGAGGGAATTTATACATCTGAATGTTTTTGGTTCCTGGGTGTTCCTGTTAAAGTAGGTATTGGGAGGGGGTGCACCTTGACTAACCTACTGTGATAGCCCTCTGTTGTACATTGTTTTGCTGTATGGTTTGGATCAGTACATTTGTATGGTTCAGGTTCTACAGGTCTGCTGAATATGAAAAGAGATGTAGCAAGAGAATGGAGATCTATCAGGCATACCAGACTGCTCAAACCAACAGGGGATGCCGAAGAAGACTGGAGGATGTATCTTTCTAATCTTTCAGTCCTCTCTCAGTTATACTTTCTTTTTCTGTCTAAATAGAACAATGTATTTGTTTCTTTATTTCTTTTATTTATTTTTTACGGTTTTTTTTCAGTGAAAACTTTATTCGTTGCTTTAATTTTTTAAATAAAATTTTTATTCAATATATTCATCATTTCCATTTCAAATGCTAAAATCTTTCCTGTTTTTCCCCTCCCCCAAAACCCCCAACTGCTCCTTCTACCCCCTTCCTTCAAGTATATGCCCCTCCACCCAACCTACTCCCACATACACCACCCCCTGTCAATTTCCCTATGCTGGGGCATCTTTTGAGCCTTCATAGGACCAAGGATATCTTCTTCACTGATGCCCAACAAGGAATTCCTCTGCCATACTTTTGGCTGGAACCATGTGTACCCTTTGGTTGATAGTTTAGTCCCTGTGAGTCCTGTGGCATCTTGGTGGCCGAAATCATTGTTCTTTGCATGGGGTTGTAAACCCCATTCATCTCCTCCAGTCCTCCCTCCAACTTTTCCATTGGGGACCCAGTGCACAGTCCAGTGGTTGGCTGCTAGCATCTGCCTCTGTATCTGTAAGGCTCTAGCAGGGCCCCTCAGGAAATAACCATAACAATCTCCCTTCAGTATGCACATCTTGTTGTTCATAATGTTGGAGTTTGGTGACTATTTATAGGATGTGTCTGATTTCCTATTTCAAATTGTCTTTGCCCCTCCTCAATACATACAAAAAGGAAATCATTCACAGCTTACAGTCCCACAATGTGATTTTCAAACCAATACAGGCCTACAGTATGACCATGAACATTTAGGTTACCAAGAAGTGATGTAAACCCCAGCTTCTCTGTAAAGCCACATTAGAAGTCATATCAGAAGAAAATCATAATTACATATTTGAATAGAAAAGGATTAACCCCATATAAAGGGGTAATAAGTCTTCTATAGCAAGAGGCCAGGCTTGTGATTCAACCAGTGAAGGTGCATTAAGATGCATCTTTGAGAATGGTAGAGAGCAGCACTAATGTATGGATATAAGCAAACAATAAAGATGGGATAAATATCAATTTAACAAACCAAAAATGGTGCTTATCCCACCATGACTTATGATCTCTTCAGCCACCAACCAATCATGGGTTCCTTCCTGTGGAACAAGTTTTGAATCCAGACATTGACTGGTTATCACTATAACATCCATGTTACTATTAAGGAAATGGGTAAAATGAGTAATTATTGTATATGACTTAGTTCAAAACTGGAGAATATAGATGTTGGATAATTTTTCCTGCTTTGGCATGTACAATATCTTATATTTTCTGGATCAGTTTCCTGTTGATGATCAATGTCCTATGTCTTAATTAAGTGATATATTCAGCAATCATGCCTCCTCCTCTAATTGTGGTAGACAACTAACAGCAGTATCAGTAGCTTGCATTGTTTGCGGGGGCCTCTAGTGCCTCCCAAACCAAAAACACAATAAAATTTTATATCTGAGTTTTATCTAAACTCACTTATTTTAATTTAAAATTGTTATATACAAAAGCTTATAAATATAATACATTGGTAATCAATACACCATCACCTATATTAACAAATTTTTAATGACACAATCTTTATGAAACAACTCAGGTAATTCCTATGACTCATAACCCGTTATCTTTAAACTTTGTGTAAGCTATTATATTTCTTGATTATATATAATTCTATAAAAGTTTAACTTTGACAGAGTTCAGTTAGGAATGTAAGTAAAATTTATGTTCAATTTGTCTCAAATATCTCAATTTACAATTTAGAGTACTTTCTTTTGGATCCCGGACCCAATCTAAAGTTTTTTTGTGGATTTATGGATTTATAACTTTTGCCTATAATCTGTTGTTTATTTTTATTTTTTTTGCATTTTTATTGGATATATTCTATATTTACAATTCATTTCCCTTTTTCTGGTTCCCCACCCCCAAAGGTCCCACATGTCCTTTTCCCTCCCCCTGCTCTCTCATCCACCCCCTCCCACCTTACTGTTCTTGTACTCTCCCACAATGATGTTTTGGTCCATTCTAGCACCAGTGTCCACTCCTTTCTTCTTGTGAGACATCATTTGATATGTGATTTATGTCTTTGGTGTTCCAATCTTCTAGGCTAATATCCACTTATCAGTGACTGTATACCATGGGTATTCTTTTGAGACTGGGTCACCTCACTTAGTATGACGTTCTCCAGCTCCATCCATTTTTCTAAGAATTTCATGAATTCATTGTTTCTAATGGCTGAATAGTCCTCCATTGTGTATATATACCACATTTTTTGTATCCATTCCTCCGTTGAGGGACATCTGGGTTCTTTCCAGCTTCTGGCTATTATATATAAGGTTGCTATGAACATAGTGGAGCATGTATCCTTATTGCATGCTGGGGAATCTTCTGGGTATATGCCCAGGAGTGGTATGGCTGGGTCCTCTGAAAGTATCACATCCAGTTTTCTGAGGAACCCCTATACTGATTTCCAGAGCGGTTGTACCAGCTTGCATTCTCACCAGCAGTGGAGGAGTGTTCCTCTTTCTCCACATCCTCGCCAACACCTGAAGTCTTCTGAGTTTTTAATCTTAGCCATTCTGACTGGTGTGAGGTGAAATCTCAGGGTTGTTTTAATTTGCATTTCCCTAATGACTAGTGATGTTGAACATTTTTTAAGGTGTTTCTCAGCCATCCGAATTTCTTCAGGTGAAAAGTCTCTATTTAGCTCTGTACCCCATTTTTGGATAGGGTTATTTGGTTTTCCGGGGTCTAACCTCTTGAGTTCTTCTTATAAATTGGAAATTAGCCCTCTGTCAGATGTGGGGTTGGTGAAGATATTTTCCCAATTTGTTGGTTGCCGATTTCTCCTTTTGACAGTGTCTTTTGCCTTACAGAAACTTTGTAGTTTTATGAGGTCCCATTTGTCTATTCTTGCTCTTAGAGCATAAGCAATTGGTGCTCTGTTCAGGAATTTTTCCCCTGAGCTGATGTCTTCAAGGTTCTTCCCCAGGTTCTTTTCTATTAGTTTTGGTGTGTCTGGTTTTATGTGGAGGTCCTTGATTCACTTGGAGTTGAGCTTAGTGCAAGGAGATAAGAGTGGATCAATTCTCATTCTTCTGCATGTTGACCTCCAGTTGAGCCAGCACCATCTGTTAAAAAAGCTATCATTTTTCCACTGGATGTTTTCAGCTCCTTTGTTGAAGATCAATTGGCCATTGATGTGTGGGTTCAATTCTGGGTATTCAATCCTATTCCATTGATCTGCTTCCAAGTCACTGAACCAATACCATGCAGTTTATTTTATTTTATTTTCTATATTCTTAGTTTACATTCCAAAGGCTTTCCCCTTTCCCAGTTACCCCCCACCATATGTCCCATAATTCCTCTCCCCCCATGCTATTCCCCACTCTTCCCCCCCCCCACGATTTCTCTGTTCTGGGTCTACAATACTGGATCCAATCTTTACAGGCCCAGGGTCCTCTCCTTTTTTTCTTCTTGAGAGTCATTTGACTTGCTAATTGTGCCTTGAGTATTTAGGGCTTCTGGGCTCATTAATATCCACTTATCAGTGACTGCATTTTGTGTGTATTCTTTTGTGATTGCGTTAGCTCACTTAGGATGACAGTTTCCAGATCTAACCATTTACCTACAAATTGCATGAATTCATTATTTTTAATTGCTGAGTAGTACACCATTGTATAAATATACCATATTTTCTGTATCCATTCCTCTTTTGAGGGATATCTGGGCTCCTTCCAATTTCTGGCTAGTATAAACAAGGCTGCTATAAACATAGTGGAGCATGTGTCTTTGTTGTATGCAGAGGAATCCTCTGGGTATATGCCCAGGAGTGGTATGCCAGGGTCCTCTGGGAGTGGCATGCCCAATTTTCTGAGGAACCGCCACACTGATTTCCAGAGTGGTTTTACCATTTTGCAATCCCACCAACAGTGGAGGAGTGTTCCTCTTTCTCCACATCTTCGCCAGCACTTGTTGTCTCTTGAGTTTTTAATCTTAGCCATTCTGACTGGTGTGAGGTAGAATCTCAGGGTTGTTTTGATTTGCATTTCCCTGATGACTAATGATGTTGAACATCTCTTAAGGTGTTTCTCGGCCATCCGAATTTCTTCTGGTGAAAATTCTTTGTTTAGCTCTGTACCCCATTTTTTGATAGGGTTATTTGGTTCTTTGCGGTCTAACTTCTTGGGTTCTTTGTATAGATTGGATATTAGCCCTCTGTCGGATGTGGGGTTGGTGAAGATCATTTCCCACATTGTTGGTTGCCGTTTTGTCCTTCTGACAGTGTCCTTTGCCTTACAGAAACTTTGTAATTTTATGAGGTCCCATTTGTCAATTCTTGATCTTAGAGTATAAGCTATTGGTGTTCTGTTCAGGAACTTTACCCCTGTGCCCATGTCCTCCAGGGTCTTCCCAAGTTTCTTTTCTAATAGTTTCAGTGTGTCTGGTTTTATGAGGAGGTCCTTGATCCACTTGGAGTTGATCTTAGTACAAGGAGATAAGAGTGGGTCAATTCGCATTCTTCTGCATGTTGACCTCGCAAAGGGAGACAATGTTGGAGATAGAAAACCTTGGGAAGAAATCAGGAGTCATAGATGCAAATATCAACAATAGAATACAAGAGATAGAAGACAGAATCTCAGATGCTGAAGATACCATAGGAACCAAGGATTCAACAATTAAAGAAAATGCAAAATGCAAAAAGCTGGTAACCCAAAACATTCAGGAAATCCAGGACACAATGAGAAGACCAAACCTAAGGATTATAGGGATAGATGAGAATGAAGATCTACAACTTAAAGGGCCAGCAAATATCTTCTACAAAATTATGGAAGAAAATTTCCCCAACCTAAAGAGAGAGATGCCCATGAATATACAAGAAGCCTATAGAACCCCAAATAGACTGGACCAGAACAGAAATACTTCCTGTCACATAATAATCAAAACCCCAAATGTACTAAACAAAGAAAGAATATTAAAGGCAGTAAGAGAAAAAGGACAAGTAACATATAAAGGAAGACCTATCAGAATTACACCAGACTTCTCACCTGAGACCATGAAAGCTAGAAGATCCTGGGCAGACCTCATGCAGACCCTAAGAGAACACAAACTTCAGCCAAGACTACTATACCCAGCAAAACTCTCAATTGCCATAGATGGGGAAACCAAGATATTCCACGACAAAACCAAATTTGCAAGATACTTATCTACAAACCCAGCCCTACAAAGGATAATAGGTGAAAAATACCAACACAAGGGGGGAAACAACACCCCAGAAGAAACAAGATAGAAACCCCATCTCATCCAACCCAAAAGAAGAGAACCACTCAAATACAAATAATAATAACAATGCCCAAAATGTCAGGAAGTAATAATTACTATTCCTTGATATCTCTTAATATCAATGAACTCAATTCCCCAATCAAAAGACACAGACTAACAGACTGGATACGGAAACAGGACCCTACATTTTGCTGCATACAGGAAACACATCTCAGTGTCAAAGACAAACACCACCTTAGAGTAAAAGGCTGGAAGACCGTTTTACAAGCAAATGGTCCCAGGAAACAAGCTGGAGTAGCCATTCTAATATCAGATAAAATCGACTTTCAACCTAAAGTCATCAAAAGAGACACAAAAGGTCACTTCCTGCTTGTCAAAGGGAAAATCCACCAAGAAGAATTCTCAATACTGAACATCTATGCGACAAATGTAAGGGCACCCTCATTCGTAAAAGAAACTTTACTAAAGCTTAAAGCACACATCGCACCTAACACAATGATTGTAGGTGACTTCAACACTCCACACTCCTCAATGGACCGATCAGGAAAGCAGAAACTAAACAGGGACATAGTGAAACTAATTGAAGCTTTGGACCAATTGGATTTAACAGATATATATATAGAACATTCCATCCTAAAACAAAAGAGTATACCTTTTTCTCAGCACCGCAAGGTACCTTCTCAAAAATTGATCATATAATTGGTCACAAGACAGACCTCAACAAATACAAGAAGACCGAACTAATCCCATGTCTCCTATCGGATCACTATGGAGTAAAAGTGGTCTTCAATAGCAAGAAGAACAACAGAAAGCCCACATACACATGGAAACTGAACAATACTCTACTCAATGACACCCTGGTCAAGGAAGAAATAAAGAAAGAAATCAAAGACTTTTTAGACTTCAATGAAAATGAAGGTACAACCTACCCAAATCTCGGGGATACAATGAAAGCAGTGCTAAGAGGAAAACTCATAGCCCTGAGTGCCTCCAAAAAGAAACTGGAGAGAGCATACACTAGCAACTTAACAGCACACCTGAAGGCCCTGGAACAAAAAGAAGCTAACTCACCCAGGAGGAGTAGAAGAGAGGAAATCATCAAACTAAGGGCTGAAATCAATCAAGCAGAAACAAAGAGAACCATACAAAGAATCAACAAAACCAAGAGCTGTTTCTTCGAGAAAATCAACAAGATAGATAAACCCTTAGCTAGACTAACCAAAGGGCACAGAGATAGTATCCAAATTAACAAAATTAAAAATGAAAAGGGGGATATAACAACAGAAACAGAGGAAATTCAAAAGTTCATCAGATCCTACTACAAAGGCCTATACTCAAAACAACTGGAGAATCTGGAGGAAATGGACAATTTCCTAGACAGATACCAAATACCAAAATTAAATCAGCATCAAGTAGACCAGCTAAACAGTCCCATAACCCTTAAAGAAATAGAAGGGGTTATAGAAAGCCTCCCAACCAAAAAAAGTACGGGACCAGATGGTTTTAGTGCAGAATTCTACCAGACCTTCAAAGAAGACTTAACACCAATACTCTTCAAACTATTCCACAAAATAGAAACAGAAGGGACACTGCCCAACTCGTTCTTCAACACCACAACTACGCTGATACCTAAACCACAAAAAGATCCAACAAAGAAAGAGAACAACAGGCCAATTTCTCTTATGAATATTGATGCAAAAATACTAAATAAAATTCTTGCCAACCGAATCCAAGAGCATATCAAAACGATCATTCACCATGATCAAGTAGGCTTCATTCCAGGAATGGAGGGATGGTTCAATATACGGAAATCCATCAATGTAATCCACTACATAAACAAACTAAAAGAAAAAAAGCACATGGTCATCTCATTAGATGCTGAAAAAGCATTTGACAAAATTCAGCATCCTTTCATGCTAAAAGTCTTGGAAAGAGCAGGAATTCAAGGCCCATACCTAAACATAGTAAAAGCAATCTACAGCAAACCAGTAGCCAACATCAAAATAAATGGAGAGAAACTTGAAGCAATCCCACTAAAATCAGGGACTAGACAAGGCTGTCCTCTCTCTCCATATCTTTTCAATATAGTGCTTGAAGTTCTAGCGAGAGCAATTAGACAACATAAGGAAGTCAAAGGGATACAAATTGGAAAGGAAGAAGTCAAAGTATCATTATTTGCAGATGATATCATAGTCTACTTAAGCGATCCAAAAAACTCCACCAGAGAACTTCTACAGCTGATAAACAACTTCAGCAACGTGGCTGGTTATAAAACTAACTCAAGCAAATCAGTAGCCTTCTTGTACTCAAAGGACAAGCAGGCTGAGAAAGAAGTTAGGGAAATAACACCCTTCACAATAGCCACAAACAACAAAAAGTACCTTGGCGTAACTCTAACCAAACAAGTGAAAGATCTGTACAACAGGAACTTCAAGTCCCTGAAGAAAGAAATCGAAGAAGACCTCAGAAGATGGAAAAATATTTCTTGCTCCTGGATTGGCAGGATCAATATAGTAAAAATGGCTATCTTGCCAAAAGCAATCTACAGATTCAATGCAATCCCCATCAAAATCCCAAATCAATTCTTCATAGATCTAGAAAGAGCAATTCTCAAATTCATCTGGAGCAACAAAAAACCCAGGATAGCTAAAACTATTCTCAACAATAAACGGACTTCTGGGGGAATAAATATCCCTGACCTCAAGCAGTACTACAGAGCAATTGTGTTAAAAACTGCATGGTATTGGTACAGCAACAGGCAGGTTGATCAATGGAATAGGATTGAAGACCCAGAAATGAACCCACAGACTTATGGTCACTTGATCTTTGATAAAGGAGCCACAACCATCCGGTGGAAAAAAGATAGCCTTTTCAACAAATGGTGCTGGTACCATGCAGTTTTTAATACCACTGCTCTGTAATATTGCTTGAGGTCCGGGATATTGATTCCCCCAAAAGTTCTTTTACTGCTGATGATGGTTTTAGCTATCCTGGGTTTTTTGTTATTCCAGATGAATTTAAGAATTGCTCTTTCTAACTCTATGAAGAACTGAGTTGGGATTTTGATGGGGATTGCATTGAATCTGTATATTGTGTTGGGCAAGATTGCCATTTTGACTATATTAGTCCTGCCATCCCATGAGCATGGAAGAGTTTCCCATTTTCTGATGTCTTCTTCAATTTCCCTCTTCAGAGACCTGAAGTTTTTGTCATATAAATCTTTCACATGTTTTGTTATTGTCATTCCAAGATACTTTATATCATTTGTGGCTATTGTGAAGGGTGTCATTTCCCTAATTTCTTTCTTGGCCTGCTTATCCTTCGCATATAGGAAGGCTACTGATTTCCATGAGTTGATTTTATAGCCAGCCACTTTGCTGAAGTTGTTTATCATTTGCAGGAGTTCTCTGGTGGAGGTTTTTGGGTCACTTAAGTATACTATTATATCATCTGCAAATAGTGATAGTTTGACTTCTTCCTCTCTGATTTGTATCCATTTGACTTCCCTCTGTTGTCAAATTGCTCTAGCTAGTACCTCAAGTACTATATTGAAGAGATATGGCGAGAGGGGGCAGCCTTGTCTAGTCCCTGATTTTAGAGGGATTGCTTCAAGTTTTTCTCCGTTTACCTTGATGTTGGCTACTGGTCTGCTGTATATTGCTTTTACTATGTTTAGATATGGTCCTTGAATTCCTGTTCTTTCTAAGACCTTTAGCATGAAAGGATGCTGAATTTTGTCAAATGCTTTTTCAGCATCTAATGAGATGACCATGTGGTTTTTTTTTTCTTTGAGTTTGTTTATGTAGTGGATTACATTGATGGATTTCCGTATATTGAACCATCCCTGCATCCCTGGGATGAAGCCAACTTGATCATGGTGAATGATCGTTTTGATGTGTTCTTGGATTCAGTTGGCAAGTATTTTGTTTAGTATTTTGCATCGATATTCATAAGAGAAATTGGCCTGTAGTTCTCTTTCTTAGTTGGATCTTTGTGTGGTTTTGGTATCAGGGTAATTGTGGCTTCATAGAATGAGTTGGGTAGTGTTCCTTCTGTTTCTATTTTGTGGAATAATTTGAAGAGTATCGGTATCAGGACTTCTTTGAAGGTCTGATAGAATTCTGCACTAAAACCGTCTGGTCCTGTGCTCTTTTTGGTTGGAAGACAGTCTATGACCCCTTCTATTTCTTTGGGGGTTATGGGTCTGTTTAGTTGATCTATTTGATCCTGGTTTAATTTTGGTGTTTGGTAACTGTCTAGGAAATTGTCCATTTCCTCCAGATTCTCCAGTTGTGTTGAGTATAGGTTTTTGTAGTAGGATCTGATGATTTTTTGAATTTCCTCCGTTTCTGTTGTTATATTTCCCTATTCATTTCTAATTTTGTTAATTTGAATACTGTCTCTGTGCCCTTTAGTAAGTCTGGCTAGGGGTTTATCTATCTTGTTGAGTTTCTCAAAGAACCAGCTCCTGGTATTGTTGATTCTTTGTATGGTTCTCTTTGTTTCAACTTGATTGATTTCAGCCCTGAGTTTGATGATTTCCTGTCTTCTACTCCTCCTGGGTGAAATTGCTTCTTTTTGTTCCAGAGCTTTCAAGTGCGCCATTAAGTTGCTAGTATATGCTCTCTCCTGTTTCTTTTTGGAGACACTCAGGGCTATGAGTTTTCCTCTAAGCACTGCTTTCATTGTGTCCCATAGATTTGGGTATGTTGTGCCTTCATTTTCATTAAATTCTAAGAATTCTTTGATTTCTTTCTTTATTTCTTCCTGGACTAAGGTATCATTGAGTAGAATATTGTTCAGCCTCCAAGCGTATGGGGATTTTCTGTTGTTTTTGTTGCTATTGAAGAACACTCTTACTCCATGGTGATCTGATAAGAGGCATGGGGTTAGTTTGATCTTTTTATATTTGTTGAGATCTGTCTTGTGTCCAATTATATGGTCGATTTTGGAGAAGGTACCATGAGGGGCTGAGAAAAAGGTATAGTCTTTTGCTTTAGGGTGAAATGTTTATATATATATATATATATATATATATATATATATATATATGTTAAATCCAATTGCTCCAAAGTTTCAATGAGTTTCTCCGTGTCTCTGTTTAGTTTCTGTTTTCCTGGTCGGTCTACTGTGGATAGTGGAGTATTGAGGTCCTCCACAATCATTGTGTTAGGTGCAATGTGTGCTTTGAGCTTTAGTAAGGTTTCTTTTACAAATGAGGGTGCCCTTACATTTGGAGCGTAGATGTTTAGAATTGTGAGTTCTTCTTGGTGGATTCTTCCTTTGACTAGCAAGAAGTGATCTTCTGTGTCTCTTTTGATGACTTTGGGTTGAAAGTCAATTTTATCTGATATTAAAATGGCTACTCCAGCTTGCTTCCCGTGACCATTTGCTTGCAAAATTGTCTTCCATCCTTTTACTCTAAGGTAGTGTTTGTCTTTGACTCTGAGGTGTGTTTCCTGTAAGCAGCAAAATGTAGGGTCCTGTTTCCGTATCCAGTCTGTTAGTCTATGTCTTTTTATTGGGGAGTTGAGTCCATTGATGTTAAGAAATATTAAGGAATAGAGATTATTACTTCCTGACATTTTTGATGTTATTTTTGTTTTTGAGTAGTTATCTTCCTTTGAGTTTGATGGAAGAAGTTTACTGTCTTGCTTTTTCTTGGGTGCCATTCCCTTCCTTGTATTGTCGTTTTCCTCCTATTATCCTTTATAGAGCTGGGTTAGTGGAAAGATATTGTGTAAATTTTTTCCTGTCATGGAATATTTTGATTTCTCCATCTATGTTGATTGAGAGTTTTGCTGGGTATAGTAGTCTTGGCTGACATTTGTATTCTCTTAGGGTCTGCATCAGGTCTGCCCAGGATCTTCTAGCTTTCATGGTTTCTGGAGAGAAGTCTGGTGTGATTCTGATAGGTCTTCCTTTATATGTTACTTGGCCTTTTTCTCTTACCGCCTTTAATATTCTTTCTTTGTTTGGTACATTTGGGGTTTTGATTATTATGTGACGGGAGGTGTTTCTGTTCTGGTCCAGTCTGTTTGGAGTTCTGTAGGCTTCTTGTATTTTCATGGGCATCTCCCTCTTTAAGTTAGGGAAGTTTTCTTCCATGTTGTTTACTTTTATTTCTTAATTTGACATTTAAAGAATAGACAAATGATTTAGAGAAATTATCTTAATATCTGCTTCTCAGGATTAAACTCAACTCAAATATTCTTGACAAAAAAGTCAATAAGTGATACTGGATTTTCCTCACTGTACCATGGTAATGAGGGATGTGTTAGAGGTAATCCTTATGTCTTTGTGGATAGAGACTAGAGATAGTAGGAAAGAAATCATGTTCTATGTGAAATTTGCAAAACCATGACCATGGTTATCCACTATCTACATTTTGTCCTACTCCAAACCATTTCCAGAACCTCCTCAAATAACACCATCTGCAATAGGAACATTTCATATCAAACCAAAACCTTATGCTCTTTGTTCCAAATGCTCATAACTATTTCTTGATGTCAAATCCATTAATCCTAACCTGAAGCATTGTCAAAGGTTTAACAGTTCCAACAGTGTTAAAATATTAAGACAGAAAACTTTCCTCAGATTTAGGGAAGTATCAGGACAATTTACTTTTGAACAGTCAAAATGAAAAATTGGTGCTCCTAAAATGCTGTGGTACAGAGTAATGTCCACATTCAAAATGAAAAACAAGGTAATAGAGTTAAAGGAAGCAAGGGCAATAATGATCACAGGACACCAAGTTTTATAATTCTGCTGGTATCTGGAATGCATTGAATTGTGTGCAGGTGACGCATGCCCTCTATCTTGAATTGGCTCTGTCCTTTCCATCAGCTTCACTCAACATATATACCATATCTCCAAAATCTTAGCTTTGGAGTTCAGCTTAGTTATCATCCACATGCTTTCATGTGTCTCCCCATTGAAGATCTTCCTCCCTCCTGGGCACAGTGCTTGACCTTTCAATTGACCTTTTTCTAGAACTCTGGTTGACTCTTTCATAACCTATAGATTTTGGATATATATATATATATATATATATATATATATATATATATATATTATATATATATATATATATATATATATATATATATATATATTCTTTATATATATATGACTGTTTGAATGATTAAATACTGGAAATTACATCCTTAGGTGGAACTGTGGATTCAGGGGATTCTGGAGCTCTCATTCAAAAGCCAAGCTTTCAAATTAGTTAAAACATTCACAGATTCAATTGAGAAATATTTGGGATCTGACTAATTTCTGATATGTGCTCAGGATAATTTTCTGTCTTTCTGATATATGAATTATATGTTATATTAAAATTGTCTCTATCAAATCAATTATTTCATTACTTTTAAATTAATGTAACTCAAAGTCTTAGGTCACAGATAAAATATCGAGAACATTTTTCTATAATCCAGAGTACATGGCTCTTAGGCCAGTTTCTAATAGAGACTTAATTCTGATATTATATCTCATTCTTTTTGTCAATCAGGGTTTTTAACATCAACAGAATCACCAATCAAATGCAAGGCAGTCTAGGCTTTCTCCAGTTTTTTGCTTCAAATGCTCTAAAGCCCAGCCATGCTGGAAATCTGTGCTGAAGACTTGTAACCAAGTTCAGTCATCACATTGGCCCTACGTTTCAAGTATCAACTTTTAGAATGACTTACTTTTGTTTTTGACAAAACAATTTTAAACAAGGAATGGTTTTATCCACACCATTGTTCCTGAGGGTTAATTTCATGACATCTTGGACTCATGCATTTAGATCAAACTTCCTAGTGGTCAAACAAATACCAGAGATACTTCAATGCATGATGGACAGTGAGAATGACACATTAAAGAGTCAATGGGAAGGTATAAATTCCATAGCTGTGTTCCAGGATAACTACATTCCTCTACTTAGGACTCACTCAAACTCTGAAGTTTCTGAAACATCCAAACTAGCTTCAAGACCTCAACAGCTTGAGATGAAATCAAAAGAGCCTATGAAGTAGCCATAGATGCTTGATTTTTCCACTAACTGCTTTGCTTTGAGAGATTCTAATCACTGTTTTATAATTATTTCACCCCCTATCCTGTCATTCAAGTTAATAACATGGTTTCCACATTCTATCAAGATTCCTACATGACCAATATAAAGATGATACAGACATACATAGTAAAGAAGACTGAAAAATTCCAGGAGATAGATTCAACCCAAAGGGGGAAAGCAAAGCAAAACAAAACAAAAGGAAATGGTGGAATGTTGAAGTAGGAGAAGTACATACACAGTACACATACCATTGTAGTAAATGAGATTGTGTGTTTGTATGTGTGTGTGTGTGTGTGTGTGTGTGTGTGTGTAAAATCTAGTTTCATGTGAGCATTTTTTGGCTTTTTCTTTTTGCTTTTCTGTATTTGCTTGACCTTCTTAGCAATGAACATAGTGGTAACACTCTATTGAGATGTGTGTGTGTGTGTGTGTGTGTGTGTGTGTGTATTGTGTGTAATAAATTTAAGAGTAATGAGGGTATATAACAGGGTTGGTAGGGCAAAGGAAAAGGGGTAATTAAATTATAATATCAATAATAAGAATAAAGTAGGATCTTCTGAACATAAATATATAAAAATACTGAAAACTCAAAGGACAATCAATTATTTGACATCAGAGAACTTTCTTGAGCAAATACAGTAAACCAAAAAGAAAATGTATGTATTTCCATGGATTATTAGCTATGTAGTAAGATTTTTAAATATATTTTGAGTAGCTTTCAAATGATAAATGTAGAAAACTGATTGTCTATTTGCTTTAAGACTGTGGAACACAGCTCCAGCATACAGAATAATGCTCCCACCATTGTTTCTCAGGAATATATTTTAGAAAACAATATGTTTCAGAACTAAGAAATTTTTCATTCATTTATATAAAGTAACATTTATTTTTATTTTTATGGGATACTTTATTTATTTACACTTCAAATGCTATATCCCCTTTCCCAGTTTCCCCTCTCTAAACCCCTATATCACCCCTCCTCCACCTGCTTCTAGGAGGGTGCTCCTCTATCCTCCTACCCACTGCTGCCTCAGAGACCTGGCATTCCACCTCACTGGGGCATAGAGCCTTCACAGGACAAAGAGCCTCCCCTCCCATCGATGCCACATAAGGCCATCCTCTGCTACATATGCAGCTGGAACTGTGGGTCCCTCCATGTGTATTCTTTGGTTGGTACTTTATTCCCTGGGAACTCTGGGGAGCATCTGATTGGTTGATATTGTTGTTCTTTCTATGAGGTTATAAAGCCCTACAGTTCCTTCAATCCTTCCACTAACACTTCCATTGGGGTCTCCATATTCAGTCCACTGGTTGGCTGTGAGCATCTATACTGGTTAGGCTCTGGAAGAGCCTCTCAGTAGACAGCTGTATCTGACTGCTGTCAGCAAGCACTTCTTGGTTTGATGTTTGAATATGGGATAAACACCGAGGTGGGAAAGTTATCTGAATGACCTTTTCTTCAGTCTCTGCTCCATTCTTTGTCCTTGTATTTCTTTTGGAGAGGAGCAGTTCTGGGATAAAAAATTGGAGATGTGTGAGGGTCCCAATCCCTCAACTAGGAAACCATGCCTAACCTCTGTATATGGTTTCTACAGGTCAATTCCCCCCACCCCTTTGTTGGGTATTTTCACCAATTGTATTGCTGTTGGACCCTAGGATCCTCCTGATTTCCTGGGACTTTCTTGTAGCTACCCACAGTTCCCCATCCCCCTCTTCATGGGGTATTGAGCAAAACAATGAATGACCAACTGAGGAGTATCAAAAGGCAGAGAGACACACCTAAAGAAATGTCCAACATCCTTAGTCATCAGAGAAATACAAGTCAAAACAACTTAGATTCTTCCTCATACCAGTCAGAATGCTGGTGAGGATGTGGGGAAAGAGGAAAATACCTCCATTGCCCATGGGATTGCAAGCTGGCACAACCACTCTGGAAATCAGTCTGGAGATTCCTTAGAAAATTGGACATAGTATTACTTGAGGACCCAGCTATACCACTCCTGGGCATATACCCAAAAGACTCTCCCACATATAGCAAGAACACATGGTCCATTATGTTCAAAGCAGTCTTATTTATAATTGCCAAAAGCTGGAAACAACCCAGATGTCATTCAACAGATGAATGGATACAGAAAATGTGGTATATTTACACAATGGAGTACTACTCAGCTATTAAAAACAATGACTTAATGAAATTCACAGGCAAATGGATCGATCTAGAAAATATCATCCTGAGTGAGATAACACAGTCACAAAAGAACACACATGGTATATACTTAATGATAAGTGGGTACTAGGCAAAAGGCTCAGAATACCCATGATACAAATCACAGACTGTATGAAGCTCAAGAAGAAAGACCAAAGTATTGATGCTTCAGTCCTACTTAGAAGGAGACATGAAATAGTCATGGGGATACTGGGTGGGAAGGACTTTGGATGAAGAGAGGAGGGGGAGGGGGAAAGGTGGCAGGATCCAGTATGGGAGGAGATAATGGAGATGTACAGAGGGTCAGGAAAATGAAATAACATTTATATCAATTTTCTATTTTATTTCAGTTAATATTAACTGTTGATGATATACTAGATTTCATTTGCAGCAGTTTCTATATTTTAATTTTTATCATCCATTTCTTTCTCCAAACATTATGTACATTGGGATATTTGAAGACAGCATATGTCAGTAGCCTGTGGTAACTCAACCAGGACCAGAAATAAAATCAAAAGAAACATCTTTGCTCACAATTTATAGGGACAATTTGATAAACCTATAACTTTGGAGAAATGCAAATAAAAATGATCAAAATTCCAAGATTGATAGAATATATTTGCTCTCATATATATTATGGACATGATTCTTACTGAAACATAGAAGGAAATCCATTAAGTCCCCCCTCCTCAGATTTGCTCAGTGAAAATAAAATCTAGATTCATACTGACATTCTCCTTTTTGGTGTTCTTTCTTGTTTCTGCATGGCATTCTTATTCGATGATCATAACTTCAACTCAGGGAATGTCCACATATGATTCTCTAAAACTGAACTGTAAGAATAGAGAAACAAGAAATAAATAATAGGGCAAAATGCCATTTAATTTTACTAGGTTCATTTTATGGAAATCTCCTCTGGAGTTTCCATTAGGGTCTTTGAAAGAACTTGATCCCTGTGCAGAGCTATGGTGTTTTCTAAATTCCGTAGTGATGCTCACAAGCAGTTTTTATATGTACGAAGATAGTTCAAATTTCTGCTCTTTATCAGGTTTCATGTTGAATCTTAACATCTAGTACCATTTAAGTTTAAATTTTCTCATTTCTATCCCTACTCTTTGTGATATTTATATATCCTGACATTGTGAAAAACCAACCAAACAAACAATGCCACCATCCACAAATAGTACACTAAAGTTACAAAGGAGAAACTGCCAGCTACCAAGAGTACTTTCTATGCAAGTAATTATTATAAAGTGTGATGAGGACCTGACTGATGCATAATTAATATAATATGATTAATGGAATGATATGTGATATGATCAAATTAACAGCTGATAAATTTTACATATGACTATATCTGAGAGAATATCACATAGGTAACACAGGGCACACCTATTATCTAAAGTTTCTTTATATCCTATCCATCCACTATCTGAAGTGGAAATTTCTGGTTTCTTCAGAGCCTCAGTTGTGTCCTGTGATATTTTTCAGTAACCTGACTTATAAGTGGATATTTTTGCTGTAGTTGACACATGGGAGAAAGTTTTGCTCAGAACAGACATATGGTAATTTTCTAGAGGAATGTTATATTTTGCTAGAGTCGATGCTTGAGAAAACACGTGATGTTTGGAAAGGATTTAAATAAAGCTGAAAGGAAAGGGGATGATGCTGGATGGAATTGACTGGTTATCATTGGGCTTTGCTGATGCTGGGCTTGGCTGACAAAGATGGGTGGTATTGGTACACCTTACTCTTCCTTGTCGGTCATCATTTGTTGCTTCACCAAAACTCCTGGTGGTGTTCTGGTGGCAACTTGCCACTCTGCAGACTCAAGCCAATTGGCTTGGCCTTGCAGTTCCTTCTGGATATACTTGCCATTGCTCTTTGAGAATGGTATTTGCGCCGGGCGGTGGTGGCACACGCCTATAATCCCAGCACTCTGGGAGGCAGAGGCAGGTGGATTTCTGAGTTCGAGGCCAGCCTGGTCTACAGAGTGAGTTCCAGCACAGCCAGGGCTATACAGAGAAACCCTGTCTTGAAAAAAACAAATCCAAAAAAAAAGAAAAGAAAAGAGAATGGTATTTGCATGTAGCTCTAACTGACACTGCTGATTTGTGTGAACTGAACGGCTGATGGTCTGACAGTGCAGATTAGATTTGCTTCAAAAAGTATTTCTAAACAGGTCCACATCCTTCCTTGGTTTATTAAACTTTCCTTTTCACTTCCTCTGGTGGGTGGTGGGCTAGAAGGTGTTAAAGAATTTAATAGGGTCTGGGTTTAGTGAGGGAAGATGCACCTAACGCTCCATGTGTCCATGGAGTGAAAAAGTCTATTGTGTGGGGGCTGGAAAGTGGGGTGGGGACATCCTCATGAAGATAAGTGGACAGAAGATATAGAATGGAGAACAGATAAAGAACCTGGAGGGGCATAAAATCTGGAGTATAAAAAACAAGATTTGTTTTTGTTTAAAGAGCCCTTATTAAATGTAGCTTTTGAAAAATCTAAGTCTACAAGTACCTCCTTTTGTCACTGGGAGACAAAGGTGGGTGGCCCACCTTTTGGCCAAGCATTATTCTTTCTTTTCAAGAGATAAATATGACTTGTGGAATTATACAGTTTGTGGTTTTGTATCTGCATCTGTGCTCAGAGTGTTTTCATAGCTACATGAATCATTGCATACATCAATATTTGATAGCATTTTATATTATTATACATTATTTCATATTTTAATATAACTTTAAAAATATTTTCCTCTTGATGCACATTGTTTCCTCTCCTGATGCCAGCTATTATAAACAGAATCACGGCCCTAATAAATTCATATCTGCAAGTATAACAGAAAATCATTAAGAGTATCAGGGTTGGGCACCCTCTCATGGCATGAATCTCAAGCTGTTCCGGTCCATGGGTGGCCATCCCCTCTATTTCTGTTCCATCTGTAACACTGCACATCTTGTAGGCAGCACAAATTGTGAGTCAATGGTTTTGTGACTTGGTTGATGTCACAATCCCTTCATTGGAAATTTTGCTTGGTTTTAGGAAATGGTCATTACAGGTTCCACATTCCCCATTGTCAGGAATCTTAGTTCAGGTCAGTCTCATTAATTCCTGGGAATTTTCCTTTTCCTAGGTTCCTAGCTTGTCCCATAGATGACAACCCCTACTTCAGTGTCTCGCCCATCCCTTTCCCATATGTAATCTCACCACCTATTTCTTCATTTTCCATACCCTCCACACTCCCCATTTAGTCACCTCCTTCCATCTACCCAGGATTTCTATTCCATATCCCCTTCTCAGTGAATGAAGCTCCCCACCTCACCATGGTCCCTCCTTGTTACCTACCTTCTTTGGGTCTGTGTAATACAGCACAAGTATCCTTGTTAGGTTAATATAAACTTATAAGTGAAGGCATGCCCTGTTTTCTTTCTGGCTCTGTGTTACCTCACCCAGGGTGATCTTTTATACTTTCATCCATTTACTTTCAAATTTCATATTAGAGAGGCCTTACCCAACAAACACAAACAGATGAAGAAACGCACAGTCAAACTTTATGCAGACCTTGGAGAATCCTGTAGGAGAGGACAGAGAAGAATTGAAGAAAGCAGAGTGGTCAAGGACACCACAAGACAACCTTTAAAGTCAACTACATTGGGTCTATAAGGACCCACAGATGCTGAATTGCCTACCAGAATGCATGAGTGAGATAGATGTAGGCCCTTTTCACATATGTAAGAGTTGTACAGCTTGGTCTTCATGTGAGATTCCTAACAATGGAGACATGGACTGTCTCTGACAGTGCTGCCTGCCTGTGCATCACTTTCTTTTAACTTTTACATTTTCTGAGTAATCAGGGAAGGGTGTAGATGGGGAGATGATGGCAGAAGAGAGGGTGGGACAGGGAGGTTAGAAGGCAAAGGAAGCTTAGACGAGGATGGGAAGTAAATAAATAACATAATTCTAATAAAAATAAAAGAAACAGTTGGAGCGAGCACAGATAGTGGCATTTACATACATATAATTATATTTCTCTTGAGTGCATATTTGAATATGGAAAACATGTACATTTGATAGGATTATATTCACTTTTGCAGAAATTCTCAAATTGTTTCAGAAATATTAGACTACATTACACCTCCATGAGAGTGAAAGATTTCTTATATCTTTGTCAGAAATTGTTCTGGTGAGTTTTTCTAAAATTACTCTATTCTCCAGAACATTCTTATAATACATTGCTTAGAGAAGTGCCTTGTTGCATTCCAATTCGGACACAATGATAAGGGATTACCTCATGATTTTCTATGTGCTTCATGTTTTGATGAAATGTTTGGATTTTTAGAATTTAACTTATAATTTCATTTGTTTGTTCTATATTTTCAAATGTGAGAAATTTTTATAAAGTTGATATGAATCAATATATATTCTTTTGCCCCTGTGGCTTGTAATTTTATTGTTTTAAATTCATGAGCATATGTATATGAACATAAATGTAGATGTCAGCAGTTGTGTTCCTCTATCACTTTAGACTTTATTGGCAGAGGCATGGTCCCTCTTTGAATCAAGAGAATATTGATTTTTTTCCCACCCTGTTTGTATTTGTCATCTTAGTACCTTGACCATTTGAGCTCTAGAATTACAGGCAGGTCTCTAAACCACTGCTTTTTTACATGGATTTTAGGAAGCTTGACTTTGTTCCTCATACTTGCAGGGCAATATTTTTATACAGTGAAAAATCTCCATAGCTTTCAGGTAATTTTTGTTGTGGTAGTTGTTGTATTAAAATGCTTTATCTGGAAGCTCCAGAATTATGATACAGAGTGCTCAGAGTAAATGAACTTGAAGAAAATATGATTTTTCTATCAATTACATGTTTTTATTTATGCAATCATTATCAAATTGTGTGTATTATTCTTGGTTCCTAATTTTTATATTTGAAAATAAGCAATACATTTTTATCAAATTAGTTTTTCAAACTACAGCACTCACTCCCTCATCAAAGGAACTTCTTTCTACAAAAGAAGAAGACTATTACGAAAAACAATTTCTGGTCAAAACCAAGAGAACAACTGCCCATACCTACAGCTAGTTGCTACACCTAAAACACAGCCAAGGCTCAGGTAAAATTATGCAAGAGAGTGATTAAGAGTATAAGAGACAAAGGAATGGGATGTCTTCTACACTATTTCTTTTCTATATTCAATAGAGAGATTTCAACAATATTTTCAATTAAAGAAGACATAAATGTTGAAAATATCAGTTAGCATACAAGTGCAGGTTGATAAAGTATACAAGGTGCCATCCTAGATAAAGACTCCAGACAAAATGGCTGCTGAGATACAAAATTAGTCTTGGGATAGGTTCCTTGATAGGTCATCCAATCCCAAGTACTCACCCTGAAGCACATATATGTATGAGAAATATTAATGGATTCATTGTATCACACACACACACACACACACACACATACACACACACACACACACATACACACACAGAGTGAGAGAGCAAGATAATCATTAGCAAGCAAGTTAAATTAAAATATTAATCATTCAAAATAATTTGATATTAGTTGAGTTTGTATCACTTAAAAATTTAATGACATTGGTTAGATAACCTGATTCATTAAGGTTATCAATTCTAGTTAGCAAGGGGGCAAACATTTTCAATTTTCTATGTTTAAAACTGTGCTACTTTTTGAACTGAACTTTTTTTTCATACATTAGGAAAATAGCATTATTGCATATTCAGTCTTTTATGTTAAGGGTTTTTGAAGAAAACAGCAATGGTCTTCAGCATCTCTTGATAGGCAAAGTGCCTGTTAGTCCAATCTGCTTAGTACAATTCTGTTTTTAATCTGTCAAAGGCCACTTCATTACTAATGATTTGTGTTCTCACTAAAGTGCATTCATGCTTAGAATATTGCTATGATGTATTGACAGAGAATATTATGCTGCAAGCATGCTAATTGAAACTCTTTATACCACAGTTAAGTAAAACAAAAAATTGGCTATAGCCAGCAAAGTAATATGACCAATAAAATCTTCCTTCTATTGCTGGCCTTTAAATTCAAGCTATAAATAAAATATAATAGAAGTTGGGAAATTATCTCTATAATACACTAAAAGGGAATTTTCAATGAATAATTTTATAACTTCACTGCTACTTTGGAATATATTGTTACTTAGACCCATACTTCAGTAACAATGTAAAGTAATGGGTAGTTCAATGTTTTTAATTAACATATATATATAATAAATTGGAATATAAGACAAGTACATATATTTTAATGTATAATTTATCTGACTATATATATGATGTAATTGTAAGAAAATTGTATAAATTATTCTATATATAGTATAGTATAGAAAGTAAAGTAAAAGTTCTATAGTTAGATAATCAAATTGCAAAAATGAGCCTCCTATGGATGTAGCTGAGGAGGATCTTAGGAAGCAAAGTGGATTACTCACTTGATCAAGTCAGGAGAGAAAACATGAAAATAGAGGATGCATTCTGAGGTCAATATAAAAACAACTGCTAAAAGGTCAACTTTGGCAATTTACTAGTGGAAAAAGAAGGGAGAAACTAAAGTGAATAGAAGAAAATGGGACATAGAAAGATGCAAATTTTGATGCATTTTATATCTGGCAAGTGGAAACCTGTGAAGGTTAAGGCTTGGATCTCAGATGTAATGAAGGGTGAGACTCACATACATGAATTATTTTTTTGCTGATATTTTCAAAGAAGTCGATAAAAATGATGTTTCTATAGTAATCAACTAGAACTGTAAATTATGCAAGAAGAATAGATTAATAAGATCTGTCCATGATTACAGCTAAAATGATGATGATTTTAAAAGATACTCCAGAATAAGTGATCATTTAAAACAATGCCAAAAGAATATGTGTACTAAGGCTGTTGAAATCTTATTAGAGTAAAAAATGAAGATGGGTGATGAACATGCAAGCAACCATTGCATTAAGACGCAAAAATTAGTTTCCTGTCTTACTTTTTTCATTTTTATTAGATCTTTGCTTTATTTATATTTCAAATGTTATCCCCTTTCCTCTTTTCTCCTCTGAAAATCCCCATCCTATCCCCCTCCCCCTCCTTACCAACCCATGCACTCCTGCTTTCCTGACCTAGCATTCCCATATACTGGGGCACTGAGCCTTCACAGAACCATGGGCCTCTCCTCTCACTGTCTGAAAAGGTCTTCCTCTGCTATATATATAGGTGGAGTCATGGGTCCCATCATGTGTACTCTTTGGTTGGTGGTACTTTATTCATTTATTACATAGAAAAATAGGCTTTCCATACCAGAATTTAGTAACAAGAGGGATAAAGAAATATACAGAATTATATAAGGTATATTCCTTCCATCTTGTATATGCAGCTAAACACAAAGTTGTCAATTAACAGACAATAGCAGGGATAAATTCCTTGAGATAATTTTGCATATATTTTCTCTTATAATTGGTGAATGACGTTCAGAGGACTAAGTCATATTTCTTCAAAAAATTTTAAGAGAAGCTTCATATTGATAAGTGACTGTAAACTTACACTTTTGGAAACAGGGGAAGAAGGATCAGGAGTTTAAAATTGGATACATTGTTTACACAAGGCCAAGCTAGAAGATATGAAGCCCTTATTCACACACACACACACACACACACACACACACACACACACACGATAGAGTAACTTAGGTATGTAAATGTATAATCGCACAAGGAGAAATTTGATGTAAGATTGCTGTTAAGCAACAGAAAACAAATAATTACCTGGAATGTCTCATGTAACTTAAGTCTCACATAAGAAAATTATCTCAAGATGAAAACACACCAGAAAGAAGTTTCTGGGCTGAGGCAGGGAGCAGGTCCATGTTCATGGGGTGGGTGGGTACCACACTAAGAAGTTAAAGCTTCTCTCCTGAAACTAAGTAGAAGAGTAGGCAGCCTAAATTTCTATTTGTAAGTGTTATTTTTTAAACTTTTATACATAGGTTAAAGACACATTGCTTTGGAATTGATTCCCCGGCTTTTGAGTGATTAATAATTTTTTGTACTGATTTGGACACAGAACACAAACCACAAGATTTAAAAGAACCCCTAACATTTAAACACATCTTTTCTGTACTAATCCAACCTTTGCCTAACCCCCAAATAGATCTGTTACAATTGTTAATAACTTCACAATTCAAATGGATTGCCTGTGATTTGTGACATATTCCTCAGTACCACCCTTCTACAATTTTACAATACTGTAGATTTTTTTTTACAATTGAACAAACCTTCTACAATTCACAGTGATCTGATGTCCTCTTCTGGATTCCACAGGTACCAGACATATGGTACCTACAGGTAAAGCACACACAAACAAATAATAAACTGCATTTTTTTAAATGTTAAAAATAAACTGATTACTTATTTTTTTTCTGAAAGATGCTAACTAGTGGAACTAAGGTACTACCCAGTGTTGCTAAGCCTATATTTTACAAATATTTTCAAAATTTTGGACAATTATTCTAACTTATATACAACAATTTTTCAATAATAAATATGAAATGTAAATTTTATTTTTATGTGAATATCTGAAATGTGAAAATTCATGTAAATTTCTAACAAAAATTACTGAAGCCAATAATCACTTCTGACTTTACATATTGTGCTAAATGTGTTATATTGACACAGAACATAATTTAAAATTCCTTTCTATATTTATACCCTTTCAAATATTTAAAATAGAAATTATGATTTTAATAAAATCATAAATTAATAAAAGTATTCACATTGGTTTCAGGATTATTTCTTTAACATAGTTATCAATTTTTCTATTATGATCAGTATGTATATACTTTTTCATTCACTTAAATTTATTTATATTTCATGTAATATTTCTTTCTTATTTCCTTTTTATTAAGCACTATTTATATCTTCTATGATTTAGTGCTAATCTCTTTTTTGCTTTTCTAGTTTCATTAACACAAGATTTCTAATATCCTTCATTATATTTTATTAATTTATTAGTGCATCAATACCTAATAAATTTTATTAATTTATTAATGCATCAATACCTAATATACACCAAGTTTTCTAACAATAGTACCTCTGGCTAAGTACTCTTAAGAAGTGTTCACTTTGTAACATCTTCTACATCAGTATTATTCAGCATTAATTATTTCATTTTATTATTAAATTATTAATAAATGGTTTCATAAATTAATGATCATAAAATGTGACTTCATGTTCAAGTAAATTTTGTTACTTTCCTATATTCCACACACACAGACAACTTCATTTTTTCTAGCGATAATAGGGAGGAAAAGTCATAAAGTGACTGTTATACTGTAGCTAAGAGCAACCATGTCTAAGGCAGCTCTTTTAGAAAATACTATTTAATTTGAAGCTTGCTTATGATTTTAGAGGGTTTTTAATGATCCTCATGGTGGGAAGCAGACAAGCATTTGCTGGCACAATTCTGAGGTATTTCATCCTTATCTGTAGTTGGTAGGTAGAAAAGGTAGGCATTGTGCCTTTGGAGCCTCAAAGCTGACCCTCAATGTCATACATACTCCAAACAGATTATATGTCCTCCAACATGGCCATATCCTAATTCTTACCAAATCTTTGATCAACTGGTGACTCTGCATGGAAAAAGATGAGTCTCCAGGGACATTTTCCTTTTAGCTGACACATTCCATACCCTGGCCACAATGGCCATTTCATAATGCAGATTGTATTTAGTCCAAGTCTAAGGTCCCCCATCATCTTACACAATCTCAATGTTGGTTGAAAGTCAAAAGTTTCATTTGAGACTCAAGGCAATCTTTTTACTATAATGTACTCTTTAATCAAAATCACAAAGCAAACCATACAATGGCAAAGGATATATATTACCATAGAATATATCACCATTCCAAATGGAAGATATGTAGGATAGTGAGGAACTACTGGACCAAATCAACACCTAAAAGCAGCATGAAAAACTCAAAATTCTGCATCTCTATGCCTGATGTCAAAGTACTTTTCAGATCTCCAGCTAGAATAAGCTTTTTTGACTGCAATATACTTCTCTCATAGGCTAGTTCTACATCTTATCAGCACCTCTTCTTGGTAGGCATCCCCCTACAGCTGTGGAATTTGGAACATCTTGGAATCTCCAATGTAATTCAGCATTTACCTTCACAGCTTCATGTAATGGCCTTTCTGGTTCTCCATGCAGGGATTTCCCTGTCAAACATCTGTCCTTAATGGCTTCCTAAATAGAGGAGGAACATTCCATGAACCCTTTGCTGTATCCTTCTTGATAAAGACAGAAACACATGGCCAAAACTGCCTGGATCTTCTGCTTGCTGGGGCTGAAAATTGGGTACCTCCTTGAATTAAATTTCTGTAAGCTCTCAATAATTGCTGGATTCCTTTGCTGATTAAAATTTTCTTTAATTCCTTTTCAGAAGTTAAAAGCTTAGCTTGGTAGGGCTATGCCTTGAGAGACTACAACCTTTACTACACTTTGAACCATGCTTTTCTTTAAAGCTTTCAATTTCCTTGAGGATGGATTTTGATTTATTTTTCTCCTTCTCAATGGAGATCTGCACAGTAGTGATCACTATTAATCGTGTGACACAGTCAACTAAGCTATCCCAACATCTGGTATGTAACATCCTTAACCCAAATTTTTTCAATTTAGCCTCACACAAATTTGCAGGCACGAATAAAATAAGTCACTTTCCTTGCCATAATATTACAAGAAAAGTCTCTGAGACTACTGATAATATTCTTTCCCTTTGAACCTACTCGAACAGATATGAGTACTCAAATTTATCCTCACCACTTTTTTTAAAAATGGTTATTTTATTTATTCACATTCCATTCCAAATGTCCAGGTTTTCCCTCTGCAATCCCCATTCTACCTCCTCCCTCTGTCTCCATGGGAGTACTCTCCCACCTACCCTCTCACCACCATAGCATCACCCTACACTGGGAAATCAAGCCTCCACAAGACCAAGGACCTTCCATCCCACTGTTGCCAGATAAGGCATATTCCTTTTATACATATGCAGCTGGAGTCATGAGTCCATCCACAAGTACTTTTTGGTTGGTGGTTTAGTTCCTGTGAGCTCTGTGGGAGGGAGTCCAGTTAGTTGATATTGTTCTTCCTATGGGGTTGCAATTCCCTTCAGCTCCTTCAGTTCTTCCCCTAACTCTTCCATTGTGGTACTCATGATCAGTCAGATGGTTGGCTGCAAGCATCCTCGTCTGTATAGATCCTGCACTGGCAGAGCCTTTCAGGGAACAGCCATATCAGGTTCTTATCATCAAGCGCTTCTTGGCAATAGCAATAATGTCTGGGTTTGGTGTCTGCAGATGGTCCCTAGATGGACCAGTCTCTGGATGGCCTTTCTTTCAGTCTCTGTTCCATTACTTACCCCTGCATTTGCTTTAGATAGGAACAATTCTTGGTTAAAATTTTTAGAATGGGTGAGTGACACCAACTAATAGGAGATAGAACATGTAGAGACCGTATCCAGTGGATAGGCAGGGCCCCTCAACACTTTTTTTGTTGTTATTTTGTTTTTGTTTATTATGTTCCTAATAGTATGGCTTATTAGACATTCAATGACATTTCTGATCCCAGGTTCAAATTCTTTCATATTACTTCAACAAACAACATTCTCCAGACTGTCAGAGTAATACCTCAAAGTCTATCCCCAGTGACTCACACCTTCCAACAAGGACACATTTCCTAATTTTTCCTAATGATTTTAGAACCTAGGGACCAACACTCAAACATTGGAGGGGGGTGCTTTCTCATTTCAATCACCACAATATTCCTATCTTACATCATGAAAACTAAAGTAAAATCAGCAATTATGCTGAGTATGATTCTTCAAAAATATTTCATTTAATAAATTTGTGGAATAGTTTTATGTGTCAGAAAAACTGACATAATATTTGAAAACATTAAGATTTTTGAATAAACATGAAGCCTGGATTAAAATAGTACATTAACCACTATGTTTTTAGAAATATCTCATATTAATCAAAATGTGCTTAAAAGAATTGCTAAGAGTTAAGTGGTATCAAATGTAGATTGATGTGAATCACGTGCAGTTTATCCACATATAAATCGGCATTGATGTGTGTATGATTATGAGCTTAGTTTGAAAGAGAAGAGAAGAGAAACGGGGCATAGATATTAAGCATGGCTGCCTTTCAGTCTTAAAATAGCATAATGACCATATCTCTTATTTTTTTTCTGCTAAAGTGTTGAATTACACAGAAACAAGACAAATGGGAGAAATAAATGATGCTATTATAATTTTGGAAAGCTGTAAATATGGTTTGTTGATTCAGACATTAATGCATAAAACATTTATTGAGTCTTATTACAAGACTAGCTTTGAGATAGGACTTAGAGATATAAAATTAATGCAAAAGCAGGTCTACCATCACATCCAATACAGGGTGAAATTATTCCCCAACTCCATTGCTTGTTTAAATTTCAGATAAATTATTGTTTATCTGTACACCTCTCTTTTATCATCTTTCCTACATGTACATTTACATATAAATTCTCTTAATCTCATTAGCTTTGGTAGATGTGATAAGCCATAGCTTCACATATGGAAATGCTTAATTGTGGAGTTCCTTGTCTTCTTATTCAAGAGTTTTCGATCCTTTCAATTATGTTCTCTACACTCTAGATAATTTATCTGTGAGTCTCTGCTCTAGATCCTTACTGCATCTGTGTGAAATGATGAGAATTCTTTAATTGTCACATTACAGACTATCCATAGCTTAAAACTTTGTAGCATCAAGCCTTCATATATTAACCCCTTTTTACCAACTATGGGGAACTTCGGATCTATAGACCAGAGATCTATATACAGCAAACATTTTATGAGCATCTTTTCACAAAATAAGTACATTGGGTCAAAGAAACATGTATATTAAAATGGAAAATTACATGGTGTCTTAGTCAGGGTTTCTATTCCTGCACAAACATCATAATGAAGAAGCAGGTTGGGGAGGAAAGGGTTTATTCAGTTTACACTTCCCACATTGCTGTTGATCACCAAAGCAAGTCAGGACTGGAACTCAAGCAGATCAGGAAGCAGGAGCTGATCCAGAGGCCACTGAGGGATGTTACTTACTGGCTTGCTTCCCCTGGATTGTTCAGCTTGCTTCCTTATAGAAGCCAAGACTACCAGCCCAGGGATGACACCACACAAAAGGGGCCCTCCCCACTTGATCACTAACTGAGAACATGCCTCACAGCTGGATCACATGGAGGTACTTCCCCAACTGAAGTTCCTTTCTCTGTGATAAGTCCAGCCTGTGTCAAGTTGACACACAAAACCAGCCAGTACAATTGACCCCTTGCCAACTTGACACACAAACACATGACTATTAAGCCTCACCCTTTACATTGTTATTCATCCCCAAGATCTAATTAAAAATCTTTAAAAATCCTACAATCTTTATAAATTAAAAGTTTAATCTCTTTACAATATCTAATCTCTTAAAATGCAAAGACTTTTTGCAATTAAATATCTCTTAAGTGTTCTGCCTTCAAGAGGGAAAAATAACAGGGCACAGTCACAATCAAAAGCAAAATCAGACTCCAACTCTCTAGGATCAAACTCAAAATCTTCTGGACTCCGTCAAGGGCTTGGGTCTCTTCTTCAGCTCTGCTTTTTGTAGCACACACCTTGTCATCTAGGCTCCAGTTGCCCATATGCCACTGCTGCTGCTGTTCTTAGTGATCATCTCATGGCACTAGCATCTCCAAAACACTGCTGTCTTCTGCTGTAACTAGGCTCCACCAATAGCCTCTCATAGGCTCTCTTCATGGTGCCAAGATTCAACTCCTTTACATGACCCCTTCAGTCCTAGTCCATCAACTGCAACGAGGCTGCACCTTCACAAGTACCCTTATGTAGCCTTTCACAGTGCTGAGCCTCAGGGGCACTTCCTGACGCCTTCATGCCTTCAGAACCAGTAAGACCTGGGTGACTCTTACACATTACCAAGTCCAGCCACAGCACAAAGTATAACTCTAGCTATCTCTGAAACACAGCCTCTGTGCTCTCAGAAAACACTACACACATTTCACCTCAGTGATGCTGGTCTCTTCTTAATCACTGCTAATTTCTTAGCTCCAGCTAACCAGCATCAATATTCCCAGTAACATAAAGGTTTGCTTTAGTGGTTCTGATATTTTGATAATCACAGCTGATTCTTCAGCCCCAGCTAAAGAAAACCACAGAATATTCACAATCGCAACATGGCCCTGATAAGAATCTTTATTCTTCCCTGTTTTGGAGATGCCAGTACCATGAGATGATCACCAAGAACAGCAGCAGTCGTGGAGTATGGGTAGCAGGAGCCTAGATGACAAGGTGTATGCTACAAAGAACAGAGCTGAAGACGTGACCTCCATCTTCTAAGCTCCTACACAACATCCCACAGAGTTATTAACACTGAATGGATCATCTAACCCAAAGTTCCAAAGTCCTTCCACAGTCTTCCCCCAAACATGGTCAGGTTTTCACAGGAATATGCCACTATGCTATCAATTTGTCTTACTAGGGGTTTCTACTCCTGCATAAACATCATGACAATGAAGCAAGTTGGGGAGGAAAGGATTTATTCAGCTTACAAATTCCACATTGCTGTTCATCACCAAAGAATGTCAGGAATGGAACTCAAGCGGGTCAGGAAGCAGGAGCTGATGCAGAGGCTATGGAGGGATGTTCCTTACTGGCTTGCTTGGCTTGCTTCCTTATACACACAAGACTACCAGCCAAAGAATGGCACCACCCACAAGGGGCCCTCCCGGCTTGATCACTATTTGAGAAAATGCTCTACACAAGGATTTCATGGAGGTACTTCCCCAACAGAAGTTCCTTTCTCTGTAGTGATTCCAGCCTGTGTGAAGATGACACACAAATCCTTACACAAAATTAAGAATACACACTTAAGAAAGAAATGAATGGCAGTAAAGAACTTGTGAATTATTTCATTTCACACAATCATGTTCAACTTCTTATACTATAGAGAACTTTAGCAGTGAGCGTAAAAAGAGATATTTTGATAAACCAAAAATTAGTAATGTAACCAATGTAAAAACAGCAAACAACGGGTTTGTGTTAAATGTTTTGACTGCTGTATTTTTTGTGTATGATTTGTCTGAACATGCTTAATCATTCAATCACACTATTAGGAGGTTTTATGTATCTTCACAAGGTGTGGTGATACTGATGTATCCTGAAATGAAAGACATGTTTGTTTGTTTTATATAAAATTATCATTTGAAAAAAAGTTTAAAGTATGTTCAAAATTAGTTTTGACCAGGATTTCCCCCTAATATTGCATTACAGTTGGAAATATATTTATGATAAAATATTTAGGTATTTTCAAATATTATATATACATGGAAGTACATAACCTCAAAGGCACAGAGTAGGAAGTATATGTTTTATTTCTTAGTTCTCATATAAGAAATCCAGTAAGAAAACATTAGATCTTTCCCAAGTTAAAAAGTAAAAAAAAAAAAAAAAAAAAAAAGGTAACTGAAATTTACAATGCCATATGTGACAAGATGTAGTTTGTATCAAAATTTGCAACAGATTTCTCTGGTAATGAATTAATTAGTTCCATTTTCCCTGTATGCTAGTGTTCAATCACGAAACTATATTCAGAATTATTTTGAAGCTTTGTAATTAAGCTAGCTCTGTTTAAGTCTATTTTTCTTGAGTGACTCACATTTCTTCTTGCCATGTAAATTGGTGAATAGTTAAGAGACAAGAGTTTCTGTGCTCTACAGAGATGCTATGATACATAAACTCTTACAATTAATTCACACACACACACACATTCAGAATGGACAAAACAAAAGGCAGAGTTAAATAACTTCATACACATAGGTATGCATTCATACATACATATATACATGCATATATGCATGCATGCATGCATACAGACCTATAGACAGACATATACATATTCACTCATAGAATGTTTAGAGCAAAATTCCAACAAGCAGGCTCCAGGTATTCCACACATACATACATAAATACACAAAATTGATGAATTGAAAGAACAAATCTAACCCAATTTCACACAAATGTTACACATACACACATAGTTGATTGATGGGAGAAACAATGGTCCAGCCATACCACACAGTTCTTTATTCTTTCTTCCATAGCTCATATAGCTTAACACAAACCTCCATGCAGTTTGCAATTATAATGTGATTAAGCTTTCATTTTCTTCTAGTGAATGTTTATTAAAAAACAGTGTTTTCCAATACCTTTATAAGAAATAACATTACATAATACAGGTAAAGAAAGAACTTTCCTAAAAACCCCTTGTACATTCATAACCAATCAAGTTGTTATAGAATAACAAAGTGTAAACATTCAAGGTATTTTTCTCAGCCAGTTTCTGTTCCTTCAGGCAGCAATTTACAGAAACAAAGAAAGAAGTAATTATTTTATTATCTTTAAAAGGAATCTTGTAAGAATCTTAAAAGAATACAAATCTAAACTTTTATATAAAAATCAGTGATGTCTACCTACAATCCTCAAAATATTTATTTACTCATCAGCAATTTATAATAAAACATTTTAAGAAACTGAGGGCAAAAATTAGGCATAAGAAATCAATTATCAATGGTCCAGACTCAGTGATAGTTATGTCAGTATTGGCATTCTAGTTGCGTGATCATAAAGGGTTCCTAACTTAACTAATAAGAGTGTGTTTTCTGAACCTCATTTTATTCCCTAAGATTGTTTAACACCATAGTCAGCAGTAAAAATATCTCAACCTTACTTCTCTAACAATTTTATTTTTTTCAAATATTTTCTAAGGGCTGTAGTTATTGTTCATAATCTGCATCCCTAAGTTCTTCTATAGGGTGGTGATAAAATCATAAGCTGCTCCAGCAGCAATGCCACAAGGAGATCAAGCATTTTTATTCCTAATGCCAGAGACACTGCCCAGTGACGAACCACAAGTCACCTTAAAATTTTCATAAAACTCTTAAGATTAAGAGGTATTTGAGAGCAGCAAGCATAGCAGAAGGCCAAAACAAGTCCTCAGGACACATAATCCTCTGGGCTGTGTGACACCGAGGCCCACCCATGTGGCTGTTGCACCATGGGATGCATTCCCTACTCTAGATGTTCTAAAGCCATTTGTCAGTCCTTCTACATAGCCCTGGACATAAAATGAAGCTGAGCTACATAAACATGGTCAGGAGAGATCAACTGAGTGATAACTATGTCACAGATAAAGCTGTATTTCTTTAAGTTAGTCACTTCAGTGTGACATGCCTGTGTAAGATTGGTAGTAATTCACTGATATATTTAGAATCAAAATTGTCTTCTTACTAAGTTTATTAGTTGAGTTGACATAAGTAAATTTAATGGATTTTATTTCTAAATGATGGATGCTATTTTCTTTTATTCTTCTGTATTATTTATCATGTATCACTGATGACAGATTATAAACAAAATTTATAAAATTTAAATCAATAATTATAAAAATATGAAGCAATGTTTTTCAATCTAATATGTCTACAATATTTATGGAATGAAATGTACATGATTAATGTGTTAATAATACTAATGCTTCCCTTCCTGTAAACTCTAAAGCCTTAAGCAATGTATGGTAAAGAAGCATAATAAATATTTAGCCAGAATATTACTGAACCACCAAACTTTCTCATTCTTTTTTATATAATAGAATCCAGAATTATAAAGTCTCACATAAATTGTGTATATTAATAAGTTAAATTTTGTTGTGGCTTGGGCTTTTGACCAAACAGAAATTTAAGGTGTGGCTACTCATAACTTATTAAAATGTACTAATTTTATCTCCAAAATGTACTGTTAAAATTGAGTCCCTCTGGATAGAATGTTTCTCAGTATTAAGGGTGTTTGCACCTGTGAGCATGCATTAGCCACAAAATACTTAAGAACAATATCTACACATTAAAGCATCAATCCCCACATCTCCACATTTGACCCATTGAAAGGGTACACTTGTTGCCTGGTAGCAAAGAGTGTAGTGATATACTCTTCTCTGTGATAGAAATAGTAGAATATATTATTCCTAACCTAACAGTTAATTCTTATCCAGAATGCAATTAAATATAAATGCAAATGTATGTTTGTTATAATTTATGAAAACTTGAATACATTTATTTTTAAAGATTTATTCATTTATGTATTTTATATATATGGATACTTTACCTATATGGACATCTGAAGATGGCATCAGAGAGGTATGGGCTGACATGTGTGTGTTGGGAATTAACTCAGGAGCTTGGAAGGGCAATGAATGCTCTTAACCACTGAACCATCTCTCCAGCACCCATTTATTAGTGTCAATTTTCTTATTAAATGCAATAACATATATTCAAGGCAGTCAATATTCTTCATGATTCTGTAGGACTTCATATTGTCAAGTTTATTTATGCCTAATTTGGTAGCCGAGAATGAAGAAAGTGCTAACTCTAAACTCTTTCATTAACTAAAGTGAATTCCTTTTCTTTTAGGTATATCTTCATCTGTCATATTATAGTAATCTGTTTCTTAAATAGTCATCTCTTTTTATTGAGTTTTTTATCCATAGATTTATTTAATCACACACTATTTCACTAGTCAGAGGGCTGCCTTTATGTGATTGGTAGTCAACCATTTATATAGTTCTTTTGTAATGTCAGTTTAGATGAAATACACTATAGTTAATCAGTTAATCTGAAAACAAATGCTCTCTTATTTATTTCTAAATATTGATTCAGTTTTACCATCAGTACTTGGTACTTTTCATTCCTAAGAATGACATGTATTATCACACCCTTATTTATACATCCTTATAGTTCAACTTCCATTTAATAAACTCCAAAACTGTTTAAACAGCAAGAAACACTTTAAAATTAGGCATGTATCTTATTTTTAGTCCAAATAACCAAATTTTCCTTTTATCAGAAAAAGCAAGTTACTAATGTAATTCCAGAGAGACTATACATAGTTTGCAGAACAGCAGAGGCTTTCTGGTCTACCCAACCATTTATGTCAGAACTCAGGAAGGCTCCCAAGTAGATATTTGTTGAGTAATTCTGCAATAAAACAGGTGCATTGCCATGCTCAAACATGATCACCTGAACCATAGTTAGTTTAAACATTCATAAATAAAGTCATTACCAGGCCATACTGTTTAGAGCTGTTTAAAAAAACGTAAGGCACTGCCTAGCCAATGTGCCCTATAGCAACTCCATTGTGCTAGTTTGAGTCAAAATTATTTAACCTCGATTAACACTATTTTGATATCTAGCATTTATATATGAAATACTATCAGTGAAGCCTGTTTCTGATCTAAAAATTGTCAATTAAGTGAGCTAACCCAATCACAAAAGAATACACATGAAATGCAATTGTGGGGAGCCGACAGCGCAAACATCCTGCTGGTGCAAACATCCTGACGGCGCAAACATCCTGCAGGCGTGAAGTAAACAAGTCAGTGCGCAGGTGCTGGGTAATTTACCATCCCTTGGTCTCCGCCTCTCCCATTACATCATATGGCCTGATGAGCTGCAGCCAATCAGGGGATGACACGTCCGAGGTGGGGGGTTGCAGCCTATATAAGGGATGGGCTTCTGGGTGTTTGGGTCTCTGCTCTGTAGGCTTATGCTCTCCCTCTCAAGAGCATTAAAGCTTTGCTGCAGAAGGATCTTGAGTGTGCCACTTCTTTCTTGCTGGTGAGACGGTAGCGCGGGACATCTGGTGCTAAAACCCGGGATACGAGACTTCATCATCGTCAGCACCATCGGAGACCCCTCGGCTAAGAGGAAGATTCAGAACTGCAGGCAGATATGTTCGGAGAGGTATGTTCTTCTTTGGCTTCGACTTGGGATTGTCGCCACCCTGGGAAGGTAGTATTGAAGCTTTTGTGACCATTCTTGGAGCCCTTTTAATCTTTCTCTTTGTCATGTATGAATGCTCCAGGTCTTTGACTCTTACCTCGTGAAACAAATTAGGTAGAGATCTTGACCGCAAAATGGTGGAAGGAGACTTGAGGCAGGGGACAATAGCAATTTGGAAACTTCCGAGGGGGGAGGGGGAATTATTGGGGAACAGATGGGGTGGGAGAGGAACTATGGGAACTATGGTGGGTGGGAACTGGGAAAGGGGAAAGCCTTTGGAATGTAAACATAGAATATAGAAAATAAAATAAAATAAAATAAAAAAATAAAAAAATAAAAAAAAAACTGTCTAGAAGATAAAGCTTGTAGGGCTGCCGTGGCGGAAGTTCAGAACACCCTTGAAGAGGTCCACGATAGCATATCAGAAACCGAGCGTAGTGAGAGGTTGGACGTGCGCAAGAAAAAACCAGTCCCAAAAAAGGAAAAAGGCCCTCCCAGTGAGTCTAGAGACAAGGGAGTGAATGTGTCAGATCCTAAGGAACCTTCTCCTATTGTTAAACCAAGAGGAGGAGCTAGCTTGTATCCAGTACATGATCTTGAGGCTTTAACTTTGATAACTCTGATAGCTCTAATAGCTCAGAGGGTGAGGTCTTGGACCCCAACAAAGAGGCTGAGTTAGCTACAGAATCATCACACTCTTTGCAGGGGCTGGGCTACTGCTCTCATCCCACCATTAGTTCTTTTACCCTCACTTGGAAATCAATGGAAGGTCATCAAGGACGATTTATCCCGTATGTGCTCCCTCTCCCCGTTAATTTGTGGGGGTGAGACATCATGCAAGGCATGGGGCTCACCCTATCTAATGAATGCCCATCTAAGGCTGTTAACATTATGAAGAAGATGGGATATAAATCAGGCAAAGGTTTGGGTCACCTTGTGCAAGGTCGGGTAGAACCTATATTTCCCCGTCCAAAATCAAGGAAGACAGGGCCTGGGTTTTTCCTAGGTGCCACTGGGGCAGCACGACCCATACCATGGAAGACAGAGGACCCGGTGTGGGTTCCCCAGTGGCCATTAACTTCTGAAAAACTAGAAGCTGTGACTAATCTTGTTGCAGAACAATTGGTTTTGGGACACATAGAACCATCAACCTCCCCCTGGAATACCCCAATATTTGTTATAAAAAGAAATCAGGTAAATGGAGTTTACTCCATGATTTAAGAGCTATTAATGAGCAAATGTATCCCCTTGGTGCTATACAGCAGGGTCTCCCTGTGCTTTCTGTTTTGCCCAGGGATTGGAATCTAATAATATTGGATATTAAGGACTGCTTCTTTTCAATTCCACTGTGCCCCCCAGATAGGCCCCGTTTTGCATTTACTGTCCCTTCCATTAATCACATGGAGCCTGATAAGTGGTTTCAATGGAAAGTGCTGCCTCAAGGCATGGCCAATAGCCCTACCATATGTCAGTTATATGTGCAAGAGGCTCTTAGGCCAATAAGAGAACAATATCCAAGTTTAATTGTGATCCATTACATGGATGATGTGCTCATGTGTCATAGGGATTTAAGGATTCTTCAAGAAGCTTACCCTTTGTTGCTTAAAACCTTGCAACTTTGGGGCCTCCAAATTGCCACAGAGAAGGTCCAAATTGCCGATACTGGACACTTTTTGGGTTCCATGATTCTTCCAGATAAGATCCTCCCACAAAAGTTAGAAATTTATAGAAATGACTTACTTACTTTAAACGATTTCCAAAAACTCCTGGGGCACATAAATTGGCTATGGCCATTCTTAAAGATCCCATCTGCTGATTTAAAACCTTTATTTGATATCTTGGAAGGAGACACCCATATTACTTCTCCCAGGTCTTTGACACCCGCAGCAGGGACAGCCCTTCATCTGGTGGAGAAAGCCATTAAGGAGGCCCAATTGTGCCACGTTGACTTGTTGCAGCCATTCTCTCTGTGTGTGTTTAAAACAAAAAGATTGCCCACCACTGTGTTATGGCAGGATGGACCCTTGTTATGGATCCATCCACATGCTTCCCCCCAAAAGATCATAGATTGGTATCCTGCAGCCATAGCTCAACTTGCCCTTAAGGGCCTAAAAACATCCACTAGTCATTTTGGTAAACATCCTGCAGTTTTAATTGTTCCCTACAACTCCTTTCAAGTACAGACATTGGCCGCCACCTCTGATGATTGGGCCATACTGGTTTCCACCTTTTTGGGAAAGATTGACAATCATTATCCCAAACACCCTTTGTTACAATTTGCTGCTACTCACCCTCTGATATTCCCTCGAGTTACCTCCCCTGATCCATTAAAAGATGGACTAGTGGTATACACAGATGGCTCTAAGACTGGCCTCGGGGCCTATGTTGTGGGTTCCAGAGTATTCTCACAGCAGTATGATGAAGCCTCCCCACAGATAGTAGAATGTTTGGTGGTGCTAGATGTTCTTCAAAAGTTTTCAGGTCCCCTTAACATTGTTTCTGACTCCTCCTATGTGGTAAATGCTGTCAATTTATTAGAGACAGCTGGAATCATTAGATCTTCCAGCAAAGTGGCGTCTATATTTCAAAACCTGCAAGAGTGCTTGCCAAATAGGAGGGCTCCCATGTATATTACCCATATCCGGGATCATTCAGGGCTTCCTGGCCCGATGAGCCTAGGAAATGACCTGGCGGATAAAGCCACAAGACTTGCTGTAGCGGTCCTTGTCCCCCTGTTGCCGCCAAGGCCTTTCATGATAATTTTCATGTCACTTCTGAAACCCTACGCAAGCGTTTCTCTCTTACCAGAAAAGAAGCCCGTGATATTGTCACTCAATGTCACAACTGTTGTCAATTTCTCCCTACCCGCCATACCGGGATAAATCCCAGAGGAATTCTACCATTGAAAGTATGGCAAATGGATGTCACTCATGTTTCTTCCTTTGGGAAACTCCAATATATACGTGTATCAATAGATACATGCTCTGGCATAATCCATGCTATGCCACTCACTGGGGAAAAGGCCTCTCACATCATCCAACATTGCCTTGAGGCATGGAGTGCCTGGGGAAAGCCTAAGTGCTTAAAAACTGACAATGGACCCGCTTACACTTCTCAAAAATTTAAACAATTTTTTGCACAAATGCAAGTCACACATATTACAGGCTTGCCATATAACCCTCAAAGACAAGGTATCATTGAGCGTGCACACCGTACGCTCAAATCATATTTAATTAAACTAAAAGGGGGAATAATAAAAGATCTGCCCCCCCCCCGTGCCATGGGTTGCCATAGCAGTGGCACTCTTTACTATAAATTTTTTTTAAAATTCAGATAAGCATGATCAGACCGCAGCACAGCGACATTGCTCAGACCCGCATCGACCTAAAGATTTGGTAAAATGGAAGGATGTGTTGACTAATGAATGGAAAGGCCCGGATCCTCTTCTAATAAGATCCAGGGGAGCCGTTTGTGTCTTCCCACAGAATGAAGAAAACCCCTTCTGGGTCCCTGAGAGGCTTACTAGAACAATTTTGGAGCAGAAGGACACCACAGATCGCCCAGTTACTCCTCCCAATGCTAATAATGATGATCAGCACACCAGCTGTCCAGGGGGAGCAACGCTGGGGAATCATGTCAACATCTCCACTCCCGATGCCGAATTGGACCTCCGAGTTTGAGCAGACACTCCTAGAGTTGAGAGCAGCCATTATCCAGGTCAACTCTACGCGCCTTCACCTGTTCTTGACGGAGGGACTATCATCATGGATCGCTTCAGCTGTCTCCTATTTTAAGGAATGCGTGGGGGTGGGATTGTTTGGCGCAGCCCTTTGCTGTGGACTGGTGTTACTTCTCTGGCTGGTCTGTAGGCTCAGGGCTCAAACCAAGAGAGACAAGGTGGTTATTGCTCAAGCGCCTGTGGCTCTGGAACAAGGAGCTCCCACTGACATTTGGCTAACAATGCTTAAGCAGTCGGCCACCAGCTGGACAGCTCTTGCACACCCGGAGCTTAGACTCATTGCACAGGGTAGAATGTCCAGCTTGAGCAGCCCATGGGGGATGCCGAGCAAAGCATCGCACAGAGAGACACCTGACATAAGGGTCTCTCTGGGAGGCATGTTGTTCTGCATAAGGGTTGCCTGCCCTAGTTTTCCTTTCCCAGAAAAACGGCAGAGTGACAGGTCGAGGGCGCTTCGGGTCAAACCAACAGCCTAGTGGCGACTCTCATACAAAGTCTTAATTTTGTTGCTTGGGAGTTCAACCTCTGTCTCCACCCCTTAAAGATTGGGTGACCTACTTGCTATAAGAGCAAAAGGGCCTCATTATTAGATTGTCTTGAACCCTGAAGGTCCAGACAAGAGCCTGAAGGTTGATCAACAATCTGAGGTCTTTATGTTAAATAATAAAAAAGGGGGAGATGTGGGGAGCCAACGGCGCAAACATTCTGCCGGCGCAAACATTCTGCCGGTGCAAACATCCTGCCTGCGTGAAGTAAACAAGTCAGTGCACAGGTGCTGGGCAATTTACCATCCCTTGGTCTCTGCCTCTCCCGTTACATCATATGGCCTGATGAGCTGCAGCCAATCAGGGGATGACACGTCCGAGGCGGGGGTTGCAGCCTATATAAGGGATGGGCTTCTGGGTGTTTGGGTCTCTGCTCTGTAGGCTTTTGCTCTCCCTCTCAAGAGCATTAAAGCTTTGCTGCAGAAGGATCTTGAGTGTGCTGCGTCCTTCTTGCTGGCGAGATGGTAGCACGGGACATGCAATCACTGATAAGTGGATATTAATGAGCCCAGAAGCCCTAAAAACTCAAGGCACAATTAGCAAGTCAAATGACTCCCAGGAAGAAGAAAGGAGAGGACCCTGGGCCTGTAAAGATTGGATCCAGTATTGTAGACCCAGAACAGAGAAATCGTGGGGGGGGATGATTGGGGAATACCTGGGGGGGGAGAGGAATTATGGGACATATGGTGGGGGTGAACTGGGAAAGGGGAAAGCCTTTGGAATGTAAACATAGAATATAGAAAATAAAAATTAAATTAAAAAATGAGCTATCTCAATTTAAATTCTCACAAACATTTTGCAGTTCTTCATGTTATTTAAAATTAGCAATATCTTGTTAATTAAAATTTGCCAAGAGAGGACTGGAGATATGGATCACCAGTTAAAAACCACTTATTTATTTATTTATTTATTTATTTATTTAAAAGGACCTGGTTTTGTTCCAAGCATCTACATGGTGGACCAAAACTGTCAGTAAGACTCCAGCTTCAGTAGATACAGTGCCCTCTTCTTGCACCCTTGGGCACAGCAGAGGAGTCATGCACATACAAACAAGCAAACATTCACTCATTCACATAAAATACCAACAAATTAAATGTTTAACAAACTTTTACTAAGAAAATTGGGACATAATTTTCCTAAAACTACATATACAGAGGACAGAAACCATGTAAAATGATCGATGATTTATTATATTCACAGTGTATGTTAAATGATTCCATAATATGCCTTGAACATATATAATTTGTTTGTCAACTGGACCATATTAATGCTCAAAAGTATTTTGAAATGCAATGGACAAGTCAAAATAAGCGGTTAAACATGTGAAGAAAAAACATATTTCATCTTCAAAATATGCTCAAAATAAAACAAACAAAAGAAAAATTGCTGTGGGAACTATCTGAATGCACTCTGTCCTCTAATGAACCTCGGCTTCAGAAAAAGTGAGCTGTACTATCAAAAATGCCTCAGCATCAGTGATCTTCAAAAAGGGTAGCCCACCAAGAGTTTCTGTCCTCTATGATGTTTACTCCCTTACACACATTGTCCTACAAAGGTTCCTATGTGATTAAACAAGATCAATACCTTGTCATTATCTGGTGACCTTAAATAGCTTGCTTCAATGGGTCATTTGGTCAATCTCCTTTCTTATCATCTCATTTCAGCTGAGCTGTTCTTTTCACGACTATTATTCCTCTTCCGCCCTTTGTTACAATTAGTTTGAAGCTCTGCAAGGCATTCAAACGATCCAAGAATGTTTAAGTGTTGAGAAAGTGATACCACATTTTATCCTCATGTATCAAGGAAGAGTTTTGAGTTGCATTTCTATCTACCTGGAGGAAAGGGTGCTTGTATTCATCAAAACTCTTGGTATTGAAACTTTTTTGTATAAAGACAGTAAATAAAAAGGCATCATAATCAGTAACTAGTAAATATATCTTAGAGAGTGTCTGTCCCAAGAAATAGTCATATGCAATGTTCCTCATTTTAAGGAGTTAATTATTGCTTATTTATATAATATGACATACTTGCTTATCTTTTCTAATATATGGTTTAACATTCTACCATACTGAACATTCCTAACATTCAAAATTATCAGCAAATAAAAAGCATAAGCATTTTCAAAAGCCAAGTTGTATACAAATGGCAAGATGTTTAATTAATTTCAATCTCATGGAAATGGATTTCTAAAAAACAAATCCCTTAGGCTTTATCTTCCTATAAAGACATGCAGTCAGGGCAAAATTTTACCAAATCAGCAAAATCAAAAGATTAGAATATAAGAACTTGGCTTTATATATTTCAAGATTTTTTTGTATCTGAAGCAAAAAGCAAAACAGCTGAGCTTAACATTTGCCAGGCACTCAGTCCTTCAACGAAAGCACTGACTATATTTAACATATAAATTAAATTTCTTGCATCTGGACACACTGGGAAGAACTGGATGTAACTTCTATGGACACAAATGAATTCTCCAAAAATCTAACTCAGAGAGACAATCTTTCAGAAAAGTGTCTTTGCTAATAGGGCAGGAAAAAGCATTTCACTAAGGTTCAGTTTGTTGACTGTTGCTACACATTTTTATTGAGCTCCAATCCCTTACCCTTGCCTACAAACTGCAGACAAAAAGTTAAGAACTTACAGGAACATGCTCTGGATTCCAAAAAGTGTGCTCAAACATGCACAGAACTGCAGTTCAACACTCCTCTAAGACAGATGATTTTTCTTCTGCTTGTTAACAAATAATGTTAATTTGGTTACAAGAATGATGAAAAATAAAATGGGTGAAGTGGAATAACTAAGTTCAAGGCTTCCTCTATTCCACCACTGAGAAGAAATTATGACAATATTTTCCATATCCTTTTGTTCAACATGATTTTTCAGAAAATCTGATAGATTTTTTTATTAGATATAATACCAAAGCTAAAAAACACAAAAATATTCATGGCAGCATTCCATATAATTAGCATTATGAATAAAACTACTACTATATAAAGAAAAGTTCATTTAGGTATGCATAGGAGTTGTCTCTTTAATCTCAATGATCAGGAAGATGATGCAGGGGGATTTCTGTTAGATCAAAGATATTTCCGGCTGTATAGTATGATCTTGTTTTGAAAATAACATCATTATGATTGAGGTAACACAATCACAAAAGAACACACATGGGATGCACTCACTGATAAGTGCATATTAGATCAGAAGCTTGTAATACCCCACATGAAGCTCAAGAAGAAGGAAGACCAATGTGTGGATAGTTCAGTCTTTCTTAGAAGGGGGAAAATACCCATGGGGGGGATACAGAGACAACTTGTGAGATAGAGGCTAAAGGAAAGGCCATCAAGAGACTGCAAACCTGGGGGTCCATCCCATATACAGTCACCAAACCCAGACACTATTAAGGTTGCCAAGAAGTGCTTGCTGACAGGAGCCTGATATAGCTGTCTCCTAAGAGACTCTGCCAGCCTCTAATAAATACAGAAGATGATGCTCTCAGCCAACCACTGGACTGAGAACAGCCTACCTAATGGAGGAGCTAGAGAAAGGACTCAAAGAGCTGAAGGGATTTGCAGCTCCATAAGAGGAATAACAATATGAACCAACCAGTATTCCCAGAGCTCCCAGGGACTAAATTACAAACCAAAGAGTACACATGGAGGGACCCATGGCTCCAGCCACATATGTAGCAGAGGATGGCCTTGTCAGACATCATTGAGAGGAGAGACCCTTGGTCTTGTGAATGCTAATTGTCCAGTGTTGGAGAATGCCAGGATAGGGAAGTGGGAGTGTGTGGGGTTGTGAGCAGGGGGAGGGCGATTGAGATAGGGGGTTTTTGGAAGGGAAAGGGGGAAAGGGGATAACATTTGAAATGTAACAAAATATAAAGAGCCTGACCATAATGTTTATTATTAAATCTTTAACAAGACTGTATCTAATAAAAAGATTAAAATAATAATAATAATAATAATAATAATAATAATAATAAAAATCCACATAAGTTTTTATCCAAAATTGTGGAAATGCAAATTGTGGTCTGATTAAATAGTGATTTAATAAAACAAATATACAATTTCATATTACTCAGAACTTGCAGATATTAATTCACTGTTAGTATTTAAGAAAATAATTACTGGCATTCACAATAATGGGTCTCCAGATATGTCTACTGAAGACAGGTATAAAATTGATACTAAGTCTATGGAGTGACAAATGTTCATTGATAGTAAACTTAAATGTTTTAAACCATAGTAAAATAATTAACAGTGGCTAAAGTTAACATCCAGAATGCTAAATTATAATAGTTTTGATTAGTATAAGAGAATATTCATCCAAATATTTAATAAACTAGAGAAAATAGCATTATTGTTTCCTGTTAACCATATTATTTCATTATAAGCTTTTAAAATACAGTTTCCAGAATAGATCCAAAGTATTCAAAGATCCAAAGAAATAAAATGCATATAATGCATATAATAAATACTTTTAAATATTTAAATAACTAAATTATGGAAATATAAACACTATGTATATTATATTACTAAAATATTCATATAAAAGAGATGTTAAATCCTCTATACATAAAATAATAAATAAAATTGCTCCTTAGGAAACCATGCCTGGCACTGTAAGCTGACCAAATTACCAACGACTATAGAAGTAATGGACTCAGAAGAGAATTTACTGATGCTAATATTTCTAAGCCTGTGTCATATCTAACTGTATGCTATATACTTATCCATATACCTAAGGGTAATAGTAGTTCTCATGTTTGTACTAAAGAGTTTTAGAGAAACCGATGCTAGTCAAAGCATAGAACATAACTTACAAGATTTCAACTGTGCGCGCACGTGTGTGTGTGTGTGTGTGTGTGTGTGTGTGTGTGTTTGTGTGTATGTGAAAGAAGGAAGGGATGAAAAAGTCTCTAATTTTATTGCTGTTCTTTAAAGGCAATACTTTTCAGAAAACCAGAGAGACAAGAGCATATAGTCATTCAGCACATGTTGAATGCCATACAATAAGCAAGTGAACAAGACATAACTAAGAAGACAATGCTCTCATTCATTCAGCACTGAGGAGTAGAGTTTTGATTCTAGGACCTTTGTCAAAGAACTGGGTATAGGACACTGCTTATAAACTTTTTCCAGGTAGACAGAGTCAAAAATTTGCCAGAGCAAGCTCACTAGCTAGGTTCCACCTGCACAGTGGCATATATACATATACTGACATGTGAACATGCATATACATTGTGGGAGTAGAACTGAGAGAGTAGAGGTGAATATGCTAAAAATGGATTGACTACATGAATGAATTGTTAAAACCCTATATGAGTATTTTTTGTTGTTGTTGTTCTTTGAGACAGGATTTCTCTGTATATCCCTGGCTGTCCTGGAACTCACTCAAACTCAGAAATCTGCCTGCCTCTGCCTTCCAAGTGCTGGGATTAAAGCCATGCACCACCACCACTGCCCAGCTGGCTTTGAGAATTTTTTTTGAGGTTTTTTTTTTCCAATATTCTATGTTTACATTCCAAAGTCTTTCCCCTTTCCCAGTTCCAGCCCTCCCTATGTTCCATAGTTCCTCTCCCCCCAACTATTCCCCAATCATTCCCCCTCCCCCCACAGTTTCTCTACAAAACTGGATCCAATCTTTCCAGGCCCAGGGTCCTCTCCTTTCTTCTTGGGAATCATTTGACTTGCTAATTGTGCCTTGAGTATTTAGGGCTTCTGGGCTCATTAATATCCACTTATCAGTGATTGCACTTCATGTGTATTCTTTTGTGATTGGGTTAGCACACTCAGGATGATATTTTCCAGGTCTAACCATTTACCTACAAATTGCATGAATTCATTATTTTTAATTGCTGAGTAGTATTCCATTGTATAAATATACCACATTTTCTGTATCCATTCCTCCTTTGAGGGATATTTGGGCTCCTTCCAATTTCTGGCTATTATAAACAAGGCTGCTATAAACATAGTGGAGCATGTGTCTTTATTGTATGCAGGGGAATCCTCTAGGTATATGCCCAGGAGTGGTATGCCAGGGTCCTCTGGAAGGAACATGCCCAATTTTCTGAGGAACCGCCACACTGATTTCCAGAGCGGTTTTACCATTTTGCAATCCCACCAACAGTGTAGGAGTGTTCCTCTTTCTCCACATCCTTGCCAGCATTTGTCATCTCTTGAGTTTTTAATCTTAGCCATTCTGACTGGTGTGAGGTGGAATCTCAGGGTTGTTTTGATTTGCATTTCTCTGATGAGAATTTTTTTAAGTGAAGAATGTAGTTAAGAGAAAACCAAAAATATGTTTTAAATGGAAATAGCACACTCAGCCCAAAAGCACCATTATTTTGTGAGAAGCCACTGTTCACCAGTGTTCTTGTGCTGTGCTGACTACTGATTTTAGCTCTTCCCTTGATTATGTCCTTTGTTTCTATAAATCTCTTTGTTTTCCTTTCCACATAGGTTATAGGTGCAAACAACTCCTTGTTCCCTTTATTGCAAGATATATTTTCTTCTAACAGGAGCATTCTTTTGTTCTAAGTGCTTCTCAGATACTTTATTCATTTTGTTAGTCAGATGAATGTTACTAAAACATTATGTTAAACTGAGGAACAAGTAAATTAAAATTTAAACACATGTATGAGGAATTTCATGAGGAATATTTCTTGCTGACTAAGAATATTGTGCATTAATCAGAAGCTTTATACTTCTTTACTAATTATCAAATACTTACAGAAGCTATCTAAAAGATTACCATTTATAGGATCCATTTTAGAAGCTGGCATAGAGACTGGCATCAAATGAAGTTTGTATAATCTCATAAATCATGTTCATTGTAACTTGGAAACATGTATAGAGCAACAACTTAGAAGTCAGATATCAAATCTCTGAAGAGTAGAATAAAATCAGTTCCCAGCCCATTCTTCAAAAGATATATTCTGGTCACCATAACCACTCAATGTTTGTTTATACCACAGTCCTTATGATGAATGATTGATGAGTTATGTAAAGACAGTTTCTATGATATGGATTAGAACCATTAGCAGTATTGGTAATTAATAGGAACATTACAAAAGATACTGTCAAAAAGATCCAATTGATATTATTTTCATAATCTTCAAGGGCTGTAGCCTCCCTCTATGTAACAGATTTATTCTCTTCATGTACTTTCTCAAAATTTGTGTGTATGTATATATATGATATATATTATATATATGCATATATATGTATATATTAAATTATTAAAAACAGAAGTAAATTTTACTATATATTAATGAATTATAAATATTACTTTATGTTGTAGTGTCGCCATTTTAAAATAATTGGAAATGAACAATATTTAATTATTATATTTTATATAATAATTATTGAATTTTATTTTATTCAAATATTACAGAGTCATCTGTATAGATATATGGCTATCTGCAATTTGTAGGAGCAATTCAGAGATTATCTAGAGACTCTTTGTTAAAAATAATTTCCAAAACATTTAGAAATATGCTCACAATGTATATCAATAGAATTATTCAGAATATCATTTATCATCAGGCAAATTTTCCCAGAATATTTTAAAAATTTTTTGAGTTACTCAGAAGTCATTAAGAAAAATCATATTGAAACTTACTATGGTAGACATTTTATAAAATATATATTCACATACAGGCATAACGGAATAAAAATTGAAGTTATCCTATAAGGAGTCAAATATGCCCCTCTTAGACACAAGAAATTAAAAAGGAAAATGAAGGAAAATAGGAAGGAAGGAAGGAAGGAAGGAAGGAAGGAAGGAAGGAAGGAAGGAAGGAAGGCAAAAAAGCAAGCAGGGGCCATGCTAGGACAGACCTTTAATTCCAGCACTTACAGGAAGAGGCAGGTGGGTCTCTCTGAGCCTGAGAACATCATAATCTACATAACAAACTCCAAGTCAGTTACAGATATGTAGTGATATCCTGTTTGAAAACATAAATTAAAATAATGTAAAGCAAAACATATTATGATGAATACATTGCATTGCAAAATGATCAATTGAAATCAGAAATTGAAACTGGTGAGCTGAGCCTCAAACTAAGAGGCAAAGTCTATATATTCTGTTTTTATTAAGGCACATGATACAAAGGACATTCTCAGTCCCATAATATTAAAAATTTGTAATGGTCAATGATTAAATAATGAATGACTTTTGTGATTGTATTAATCCTTATGAAAACATCTGTCTAGTAGACAAAATAACACAATCTTAATAAACTTAAAATGTCACAAAAATGTAAAATGCTGATAAAATAAGCATAAACAACAGGATAAAAAAATGACCGTTTTATATTTGTGAAGAAATTTGGCAAAAATGGAAATAAGATTTTCTGATAATCTCAGAAGTGTTCACCTAATTAATGTGGGCTAATCCAATGTGGGCTTTATTACATTTGTGGAACATTAACAAAAAGTCCAGTGTATTTCAGCAGACACATAATTGTGGTGAAGTAGAATAATAAAACTGTCTCTTACAGACCAGGTGGTGGTGGCTCACACCTTTAGTCTCAGGCACAAGCAAGTAAATCTCTGAGTTCAAGGCCAGGAAAGTCTATAGAGATGCAGGACAGACAGAGCTACAGAGAAAGCCTGTCTCAACTTTGGAAACACTGTCTTAATTTGGAAAAATATTTGAACTAAAAATTAATTTTTGATTAAGGGGAAAAAAGTCAAACCAAACCAAACCAAACCAAAGCAGAACAAAACAAAGCAAAGTATAACATAAAATCTAAATGAATGGAAGTTTGATAGATCTCACAAATAGAGATCCTTGAGAATTATGAATGCTATTTTACTGTGTAGTCACTTTTAAGCATGCTATAAGAGACTAATGTGACAACTGCCCTTACTTGTCTTATTTTTCTTGTAATTAACTTTTATTACCTAAGTTAATGTGTAGCTCTCATCTTAAATGATGTATTCTCCCTAGACTGTGATTCAAAAGACATGTATGATTGCATCTTGAGACCAGTGTCATTGATGGTGACCTAGTTTATTCTTAATATGTTTAAATTTATATAGCCTTTTGGGTCCAGAGTGAAGAATCTTTGAGCTCATATGATCAATCTCTAACATAATCCACTTGAACACATAAAAATTGGGAGGATGGGGCTGAGAGAAGAGAGAATGAAGATCAGTAATATATGAGTCTCAATTGATGATGATAGATTTTCAAACAATTTTCAACCTTTTGTAATTTACAACAAAATATATTTGTAATTTTATCTTTTAGTGAAACTATAAAAATTGCATTTGCTATTAAAAAATACATACTCAAAATGTGATAATGATTCCACCAAATAAAATAAAATAAAAAAGAAATAATTTGTAACTTGTAACTGGCTTGGAAACAACAGAAAGCTTTTCCCATAGGAAAATATTTTTCTAGTATTATACTCTATTTTTAATTGCCTTATATTCTCTTAGGGCTATATCAAATTCGATTTGATTTGTGCATGCTGGTCCCAAGGATATCTGGAGACAATATGAGATTATATACTATAAGATCTTATAAAAATGTCAATGTCAATGGCAATATAAATCATGACAATATCCATTTCCTTACTATTTCTACATTGAATGCCTCTCAAAGTGAGATAGTTTTTATTATTAAAAAGAGAGTGAGAGTCAAGTGTTCAAGGCCAAAATGACCACTGTTTTCATCAGGCAAGAAAGAAACTCAATTGACTTTGCTCCAAACAGGCAATTAAGGGATGATGAATTAGAATCCTCTCAAAGCCAGAGTCCAGTTACTCTCAGACATGTCATGAACTCTGAAATGTAAAATGTCTGAACATAAATAATTATGTCACTAATTGAGTAAAAATATAGAAAAATAAGTACTATTCCAACACATAAATGGATTGAGAAATAAATTTGTTCTCTAAAAATATCTCCCTGTGATTTTAAGCTCATAATGGTGCTGATGCCAAAGTAAATGTACAGAAACAGGGCATGGTACCTGGATTATGTCTGGTTTTGATCCACATCTGTACTCTCATATTTTTTTCAATAATTGATGGAAAATAACAACATCTACTACGTTTTCCACTAAAACTCAACCAATATCGAGTCATAATTTATATTTACATTGTTAATGGTATTTGATAATCATTATAACTATAATTAGCTACAAATACTATATGTGATTATAAGTACATATACATTAAAATACCAAATCATACATATTGATTAATCATACAAAAACATTGTCTATAAAACATAAAGTTGCTATAAAAATAAAGGACTAAAGTTAATTTACTAGTAATTAATTAAAATAGCTTATGTGACATATGTCACATTTTACATAAGCAAAATATGTGAATTTAATAAAACCACATTCACACAAGTTTTAAAAACATGTGATATAAATATTACAGTACATTCTTACAAAATATATGATTCTATTTTCCCCAAAGCTGCATCAATTTAAATCATGTATGCTTATAACTATTAATGTAAATTATAGAGCACTTTTATGTGCACTACTAAATGTTTAACTTTTAAAAATAATTAAATTATCACCAAAAATACTTACAGTTTCATAGTCAATTGGAAGAAGAGGTGATATTCAATTGGGTGGTATGTCACAGAGTTTCAGAACCAGGAGCATCAAGATCAATTTTCATATTTCCTTTGAGATCTTTCTAGTTTGAGACAGGAGTTTTAAGGCAGTAGTGAACCCATTCATTACTTAATTCCTTATAAAGACCATAACTCCTCAAAATATGACTTGAGGTTGAGATTTGAAGATGGGAACTAAAAATGAAAGAAGATCATCCCACAAAATACATTTCTGTGAACACATGTGAACCCATACTGAGAGAGTAAAGGGGCAGAGGGAGGATGAAACACAGAGGAAAAAAGTGTGAGCGAAATTGTGAGATTTTACTCTGCACCAAATTATTTTTAAGAAAATCACATTGGAGCAGGAAAAGAGAGGAAACTGAATATTTGAGTGATACTAACCCAGTACTGATTAAATAATTTGATGGGAATTTGTAATTATTAACCAGTGAGGTGAAATTTTCAAACTTATTGGGAAGTGATGATTAGGAGGTTTGGCATTTGTTTTCAGTTTACAAATTGAACATTCATTGGATCAAACTGAAATTTATTTATAAAATGTAAAATGTCCTTTAACAAAATTTCAAAAGTTCTTCATATTTGAATTATTTGTTCATTTCACTATATTACCAAACTCTCAATAATTTTAATTCTTATTATGTTCCTTGAACAAAAGTTTATTTACTTGTTTTTTAGAGTTTATTTTAAATTTAGCATGTATATGCAATTTAATAATGCATTTATATATAATACATCCCAATTACCATTGTATATTTCTTTATATATCAGTTTATTTTATCTACCATCTATCATAATTATTTAAATTAACTCTAAATATTATTGTTCACACTGTTAAGAATTTATCTAAATGAAATTACATGCTTATCAGCAGTTATATTATTTTGCTCCTTATTGAATAAATCATATATAGACTGAAACTTTCTTGCCTTATCTATATTTCCTTCAGTATTTACTTGCCTGGACCTAACAAAAGATTCATTCTCTTCTACCTTCAGTTGTTCTTTTTTTTTTTTTTTTACCTTTGGCTGATAAAGATGTTGGAATTCAGACCCTTATGTAGCACAAAGATATATCTACAGCCTTATTTTATTCTTTTATCAAATAAGTGTTTACTTGCAAAAAGAACTTAAGTTTTGCAGCTATTTTCTTTAATAACCTCAATGAGTTTTGCAAAAGTGCACTTTATATAGTCTGATAAAAAGAAAACGTCTTTCCTTTGAAGAAGCCTGTCTTTATTCTTGTTCTTTCAATTTCTGTTTGTTCATTTTTGTTTTGATTTTCCTTGTTTTGTGTTTGAAAGCAACAATCCAAGAGTTAGATATAGTATCACTCTTTTGTACTTTACTGTTTTATTATTATACTTTACAATACCAATTATTATGGTACCTATTGCTTTTAGACTGATAATTAATTTACATGACTACATTTAATCCACAATTTTTACTCTTTTTTTTTTTTTGGTTTTTTGAGACAGGGTTTCTCTGTGTAGTCCTGGCTGTCCTGGAACTCACTCTGTAGACCAGGCTGGCCTCGAACTCAGAAATTCACCTGCCTCTGCCTCCCAAGTGCTGGGATTACAGGCGTGCGCCACCACGCCCAGCTCAATTTTTACTCTTTAACATTTCTTTTAATATTATGTTTAAATTACATTTTATTAATTATATTTTTGGCAATTCCATACATGTATCTAATGCCTTATTATAAGTCTTACCACACACACTCTTTATCTCCTTCCTATCTGTTTCAATCCTCCCTCTTGCAAACAAGTTTTTCTTTTTTCCCACATTTGTAGGAGCATAGCCTGATACTGCTATGTATTCAAATGCTGAATACTGGCTCCAAGATCTGTTGCCTGTGATGAGGAGATCCTCATATAAACCAAATGATGCTATGTAATCTTGCTCCCTAAGTTAATTGGTCAATAAAGGGCTAAAGCCTGTGATTAGGCAATAGAGATAAGTAGGCTTACAGTTACTGGCTAGGAGTTGCATGTAGAGAGAAGAAGAAGAAAGGAGATGGAGGAGGAAATGGACCATGAGAACATAGCCAGGAGAAACAGCTAGGAACAAGGAACATGCAGCAGGGATGTAAGTTAGAATAACTTCAAAACCTGCCCAATCTAGGCTTACAGATTGTAAATAAAGTAACCAGATTGAGTGTCATTTATACAGACTACCAAGAATTTATAATATCTTTTATACACATTTGAGTCTTTTTCTTTACTTTTCTGTCTTCTGAGTTTTATCTAAGCCATCTATGTGACTATAAGTTTAGAAGTATCCTTAGGAGTCTGATGGGTTCGGTTGTTAGTTAAAAACTTAAAAAAATAACTTACTCACACCTATAAATTATCAGTTTCTACTAGCTCTACATGGAGTGCAAAGTTCTATTGTATCCTTCCCTGATGTCTTTCTGACTCCCAACATCTCAGTCTTGTCATCTACCAGTGCTGGCCACCACAGCTTCTGTGCAAATATGATTACAATAACTACCATTTCCTATCTTTTCTTTATAGTTTTGAGGTGTCATATTCTTTCTGCTTCCATTGACCCTTAGAGATTATGGTACAAATTTTATGTTTGTAGCTAAGCTTTCTGTAGCCATATATCAGCACCTTGAACAGGCTTGAGTCTCTGCCTTCCATTTTGTTCATTACAAAAAAAAATTGGACTAAGAGTTAGAGTAGAAATATCAATTTTTACAAGCAGTCTAATTCTCTCTTAAATTAGATAAATACTAATAGTAAGTTTCCCGCTAGGGAATACAAATACACCAGGCATGGATTTTTGACTGGGTTTTCAATACCAAACATAATTTCCTCCTGTATTTCTCTTTAGGGAATGAAAAGACCACAAACTTGTAAGCTTGTTTGTTTCTCCTACATTACTCATGCACATTTCAGCTTTTAACATTTTGTCTCAGAAATATTATGTTGTATAGGTAGTACAAATTCACATTTCTATCTATTATATTTGCACAAGGATTACATTTTTAGAAACAGATAACATTGTTATAAAATTTTAATATGATATAAAGTTTGTTGAAATTCTTGTTAATTTATAGTATCATTCAGTAATTTTATCACTACATAGAGCTTTGGGGAAAACCTAAGGCTATTATTCTAATAAATGGACAAAAGAATAATGCCCTATTATTTGTGTTTATACCCATAGAGTAGTTTGTCTCTCAACCCTCATTAGAGAAGTTTCTTTCTACAGTAGATGGTGTGCCAGCTGTAGTTCCAAGTTTAACTTTCTCTCTCTTGGTGTACAAGCACATCAGAACCATGGGTGGAAAAAAAACTGAATGGAACCTAGAATTAGTGGGGCTTGCAGAATCCCAGTCCTTCTATGAGTGTTGGGGATGGTGAGGCCTTCAAGTAAAATTTTATTGTTACATTTATCTTAGACAATATTCAATGAAACAGCTTGTACTTATACACTTTAGTTTGGGTGAATCAAAGATTATATACAGGAATCTTGGAGAGTGGTTAGGGAGTTGTTAGGGTAAAGTTTTATTTGCTGAGGTTTTAGAATCTGTGAATACCTCTTTGCTTAGAGAGGCATTTCAGGAATCCAAGGTGCTTGCTAAACATTTTTGTTTTTTGTTTTTTGTTTTTTGTTTTTTTTAAATCCGGAGATAGAAAGTGAATAGTGTAATTTGCCAAAGACTATGTAATGTAGATGGTTCCTAATGTAGATGATTTGGGATCAGGCTCCCCATATCAGGCAGAGAAGTAGAAGCTTCCCTAAGAAAAGAGAATCCAACATTTTGATAAGAGCTCAGGAAAGCTGTCCAAATATGGGAGGTTACAATCTTAGTAGTGAGGTACACAGAGTCTGAGCCAGTGTTCTATTATGTGAAGTGACCATGGTGAAGGCAACTCTGATAAAAAAGGAGCATGTAATTAGGGTTTGTTTACAGTTTCAGACATTGGGAGTGGAGCAGTATGAAGGCAGGTGCTCGAGGAGTAGTAGCTTATAACTACATAATCCTGATAGTTAGAGGGGGGAAGGGTGGAGAGAGAGAGAGAGAGAGAGAGAGAGAGAGAGAGAGAGAGAGAGAGAGAGAGAGACTGAGTCTTTGAAATCTCAGTTTACCCTAATGACACCCGTTTGACTAAACATTCAAGTATAAGAATCTATTAATGGGGTATTCTTTTTTAAACTACTGCAGATAGTGACCTTAGGTCAACTGGTGTTGTCACATAGGCTAGTCCCAAAGTATTAGAAGAGTCAATAGTAATAGGTGCATGAAATTAAATGCTATTTACTATACATGATGGTGACATACTATACATGATTTCAGAGAATGACTGCATGCACAAGACCTTCACCTACAATAAGCCAAGCAAAATTCCAGTTTAGAAGAAGCAGTTTATGAGGCTATGTTCTCAGCTGAGGATCTATTAGTAAATTATAGTTCTCTGTTTTCTTCAGGTATGCAGACTATAGGGGCTACTAATGCTGTATAAAATTTTGATATGAATAATATACAGGTAACACTAGGGAAAATCACTGTGTTACTATAATGAACATCCAAAATCAACCAGGAAGGTAGGGTGTGGTGGAAGAGAGGAGTTGAAGGGAAGAAAAAGCATAATAGATATGATTAAAATCTATTATTCTCACGTATAAAATTCTCAAACAGTAAAGGTATTTTAAAAATAAAAATATTGTTGCCAACTTTTGAGAGTAATTTTAGTTTCTTAAGGGAATTTTAGCAGGGCAGTGGTGGTGCACGCCTGTAATCCCAGCACTTGGGAGGTAGAGGCAGGTGGATTTCTGAGTTCGAGGCCAGCCTGGTCTACAGAGTGAGTTCCAGGACAGCCAGGGCTACACAGAGAAACCCTGTCTCGAAAAAACCAAAAGAAAAGGGAATTTTATGTGATTCTACAATAAACTTTGAATAAGTATGGATTATACTGAAGCTCTTTGACCTCAAACTGATTGATAGTCTTGCTTTTCCTTTAGTGATAGCTATGTCATCAATTCTATTATTACTGATGTTCTTCAAGCCAAGCCTCATTTGAATATATAGAATTCAGAGAGAGCTGAAAACATGTATGAAAACATGTCGCATGTAACATGTATGTATCTCAAATCATATATATAAATAAACAGAAATAGAAAAAAATACTTATAAAATAAAATTTCAATGATATTTGGACTAAGCACACTTGTCAAGATCTAAGAAACCTAGTAACACTAATATAGTATGTTATCTTCCTTAAATGTAGATAAACATAAATTGAGCATTTGTATTATTTATATATGTATATATATATATATATATATATATATATATATATATATATATATGTCTCTCTGTGTGTGTGTGTGTGTGTGTGTGTGTGTGGCCAGTTTTGAAACATAGATGTTCTCATTGTATTTTTTAAAAAGTGATATCCTGTATTCAAAGTTTTCTTTAGAAGAAAGAAAAATTTCCCACAATAAACTTTTTACAGAGTCTGAAGCAGACACATAGTATTTTATTCTCTTACTGGTAGCCATTATGATGTAAAAGAAAGTTTTAAAGTCTGGCGTTAATTCATTTAAAAATCTCTAGTCATTCAACAAACGTATTTGATTCACCCACACTATAACAAGCAGTACAAGTATGGATGGTTAAAAATAATAGAAAAATAATAGTATATATATAAACATATATACATATATGCTAATATTAAATATTATATAATATTAAAAACAAATACATAAAATTTATAAATAGTGTTTATTACGGTTAAAGACATAGTGCAATGGTACCTTACCCTCTACATATATACATAAACATTTCAATATAACCATACAACTATAATTCTCAACCATCATTGGTGAGAATTATATTTTAGAGGAACAATTGTTGCTATATTTTTGATTTTGAATATTTGAATAAAATCTCTTTAATTCATTACTTGTTCATTAGATAGATAGTTCATCATTAATTCATTAGAATTCTCCAAATTAATTTTAGTTGACAGTATTAGTGTTAGTATTCTGTTTTACTTTTCAGTTTTCCTCTCAGCATAATTGGAATGATTTCTGTATCCTGGCAGCACATCCATGTAGCAGTGTCCACACACATCCACAGACCAAGAGAGTAATCTGTTGGCAAAATACACTCTCAGCTGTCTTTGTTTGATTTACATTTGCTGTTAGGCTTCAGATGTAATTCATTTTATGTGCTTACTTTTGTATTATTAAGAAAGCCATGAATAAATATTTCATAATTTTATTTTCATTATTTACTGCATACTTACTTTTTGCATGTTTAACTTTTTAAACCAATAACGATTTACCTCCTATCACCTGTTTTATAAAGCTGAATATATTAAGAATATTTCAGGTGGTGAGCAATATTATTGATAAATATAAACAACAGCCACATACCACTAAAAGAATCATATATACAGCATTCAAGTAAAATTATGTAGTAATGTTGGACATTTCTTTTCTGAGAATCAAAATTCATCATCAGATATTTATGAAGTAATATTAGTAATGTTTTATCATTTTATCCAAAACAATTTTGAGAGAATATAAGTGGAAAATAAAGTGACAGGTAGTCTAACTCAAAATGACAAGAGGGTGAAGCCAAAAAAAAAACTTCTTGTAATTTATTTTTTGAAGACAACATCATTTATTTTAAGTTGACACTCATATTGTGATGCACTCAGTTTACCATGCATTACTGTTTAGCTCTGAATGTTATAGGAATTTTAGAATTTACTTAGCTATTCCTTGAGTCACACACAGAAGGCATATTAATGTACATGAGTTCTAGATGGCAAATGATGCTCAAAATTTTCATGTCTGCTAATTTATTTTTGATTATAACAATAGGTATCTTCTAAAATATAAATGACATTTGCTGAGCCAAATGGTTATATGATTTGAACATAAGATGTGATGCTTCACTGATGTTTGAACTTTGTAGTCATTTCAAATTCATTGATTATGATGTTCATAAGGCCATGTTCCCTGACTCATGAAATAAACTAAAGGAGGGCATCATATGCTTCTTAGAAAAAAATCTTCCAGTATCTATTTCTTTTATAGAAATGTGGAGAATTAATTTCTCATTAACCTTTGCAATCACATCATGTTTTATCTTGCTTACATTTTTAAAATGAAATTTGAGTGTTAAGAATATACTATGTCAAACTATCCCTACAATGTAATTTTTCTTATATTTCGTTTTTCTGTCAAGTACTGATGATTACAAATATTTCTTGGAAAGTGTGAGGGCTTTTGAAAGAGAATTAAAAAGTGGGATATATATATGTATATATATATATATATATATATATATATATGTATATGTATATATATATATACACACACACATATATGTGTGTGTGTGTCTGAAAAGATATAAAGCAATAAAAAAGAAATCCATTACATCTTACATGTTTATGCTACAATTTACTTTTCTACTCTATAATAATATATGTAAGAATATTTGTTTTAAAAGTTCTCCTTTTTTTATTTATTTATTTTTTTGGTGTGACCCCAGCCAGTTCTCCAGCTAAGGCAGATTTAATCTTTTCCTAATCTGCTTTTGTATAATTTTAATTAAATGCAAGTATTAAGGTTAGTTCTTGGTTGAGTATCAAGCATTACAATAAACACAAATAGTCAAGGAACAAGCATGGCAATGAAAAAAGTCCTGTGATTACTTTCATGATCACTGTTTCTAAGGGATTATCAGGATGACCAAGATATCTGAGCCTATTTCCTCGTGCTAGCCCAAAGTCATATTGAGGCCTGAAGCTGACTTCTTTGTTCTAACCAAAAATTAGATTCCTGCATAAACTTACTTCCTTGTCAGGACCCAGTGTTAAATTCCTGCTTGAGACCCACTTCCTTGTCCTGGCCCAATGTCAGATTCTTGCCAAGCTGCTTGAAAAAGCTCTCCACATCTCCCTCTTTTTTATTTCATAAACAAGACTGCACATGTTTTAGGTGGTTTTGACCAGAATGCCCTCCTTACCCATAGTAGAATGTGCATTACCAAAAGCAATGAATTTCTGTCTTAGGTTGGTAAGGCTCTGTGTTGAACTTAGCTGTTGTTGGATGCTAGTCTCTTAAATTAATAACTCTGGGGGTTCAGTTTTAGTTTCAAGCCATGTACTTTGGCTGCCAATATGTTTATATTATCAAAGACTGGTTTTATTAGAGTGGACAGGAATAAAAGTATTCCCAGGACAAGAAGGGTTAGCATAATCAAGCTATATATGTCATTCTTGAAGCTTGGCCTAAATAAAAATATAGATCTCAAGCCATAAATAATTGTATCAGAAATATCTTCAATATCAAAGTTCAGCAGAGCAGCATTCTTTAAATTCATAATCTCCATAGGCAAAGTTAAAACATCCACAGATGTGTTAGTATTATGTCAAATACCATGCTAAAGTCTTTGAACTTTTTCCTAAAATTGTGACTGTCAATGTAAATTTTAGAAGTAATACAAATCCATTGGTATTTAGCAGGACACTTGAGATGGTTTCTTACTCTTAAACTCTGAACCTCTTCTCCAATGATTTGAATAGTATTATAAGGAGCATCAATCCATCATTCCAAATGCCTATCTACATCCTCTTGAATACTCAAGACATTAGAAGCATTTTTTGCTAAATGATTAACAAAAGTAGCTGTCTTAACTTTTGTCAAAGCAAGTGCAGAAGCAGTGGTGCTATTAATGTAATTAAAGTTGCTATACCAGCAACAATCAAGCCCACTACTCTCCTGCTTCTGCTTAAAACATGACTCACTTCTTCAAATATCTACAAGACTTTTATTTTTCAGAATACCAAGGTCCTCTAATACTCACAGGCAATAAAACAAAAGCTAGTTGATAGCCCACAATAATAGGCATGTCAGATTTCAAAACACTGACACAATTAGAAAGTATACAATCAGTACACGTTACATTAAATACTGTGGAAAAAATATAAGTAATTTTAACATGACAATAAAAGATTAAGAGCCTTAACACATGCACTAACTCTTGTTAGATATCCAAATCCTATCCCAGTGTTATCCACTGTAAATGTAACTTCATACAAGGAGGCTGTCAATTTTCAAATATGTCTTTGAAAATGTCAAAATGAAGACTTGTTTGTCCTTTTGTCCAGTATTGGATTGATTTATAGACCATGTATTAGAGGCCTCATATCAGCTGGTGTATGCTGCCTGGTTGGTATTCCAGTATCTGAAAGATCTCTAGGGTCCAGGTTAATTGAGACTGCCAGTCCTTCTACAAGCTTGCCCTCCTCCTCAGCTTCTACCAGGTTTCCCATAATTCAACCACAGTGAACATCAAATTCTGTCAATTGGTTGGTTACCAGTATCTACATCTGACTCTTTCAGCTGCTTGTTGGTTCTTTGGATGGTGGTCAGGATATGTCCCTTTTTTTGAGTGTTCCATAGCCTCAGTATTAGTGTCAGACCTTGGGGTCTCCCCATGAGCTGGATCCCACTTTAGGTCTGTCACTGAACCTTCTTTTCCCCATGTCTTCTTCATATCCATCCTTGAAGTTCTTTCAGATGGAAATATTATGTGTCATAGTTTTGGCTTTTGGATATCAACCCCTTTCCTCACTTGATATTCTGTATTTCTGCTGGATTTGTGCTCTAAAATTCCCTCTACCCACTGTAGGACATTTAATTTAACATCCCTCCATTTGAATCCTGAGAGTGTCTGACCACCCAGGTCTCTGCTACATTACGGAGGGTACCCCAAACTCTTACCTCCTTAGGTTACCTATTTTTATTCCTTCTGAACCTTCTTATGTCCTCAGTAATTTCCCCTAGCCCAAAACAGATCATGTTCTATTCTCCCCAGCACCTACTCCATTTCCCTCCTATGTCCCTCCCTCACTCCCCTCTTGTGGTTGCTTTCTTTGCCCTCCTAAGTGGGACTGGGACATCTTTCTTAAGAATCATAGTGACTACCAGGCTAAGAATCTGCTAAGATCTAATGATTTTTCCTCAAAACTGCTGCTGTTATTAGTTTCTTGAGAATTAAAAAATTGATTAGAATTGTTAAATATCAATAAACTGGCCAGGTACTAACTTCATGATAATGTTAAAAATTAAGAAAATTATAAAATGTACTTGGACAAAAACTCAAGATATTTTTGTGCATGTGGATATATATATGTATATGTATATGTATATGTATATGTATATGTATATGTATATGTGCAGATCCTCTCTCCTGAATTATTTTGTAGAAGATTAGTCACATTTTTATTAGTATTTTGTCAAAATTTCTGTCAAGAATATAATTCCTCGTGTCCAGGACCACAGATACAGAGGCTTGCATGACAGACAAAGCACCATCAGAGACAGCAACACCAGTTAAGAACAGAGATATAAGATAGCAAAAGGCAAACACAAGAATATTACCAATAAAAACCAAGGTAGCATGGCATCATGTGAACCATGTTCTCCCACAACAGCAATTCTTGGATACCCTAAAACACCAGAAAAGCAAGATATGGATTTAAAATCACATCTCATGATGCTGATAGAGGATTTCAAGAAGGACATAAATAACTCCATTAAGAAATACAGGAGAACATGTGTCAACTTATAGAAGCCCTTAAAAAAGAAAGACAAAAATCTCTTAAAGAAAGACAGGAGAATATGAGTCAACAGGTAGACCCCCTTAAAGAGTAAACACAAAGAACCTTTAAAGAATTATAGGAAAACACAAACAAACAAGTGAAGGAACTGAACAAAACCATCCAGGATCTAAAACAAGAAGTAGAAACAACTAAGAAATCACAAAAAGAGACAATTTTGGAGACATAAAATCTTGGAAAGAAATCAGAAATCATAGATGCAAACATCAACAAAATAATACAAGAGATAGAAGAAGAAATCTCAGATGCTGAAGATACCATAGAAAGCATTGACTCGGCAGTTAAAGGAAATGCAAAATGCAAAAAGCATAAAATTCAGGACACAATGAAGCCAAACTTAAGGATTATAGGTATAGAAGATAACAACAACCTATAACTTAAAGGTACAGTAAATATCTTCAACAAAATTATAGAAGAAAACTTCCCTAACCTAAAAAGACAGAGATGCCCATGAACATAGAAGAAGTGTACAGAACTCCAAACAGATTGGACCAGAACAGAAATTCCTACCATCACATAATAATCAAAACACCAAATGAACTTTAAAAAGTAAGAATATTAAATGCAGGAAGGGAAAAGGGGCAAGTAACTTATAAAGGCAGACGTATCCAAATTACACCAGACGTCTCACCAGAGACCATGAAAGCAAGATCCTGGGCAGATCTCATACAGACCCTAAGAGAACACAAATGCCAACCCAGTCTACTATACCCAGCAAAATTTTCAATCACCATAGATGGAGAAAACATGATATTCTATGATAAAACCAACTTTACACAATATCTTTCCACAAATGCAGCCCTACAAAGGATGGGAAATGCCAATATAAGGAATGCACCTTCATCCTAGAAAAAGCAAGAATGTAATCTTCTTTCAACAAATCCAAAAGAAGACAACCACCATACATAAAAATAGCATCAAAAATAACAGGAAACAACAATCACTATTCCTTAATATCTCTTAAAATCAATGGACTCAATTCCCCAATAAAAAGACAATTAACAGACTGGATAAGTATCCAGGACCCAGAATTTTACTGCATACAGGAAACACACTTCAGTGTCAAAGACAAACACTACCTCAGATTAAAAGGCTGGAAAATTTTTCCAACCAAATATTTCTGGGAAACAAGCTGGAATAGCCATTCTAATATAGGATAAAATTGACTTTCAAAGAAAAGTGTTCAAAAAAGACACAGAAGGACACTTCATACTCATCAAAGGAAAAATATACTAACAAGAACTCACAATTTTAACATCCATGCTCCAAATGCAAGAGCTCCCTCATTTGTAAAAGAAAATTTACTAAAGCTCAAAGCACACATTGTACCTCATAAAATAATTGTGGGTGATTTCAACACTCTACTCTCATCAATGGACAGGTCAGGGAAGCAAAGATTAAACAGAGACACAATGAAACTAACAGAAATTTTGGATCAAATGGATTTAACAGATATCTATAGAACATTTCAGCCTAAATCAAAAGAATATACTTTCTTCTCAGCACCACATGGTACCTTCTCCAAAATTGACCATATAATTGGTCACAAAACAGATCTCAACAGATATAAGAATATTGAACTAATCCCATGCCTCATATCAGATCACTATGGAGTAAGGGTGGTCTTCAATAGCAACAAAAAAAGCCAGAAAGCCCACATACACATAGAAGCTGAACAATGATATACTCAATGATATATTGTTCAAGGAAGAAAATAAGGAAATAAATCAAAGACTTTTTAGAGTTTAATGAAAATGAAGGTGCAACATACCCAAATTTATGGGACACAAAGAAAGCAGGGTAAGAGGAAAACTCATAGATCTGAGTGCCTTCAAAATGAAGCTGGAGAGAGCATACTCTAGCAGCTTAACAGCACACCTGAAAGCTCTGGAACAGAAAGAAGCTAATACACCCAAGAGGAGTAGAAGACAGAAAATCATCAAACTCAGGGCTGAAATTAACCAACTAGAAACAAAAAGTAGTATACAAAGAATCAACTAAACCAGGAACTGGTTCTTTGAGAAAATCAAGAGGATAGATACACCTCTAGACAGACTAACCAAAGGGCACAGAGACAGTATCCAAATTAACAACATCGGAAATGAAAAAGGAGATATAACAACAGAAACCAAGGAAATTAAAACAAAATCATCAGATCCTACTAAAAAAGCTTATACTCAACACAACTGGAAAATCTTGATGGACAATTTTCTAGACAGATACCAAATACCAACGTTAAATAAGAATCAGATAGACCATTTAAACAGGCCCAAAACCCTTAATGAAATAGAAGCAGTCATTGAAATTTCCCAACAAAAAACAAAAACAAAAACAAAAAAACAAGAAACAAACAACAACAACAACAACAACAACAACAACAAAAAACCAGGACCAGATGGTTAGAGCGGAATACTATCAGACCTTCAAAGGAGACCTAACACCATTACTCTTCAAACTATTCAACAAAATAGAAACAGAAGGAACACTACCCAAGTGGTTCTATGAAGCCACAATTACACTGATACCAAAACCATGCAGAGATCTAAGAAAGAATGAGAACTTTCAGGCCAATTTCCGTTCTGAATATCAATGCAAAAATGCTCAATAAAATTCTTTCCAACAGAAACAAAGAATGGATCAAAATGACCATTCACCACGATGAGGTAGGCTTCATCCCAGGGATGCAGGGATGGTTCAATATATGGAAATCCATCAATGTAATACACTACATAAACAAACTCAAAGAATCAACAACAACAACAAAAAAAACACATGGTCATTTCATTTGATGCTGAAAAATCATTTGACAAAATTCAGCATCCTTTCATCTTAAAAGTCTTAGAAAGATCAGGAAATCAAGGCTCATACCTAAGCATTGTAAAAGCAATCTACAGCAAACCAGTAGCCAACATCAAATTAAATGGAGAGAAATTAGAATCAATCCCACTAAGATCAGGGACTAGACAAGGTTGCCCTTTCTCTCCATATTCAGTCAATATAATATTTGAAGTTCTAGCTAGAACAACAAGACAGCAAATGGAAAAAGTATACAAATTGGAAAGGAACAAGTCAAACTATCACTATTTGCAAATGATATGATAATATACTTAAGCGACCCAAAAAACTCCACCAGAGAACTACAGCTTCAGCAATGTGGTTGGTTATAAAATCAACTCAAGCAAATTAATAATTGTCCTATACTCAAAGGATACACTGGCTGAGAAAGAAAGTAGGGAAATGACATCCTTCACAATAGTCACAAACAAGATAAAGTACCTTGGTGTGACTCTAAGCATATAAGTCAAAAATCTGTAAGTCAAGAACTTCAAGCCTCTGAAGAAAGAAATCAAAGATTTCAGGAGATGGAAAGATCTCCCATGTTCATGGATTGGTTAGAGTAAAAAGGTCCATCTTGGCAAAGGCAATCTACAGATTCAATGCAATCCCCATCAAAATTCCAATTCAATTCTTCATTGAATTAGAAAAAGCAATTCTCAAATTCATCTGGAGTAATAAATATCCCAGGATAGCTAAAACCATTCTCAACTGTAAACGTTCTTCTGGTGGAATCAGTATCCTAGACCTCAAGCACTACTACAGTACAGTAGTGTTAAAAACTGAATGGTGTTGGTACAGTGACAGGCAAGTAGATCATTGGAATAGAATTGAAGACCCAGAAATGAACCCACACACTTATAGTCACTTGATCTTTGACAAAGGAGCTAAAACCATCAAGTGGAAAAAAGATAGACTTTTCAACAAAGGATGTTGTAGGGGTTTGCAGCACCATAGCAGGAACAACAATATGAGCCACTCAGTACTCTTAGTAAGGAACCACATTGCTGAAGCTGTAGGAGTTCTCTGGTGGAGTTTTTTTGGGTCGCTTAAGTATATTATCATATCATTTGCAAATAGTGATAGTTTGACTTGTTCCTTTCCAATTCGTATACTTTTGACCATTTGCTGTCTTGTTGTTCTAGCTAGAACTTCAAATATTATATTGACTGAATATGGAGAGAAAGGGCAACCTTGTCTAGTCCCTGATCTTAGTGGGATTGATTCTAATTTCTCTCCATTTAATTTGATGTTGGCTACTGTTTTGCTGTACATTGCTTTTACAAAACCATCAACCAGAGAGTGCAGTTGGAGTTACCCATGGCTCCAGACACATATGCAGGAGAGCATGGCCTTGTTAGACACCAAAATGAGGCCCTTGGTCCAGGAAAGACTTGATGCTGCAGTGTGGGAGAATGCTGGGACAGGGAAGGGGGAGAGGGTTTTTTGGGGAACAGGAGAAAGGGAGAAAGGTTATGAGACTTTTGGGGGGGAACCAGTGAAGGGGACAATATTTGAATTGTAAATGAAGAATATATCTAAGCTTCCCATCCAGCCTAGCAGGGAAGCCAGACCTAGCCAGCTTGCCAGGTGTTCAGACCCTGCCGGCGGAAACAGGTACCCGAGACAGCCCGAGTTTAAGACCTTCGGGGACTCAGGTCTGGAGCAGGAGCTGCACACAGAATAGAGGTTTGGAGTACAGCGGCCGTGCCTGCGCTCTGCGCTCGAAGGCCAGACCCCGAACCCCCTGCAAGCAGCGCCATCTTGCCTGCAGCTTCCCATCCATCTGGTAGCAGGGAAGCCAGACCTAGCCAGCTTGCCAAGTGCTCAGACCCTGCCGGCGGAACCAGGATAAGCAACAATTCTTGTTTATTAAGAAGAGTGAGGACCAGCGATAGCGGCAGGCCTCCATATTGCAACCAGGTCACAACTGGAAAGGTGCAGGTAGAGACTCCGTCTGGGGCCAGAGCAGGGAGAGCTGCTAAGCTCTCGCCCACAGGCGGGCCCAGGCGCCTAGGCTCTGCAGCACATCCCTGTGAGCTTAGGCCATGCACTGAGGCAGCCAGAACCACCCAGTTCCCCAGGAACCCGGACCAGCAATAGCGGCAGGCCTCCATATTGCACCAGAACACAGCTGGAAAGGCACAGGTAGACAGATTCCATCAGGGGCTGCCACGTGGGGGGATCTGCTAGGCCCTCGCTACTAGGCAGGCCCAGCAGCACCTGCCAAGGCTCTGCTGCACTCCCCCACACTTCCCGGAGACCTCAGGCTGTGCACAAAGTCAGAGGGTGGCAGCCAGCCCATGATCCCGTTGAGCAGCAATCACACATAACAACCAATAGAGAAACAACAGGTAAGCCCAGCCTCACAGGAGATTCAAACACCAGCCAGTGACAACAAGGTCAACTAACACCAGAAATAACCAGATGGCAAAAGGTAAATGAAGAAATGTCACTAACAGAAATCAAGGCAACATGACAGCATCTGAACCCAGTTCGCCAACAACAGGAAGCCCTGGATACCCCAAAACACCAGAAAAACAAGACTTGGATATAAAATCACTGGTCAGGATGCTGGTAGCTGAACACATAGAAAAATCTCATAAAGAAATAGAAGAGAAAATGGATCAAAAGTTAGAAGCCGTTACAAGGCAAATACAAAAATCACTTCAAGAAATGCAGGAGAAGATGGATCAAAAAGAAGAAGACAATAAGGAGGAAAGACAAAAATCACTTAAAGAAATACAGAAGAACGTGGGCCAACAAGTAGAAGCTATGAAAGAGGAAACACAAAAATCTATTAAAGAAATACATGAAAACAAAATCAAGCAAGAGAAAGATCTGAGCACATCCATCCAGGTACTAAAAACAGAAGTATAAACAACTAAGAAATCGCAGAGGGAGACAACATTGGAGATAGAAAACCTTGGGAAGAAATCAGGAGCCATAGATGCAAATATCAACAATAGAATACAAGAGATAGAAGACAGAATATCAGAAGCCGAAGATACCATAGGAACCATTGATTCAACAGTCAAAGAAAATACTAAATGCAAAAATGCTGTAACCCAAAACATCCAGGAAATCCAGGACACAATGAGAAGACCAAACCTAAGGATTATAGGTATAGACGAGAATGAAGATGTACAAGTTAAAGGGCCAGCAAATACCTTCTGCAAAATTATGGAAGAAAACTTCCCCAACCTAAAGAGAGAGATGCCCATGAATATACAAGAAGCATACAGAACCCCAAGCAGACTGGATCAGAACAGAAATACATCCCATCACATAATAATCAAAACTCCAAATGTACTAAACAAAGAAAGAATATTAAAGGCAGCAAGAGAAAAAGGCCAAGTAACTTATAAAGGAAGACCTATCAGAATAACACCAGACTTCTCACCTGAGACCATGAAAGCTAGAAGATCCTGGGCAGATATAATGCAAACTCTAAGAGAACACAAACTTCAGCCAAAACTACTTTACCCAGCAAAGCTCTCAATCACCATAGATGGAGACATCAAGGTATTCCATGACAAAACCAAATTTGCACGATATCTTTCCACAAATCCAGCCCTACAAAGGATAATAGGGAGAAAACACCAAGACAAGGACGGAAACTACACCCGGGAAGAAGCAAGATAGAAACCTCCTCTAATCAAACCCAAAAGAAGGTAACCTCTCGAATATAAAAAAATAAATAAAATAAATAAATATAATTTCAAAAATGTCTGGAGGAAATAATTACTATTCCTTAATATCTCTTAACATCAATGGACTCAATTCCCCAATAAAAAGACATAGATTGACAGACTGGATATGGAAACAGGACCCTACATTTTGCTGCATACAGGAAACACATCTCAGTGTCAAAGACAAACACTGCCTTAGAGTAAAAGGCAGGAAGACAATTTTACAAGCAAATGGTCTCAGGAAACAAGTTGGAGTAGCCATTCTAATATCAGATAAAATTGACTTCCAACCTAAAATCATCAAAAGAGACTCAGAAGGTCACTTCTTGCTGGCCAAAGAGAAAATCCACCAAGAAGAGCTCTCAATACTGAACATCTATGCTCCAAATGCAAGGGCACCCTCATTCGTAAAAGAAACCTTACTAAAGCTTAAAGCACACATTACACCTAACACAATAATTGTGGGTGACTTCAACACTCCACTCTCCTCAATGGACCGATCAGGAAAGCAGAAACTAAACAGGGACACAGTGAAACTAATTGAAACTCTGGACCAATTGGATTTAACAGATTATATATATATATATATATATATATATATATATATATATATATATATATATATATATATATATAACATTTCATCCTAAAGCTAAAGAATATACCTTTTTCTCAGCTCCACATGGTACCTTCTCCAAAATAGACGATATAATTGGTCACAAGACAGATGTCAAGAAATACAAGAAGATCGAGCTAATCCCATGCCTCCTATCAGATCACCATGGAGTAAGAGTGGTCTTCAATAACAACAAAACAACAGAAAGCCCACATACACATCGAAACTAAACAATACTCTACTCAATGACACCTTGGTCAAGGAAGAAATAAAAAAAGAAATCAAAGACTTTTTAGAATTCAATGAAAATGAAGGTACAACCTACCCAAATCTATGGGACACAATGAAAGCAGTGCTAAGAGGAAAACTCATAGCTCTAAGTGCATCCAAAAAGAAACTGGAGAGAGCATACACTAGCAGCTTAACGGCACACCTTAAAGCCCTGGAAGAAAAACAATTTAATTCACCCAGGAGGAGTAGAAGACAAGAAATCATCAAACTCAGGGCTGAAATCAATCAAATAGAAACAAAGAGAACCATACAAAGAATTAACAAGACCAGGAGCTGGTTCTTTGAGAAAATCAACAAGATAGATAAACCCTTAGCCAGACTAACCAAAGGACACAGAGACAGTATACAAATTAACAAAATTAGAAATGAAAAGGGAGACATAACAACAGAAACTGAGGAAATTCAAAAGATCATCAGATCCTACTACAAAGGTCTATACTCAAAACAACTGGAAAATCTGGAGGAAATGGACAATTTCCTAGACAGATATCAAATACCAAAATTAAATCAGCATCAAGTAGATCAGCTAAATAGTCCCATAGCCCCTAAAGAAATAGAAGGGGTTATAGAAAGCCTCCCAACCAAAAAAAGTACGGGACCAGATGGTTTTAGTGCAGAATTCTACCAGACCTTCAAAGAAGACTTAACACCAATACTCTTCAAACTATTCCACAAAATAGAGACAGAAGGGACACTGCCCAACTCATTCTTCGAAGCCACAATTACGCTAATACCTAAACCACAAAAAGATCCAACAAAGAAAGAGAACTACAGGCCAATTTCTCTTATGAATATAGATGCAAAAATACTAAATATAATTCTTGCTAACCGAATCCAAGAGCACATCAAAACGATCATCCACCATGATCAAGTAGGCTTCATCCCAGGGATGCAGGGATGGTTCAATATACGGAAATCCATCAATGTAATCCACTACATAAACAAACTGAAAAAAAAAACCACATGGTCATCTCATTAGATGCTGAAAAAGCATTCGACAAAATTCAGCATCCTTTCATGCTAAAAGTCTTGGAAAGAGCAGGAAATCAAGGCCCATACCTAAACATAGTAAAAGCAATCTACAGCAAACCAGTAGCCAACATCAAAATAAATGGAGAGAAACTTGAAGCAGTCCCACTAAAATCAGGGACTAGACAAGGCTGCCCTCTCTCTCCATATCCTTTCAATATAGTACTTGAAGTTCTAGCAAGAGCAATTAGACAACATAAGGAAATCAAAGGGATACAAATTGGAAAGGAAGAAGTGAAACTATCATTATTTGCAGACGATATCATAGTTTACCTAAGCGACCCAAAAAACTCCACCAGAGAACTTCTACAGCTAATAAACAACTTCAGCAAAGTGGCAGGTTATAAAATTAACTCAAGCAAGTCAGTGGCCTTCTTGTACTCAAAGGACAAGCAGGCTGAGAAAGAAATTAGGGAAATAACATCCTTCACAATAGCCACAAACAACATAAAGTATCTTGGCGTAACTCTAACCAAACAAGCGAAAGATCTGTACAACAGGAACTTCAAGTCCTTGAAGAAAGAAATCGAAGAAGACCTCAGAAGATGGAAAAATATTTCTTGCTCCTGGATTGGCAGGATCAATATAGTAAAAATGGCCATCTTGCCAAAAGCAATATACTGATTCAATGTGATCCCCATCAAAATCCCAACTCAATTCTTCATAGATCTAGAAAGAGCAATTCTCAAATTCATCTGGAGCAACAAAAGACCCAGGATAGCTAAAACTATTCTCAACAATAAAAGTACTTCTGGGGGAATCAATATCCCTGACCTCAAGCAGTACTACAGAGCAATTGTGTTAAAAACTGCATGGTATTGGTATAGCAACTGGCAAGCAGATCAATGGAACAGGATTGAAGACCCAGAAATTAACCCACAGACTTATGGTCACTTGATCTTTGATAAAGGAGCCACAACCATCCGGTGTAATAAAGATAGCCTTTTCAACAAATGGTGCTGGTTCAACTGGAGGTCAACATGCAGAAGAATGCGAATTGACCCACTCTAATCTCTTTGCACTAAGATCAACTCCAAGTGGATCAAGGACCTCCACATAAAACCAGACACACTGAAACTCTTAGAAAAGAAACTTGGGAAGACCCTGGAGGACTTGGGCACGGGAAAAGTTCCTGAACAGAACACCAATAGCTTACACACTAAGATCAAGAATCCACAAATGGGACCTCATAAAATTACAAAGTTTCTGCAAAGCAAAGGACACTGTCAGAAGGACAAAACGGCAACCAACAAAGTGGGAAAAGATCTTCACCAACTCCACATCTGACAGAGGGCTAATATCCAATATATACAAAGAACTCAAGAAGTTAGACCGCAAAGAAACAAATAACCCTATCAAAAAATGGGGCACAGAGCTAAACAAAGAATTTTCACCAGAAGAAATTCGGATGGCCGAGAAACACCTTAAAAGATGTTCAAAATCATTAGTCATCAGGGAAATGCAAATCAAAACAACCCTGAGATTCCACCTCACACCAGTCAGAATGGCTAAGATTAAAAACTCAAGAGACAACAAGTCCTGGCGAGGATGTGGAGAAAGAGGAACACTCCTCCACTGTTGGTGGGATTGCAAAATGGTAAAACTGCTCTGGAAATCAGTTTGGTGGTTCCTCAGAAAATTGGTCATGTCACTTCCAGAGGACCCTAGCATACCACTCCTGGGCATATACCCAGAGGATTCCCCTGCATGGAATAAGGATACATGCTCCACTATGTTTATAGCAGCCTTGTTTATAATAGCCAGAAATTGGAAGAAGCCCAAATATCCCTCAAAGAAGGAATGGATACAGAAAATGTGGTATATTTATACAATGGAATACTACTCAGCAATTAAAAATAATGAATTCATGCAATTTGTAGGTAAATGGTTAGACCTGGAAAATATCATCCTGAGTGAATTAACCCAATCACAAAAGAATGCACATGAAATGCAATCACTGATAAGTGGATATTAATGAGCCCAGAAGCCCTAAATACTCAAGACACAAATAGCAAGTCAATTGATTCCCAAGAAGAAGAAAGGAGAGGACCCTGGGCCAGTAAAGATTGCATCCAGTTTAGTAAAGAAACCGAGGGGGGAGGGGGAATGATTGGGGAACAGTTGGGGGGGGGAGAGGAACGATGGTAACTATGGTGGGTGGAAACTGGGAAAGGGAAAAGCCTTTGGAATGTAAACATAGAATATAGAAAATAAAATATTAAAAAAATAAATAAAAATAAAAAAGATAAAAAGAAGAATATATCTAATTATAAAATAAGAAAACACAGCATATATAAATTTAATTCTTATTTATTTATTTATTATTTATTTGCTTGCTTGTTTTTTGTTTATTTATTTATTGCCACTACACTCTTGCACTCCCTGATGTCCATTTTAGGGATTTATTCTGAATTCTTATAGTATCATTGAGGCATCCTCATACTTTCAAGCACTTGAGCTGATTGTAAGTCTGTGAACTATTGATTTCTTCTTTGTATTATTTATTGTCTACTTCATACTATTGACTAGAAATTGCTTTTTCAGATACTCACTAAGAAACTCAGGTGCCCAAGAACACGGTTAGATGTCTAAATTCATGATTCAAACTAAGCTTTCCTTAAATAAAGTATGTACTACCTTCCTAAGAAAATAAAATCCTGTAGGTAATGAGCAGGAGGTCTATATGCATATATATATATATATATCTCACATGCTCTCTAGTACCATCAGCATGCATAAAGGACATCATATATCAAATTTCTTCTTCTTTTTTTTTTTTTGGTTTTTGATACAGGCTTTATCTATGTAGCCCTGGCTGTCCTGTTACTCACTCTGTAGACCAGGCTGACCACGAACTCAGAAATCTGCCTGCCTCTGCCTCTGCCTCCCAAGTGCTGGGATTAAAGGTGTGCACCACTACTGCCCAGCTTTTGCAATAAGAATTAGAGGTTGTTTTTTGGCAAAACATGGGCACTAGAACTGAACACATTTTCTCTGTAAAGGAGAAAATGTTAACTGTTGAGCTATCCCTTTCTTATTCTTTTATAATATGTTCCCATTATATTATAATGTTTTGTTGAACTTTCTAATTGATGTTTATATGTGTATTGCTATATTCCCATAAAGTTTCAAAGCAAATTGTTTAATAATCTGGAAAAATAATGAAATTTTGAGAATTTCAAGTTAGTAACTTATTCGCAAATTTATGCTTTTTCTATATTGTTAATTCATAAGGATATATTTCAAAGAAGTCTTAAAGTCTTTAGAAGGGATTGTGTGTGTTGCGTGGACGTAGAATTGAGAGATGAGTCTGCTAACGTGTTATCTATTTAGAACATTTAACACAAATCCATGGATTTTCTTTCTTGGGCAATCTATTTAAAGAATGTTTACAAGGAAAATAGTATGCAGAAATATATTATCTCACTCTAACACAAAAGGAAAGCATCTCCTTGAACATTATGCATGGCTCAGCTTGCACAGTCTCAATGTATTATTTATCTTATATCCTCTCCGAATATTTAAGTTTCCTTTGGTGCTTTCAACATCAAGTTTAAGTTCAATCTTAAGCCAGTGTTGGGACTTTGGGCAAACTGTAGCCAATCTGAATAACATTTCTGTACTTAATAAATTATTCTTTGCCTTTCGAACAGTAGCATTGTATCTGTTGTTGGCATCCATGAAACTGATGCAGGCCAGCTTATCAACATGTAAGTGGTAGGAAATCTTCGCCTTTTCATAGTTATTTACATTTAGCAGCTGTCTATAGAAATTATTTGGCAAATTTTTTTGTATTTCTTTTTTTTATTGTATATATTCTATATTTACAATTCATTTCCCTTTTTCTGGTTCCCCACCCCCAAAGGTCCCACATGTCCTTTTCCCTCCCCCTGCTCCCACATCCACCCCCTCCCACTTTACTGTTCTTGTACTCTCCCACAATGATGTTTTGGTCCATTCTAGCACCAGTGTCCACTCCTTTCTTCTTGTGAGACATCACTTGATATGTGATTTGTGTCTTTGGTGTTCCAAGCTTCTAGGCTAATATCCACTTATCAGTGACTGTATACCATGGGTATTCTTTTGAGACTGGGTCACCTCACTTAGTATGACGTTCTCCAGCTCCATCCATTTCTCAAAGAATTTCATGAATTCATTGTTTCTAATGGCTGAATAGTACTCCATTGTGTATATATACCACATTTTTTGTATCCATTCCTCTGTTGAGGGACATCTGGGTTCTTTCCAGCTTCTGGCTATTATATATAAGGCTGCTATGAACATAGTGGAGCATGTATCCTTATTGCATGCTGGTGAATCTTCTGGGTATATTCCCAGGAGTGGTATGGCTGGGTCCTCCGGAAGTATCACGCCCAGTTTTCTGAGGAACCGCCATACTGATTTCCAGAGTGGTTGTACCAGCTTGCATTCCCACCAGCAGTGGAGGAGTGTTCCTCTTTCTCCACATCCTCGCCAACACCTGATGTCTTCTGAGTTTTTAATCTTAGCCATTCTGACTGGTGTGAGGTGAAATCTCAGGGTTGTTTTAATTTGCATTTCCCTAATGACTAGTGATGTTGAACCTTTTTTAAAGTGTTTCTCAGCCATCCAAATTTCTTCAGGTGAAAAGTCTCTGTTTAGCTCTGTACCCCATTTTTGGATAGGGCAAATTTTTTTAATCACAAAAGAAATATCAAGTTAATTATTTATTTTATTTTTCTTGTTTGTTTTAATTAGTTCTGTTAAAAAGAATTAAAATTTATAATCATGATAAAATCTTGTCCAATGTTACTTCAGACATGGGTGTTTTCAGGTGTGGTTGAGCAGTTACTTGTAATATGCATGCAACTGAGGGCAAGTATGAAAATGACTTAAGACAAAAATTACAGACTTAGTTAAAACATAGTTTTGAATTTTTGCAGCCCATTTGTACACTCCTGTCAATGAATTATGACATTATGACAATATATTATGGCAAAATGTTTGGCATTATGACTATGTAAAAATATTATACTTGCTAGATGGAATCTTAGTTTCCAGATTTTTCTTATTCTACATTGTATCCATAAGTCTATCAATAATCCAAGATATCCTCTTTTCTTATTGGCATTTAATGTATTGCAACAGTGACTTTTGTCATAAGTATAAAGAGAATGTTGGAAGGGACATGTCACTCAAATTATTTATATCAAAATCATTAGAGTGAATTTCTTCCTCATTATCCATTGCAAAGAAATCATTTGGATATAAGAAAATTTAATTCTACTTTTTGTGATTTGTCTCAACATTATAGATAATAAAGCACTTTGCTTGCAAATATCATGCGCTTTGAAAATCCTGTTACTAGCTATATTACAAAATTCAATTAGTTACTTTATTCTCTACTGGACACCATTAGATTCTTCTGGATGCATTTTCAAATGTGCTGCATCTTCAAACACATGCTTCCATGAATGCATATTGGATACTTAACTGTAGTGTGTAATTTAGAGCTGGTTATATTATAACTGTGTAAAATTATTAGAAGAATAGTAAAATACATCTTATATTTTATTGTAGAAATGACTTTGCCATCATATGGACACATTTAACACAGCATTGATGCTAAATACTATATTTAATATAGTATTTTTCTTTTTGCATTTTATGTCAAATAATTGAAGGTTTCCATAAAATATGTGAAAGTATGGTTTCATTATATATAACCTTGAACTAATTGTTGACAAGATATATGTCCAGTACCATAACTTAGAGGATAATTAGGTTGATATTCAGTACATTTCTTTTTTACCTGGTTGATAAAGTGTGTGTGTGTGTGTGTGTGTGTGTATCACCTATTAAAATGCAATAAAAAATATATCATTAAATAATTTTCTTGGTTCTAATATTTAACCTACACATTATTAAACTTTTATATTGGTTAGTATAATTATTCTAGTACCAATCAGGATTTTTAACTAATTTTCTTGTATGTTTTAGATAATAATCCTCTGTATTAATAAAGACAAATGCTACAAATCCATTGAGTCAAAATTCCACATACTAAATTCCGTGAATATTAATACTATCTGTAACCCTGCTTACTATCACCAATATTTTCAGATAACTTCAATTCTGTTTTTTTTATTTACTTCTATCTTGGCTTACTTGCCTACTCCTACCAATACCATCTCATGTCTTCCTTCTGGCAAATAGTTTCAACAGATATGCATGATTTTTAAATCAGATTTTGTAGTTGAAAAGTGTAAGGTAAAACTATTAAATTCAGTAAATTATGCCAAGATGAGAATACAAAAACAGCATGTTCTCTTACATGCCTTTCATCCAAGTCTTAAGGTTTGAGAACATAACTTGAAATAGCTACATTAGCCAGGAAGTTAAAAAGGTGCCACTGGAAGTGGTAGAAGTATCTCTATAGAGGAGATTAATGGAGAACAGTTACTATGAAAGTAGAAATGAGAAAGAAATTGATAATTAAACATTATAGGTTATTTACATTACTTTGGTTTGCCCACCAAAACATAAAAGTAAGAGTTCACTAATTCAGTTAAAGGACTTGGAGAAATCATGCTGTTAGTGACTGGAACATCTCTTCTTATATTGTGAACTTTTATGGTATTGGAAAGTGCTGTGAAAGGTGCCATGGGGCCAAGTTACCAATAGTCCTATGAAGGTGTAAAGCCTGTGAATCTTAATGACTAGCATGTCAAAATACTTCCAGTGGTGGAAAGGTGGTATCTTTAAGTTGGGCATCACTAATAGTTCTCTAATTGTAATTAAGACATTGTCATTAAAAGGAATCTCTGCTTTATCTCTATAAATGTAACCAAGGAACTGGACTTCAGATGATACTACTTCCATTTTGCTGTTATAATTTTCAATGTCTATTTGAATACTTACCCTTAACCCCATGAATAAGTATAGCTGTCACAGCTAATTAAAGAGACGTCTTTTCCACCAGATGAGGACTAGTGAAGAGACACACAACTAGTCAAACATTGAATAAGTTACCCTGAGTTCCTTATTCCCAAAGGGAGCATATCTATTGCAAGTCCTATACCTAAGGCTCAGGGAATATCACTCAGAAAAGAGACAGACATACTATAAAAGCCCAAAGTTTTGAACAACTGCTATAAAAGTGTGCCTTCTGTACAAATGACAGGCATGCTATAACCAGGAATTCTCAACAATATGGTTACCAGAACACATCCTATGAGGATCCCAGCAGTTAGCATGAATGGAGGAAAATGACACATAGCTGTGCACTTAGATTAAAACACACACACACACACACACACACACACACACACACAAATCTAATTAATGACTGCTAAGGCAACCAAGGTCACTTTACCTCATTGACAAGGTCTCAATCCTAAATGAACACCCAAACACTGAAATGAGACTGGTTAAAAAAATGTTAATCTGTGTAAATAATGTTTCCTTTTTAATTTTATAACCTTATTTATAACAGAGAAGTACTCATGCAAACAGATTTCTATGGTATTTTTGATATAAAAATATCAGATAAATGAAAGTTTCCATATTTTTTTTAACTCTACTTCCTTAAGTTCAATACAAGAATGACTTGAAGTGTCTAGGGTGAAGAATGTCTTAGACACAAGTTTAATGACTATTCCTCTTTGAATCCGGAAATATGTGATGAATGTTGGTTTGCTTTGTTATCTCAAATTATGTCATAAGGCTTTGAAAAGAATATATGCACAAGATATGCTGAGAGAATTCCATGCACCTTCTGACGTTCATAAAAATACAAAGGGCATTTAGTTGTTTTCTTTTGTTGTTGTTGCTTGGTTGTTTTTGCTTTGTTTTGTTTTGTTTTTTGTATATCTGTTTGTTTTCCAGAGCTGAAGACTGAACCCAGTGGTAGGCAAGCACTGTACCACTTAGCTAACTTACCTTTATTGACAGTTTTTTTTCATTCAGTAATTTGTATATTCAGTATTTGCATACTGCAATGGAACAGGAGAGTTGACAGCAAGCTGCTGATTCTTTTACTAATAATGTGCATATGTAAGGTTTACTACCTTCCCTGTTACAGTCAGACTCTCCTTGCCTTTCATATGTTTGACTATCTCCTAGACACTGTGTGTTTATCCTAGTTATGTTTTCTGCATATATATACATATATATATGTATATATATATACATATATATATGTGTGTGTGTGTGTGTGTGTGTGTGTGTGTATGTCTCCCATCATATTTAAATAGTTTTTGAGCCAATATATTTTTAGATGTTCTTTGTTCCCACCTCTCTTGTCTTTGTGAAACTTCTACTCATTGGTTTTTTGTTTTTTGTTTTTTGTTGTGTTTTTGTTTTTGTTTTATGTGTTTTGTTTTTGCTTTTGTTGTTTTGTTTTGCTTTGCTGCTTCCTAAACTCTGCTTCTAGATCCCTAAAATATACTTTATTTAGTTATTGAAAAAATACAAAGGTTGGGCATGGTATGTTTTTACTTCTCTGTAAATGATTGTCAACTTAAGTAGACAGAATCAGCAGAAAAACACCCCTAAGGTAGGGGGGCTTTATAAAGGTGTTTTCCAGAAATGTTCAACTAAAAAAAAAAAAAAGATCCCATCTCAATGTAGATAGCACCATCAAATGGCATGACCTCTAAGACTGAACAAGTAGGCTGAAAGCAGGAAAAGTGTGGCAGGATTAGCACTATTTACTCTCTGATCCCTACTGTGGACACAAGAGAGCAGCAGTTTAATGCTCCAGCCACATCTTCCATGGCACAACTATCAGGGACAGTACACTAATACCATCATCTAATAAACCTGTAATTACTTACATTGCTGTTCTCACATATTTTGTCATAGAAATGATAACAATAAATAATTAATAAACATATATCAAAGAGTATGGCTATGGTATGTTAAGCATATTCTTGTGGTCCTAAGAATTTTGGGACTAACTTGCCTTCAAAATAGAGTATAGTTGGTAGGTACAGGAGGGATAAGCTTTAGAGCTTAATTAGCCATTCTGGTAGATGTTTGAAAGACCAAAATTCTGAGAAAATTTAACTCAATGATGCTTGAGATCATTAGGTTTCAAGGGGCTACCTGACTCCAACAGGAATTGGACTAGAGGTCATTTGCAATATGCAGAACCTGTTTTTGTTCCATAATGACCTGATAACTTGAAAAAAGCTAAATTCAAAAGGAAGGAATAGAGCATGGCTCTGTAACTAAGAATCCATGCTGTTCTGACATTGGAACATACATAATGTTCCCTGCATTCACTTGGAAGCTCACAACCATTCTTTTCTCCAGCGTCTTCTTCTTCTTCATCTATGGGCACCAGGTACACATACGGTATATATTCAGGCAAAGCACACACATATACACATAAATAATAAAATTAAATAAATATTTTAAGGTAATGGATGAGTTTGATTTGTGAAGAGAATTTCAACAGAGGATAACATTCAGGAGGAAGATGTATAAGAAAAATAATTGTTTAGTTTACAATTAGCTACCTGATTACTGCAATTGACCTATGGTTAGTTGCTTATTTTGTCTATTAATTCTGGACTTTTACTGTAATAAAATTTATTTCCTAAATATGAAGAATCATTTAGCTCTCCAGTCATTAACTCTCTTAGATTGTATCAGCTAGAGATATAATTTTTAATTAATCTAATTATTTTATTTTCATATCAAGTCATTTTTTTTGGATTTTTTTATTGTACTCTCATACACAATAACTCAACTTAAGTTTTCCTTCCCTTCAGTCCTCTGAATTTCCAACACCAACTTCGCTCTTCATTAACTTCTTATTTTTCTAAGTAGAACTTTCAACTTTCTATTTGGGTAGTATAGAATATAGATTAATTTTAATTTAGTAACATGGCTTCTCTGGGAAGGATCATATCCAAAGATTTGATACATCTGAAGCATGTAATACAGCTTTAATCCTTCTGGCTGCAATACACACCTTTAATCTCTCTAGCTGAAGTGCACACCTATAATCTCTCTGGCGGGAACACATGCATAGTCTTACCACTCATCTTTAATCCAAAACAATAACTTCTAACTGAAGAGTAGATAAATTGATGAATCAATGACAGAGTTGACAGATGGAATCAGAAATAGGATATCACTAGCTCTCAGGAGAACAGCCAGCCAAGATAGACTACTTAAATGGCAGTGAGGAAGAGTAAATTGAGTTCATTTCATTTCAGTTCAGTTCAGTTGTTGCGTTCAGTTTGGTATAGTTCAGTTAAACGCAGTTATGCACAGATCAGTTCTAGGCATTTTAGTTCATGGAATTCAGAGACAGCCTATCTTTATTTTTATTGGATATTTTCTTTATTTATATTTCAAATGTATCCCCTCTCCAGGTCTCTACTCCAGAACCCTCTATCCCATACCCCACCCACTGCCCCTATGAGGGTGTTCCCCAACACAACCACCCACTATTACCTTTCCACACTTTCATGTGCCTGTCAGCAAGTACTTCCTAGCATCCAGAATAGTGTCCAGGTTTGGTGATTGTATATGGTATGGATCCCCAGGTAGAACAGTCTCTGGACAACATTTCCTTCAGTCTCTGCTCCACAATTTGTCTCCATATTTCCTCCTTGGAGTATTTTGTTTTCCCTTCTAAGAAGCACTGAAGCATCCACACTTTGATCTTCCTTCTTCAGCTTCATGTGGTCTGTAAATTGTATCATGGGTATCCCTAGCATTTGGATTAATATCCACTTATCAGTTAGTGCATGTCAAATACGTGCATTTGTGATTGGGTTTCCTTACTCAGAATGATGTTTTCAAGTTTCACCCATTTGCCTAAGAATTTCATGAAGTCACTGTTTTTAATAGCTGAATAGTATTTCATTGTGTAAATGTACCACATTGTCTGTATTAATTCCTGTGTAGAAACATCTGGGTTGTTTCCATCTTTTGGCTATTATAACTATGGCTGCTATGAACATAGTAGAGCATGAGTCCTTGCTACATATTGGGTCATCTTCTGAGAACTTCAATTCTCTCAAGAAATAAATCAAAGAAGACCTCAGAAGATAGAAATATTTCCAATGCTTGTCGATTGGCAGGATTAATATAGTAAAAATGACTATATTGCCAATAGCAACCTTCAGATTCAATGCACTCCCCATCAAAATTGCAATCCAATTCTTCATAGAGCTAGAAAGAAAAATTTGCAAATACATTTGGGATAACAAAAAACCCAGAATAGAAAAAAACATTTTCAACAATAAAAAACTTCTGGGAGAATCTCCTTGCCTGATCTCAAGCTGAACTACAGAACAATAGTGATAAAAACTGCATGGTTTCAGTATAGTGACAGGCAGGTAGATCAATGGAATAGAATTGAAGGGCCAGAAATAAACCCGCACACCTATGTTCACTTGATCTTTGACAAAAGTACTAAAACCATTCAGTAGAAAGAGGAGAGCATTTTCCACAAATGATAATGGTTCAATTATAGGTCAACTAGTAGAAGAATGCAAATCGATCCATTTTTATCCTTTTGCAAAAAGCTCAAGTCCAAGTTGTTCAAGGACCTCCACATAAACCAGATACACTGAATATAATATAAGAGAAATTGGGGAAAAGCCGTTACACATGGGTACAAGGGACATTTTCTTCTACAGAATGCCAATGGCTTATGCTCTAATATCTACAATAGACCAGTAGGACCTCATAAAATTGCAGTGCTTCTGTAAGTAGGACAAAACAGCAACCAAAAGATTGGCAAAAGATCTTTACAAATCCTACTTCTGATAGAGGGCTCATATCCAAAATATACAAAGAACTCAGAGGCAGTCATTCTAAACACACCATTTCAGTCAGAAGCCAACAGAAGCAAATTAGAATCAGTAAACTTGGAGAGGACTTTGAGCCAGAACAATTGATTAGAACCAGTCAGCCAGAATTCAGAAAGAGCTAGAATGTGTAAGTTTATTCAACAGTTAGTTTCCAGTCTGAAACATTATAGATATAGGTTAGCAGAAGGAGGGAAGAAGATGAAGCCTTCAAATTCCAGGTTTGCAGAAAATTAGATTGGATTCAGTCTAGAAGCTTCCAGACCTAGGCAGAGGGACAGTTACATAGAAACACTATGGGCCCAGCCAAAATCAAGTATTTGAACAGCATGGGTTCCATTCTCATCTCATCTCATCTCATCTCATCTCATCTCATCTCATCTCATCTCATCTCATCTCATCTCATCTCATCTCATCTCCTCATCTAAGGAAATAAAAGTAACATTGTTTTCTTTTCTTTTTAAACTAGTTAAATTGTATAAACAATAGATTTTCTTAGGATCTTATCATGGAACTTATATAATGTATTTTGAAAACATTCAGTATTTTACATGTGGGTTGCAATAATGAATTTCTTCAGAATAATGTGTTTATCTCCAAAGTGTTTTTGCTATTAAATATACATTAGACTAATTCTATTCAAAAATTATTAGCTTTATTTTGACTTAAATAATATAATGCATATTATAACTTTTGACAATGATGATTTTATTTTTTTTATTCCATATTAGAAAATATATTCTGACAATGAGGTCTTACATCGTCAATATAACTATCAAACACTTCAGGTTGTCATAGCATTCTTAAGAACTTAGTATCATATAATGAATGCCATTTTAGTATTTATTACACCTATCATGAATGTGTAAAAGATATTTGAATTATTCAGGATAAATTATAGTACCCTGCTGTTATTGAATATTTTTTGACTCTAGCACTTCAGATGAGTTTTATTATTTTTGCTTTGGTGGGTTTGTGTGTGTGTGTGTGTGTGTGTGTGTGTGTGTATGTGTGTGTCTGTGTGTCTGTGTGTCTGTGTCTGTGTTAGAAAAATTGTGAATAAAGTTTATCCTGGTAGACATTCCATTAATTATTTTGTTCTTTTGAAATTTTGTGTGATTAAATCCTCTAACATACTGGGAAATTAAGCATCTGTTCTGCCACAAAATTTTACCAAATATAGAGACTGAGAATAGGGAATAATATGTGTAACCATATTCATATTTCTTTTGATTCACAATTATTTATCTTTGAATTTGTTTTTTCCTTACTGGACTCAAATCATTTGCTTTTGCTTATTTGTTTTTACAAGTATTTTCAACTACTCTTATTATTACTCTTCATTTACCATATTGTAACTCATAAGAGTGTACATTTATAAATTATTTTGAATATGACTTGATTATTGTCACATTTTATCATAATGTCCTGACTTGAATCAGCATGGCATTTTTATCTAACCATAAGCCAAACATCAAAGCAAAGGAAACATAAAAGTACTATATATGCACTCCCAATAGTAGTACAATTTCCAGTTTACTAAATTCATTAATGAAAAATGACAAGTTTTTTTTAGTTTTGCTTTCCTAAATGTTTGTTAGAAAATTGCATATGTACATTTGCATTCTGATCAGTCTCATCAACCACCTCTCTATGATACCTAAACAACCTCCCCAGCCTTGAGAGTCCCTCTCATGGTCATATCCATTACTTTGGTTTTCTTTGTGTGTGACCCACTGAAATTAACCAGGGACATTGGTGTGAAAATTAGTTTTGAAGTATATCTGTGAATTCAGCACAAGATTCACAGTAAAAGCTGTTATTTCACCCTTTCCTAGAATCTATGAAAAGCAATAGTTCAATAATACAGGGTAGGGCTGGATGAGCATGGCCCATTCTCTGTTTGGGCTCATTATATCTAGACCCATAGTAGATAACGATAAATGTTGATGATCTACCCTTAGTAGAGGTTCAAGATTTTATTTCATATTTTATGTATTTTTTTTTTGTGCGAGATCTCTCTTTTTTTTATGTTTAGATTTTTTCTTTTTTTCTTTTCTATATTCTTTGTTTACATTCCAAAGGCTTTCCCCTTTCCCAGTTACCCCCCACCATATGTCCCATAATTCCTCTCCCCTCCCATGCTATTCCTCACTCTTCCCCCCCCCACGATTTCTCTGTTCTGGGTCTACAATACTGGATCCAATCTTTACAGGCCCAGGGTCCTCTCCTTTTTTTTTCTTCATGAGAGTCATTTGGCTTGCTAATTGTGCCTTGAGTATTTAGGGCTTCTGGGCTCATTAATATCCACTTATCAGTGATTGCATTTCATGTGTATTCTTTTGTGATTGGGTTAGCTCACTTAGGATGATAGTTTCCAGATCTAACCATTTACCTACAAATTGCATGAATTCATTATTTTTAATTGCTGAGTAGTACTCCATTGTATAAATATACCACATTTTCTGTATCCATTCCTCTTTTGAGGGATATCTGGGCTCCTTCCAATTTCTGGCTATTATAAACAAGGCTGCTATAAACATAGTGGAGCATGTGTCTTTGTTGTATGCAGAGGAATCCTCTGGGTATATGCCCAGGAGTGGTATGCCAGGGTCCTCTGGGAGTGGCATGCCCAATTTTCTGAGGAACTGCCACACTGATATCCAGAGCGGTTTTACCATTTTGCAATCCCACCAACAGTGGAGGAGTGTTCCTCTTTCTCCACATCCTCGCCAGCACTTGTTGTCTCTCGAGTTTTTAATCTTAGCCATTCTGACTGGAGTGAGGTGGAATCTCAGGGTTGTTTTGATTTGCATTTCCTTGATGACTAATGATGTTGAACATCTCTTATGGTGTTTCTCGGCCATCCGAATTTCTTCTGGTGAAAATTCTTTGTTTAGCTCTGTACCCCATTTTTTGATAGGGTTATTTGGTTCTTTGGGGTCTAACATCTTGAGTTCTTTGTATATATTGGATATTAGCCCTCTGTCAGATGTGGGGTTGGTGAAGATCATTTCCCACGTTGTTGGTTGCCGTTTTGTCCTTTTGACAGTGTCCTTTGCCTTACAGAAACTTTGTAATTTTATGAGGTCCCATTTGTCAATTCTTGATCTTAGAGCATAACCTATCAGTGTTCTGTTCAGGAATTTTACCCCTGTGCCCATGTCTTCCAGGGTCTTCCCAAGTTTCTTTTCTAATAGTTTCAGTGTGTCTGGTTTTATGTGGAGGTCCTTGATCCACTTGGAGTTGATCTTAGTGCAAAGAGATTAGAGTGGGTCAATTCACATTCTTCTGCATGTTGACCTCCAGTTGAACCAGCACCATTTGTTGAAAAGGCTATCTTTTTTCCACTGGATGGTTGTGGCTCCTTTATCAAAGATCAAGTGACCATAAGTTTGTGGGTTCATTTCTGGGTCTTCAATTCTATTCCATTGATCTACCTGCCTGTTGCTGTACCAATACCATGAAGTTTTTAACACAATTGCTTTGTAGTACTGCTTGAGGTCAGGGATATTGATTCCCCCAGAAGTCCTTTTATTGTTGAGAATAGTTTTAGCTATCCTGGGTTTTTTGTTGCTCCAGATGAATTTGAGAATTGCTCTTTCTAGATCTATGAAGAATTGATTTGGGATTTGGATGGGGATTGCATTGAATCTGTAGATTGCTTTTGGCAAGATGGCCATTTTTACTATATTGATCCTGCCAATCCAGGAGCAAGAAATATTTTTCCATCTTCTCAGGTCTTCTTCGATTTCTTTCTTCAGGGACTTGAAGTTCCTGTCATACAGATCTTTCACTTGTTTGGTTAGAGTTACGCCAAGGTACTTTATGTTGTTTGTGGCTATTGTGAAGGGTGTTATTTCCCTAACTTCTTTCTCAGCCTGTTTGTCCTTTGAGTACAAGAAGGCTACTGATTTGCTTGAGTTAATTTTATAACCAGCCACTTTGCTGAAGTTGTTTATCAGCTGTAGAAGTTCTCTGGTGGAGTTTTTTGGATCGCTTAAGTAGACTATCATATCATCTGCAAATAATGATACTTTGACTTCTTCCTTTCCAATTTGTATCCCTTTGACTTCCTTATGTTGTCTAATTGCTCTCGCTAGAACTTCAAGTACTATACTGAAAAGATATGGAGAGAGAGGGCAGCCTTGTCTAGTCCCTGATTTTAGTGGGATTGCTTCAAGTTTCTCTCCATTTATTTTGATGTTGGCTACTGGTTTGCTGTAGATTGCTTTTACTGTGTTTAGGTATGGGCCTTGAATTCCTGCTCTTTCCAAGACTTTTAGCATGAAAGGATGCTGAATTTTGTCGAATGCTTTTTCAGCATCTAATGAGATGACCATGTGGTTTTTTTCTTTTAGTTTGTTTATGTAGTGGATTACATTGATGGATTTCCATATATTGAACCATCCCTGCATTCCTGGAATGAAGCATACTTGATCATGGTGGATGATAGTTTTGATATGCTCTTGGATTCAGTTGGCAAAAATTTTATTTAGTATTTTTGCATCAATATTCATAAGAGAAATTGGCCTGTAGTTTTCTTTCTTTGTTGGATCTTTTTGTGGTTTAGGTATCACCGTAATTGTGGTTTCAAAGAACGAGTTGGGCAGTGTCCCTTCTGTCTCTATTTTGTGGAATAGTTTGAAGAGTATTGGTGTTAAGTCTTCTTTGAAGGTCTGGTAGAATTCTGCACTAAAACCATCTGGTCCTGTACTTTTTTTGGTTGGGAGGCTTTCTATAACCCCTTTTATTTCTTTAAGGGTTATGGGACTGTTTAGCTGATCTACTTGATGCTGATTTAATTTTGGTATTTGGTATCTGTCTAGGAAATTGTCCATTTCCTCCAGATTCTCCAGTTGTTTTGAGTATAGGCCTCTTTAGTAGGATCTGATGATCTTTTGAATTTCCTCCGTTTCTGTTGTTATATCCCCCTTTTCATTTCTAATTTTGTTAATTTGGATACTATCTCTGTGCCCTTTGGTTAGTCTAGCTAAGAGTTTATCTATCTTGTTGATTTTCTCGAAGAACCAGCTCTTGGTTATGTGGATTCTTTGTATGGTTCTCTTTGTTTCTGCTTGATTGATTTCAGCCCTTAGTTTGATGATTTCCTCTCTTCTACTCCTCCTGGGTGAGTTAGCTTCTTTTTGTTCCAGGGCCTTCAGGTGTGCTCTTAAGTTGCTAGTGTATGCTCTCTCCAGTTTCTTTTTGGAGGCACTCAGGGCTATGAGTTTTCCTCTTAGCACTGCTTTCATTGTGTCCCAGAGATTTGGGTAGGTCGTACCTTCATTTTCATTGAAGTCTAAAAAGTCTTTGATTTCTTTCTTTATTTCTTCCTTGACCAGGGTGTCATTGAGTAGAGTATTGTTCAGTTTCCATGTGTATGTGGGCTTTCTGTTGTTCTTCTTGCTATTGAAGACCACTTTTACTCCATAGTGATCCAATAGGAGACATGGGATTAGTTCGGTCTTCTTGTATTTGTTGAGGTCTCTCTTGTGACCAATTATATGATCAATTTTATAGAAGGTACCATGCGGTGCTGAGAAAAAGGTATACTCTTTTTCTTTAGGGTGGAATGTTCTATATATATCTGTTAAATCCAATTGGTCCAAAGCTTCAATTAGTTTCACTGTATCCCTGTTTAATTTCTGCTTTCCTGATCGGTCCATTGAGAGTAGAGTGTTGAAGTCACCTACAATCATTGTGTTAGGTGCGATGTGTGCTTTAAGCTTTAGTAAAGTTTCTTTTATGAATGAGGGTGCCCTTACATTTGGCACATAGATGTTCAGTATTGAGAATTCTTCTCGGTGGATTTTCCCTTTGACAAGCAGGAAGTGACCTTCTGTGTCTCTTGATGACTTTAGGTTGAAAGTCAATTTTATCTGATATTAGAATGGCTACTCCGGCTTGTTTCCTGGGACCATTTGCTTGTAAAACTGTCTTCCAGCCTTTTACTCTAAGGTGGTGTTTGTCTTTGACACTGAGATGTGTTTCCTGTATGCAGCAAAATGTAGGGTCCTGTTTCCGTATCCAGTCTGTTAGTCTGTGTCTTTTGATTGGGGAATTGAGTCCATTGATATTAAGAGATATTAAGGAATAGTAATTATTACTTCCTGACATTTTGGGCATTATTATTATTATTATTATTATTATTATTATTATTTGTATTTGAGTGGTTCTCTTCTTTTGGGTTGGATGAGATGGGGTTTCTATCTTGTTTCTTCTGGGGTGTTGTTTCCCCCCTTGTGTTGGTATTTTTCCCCTATTATCCTTTGTAGGGATGGGTTTGTAGATAAGTATCTTGCAAATTTGGTTTTGTTGTGGAATATCTTGGTTTCCCCATCTATGGCAATTGAGAGTTTTGCTGGGTATAGTAGTCTTGGCTGAAGTTTGTGTTCTCTTAGGGTCTGCATGAGGTCTGCCCAGGATCTTCTAGCTTTCATGGTCTCAGGTGAGAAGTCTGGTGTAATTCTGATAGGTCTTCCTTTATATGTTACATGTCCATTTTCTCTTACTGCCTTTAATATTCTTTCTTTGTTTAGTACATTTGGGGTTTTGATTATTATGTGACGGGAAGTATTTCTGTTCTGGTCCAGTCTATTTGGGGTTCTATAGGCTTCTTGTATATTCATGGGCATCTCTCTCTTTAGGTTGGGGAAGTTTTCTTCCATAATTTTGTAGAAGATATTTGCTGGCCCTTTAAGTTGTAGATCTTCATTCTCAATTATCCCTATAATTCTTAGGTTTGGTCTTCTCATTGTGTCCTGGATTTCCTGAATGTTTTGGGTTACCAGCTTTTTGCATTTTGCATTTTCTTTAATTGTTGAATCCATGGTTCCTATGGTATCTTCAGCATCTGAGATTCTGTCTTCTATCTCTTGTATTCTATTGTTGATGTTTGCATCTATGACTCCTGATTTCTTCCCAAGGTTTTCTATCTCCAACATTGTCTCCCTTTGCGATTGCTTAGTTGTTTCTACTTCTGTTTTTAGATTTTGTATGGTTTTGCTCAGATCTTTCAGTTGCTTGTTTGTGTTTTCCTGTAATTCTTTAAGGGATTTTTGTGTTTCCTCTTTTATGACTTCTACTCGTTGACCCATGTTCTCTTGTATTTCTTTAAGTGATTTTTGTTTCTCCCCCTTATTGGGATTCATTTTTTGCTCTATATTCTCCTGGATTTCTTTAAGTGATTTTTGTGTCTGCCTTGTATGGGCTTCTAGTTTTTGATCTATTTTCTCCTCTATTACTTTAAGAAATTTATCTAAGTGATCCTCAATCTGCATCTTTACCAGTGATTTTAGATCTGAGTCTTGTTTTTCTGGTGTGTTGAGATATCTGGGATTTAGTTGTGTTTGCCTTGTAATGGCTTCTAGCTTTTGATCTATTTTCTCATGTATTACTTTAAGAGATTTATCTAAGTGTTCCTCTATCAGCATCCTGACCAGTGATTTTAGATCTGAATCTTGTTTTTCTGGTGTTTCGGGGTATCCAAGATTTATTGCTGTCGGGGAACTGGGTTCGGATGCCGCCATACTGCCTTGATTTCTGTTAGTAGAGATCTTACGTTTGCCTTTTGCCATCTGGTTAACTCTGGTGTTAGTTGGTCCTGTAGATACTAGCTGGTGCTTGACCCTCCTGTGGGGTTGTAAGGCTATTTCCCAGCAACTGGGATACGTGAACCACTGTCCTGCAGGGCTCTTGCTCACAGATTGCTGACAGGTGCCCTGAGTCCCCCGAGGTCTTAAACTCAGGATATCCCAGGTACTTGGTACTGCCTGTTGGGCGGCTGCTCTGCACTGCTCCTGCTCAGGGTTTGCTGTCTGTTATCTTGTTTCCCCAGGGGTCTTAAAGTTGGGATATCTCAGTTATCTGGTTCTGCCTGCTGGTCCCAAGCTGCTGGGAAGCTGGCTGGGTCTGGCTTCCCCGCCACCGGCTAGATGGGAGGCTGGTTCCGCCTACGGCTGGGTCTGGGTACCTGGCACACTGGCTGGGTCCGGCTTCCCCACCACCAGCTGGATGGGAAGCTGCAGGTAATATGGCAGCTGCCTGCAGGGAGCTCGGGGTCTGCCCCGCGAGTGCAGTGCGCAGCTGCTACTCTGTGCCCAACTCCTGCTCCAGGCCTGAGTCCCCGAAGGTCTTAAGCTCGGGCTGTCTAGGGTACCTGGTTCCGCTACTGGCTGGGTCTGAGCACCTGGCACGCTGGTTGGGTCCGGCTTCCCCACCACCAGCTGGATGGGAAGCTGCAGGCAATATGGCAGCTGCCTGCAGGGAGCTTGGGGTCCACCCTGTGAGTGCAGAGCGCAGCTGCTACTCTGTGCCCAACTCCTGCTCCAGGCCTGAGTCCCTGAAGGTCTTAAACTTGGGCTGTCTCGGGTACCTGGTTCCACCGCCGGCTGGGTCTGAGCACCTGGCACGCTGGCTGGCTCCGGCTTCCCCACCACCAGCTGGATGGGAAGCTGCAGGCAATATGGCAGCTGCCTGCAGGGAGCTTGGGGTCCACCCTGTGAGTGCAGAGCGCAGCTGCTACTCTGTGCCCAACTCCCACTCCAGGCCTGAGTCCCCGAAGGTCTTAAAATTGGGCTGTCTTGGGTACCTGGTTCCACAGCCGGCTGGGTCTGAGCACCTGGCACGCTGGTTGGGTCCGGCTTGCCCCATTTTATGTTTTTTGTTAATTTCATAATTTATACAATTTCAGCTTCCCCATCTACTCATTGTACCTCCTCTTTTGTTACTCTGACCTCAACCTCATGATCTCTTCTTCTATGATAATTATTTTCAACACACACACACACACACACACACACATTTATACCTGAATATCTCTATTTCTGTGCTATATATTGATCCCATTTGGAATTGGAATTGTCTACACGTTTTTATTGTTGATCAATTGGATTTGAATAGCCCATGGGACTTTTTTCAGGAAAAGACTATTTTTATTGCTACATTTTTTGATTTTTGCTTGCAAGTACTTATTTAGAGGTGGGATCTTGTTATAGTTCCAGAATTAGAGTTGTCATGCAGACATGTGTTATTATGTGGGTCATGTGTAGGAGGCCATATCCTAACAGCTTTACAAAGGCATCATTTTTAGATCCAAACCATAAATGATTCTTTCTGTGAAGTCAACTCATTAGGATATATGATTAATAAAGTACCAGGTGAGTATCACAGTAACTACAAAGTGGGTCTTCTGTTATAACAAACTCCATTTAATATTGTAAACTATCATGAATTCATTGTTTCTAACAGCTGAGTAGTACTCCATTGTGTATATATACCACATTTTTTGTATCCATTCTTTTGTTGAGGGACATCTGGGCTCTTTCCATCTTCTGGCTATTATAAATAGTGCTGCTATGAACATAGTGGAACATGGGCACTCACTGGTAAGTGGATATTAGCCTAGAATCCTGGGACAGCAAAGACACAATTCACATACCAAATGATGTCCAACAAGAGGGAAGGAATGGAGCCTGGTTCTGGAAAGGCTCAGAGCATCAGTGTAGGGGAATACCAGAACAGGGAAGTGGGAGGGGGTGGAGGTGGAACAACAGGGAGGGAAAAGGGCACGGGGGACTTTTGGGGGGCAGGGAACCAGAAAAGGGAAATTAAATGTAAATAGAAAATATATCCAATAAAAAAAAAGAAAAAATATTGCAAACTATCAGATTACCCCAAATTCCTGCTATTAACACACCTTAAAAAGTTCTTGAATTAGTTGCAAAAATAGATATGAAACATATTTTGTAGATTATTTATACAAAGTCCTATAGTTTTTTGTTATTTTTTATGGTATATTTTAGTGGAAATTCTCATAGATGTTTTATAGTTTTGTATTGATTAATGGATTTATGTCCCCAAAACAAATTTTTATTTGATCAACCTTCTTCATGCTAAAGCCCTTTCATATAGTTCCTTTTTATAATGGGATGACCTAACCACCCACCCTAAAAACATTTTGTTACTATTTAATAGTTATAACTTTGGTACTGTTATGAATCAAAATATAAATATCTGATATGCAGTATATCTGACTGGAAACTGGCAATGCGGTTACAATCCACAGGCTGAAAAACACTGGTCTATAGGCTCAATGTCTTAGTGAGACAAAAAAATGGTCTTTGTCTCACAAGTGGGTATACCTTCCTCACAGCTCTCTGAAAGCAGCTCGAACAATTTTCTTATATGCACACAGGCAGCCTATCTAGGTTCATTTCTTTGAAACCATTTTAAGTGTCTTTGCTAAAGTGTGCTAGTGAGTTCTGCCACAGGTGGTGGCCACTAGTAATGTGCATCTGTACTTCTTGCCAGGCATCTCCTTCCTTAATGAGTTTTGTCTGCTTTATGGTTCAGTAATTAAGCAAATTGTTATAAGTAACTAAAATATAGAAGCCAAGAAGCCCATTTCCTCAGCTGGCAGTCTTATATATCAGAAGTTTAATTGCTAAATTTCACAGTCAGGGGGCAAATTATTTATTATTGTTTGCCTAACAATTACAAATGCGTGGGTAGGTGGAAGTGGTACTTTGGGCACTATTAGCATTCTTTCATAATTGATTTTTCTTCAAAGTATCTGCTCAATAGGGACTATGTTCCTACAAAGTGAGTGAGAATACTCATCATTATAAGCAGAGACTAATCTTCAAACTATTAATACTTGTTGCCACAAAAGAGATTTATATCATAAGAACTAGTCTGAATTCTTTCTCCAGAGACTCACTAGTCAAAGAAAGACAGATTGGATCCTTGTCTCTGTCAACTCCCTGAGGAGTACAACATTTTCACAGACATGATTTCTCTTGAGTGTGAATGAAAATAGTATGATGCTTTCTCTTTTCTAACTAAGGTATTTTAAATTGATACCCCAGCACATTCTTACAATACAGATTTGCCATCCCCACTTGAAGAATCATGGTTTCTTTCTAATTTTGTCTCTAAATCTAGCACAATGATATTTCTGTTCTTAGTTAGATATTCTTTAACTTTATGTCAAAATCAACATTGATTTTCAAAAAGCTACAGATAAGCATTGTATAAAGAAGTTTCAGTCAGCTACACATGGCATATAAAACAGTCTCAATAGATTATAAATAATCACACCATACTGTTACTTAGTTAAAACACAGCTATCATAAGAAAGTCCTAACGTAATGCCATGCATGTGTATTTGTGCTGTGTCTGATGTAAGTAATATACATAAAAATGTTAACAGTACCTAATACATGAAAATGATAGTAAACAACCATGAATTCTTTTATGATTTGACTGTACTATTTGTTACTGCTTTAGACTAAACTGTTTTGGTTAATTTGACAACTGTGTCATTAAGACCCAGAGGCCACAGTTCTTGTCAAGTATAGCCATTTAATTTCTGACAAAGTCCAAACCAGAAATTTTAGATAAGACTACCTCAACATATGGTACTAGGAAAACTGAAAAACATAGAAAAATGGAACCTGATCCTTTTCTCTCAAAAGTCATTCTCAAATAGATAAAATCCTTCACACTGCTAGACATAAATCTCTGAAAAAATAGAAAGTAAAGAATACATAAAAATAATAGGTGTATGTAAGAACTTTTTGAATAGAGCAACAGTGAAGAAATAGGAACCTCATGAGATTAAAAATGCTTCTGTACAACAAAGAAGAAAACTGCCAAATAAAAAGCTAGCCTACATTATTGTAGAAATGCTTGCATATACATATGTATGGAGATGAATAAAGATAAATATAGGTATAGACATATTTGCCAAAAGTAGTTTCTAGGACATAAAGTAACTTTTAAATAGTATACACAAATAAAGCACATAAAAGATTTTGAATTGTCTACATATTTGAATAGATGCTCATACATACATTTTAAAACTGTCCTCTGACCTTCAAATATATACTCTATCTTACAGGTATTTAAACATTTTCATACACACACCTGTGTGTGTTTATGCATGTAGGAGTATGAAAATAGGTACATACCTGTCGTTTTTAAAAAGAAGAAATAATCAAAGAGGTAGGAGGAAAGAGAAGAATGATGAAATAAGATTTTCATTAAATTTAATTTTAAAATATTTTTTCTAAAGAAATGGAAGGGGAGGGGATCCTTGAGAAAAGTCTTGGAAGCTAGGAGTTATCAAGGAAGTGGTTCTTCATACCTCTGGTTCAAATATATTGTAAGAGAAAATAATTTATTATCAATAAAAATAAACAAAAAATAAATTATTATAAATCATATCAAAAGTACAGGAAATGTGGCCAATATCCATTGTTAATAACAGTGTAAACTCAAGGAGTGATTATGGAAATCTGTGTGTAAGTCTCTCAAAAACATGAAAAATAGTGTTTTGTCCTAACCAAGTGATACAACTCCTGAACAGACAACAAGAAACATTCACACTCTCAAATAGATACTTGCATTTTTATATTCACAGTAGCTCTAGTCACCAAGCTACAAAAGGGAATAATTTTCATGTTCATCATCTGATGAATGTGTTATGAAAATATGATATGCATACATAATGGAATTATAAGTACTGATAATGACACATGCAATGATGAGATCTGTAGAAATAAGGATGGATCTGGAAAATGCACTGAGCAAAGTAACCAAAATACATAAAAGCATTTTTTCCCTTAAATGTAGACAATAGTTATAAATGTAACCATGTGATTGACAGGGAATGCTGGTAAAAATAAAATCAACCACATTCAGTTATGTTCATACTATCATTCTGGCTAATGTGCCAAGAATAAATGATTATGGAGTATTCCTTCCAACAATATCACTTCTCCAAGGTTGAGGCACCACTGTGAAAGAGAAAGTGAGAAGAATATTAAAGTGGGATGATGTGGAGATGTACAGAAGAAAGATCTGGATATAACTCAGCTATTGAATCTTTGAATTTTCTGTAGCTCTGACTCTCTGCACAAGGCCTCCATCTTAAGCCTATCTATTATTATTCTATCAAAGATGAGGATTAGACTAGTGGGGAAATCTAAGGCACTATGTGCAAATTATGATTGTTGACATAGAGAATGTCACTTTCTTTTGTTCTATGTTTTTATCCAATATCCTCATGTATTCAATAAGCAATTAAGTATACCATATAACCAACTGTGTTTTTTATAAGTATAATCAGATATTTATAGCATGATGAAATTGCCTAGCAGTAGTTTTCAGTATATTTTTGCCATCAGACAATGAGTTGATTCATCTTGGAAAATAACAATTCTTTATCTTAAAGATGGACAGTGGTGGCACCTGCTTTTAATCCTAGTATTTGGGTGGCAGAAGCTGGTGGATCCTGAAGCCTGAGGCGAGCTGGGTCTACAGAAGGGTTCCAGAAAACCCAGAAGTACAGAGAAAATCTATCTCAAAACAGAAAAGAAAATATATATTACTTTAATGCCAGATAAAGATATAGGTAAAAATGTATATATTTAATTTGAGTAGCTATAAGTTTTGAAATGATTGCCCCACCATGATAGCCAATATCAATCAGCCTGTTGTTCACCTTTCCCCTCACACTCTTACTCTCTTAGTCATTAATTCCCTCATATTTAAGATATACTCAGTAAAATTTAAGCATACAAGTATAGTATCAAATATAATCAACATATTAATTACCACATTTATTTGTTTTTCAGTATCAACATATATAAGTGTCATCTGCGTTTTACTATGATGAAGAAAATATTACCAATGAGCATCCAGGATATCTTCTTTATGTTAAATTATTATTTTTCCTAACTATTAATATTAAAAGTACTTTAATTTGTGAGTTTGGCAAAATAGACAATAGAAAATATAAAAGACCACTTAATATTTTACATTTATTCATTTGGTTATTTTACAAGCAAATAAAGTTATAATATTTGATTGGTCAGTGGAAGCAAAGGCTATAGATTTGCAAGGTGATAGTTATATGTGATATTAAACAGGGGATAAAACATAAACTTATTTCTAAACTTGATTTATCCTCTTAGGAGATAAAACATAAACTTAATTCTAAACTTGATTTAATACTGTGAATGAGCCTTTTATTACCTGTTCATCCAAATTCAACAATAAATTCATAAGTAAAGTGTAACAAAAAATACTCCACATGCATTGCTTTATTAGTTATTAAACACTGCACTATTAAAAATATTTACAAGTTAAATAAAGCATCTGGAAAGATTTTTCAGCAGTTAAGAACACTACTCCCCTTCCAAAGTTCATGGGTTGATTCTCTGCATCCATCAGTGGCTAACCACCAGGGTTATCTCCTGTTCAATGAGATCCAGTGCCCTACATGGACCAGTTCAGTCACTGCACATGCACATATGTTGCATATAGATATACATGTAGCCTGATACTCATACAATAAAAATAAATAAAACTAAAAGTAAATAAATTATTTTGATGTAATTATTATTATTAATTCTTTAAGAATAGTTTATGACTTATTCTGATCTTATTTATTGCCTAGCTCAATACCAACTCTTGCCAGATCAATGCCACCTTCTCTTTTTTCACTTTTCATTGATTATTGCTATAACATGTATGTATATATAGTAATATAGAAATACAACTTGCTGATTCCATTTAATATTATTTTATGGATTTGATTTTAGATCAAACTCCTTGGTGTTGGATAATCAATTAAGTAGCTCAAGCCTTAGGATTATGGGTTCCCTTTCCCAGATGTCAGTAATTTCATGTAGCTCTTCATCAAGGGGTAGAGACTTGTGATATTTCCCTTCCTTACATTAGTATGTCAGCAGGTGTAATTGTTAGGGTGCTGTTATCCTGTAGTTTCTGTGTCCTGTTCAGAGGATATATATATATATATATATATATATATATATATATATATATATATTCTGAGCATACTTCTTTGCTTTTGGACTCTGATATTCGTTGTGGTTTCTGTTCCTTGAAGAAAAGACTGTATTGTATGAATTAGTGCTGGTCATTTCACGGCCATCTATTTTATCCATTTTGGCTTTCTATAATTATCTCTGTTTCAAAAATGTTTCTTTGATAAGGTATGAGGCTAAAGTTTTCTACAATTTCCATAATTTAATAGAATTAAATTTCCATAATGTAAATAAACTTAGAGGCAATAATACTGTTTGAAAAAGGAAATTAAGAAACAGACTTGCTAGAATATTATTAAACATTTTATTGATAAACATCATTAAATATTTTAAGTTCCTATTATGTTTTAAATGTGTTATCTCTCAATCTTATCAATAGATATATTTATGTGTATTTTCATGCAGTTGTAAAGGGGAAATTTTTCTGTCATAGTTTTGGAATAAATTTATAAAAACATGACAGTATGATTCATAACATATGAAAACAATACAGACTGAAGTAATAAGAATTGAGTTAGCAATTCCTACACTAAAATGACACTAAAAAGAAAAATTCCTACACTGCACAGAAACAAAGAGGACGCTACTCATTTCTATTTTTATCCAAAGAGTCTGTCAGGTGCATGTTGATCACAGAGTCATTTTCAAGTACATAATTTTTATATGTGACATATTTAAGAGTATCACAAATGTTTCAATGAAAAAGGATAATGTCTCTGGGAAAGTTTCTGTATCCCATCGCAGATTTATTGCTCATCCTCCAATATCTTAAGACCAATTCAATTTGTCAAAGTTCAGTATCATTGCTATTTCCTACATAGGCTTCTGTATCAAGTCAAGGCCAACAATGCTACCATCCTTGGAAGAAAAACAAAATGCATAAAATTGTTCTAAAATCCCTACCACAAAGGGATTTAAATAATTTCAATGATCTGTTCTTTTTCTTCTTCCTACATATGTGTCAAAGTAGAATTAAAAGTGTGTTTGGAATTAGGTGTGTATATTATATCATGGCAGTGTTCACAAGAACATCTTATATTTGTGTTTGCTGAGTTTTGTATTTAAATTTAGAAAACAATGTATTAAAGCATTAGTTGGGGGATCTGTTTACTTACCACTCAGATTCCCACACACAGAACATGATTCAAGTTACCTCTTAAAAAGAAAATTAATGATATACTCTGTATATAGAGAAATAAAAAGATCTGAGGTGCCAGGTAAGTATGAGTTACCATTCTTCTTCTTCTTCTTTTTTTTTTTCAAAATAGGATTGAGAATTTAATTCATATCAAAATAGAAAAGACTGCTGTGTAGTATTGGCATACACCTTTTTTTTGTCAATGTGTTCATTTCAGTGCCCTTCTTTTTATTTGTTATTTTCTATATTCTTTGTTTACATTCCAAAGGCTTTCCCCTTTCCCAGTCCACCCCCACCATATGTCCCATAAGTCCTCTCCCCCCAACTATTCCCCAATCATCCCCCCCCCATTTCTCTGTTCTGGATCTACAAAACTGGATCTAATCTTTTCAGGCCCAGGGTCCTCTCCTTTCTTCTTCTTGGGAATCATTTGACTTGCTAATTGTGCCTTGAATATTTAGGGCTTCTGGGCTCATTAATATCCACTTATCAGTGTTTGCATTTCATGTGTGTTCTTTTGTGATTGGGTTAACTCGCTTAGGATGATATTTTCCAGATCTAACCATTTACCTAAAAGTTGCAATTATTCTTACTCTGAAGAATTTATGACATTAGTTGTAGAATATTAGGGAAGGGGTATATTGAAGTTCTGGGGTAGCTGGAGGAAGGAGTGGAGTGTTATGAAACTCTTTCTTCTAAATAGCCTATGGACTTGGTAATATTTGTACTATAACTACCTGCACAAAAAATGAAAAATGGAAAGGAAAGAATGAATTAAATATGAATGTGAAAGGAAAAGGAAGAGAAGAAAGCAGAAGGTGAAGCAAGGATGGGGACTAGTTTCTAATCAGAGAGGTCAAAGGAAATCATAAGGAGGATCATTGCAAGTGAATGTAACCACAATACATTGTATGAAGTTTTCAAAATAATAATTAAAATGAATATCTAAGTCTTAGCTCAATTGTGAGAGTGATTTGTTTTTTGTAACAAGAAAGACTGACTTTTAATGTCCAGCACTTAGGATAAAAAGCAGGTATGAGGAAGTTGATGGAAGCCCACACATTTAATCCCACCACTTTGGAAGCAGAGACAAGTGAGTCTCTACTTTGGGACCAGAGTTATCTACAAAGTAAATTGCAGGATATCCAGGGCTACATAGAGAAGCTATGTCTTGAATAAAGAAACTAACAAATAAACAAACAAAACCCAAACAAATGAACAAACAAAAAAATGAAAACAAAAGAATAAAACAAACAAAAACAAAAACAAAAATGCCAGGAATAGTAGTATGCTCTTCTAACCCCAGGGCTTGAGAAGCAGAAATAATTATCCCTGAAATTCAATAATTAGTACATCCTAATGTGCAAGCAGCAATTCTCAATGAGAAAGTCTATCTAAAAGGTACCCTATGCAATGAAATCTGAGGCAATGCATATGCACAAACATAGATGTACATATACACATGTTTAAGGATGAACATATGCATTTCTGTATACACATCATCATATACATACATAAAATATTCATAAAGTATTTATATATATGCACACATAAGCATATATATTTGCATTTACATATGTACATACTTATTCTTTTTGCATTGGGAGAATTTATAACTTTATTTCGCATGTACTTCATGTATTATATTGTGTCACTTTACACACTGAAAATAAAATTATTGACTTATCGTTATAAGCAAGAAAAAGTGAATTATAGCAAATTGTGATTTTTCTTTCTTTTTTTACCATTTATTTTCCTGATACAGTTTTTCTGTGCAGCTATGGCTGGTCCAGCACTCACTCTGTAGATCAGACTAGCTTTGAACTCAAATATTTGCTTGCTTCTATCTCCCAGATTCTGGATTTCAGGGTGTGTGTCACCACCATCTAGATGTAAATTGTGTATTTTATATTTCACAGTGTAATTATATGAATATTAAATTCTGTTATTATTTAAATTAAAGCAAGTTACAAGGTTGGAATACACTCTACAGTCAGTGACAGTTTTGGATATGCATATACTTTCCTATTTATTTTTCTGCTTAAGTCTTCTTTTCTGTCTCCTTTCCTTCCTTTCTTTCATTTTACTGTCTCCATCCTTACTCACTTAGCAAGTGTCAATGGTGTAGCAGTTTTTGGCTTGTGCAGACATAAGATTGAGTACCTTAAACAAAAGAATTTCCCCTCACATCTGGCCTTTGAAAATCTTTGCCACAAATAGTACCCTGGGATATCCTGAGGACCATTTTTTTTCTAGCCTGAAAGAGAGCTACTACAGCCATCTTCTCACTATGTCCTCACAGGGTGAGGAAAAAACAAAATTATCTCTCTGGTCCTAAGGTACCAAACCCATCTAGTCAGGTCTCTATATGTGTGCAATAATTTATGCTTAAAATATCGTTATTAAAGACCTTGTATCAAAACCTATATGAAAGTTTAGTTCCTTCCTGTCTCTGAACTAGTACCATGCAGTTTTTATTACTATTGTTCTGTAGTATAGTTCAAGGTCAGGGATGGTGTTTTTCCAAGAAATTCTTTTATTATTAAGAATAGTTAAAGCTACCGTGGGCTTTTTGTTATTCCAAATGTTTTTACAAATTTTTCTTTATAACTGTATGATGAATTAAGTTAGAAATTTGATGGGGATTGCATTGAATCTGTAGATTGCTTTTGTCAAGATGGGCATATTTACTATCATAATCCTGCCAATCCATGAGCATGGAGATATTTCCATCTTCTGTAATTTTATTCGATTTCTTTCTTCAGTGACTTGAAGTTCTTGTTATATAGATTTTTCACTTGATTGGTTAGAGTCACACCAAGGTATTATATGTTATTTGTGACAATTGTGAAGGGTGTTGATTCCCTAATTTCTCAGCTTGTTTATGCTTTGAGTAGGGAGAGACTACCAATTTGTTTCTGTTAATTTTATCTCAAGCCACATTGCTGAAGTTGTTCAGTACACAAATTTAGTTCTCTGGTGGATTTTTTTTGGGGGGTCACTTAGATATACTATCATATCATCTGCAAATAGTGATATTTCTATTTTTATTGTTCCTCTAAGCACAATGGTTTGTTCATATACTGTATTTTCTTCTGGGAATTCTAAGCTCATATCCAATATGTTTAATTTTCTAGTCTTTAAGAGTGTACCCGTGTTGTTGACCAATTTTTTTCAACTTTATTAAAAGGTAAAAATGCTTTGGTGCACATTAAGTTTGTGCTGCCTTTCTTGACTAATTTTAAAGCACTCATTTACTTCTTTCCTTTCTATATTGTAAATTCTCAAATAGAAATGTATCATACAGATTTGTAGTTATATTGGGTTTTCCATATCTGGGTGTGTGTGAAATCTGGATTGCTCTGATTTTGGCAACCATAGTACACACACACACACACACACACACACACAAAACACACACACACACATACACACACATACACACACAAACACATACACACTCACACGCAGATGCACACACACATACACACACATCAGAGAGAGAAAGAGATAAAGAAAGAGGTGGGAGGGAGAGAGAAAAAGAGAGAGGTGGAGAATTCTATTCTTTAGTTGTACATAGTAGTGGTACAATCATTTAAATTTCAATTTAGAGAGACCTTAATCTACATGGTAGTTTATCATTTTTGACTTTCAAGAATAAATTAAGTGCCCTATAACACTGTCACTTTTCATATTAAAACCAAGGTCTCACTACCTTCCCAGTGGGATAATGATTACCTTACACTTTCTGTCCCATCTTATTTTCTCATAATATTGTGTAAACAGCAGTCAGCTTGTACTCAAAAACAAAACCAGCAGCTGAATATCAAGAATTTGCAATTCCCAGAGAGCTCAGTAATGTAGACATATATTTGAAATTACTCCAAATTTTATCAACATGTTCAGCTTCTTAGTGTCACATATCACTAAAAGCACCTTAGGGACAAAGTTACAATGAGAATGACTAGACACTGGTTTAATAAGATACCAAATATACTTAATTCCATTGCTATATTACACATGCTCTTGCCTCAAAATAAAAATATACTTTGTAATTTCTCTAAATATTGAGAGCACAGACACATCATTCTTGAAAATGCAACATAAATCTTTAAATTTTCACTTATGTTTTACACACATGACTAAGCATACCCACATGATCTATAGAATATGTTCTGTAAAGTGTTACTATATCTACCTATATGAGAACTAATTTAAAGTAGTTCCCATTCTTTCCTGGAAGAAGAGGCCTAAGGCAAGACTAATAAAAGGAAATGAGGCATTGACATTAATATCATAATATAGAAAAATATATCAATCTTCTCACAGGCACAAACATAAATGTGTAATCTTCAAAATATTTCAGTCCAATTTTTTTAAGTGAGGAAAGATTTTTTTTATTGACTCAGGTATGAGAGGTCCAAGGCCAGATGGATCATTGCTTTGGGTATGTGTGGTTGAGACAATATGACTTGGCAGCAGGTGTGTGGGTGGTGGAAGAGATTTCCCAATACATGGGGACCATTAAGTTGGAGATTCTGATATAGATAGATTAGATAAATCTTACAAGCACATAGCCCTGGTGACACATTCCTCAATTAATCCCCATGCCCTCCTTCCATCATATGAAATTGTTAATTAAATTGTGAGTCCATTGAAGAATTGAGTTAGATGCATCAATATTCAATGATTCTTCCAAAAATCCATAATCTTGTAACCAATGGTACAACATCCAAGACATTGGGAAACATTTGAGGTTCAAATGCTGATGTTTATTAACAAAATTTTTAGCTGTTTTGATATAGACCTGTCTATGTGTGTAGTCTGATGCATCAAAATAACTCAGCTTCCTGTACTATGCATATCATAAGCTATCTAGAAAAGGCTATGGCAAGCAAGTGAATTTTTTAGAGATGGCCCACCATTTTGCATAGCTGTTATGAGTGTGCTCTGAGATATGTGGTCTTCAGAGACTTTATTCTAGGTCTGCTTCTGACTGCTGATAAGTGATAAGTCACTATTATATAGCCTAACGATTCGTGCATATTGATCCACCTTATTTGGCATATCTCCTGCAGAATCAATAGGAATCTAGTATAAAGTTTTGACAAAAACTTCATAGGCCTGCACAACCACTGAGATAATTAATATGAGAAACAAACAATATGTTACGTTGTTTATATCTACCTAACCTATTGGAAGAACCACATATTTATATTTGAAAAAATAGGTAATATTAAAGAAAAAGAATTTCAATTTTTTCTAGATATTAAAAGTTTCTTCCCAAATAATTTCCCTCAAACATTACACATTCATTTCATTTCTGAAAGAAACTTCTACTCTAAATATACCCAGAAGTACTAGTCCTTTAAAATTTGTAATTAAATCAAGCTTTTGATTTCTAGTATACTAAACTTTGCTAGGTTCCTCTCACAAGAAATAAAAATGGAGTAACACAACAGTAAACATTTATGGGCTGAAGAGAAAGTCAAACTGCTCCATTCACCTTTTATCTATTAGCCTATCTTTTATTTCATTGAAGATGAGTAAGTTAATATTCAAAAGTAAATATAATTTACAGAACTCAAGAAGTAAAGGACACATATGACCTAGGAAGTTCCTAAAATGTAAAGATAAAAATATAATAATAATAATAATAATAATAATAATAATGTCTCATTAATATTTTGCTATGCTCCCATATCAGTGTTGTATTCAACTATCATCAGAGTAGTTTCCTTCTGCATCAGATGATGCAGAAACTTACAGTCAGACCTTATGCAAAGCATAGGGCCTTCAAAGGCATACCTCATCAAATCTCTCTCCTCTTAGCGCAGGGAACCACATGAAAGAGGCAGCAGAAAACGTAAAACAAACAGAGGCTATAGCAGACACAGGAGAATAAGGGCCTTTAAGTCAACTGAACAAAGATCATAGGAACTCAACGAGACTAAAGCAGCAAACAGAACCTAAACAGATCTGCAGCAGGTCCTTAGAGCTTTTAGGCGAGAATGCTTATGGGGCTCCTAGGTATATGAATGAGTGGGTTTCTGATTCTTGTCTTTTCTTGGTCTTTTTTCCTTCCTTGCCCAAATTCAATATGATAATTTTTTATCTTATAATATCTTATTTTGTTACATTTTGTTTCTGTCTCTTAGAAGCCTCTGCTTTCTTTTATAAATGGGAGACAGAAAGGGAGTATATTTAGATGTGAAGAGAGGTGGATAGAAGAATTTGGGAGAGAAGAAAGAGGACAAAGTGTAAGGATACATGAACTGTGGGGAAAAAAACTATTTTCAATAAAAGGAAAAAAATAAACCTTAACTGCAGCAGTAGCAGCAGCAGCAGCAGCAACAACAACAACAGTATAATAATAATAACAACAACAACAACAACAACAACAATAATAATAATAACAATAATAACAATAACAACAATGGGGTCATAAGACCTTTCTCCAAAGTTATGTAAGCACTAGCAATGGCTTAGGAGGACAGATTTTCCAACTTTCTGATCCATATGTATGCTATGCTAGAGATCTAATGCTGTGGTCTCTGTTTTTGTTTAATTTCTGGTGAACTTTGCTTGCTTGCTTGTGTGTGTGTGTGTGTGTGTGTGTGTGTGTGTGTTTATATGTCCTTTCTTTCAGATTTTCTTATCATATTTTGTAATTAAAATATCATCCATGTTCTTTGTAGAATTTTTTGTTAGGTTGTTAACTGACCCAAAATCATTTGTTATAGTATTGGAATTTTGCTCAAACTATAATATAAAAAAAAAAAATCTGTTAGGCAATGTTTAATTTAAGAAGATATATTTAATAAATATAATATTCTAAAGTATCTTAGTTAATTTAGGAGAGTCATCTTATTAGCAGGAACAATATTATGCCATCAGCAACCTTGGCTTTATGGATTGGCAGTATTATGTGTTAGGTATCTCTTGTGGTTAATTCCTTGCTGGCACTGAGCTCTCAAGTTCAGTTTCAAGAAGAGAAAACCAGAATCACTGAAGCCTACAGATGTATGGTACTTGCTTTGATTCTGATTAGCGAGAAATTTAATAGGTCTCTAAGACAATCGTGTTTTTTCTCGTCATCATCAAGTGAAGTATAATAGAAGTGAGATGATACATTAAAAAGATTTTGAAAATAGAAAACAGTAAATACAAAAAAGTAAAATATTAAATTGTAACTTGATTATTTATAAAGACAAAACAGCTAAATTTACTGGTTCATAATATAGAATTTAGTATAATTATTACTTTAGTGCTCTAATGAATTCGCCTTAGTTCATACCTTCCAAAAAATGTCATACAGCATAATGTCAGAGAATCTGCAACTAAGTGTGTTTCATTCATAGCTTTTTTATATGTTGTACTAAACTACAGTACAGAATGAAAAGAATTTTGTCATAAATGTTGGCTATTTCACTGAGTATAGACTTTCTTTTCATCCTTCTGAAAAACCTATTCTCATAGCCATTACTCTATATTTGTGACAAAGTTCAAGTATAGAACCAGTTTTTTCTTTTATTATCAGTTTAATATCCATTTTCTGGACTTACAAAAGCAAAATGATTGATCTAATTTTTACATTGCTTTTATTGAACTTAGTGTTTAATGCATTCTAGTCATGTACTCCAACTCCACCAGTAAGATATGCCCTAGTCCCTTATTTTAGGTTTTATTTTGTGGCAGGACCATGTTAAGTTGGCTAATATGGCCTTGAATTTTCTCAATAGCTAAAAATGGAGTCAATTTTTAAAGCAGCCTCCCCAGTCCACAAGAAATTTAAAGCCAAGATTCTAAACTGAGCTCAAAGTTCCAGGAATAAACTTATTTGAAAATTGTTAGAGAAAAGCAGTTGCAGCTGATTGTAGACAACCAATAGTTACACAAAAGGGAAAACAGGCAGTGCAGTTTCAAAGGGAGCTTGTCTAATAACAGTTTAGTTCTACATTTTGTCATGGAAGAATTTCCCTTCTACATTGCCATTCTATAGAATGCTCAGGTTGAAACATGCAATCTGCATTTTCTTCAATATAATTAGTATGTGAGTGACTGAGCCCTGTGCTCTGATCAGAGTAGGCAGAATTTGAGATGACCTCCTGTCTGGCCAGTAGAAGATGTCTAAACTTGTGCTTTTTTCTTTCTTACAAATGCATTGCTAACACACAATGTCTCAGAATTTTGACATTATTTGCCTTAGCCTATCAAGCAGCCAAGGCCATGACAACTGGCTCTGAGTTAAGTCACTCTGAAAAATAAACTATGTACTTCAATATTTGTTCATTTTTAAACAACTTTTCATCTTTGTGCATTTTACTTTGTATTGCTTTCTTTCTGTTTCTTCAAATTTTGACCTTGTCAGTTTGTCTCAGAACACAAGTGTGATATTCTTCTCCTGACTATTGTAAGACCACCATAAACTTATACTTTATGTAATAGTGTTAGGAAGAATCCTAGTGTTAGGAGAATAAATAACTAAGATAAATTATTTATAAAATGGGAAAGATTATTTGGGCTTTTTGTCTCAGATATCTCCTTACTTGGATTTTTGGCCCTGCTGGATACATTATGGCACAAGGCAACATGATGAGAGAGCACAGGGCAGAAGACACCAATTTCAGTCATGCTTTCTGGGAAGTAAAAGGAGAAAGAGGTTGCATACCTAATACATCATTCGATAGCATTCCCTCTATGATGTACATTTCTCCAACTAAGACTTGCCTAATTGAAGATACAATTAAAAAAAATACTGTCACAATGTGGAACTAAACCACAACACTTAGATATTTAGATTTAAAAAATAATCTAAACTGTAGGATAAGTTTTGAAAACATTGCAAAGTGTTTTCATTTTAATGCTCTTTAATTCTCATAATCTACTATGGTATGCTTGGCTAACACCATAGAAGCAAAGGAGAATAATTTTGGAAATAATGTTAAGTATCATTGCAACAACAGCAAAATAAAGATGAACTAATGAATTTAAAAGCATAAGATTTCAAAATAATGAATTTTGCCTTCAAATACTCATATGACTAGCATAACAAGTTAGTTTGAGTTAAACTGACCCCCATAGGTTCATAGGAAGTGCCATTATTTGAAATGACCAGAACATGTGACCTTGTTGGAGTAGGTGTAGTCTTGTTGGAGAAAATTTGTTACTCCATGTAGGCTTTGAGATTTCAGAACCTCAAAACAGGCATAGTGGCTTTCTCTTTCTACTTGTTTCCTACAGACCCAGTTCAACTACATTTTCAGCACAATGCTTGCCTGTTGGCCATCAGGCTTACTACCACAATGAAAATGGACTAAACTTTTGAACTTTAAGCCAAATAAACGTTTTCTTTTATAAGTCTTGCTGTATACATGGAATCACTTGACAGCAATAAAATCCTACATGAGACACATAGTGTCTTTGCTTTCAGCTATCATTAATTGTTATATACTAATATATGTTTTTAAATATAATAACGCAGTATTTGTCATTTAACATATTAAAATATTTCATAGCTAATTTAGAATATATTAATTTTAGTATTGTATTGTGTAATATAAATATATTTACTATCTAAATGTATAGAATCCTTAAAATGTGAAAAAATACCTAATGATACTGAAGTAAAGAGAATACATCCCCAATGCTGGCATGAGTACAAACTCATGTAACCACTTTGGAAATCAATTTGGCAGTTTCTCAGTAAACTGGGAATAGAAATGATTCAAGAAACAGCTATACCACTCTTGGTCATATACTCTAAAATTGCCTCACCATATCACAAGGACATATGATTAACTATGTTAATATCAGCTTTATTTGTAATAGCCATAAACTGCAAACAACCTAGATGTTCCTCAACTGAAGATTAGATAAAGAATATGTGATACATTTTCTTGAAATCCTATTCAACTCTTAAAAACAAAGACAATATCAATTTTGCAAGGGAAATTCATTTAACTTAAGAATATCATCCTGGATGACATAACCCAGACCCCAAAAGGCATATGTAGTATGTTATCACTTATAAGTGGATACTAGCCATAAAATACAGGATACCCATGCTTCCTGCCACAGAGCTAAAGAGGCTGAACACGAAAGAAGACACAACCAAGGATTTTTGAATCTCACTTAGAAGGTGAAGTAAAATAGGAGAAAGAGAGAAAGAAGGAACTGGTCAGTAGAGAGGACAGTGATGGGACTGGGCAGAACAGGATCAGATCGGGGTAGGGACAGGAGAGATGGCCATATTGCCAAGAGAATGAATTGAAATCTGTAGATGACAGAGGTAGGGGGTATGGGGTATCTTGAAGACACCTTGGATAGGGGAGGCTAACAAAAATTAATGGTGGTGACCTTAGCTTGGACTCACAATATTGAGGATATACGACCTGAAGACATCACCTCCTGTAGCCAATCAAGACCCCAGTGGAGCTATAAGGACACCACCCCACCCACAAAATATTTGTGCCCCAATATATCCTGCCTACAAGAAAACATTGACCCAAAAGTTATTCTATAAGAATTGCAAGGACTGGCAATGGAGCAGAGACTGAGGAAATAGTCAACCAATAACCAGCCCAACTTGAGATCTATCTCATGGGGAAGTCTCTGAAACTATTATGCTACTCTTTTATACTTGTTTATAGGAGTCTAGCCTGGCTGTCCTCTGAGAGGCTCCACCCAACAGCTGGTTCAGTGATGGAGTGATATAGCAAACTGTGAAGGATTGGAGGTGAGAAGGGAACCTTGGACTGGAAGATTAGGGAGCTTTTTATTCACAATAAAACATTAGATGGCAAAACGGAATCACATTCGTTCACACATGCACTTCACTAACCTACTGTCTGGCCCTGACTCAAGGCCCTGTTCTTCTGCTTCGGGTCCAGCAAGAGTTCAGTTCACCAGAGAGAGTTCATCTTGTTCCAGTCAGTGGACTCGGTCCTGCAGCACAACTGCATCTCTGTGGGGCTCTGGGAGCTAGCAAGTCTTGGTGGCCAGACCAGGGGTGGGAGGTGAGTAGGTGGGGGTGGTTAAGCTACTCTTAGTCAATCACAATTAAGGTGTTCACACATTGCTTCATCAGGCATTCAGATTATCATACTACACGCACACACACACACACATACACACACACACATACACACACACACACACACACACACACACACACACACTCTAGGCATGGTCTCCATGGTTACATTTAGCCATAGTATTGTTTCTTACAACTTGTTCCTTACAAGTGACATGAGGTCAAGCAATGGATGGAGCTTAAGGACTTGTATGGAAGAGTCGTACCTTCATAAAGAACTGGAGAGAGCCAACAGAAACTTAACAGCATACCTGAACACTCTAGAACAAAATGAAGCAAATACATCCTAGAGATATCGACAGCAGGAAACAATCAAACTCAGGTATGAAATCAACCAATTCAAAACAAAGGGAACAACAAAAAGGATCAACGAAACTAAGAACTGGTACATCAGAAAAATCAACAAGATAGAAAAACTCTGAGCCAAACTACCTAAAGGAAAACACAAAACAGTATACAAATCAACAAAATCAGAAATGAGAAGGAAAAAATAAGAACAGAAATTGAGGAAATTCAAAAAGACATCAGACCTTACTAAAAAAGCATATAATATTAAAAACCTCAAAAATCTGGATAAAATGAATGATTTTCTAGACAGAAACCATATCCCAAGGTTAAATCAAAGTCAGGTAAACTATCTAAACCATTATATAACCAATAAGGAAGTAGAAGCTGTCATTAAAATCTTCCAACCAAAAAAGCCCAGAGTCAGATAGTTTTAGTGCAGAATTCTACCAGACCTATAAAGAAGACCTAATACCAATACTCCTCAAACTACTGTTTCAAAATAGAAACAGACGGAACATGATGTAATATGTTCTATGAAGCCATGCTTACTCTGGGACCTAAACCACAAAAAGACCCAATGAAGAAAGAGAACTTTGAACTAATTTCACCTATGAATATTGATGTAAAAATACTCAATAAAATTGTCACTAACAGAATCTAAGAACACATCAAAACAATCATCAAACTTGAAGCATGCTTTATCCCAGGGATGGTTCAATGTACAAAAATCTATCAATGCAATTGAGTCCATAAACAAACTCAAAGTAACAAAACACATAATCATTCCATTAGATGCTATAAAAGCTTTTGGGAAAACACAACACTCTTCATGTTAAACATTTGGAGAGATCAGGAATTTTAGGCACATACTTAAATATAATAAAAACAATGTACATGTGTCTTTATTACATACTGGAGCATCTTCTGTGTTTATGCCCAGGAGAGATATAGTTGGGTCCTCAGGTAGTGCTATGTCCAATTTTCTGAGGAACCACCAAACTGATTTCCAGAGTTGTTTTACCAGCCTGCTATCCCACCAACAATGGAAGAGTGTTCCTCTTTCTCCACATCCTTTCCAGCATTTGCTGTCCCCTGAGTTTTTTATCTTGGCCATTCTAACTGGTGTGAGGTAGAATCTCAGGGTTGTTTTGATTTACATTGCCCTGATGACTAAAGATGTTGAACATTTCTTTTGGTGTTTTTGAGCCATTCGAGATTCCTAAATTGAGTTTCTCAGTTCCTTTGTTTAGCTCTGTGTCCCATTTTTAATAGGGTTATTTGGTTCTCTGAAGTCTAACTTCTCGAATCTTTTAATATATTGGATATTAGCCCTCTATCTGATGTAGGATTGGTAAAAATCTTTTCCCAATCTGTTGGTTGCCGTTTCGTCCTATTGACAGTGTCCTTTGTCTTATAGAAGCTTTGCAATTTTATGAGATCCCATTTATCAATTCTTTATCTTAGAGCATAAGATATTGGTGTTCTATTCAGGAAAACTTCCCCTGTGCCCATGTGCTCCAGATTCTTCCCCAATTTCTCTTCTATTAGATTCAGTGCATCTGGTTTTATGAGTTGGTCATTGATCCACTTGGACTTGAGATTTGTACAGGGAGATAAAAATGGATCAGTTTGCATCCTTCTACATATTGACTGCCAGCTGACCCAGGACCATTTGTTGAAAATGCTGTCATTTTTCTACTGGATGGTTTTAGCTTCTTTGTCAAATATCAAGTGACCACAGGTGTGAGCATTTATTTCTGGGTCTTCCATTCTATGCCATTGATCTACCTGCCTGTCACTGTAACAATACCATGCAGCTTTTATCACTGTTGCTCTGTACTAGAGCTTGAGATCAGGGATGGTGATTCTGTCAGAAGATTTTTTTTATTGTTGAGAGTATTATTTTCACTATCCTGGGTTTTTTGTCATTCCAGATAAATTTGTAAATTGCTCTAACTCTATGAAGTATTGGTTGGAATTTTAATGGGGATTACATTGAATCTGTACATTGCTTTCAGCAAGATGGTCATTTTTACTATATTAGCCCTGCCAATCAATGATGTTCATAGCAGCCCTACTTATATTAGCCAGAAGCTGGAAAGAACCCAGATGTCCATCAACAAAGGAATGGATACAGAAAAATGTGGTATATTTATACAATGGAATACTCCTGAGCTATTAAAAACAATGAATTCATAAAATTCTTAGGCAAATGGATGGAGCTAGAAATTATCATCTTGAGTGAGGTAACCCAATCACAAAAGAACACACATGGTATGCAATCACTGATAAATGGATATTAACCCAAAAGCTCAGAATACCCTAGATACAACTCACAGGCCACTTAAAGCTCAAGATGAAGGAAGTTCAAAGTATGGATACTTTGATCCTTATAGAAAAGTAGATCAAAACACACATGGCTCACAGCCAAACTATAGAATGAGAAGAGGGTCCCCAATGGAGCAGCTCAAGAGAGGACCCAAGGAGCTGAAGAGGTTTACAACCCAGTACCCCCAGCACTCCCAGGGACTAAACCACCAATGAAAGAGTACATATGGAGGGAACCACAGGTCCAGCTACATATATAGCAGAAGATGACCATTTCAGACATCAATAAGAGGTGATGCCATTTGTCCTATGAAGGCTAGATTCCCCAGAATAGGGCAATGCAAGTCAGGAAATTGTGCGGGAAGGATGAAGTTAGCAGGGGGAGGGGAGATGGGATAGAGGGTTTCCTGTGAGGTAACATGGAAAAGGGTTAACATTTGAAATGTACATAAAGCAAATATCTAATAAAAATAAAATAAAATAAATCAAAAGCAATATATAATAAACCAACAACCAAAATAAAATTATATGGAGAGAACTTGAAGTATCACACTAAATTTAGCTAAGGCTGCCAACTCCCTCTGTATTTATTCAATATAGTACTCAAAGTTCTAGCTAGAGCAGTTCCCAATGAAAGAGAGTCAAATGGATAAAAATTCAAAAAGAAATCAAGATATTGCTATCTGTGCTATTTGTTTGGGATACAATAGTATATATAAGTGACTAAAATTGTACAATTTTATTTTATAGGCAAATGGATGGAACTAGAATATATAATCCCTGACTGAGTTAACCCAAAACTAAAGAATACTCATGATACAACTCACAGATCATCTGAAGCTTAAAAAGAAACAAGGACCAAGTATGGATTCTTCAATCCCACTTAGAAGGTTGAACAAAATAACCAAGGAAAGCTTGGGGTGAGAGGGGCTTGTGTGGGAGAGCGGATGCAGAGAATAAAAAGAGGGCAGAATCAGGTATAGGGGAAAGAACAGAAAAGCTCAAAGGGTAAGAGGAATGACTAGAAATATGGAGCAATAGATGGTGGGGAGGGAGGCACTAGAAAGTCTAAGATACCAGGAATGTGAAAGACTTGGCTTCCAGGAACCAGTGGGGATGGCTTTAGCCAAAATGCCCAACAATGGGGAGATAGAGCCTTAGATGCCCACCTCCAGTACACAGACACTGCCCGGTTGAAGGATGGGGCCACCAATTCATCTCAAAATTTATGAACCAGAATTGTTTCTATCTAAAGGAAATTCAAGGACAAAATGGAGCAGAGACCGAAGGAAAGGCCTTGCAGAGAGTCCTTCACCTTGGGATCTATTCCATGTGCAGGCACCAAAACCCGACACTATTACTGATGTCATGTGGTACTCGTAGACAGGAGCCTATCACAGTTTGGGGTCACAAAAGTTCATTAGAAAGCACAAATATTGAGAGTATTATTCATAACAGTAAAAATATAGGTATGAAGTAGAAATAAAAATAATTTTATGGTCAGAATTGTGTTTTGAATACAGATGGCACACATAGATTCATAGGGAATGAATTTATTGGGATTGTGGCCTTATTGGAATAGGTGTATTAAAGAAAGTGTTTCATGACTGAGTGTACCTTGAGCTTTCAGAATCTCATGCCAAGCCCAGTGTCACTGTCTTTCAGTCTTCTGCCAATCTCAATGTAGAACTCTCAGCTACTGCTCCAGCACCATAGATACCTATATATGTCACCATGCTTCCTGCCATAATGATAATGATAATCCTCTAAAATTTAAGTCAGTCCCAAATAAATATATTCCTTTATTGACAAGTGTTGCTGTGGTCATGGTGTCCCTTCACAACAATAAAAACCCAAACTAAGGCAAGGATTACTACAACAAAAGGCACTGTATGGAGGGGGTTTGTCTTTTTAGAGAGTTTTATTGGAAGCATGCAGGTTGACATGGTACTGAAGGAACCAAGAGTTTGATATCTTGATCCTATGTCAGCCTGGAGGAGATTGGACTTTCACAATGGAAGAGGTTGAATCTATAGATTTAAGACTCAAAGCCTGCCTGCTCAGTGACATATTTCCTCCAACAATGCCACACCTGCTAACAGTGCAGCTATGAATCTATGTGGGCTAAGTATATTTAAACCAGCACAGGGTAACATCATTAGAAAAGCTGAGAATCATGGTCATATAGCAATTGTATTAATTTGTTATAACATGTTTAATACTTGGGACTGATTAGATTTTCCATTGTGAAGGGTGACTTTGCTTTTAAATTATATAATTGGAAGAATTTTTATTTCTGTTGCATCCACCTATTACTAAATATCGTTTCAGAATTAAGAATACATTTTATTTGTTTGGACATGCCAACTAATTTCTATTTTACTTACTTAACAAAGTGCAGAATTAATGAGATGCTTTTGGTGTTTATTAAAACACAAAGTTTCAGAGCAAGATTCCAGAATGTTTCAATTATTCCCCATCATGGGCAATGATCCTTAAAAAAAGTGAAATTTTGGAAATAATTCTGTTTCTATCTGGGCGTGTGATGAGTAGGTTCAGGAATATAAAACAATCAATAATAAATGGGCTGAAACATAATTTATTTTGTTTTTGTTAAATAAAACAGTCTCCAATGTCATCCCACATCTCCACATACAATGAGGAGTAAGCACTAGAGATAGTAAGACAGAAAGTCACAGAAAGGAACAAGGAAAAGAAAGAAGAAAGGAAAACACAAAGGACATATGAGAAAAGGGAGTAATGTTACAGGTGAGAATTATATTCTTGGGATAAAATTAAAGCTCATAAAGATGTTTTACTTTAACCTGCTATATCGACTTCCACATTCAAGGGCATGGGCTAACAGAGCTATTAAATAATCTCATATCATCTATCTCTGCATGAGATAAATGAGGGTAGGAAGACCAAAGGCTCGTGCTAAAAGAGTGTACTAGAGAGATGGGCAGAAAATCAAACAACCTTGAGATTTCACCTCACACCAGTCAGAATGGCTAAGATTAAAAACTCAGGAGACATCAGGTGTTGGCGAGGATGTGGAGAAAGAGGAACACTCTTCCACTGCTGGTGGGACTGCAAGCTGGCACAACCACTCTGGAAATCAGTCTGGCGGTTCCTCAGAAAACTGGACATGATACGTCCAGAGGACCCAGTCATACCACTCTTGGGCATATACCCAGAAGATTCCCCAGCATGCAATAAGGATACATGCTCCACTATGTTCATAGCAGCCTTTTTTATAATAGCCAGAACCTGGAAAGAACCCAGATGTCCCTCAACAGAGGAATGGATACAAAAAGTGTGGTATATATACACAATGGAGTATTATTCAGTCATTAGAAACAATGAATTCATGAAATTCTTAGAGAAATGGATGGAGCTGGAGAACATCATAATAAGTGAGGTAACCTAGTCTCAAAAGAATACCCATAGTATGCACTCACTGATAAGTGGATATTAGCCTAGAATCTTAGGACACCAAAATCATAATCCACATATCAAATGATACCCGACAAAAGGAAGGAGTGGACACTGGTTTTGGAAAGGATCAAAACATCAGTGTAGGGAAATACCAGAACAGGGAAGTGAGAAGGGGTGTATGGGGGAACAGAGGGAGGGAAAAGGGCATGTGGGACCTTTGGGGATGGGGAACCAGAAAAAGGGAAATGAAATGTAAATATAGAATATATCCAATAAAAAAATTAAAAAAAGAGAGAGATGGGCAGAAACCTTCAATGAGTATTTGGGAGCCACAAATAAATTTTCTAGTTATGAGACATTAACAGTAATTATATCACATGATCAAACTACTTTAAAGTTCATTGGGACATATGTACTTTATTGGGACACAATATGGGCATTTTCTAGGAAACAAATAGAAAATTATTTGATATATAAAATAAGTTATTTATAGTGTGCCTTTGATATCTAACAGTCTTAAACATTCTTATTTCTAAGTACTTAACATATTTCATTTCTGACAATTGTGAGTCCATTTTAGGATACTTCTGAGTTCAGGTATGGACATTGCAGTCTTCCTAGTTAAAATCATATTCTTCAACTGTTCTACACAAAAAAATCAATTTCTGTTTAAGCTAAAAGGAATGAGCTTGATTTTTTGTTAGGTGTAGCAATATATTACATGTAATGATTGAGTTTATGGAGTTTGTATAGTAGAGTACTAGCAATATATTTTCTCTATATCATATAGAATTAAACCAAGATAATTAATAAATCCATCAACGTATTCTGAGGCATACACTCAGACAAAACACACACACACAAAAACACACACACACACCACACTGTCTTTGTCTCTCTCTCTCTCTCTCTCTCTCTCTCTCTCTCTCTCTCTCACACACACACACACACACACACACACACACACACATACACAATGAGATAGAGAAAGAGACAAGTAGAGAAGCTGATAAATAGTGTGATATGTGAGTAAGGCAATACTGGAAGATCTGCTTTAATAACAGGATATCACTTCAGAAAACAAACCCTAAACGTTATGGTGATTTGTTAGCATAAAATATACTTTCTATTTTTGTTATTTACTCTATATTCAGTGACTTCTTTTCTGGAGCTACAATATAACATGAATACACCTGAGTAATATTAAATTTTATCATTTACCACAACTTATTTCGCTTTTGTCTACATAATTATAAAGATATATCATATTAATTTACAGAAAGTATGCTAAAATAAAAATACTAATATATTTACACACACACACACACACACACACACACACATATATATATATATATATATATATATATATATACATACATACATACATACATACATATATATGACAGGTCAATATCAACCTGGGTTCATTTCCTTGAGTTTTGAGTTTCACCATTGGGCTTTTACAATACATGCAGTGATATTAAATTTTAAATGTTTGCTCTTGTTTGAGAACATAAATGATAGTAAGAAATCAATGATTATTGACTATTGACTGCTATGAAATCCAATTTGATATGTTTTTGGCCTCTGCTTATTCTCTACATTTAAAATTTTTATATTAAAATTAATATAATTGTATTTATTTCCAGAATAACTGAAATATATACATACTCAGTTTAAATAGTTTTATTACAGCCATAGCAGATATTAGAAGACTATTTTTAAAAAGAGACATATATAAAATTTGAATAATTAATTTGCTTAATATATTTTATATATGTGAATATATTTGCAAATATTTTGAGTATAAGACATAAATCAAAGATTCTACCTATACTTTCAGTATCAACTTCTTTCCAGTTCGTAGATAAATTAAAAGGATAATAAAATTATAAGAAGTCTCCTAGAAGCAAAGATAATTTTTTCCTAAAAGCACTTGTCTAGAAACTATTCTTCTTGTGGAAAGTTTGGTGAAACAGTTTCTATATTAGTGAAGCATAGATTGCCCACTTGAGAAGATTTTCATGTGGCTTTTGCCATATACTGAATAAGAGTTGCCTTGGAAAAAGTTAGCTTGAAAGCTGAAGTGGATCCTGAGGGCAGTGAAGCTGGAAGCTGTCAGTTAATTTCCCTTCTTATTGCAAATGGAATTTCAATCTTGAAGGAAAATCTGAGTGGCATATTTCCATGGCTGTTACAAATTGAAAGTTGTTTATAAAAGCCTTAGTTTATCTGCTGAACAGGATGAAAGAAAAAAAGCTAATGGATTTTGCAACATGAAAATTTTTGATGAAGAAGGGTGATTTTTAAGATCTCAGTGTATAAGAATTATTTTTTAGACAGATGATGGTTGGTAAGATAATTTGGAAATATGCTTTTCATGTAAAATTGTCAACTTAGCTTTAATCCCTGGAACTAAAGAAAAGGTGGAAGGGATAAATGGACTCCACAAAGCTGTCCTCTGACTTCCAAATGCACACTGTACCTTTACATCTCTCTCTCTCTCTCTCTCTCTCTCTCTCTCTCTCTCTCTCTCTCTCTCTCCACTCTCCCCCCACTCTCTCTGTCTCTCTGTCCTACCCCCTCTCTCCCTATCAGTCACATACACACACACAAACACACACACACACACACACACACACACACTCAAGTGCTTGGTGATAACAAGATGTAATTTCTAGACAAGATAGAATATGCCTTTAATTCCAAGGAAGCAGTAGCAGGTAAATTTTATTGCATTTGAGAAGAGCCTGATTAACAAAATGAGTTCTAGGATAGCCAGGGATAAATATAGAAACCCTACCTTAAAATTTAGAAAACAAAGAAGATAACTAGAATAGATTGATATGTGTGTGTGTGTATACATATATATATGTAAATTAGTGAAGGTTATATGACATAATCTGGCATTAAAGCAAAGAAAGTATAGCAGAAGTGGTTCACTTGCTTAAGAATAGGCGTGATCACTTATAAGTGGATATTAATGAGCCAAGAAGCCCTAAATACTCAAGGCACAATTAGCAAGTCAAATGATTCCCAAGAAGAAGAAAGGAGAGAACCCTGGGCCTGAAAAGATTGGAGACAGTTTTGTAGGAGAGTACCAGAACAGAGAAATGGTGGGGGGGGGTAATTGGGGAATACTTGGGGGGAGAGGACTTATGGGACTTATGGTGAGGGGGAACTGGGAAAGGGGAAAGCCTTTGAAATGAAAACAAAGAATATAGAATAAAAAATGAAAAAAGAAAGAATAGATATGATCAGTCTACTACTGTTGCTGCTGCTACTACAACAACAACAACTACTACTACTACTACTACTACTACTACTACTACTACCACCACCACCAGAAGTAGTAGTAGTAGTAGTAGTAGTAGTAGTAGTCCTAATACTATTTCTATTTATTAAATGATTTATTTAATTTACATCCTGAGTGCAGATTTCCTTCTTTTCTTTCATACTGGTTTCTCCATTTCCCCTCGTCACCCCTCCCTAGCCCTAACAACCTCTTCTCTCTTTAGAAAATGGGAAGCGTCCCATGGAAATCAAGAAGTTTTAGCATACTAGGTTGCAGTGGGAGTAGGTACCTCTTCTATTGAGGCTAGAAAAGGCAGCCCAGTTAGGGGAGATGGATGCGAAGCAGGAAATGTAGTCAGAGACCAACTCTGCTCCCACTTTAGAGGTTCCAACTGAAGACCCAGCTATACAACTGCTTTTATTAGATATATTCCGTATTTACATTTCATTTTCCTTTTTTTGGTTCCCAACCCCACAAAGGTCCCATATGCCCTTTTCCCTCCCCCTGTTCCCCCATCCTCTCCTTCCCATTTCCCTGTTCTGGTATTCTCCTACACTGATGCATTGGCCTTTCATATCCAGGGTCCATTCCATCCTTCTTCTTGGACATCATTTGGTATGTGAATTGTGTCTTTGGTGTTCCAAGATTCTAGGCTAATAACCACTTATCAGTGAGTGCATACCATGGGTATTCTTTTGAGACTCACTTAGTATGATGTTCTCCAGCTCCATCCATTTGTCTAAGAATTTCATGACTTCATTGCTTCTAATGGCTGAATAGTACTCCAGTGTGTGTATATACCACATTTTTTGTATCAATTCCTCCGTTGAGGGACATCTGAGTTCTTTCCAGCTTCTGGCTATTTTAAATGACGCTGATATGAACATAGTGGAGCATGTATCCTTATTACATGCTGGGGAATCTTCTGGATATATTCCCAGGAGTGGTATGGCAGGGTCTTCTGGAAGTATCATGTCCAGTTTTCTGAGGAACCGCCAGATTGATTTCCAGAATGGTTCTACCAGCTTGCAATCCCACCAGAAGTGGAGGAGTGTTCCTCTTTCTCCACATCCTTGCCAACACCTGCTGTTTTCTTATACATGTGCAGAGGTTCTATGTCTGCTCTGAACATGGTCTTATTTCAGCAGATCAATTTCTAATAGTCCTTATGGGCCGAGGTTAGTTAAATCTGTAGGTTTTCTTATGGTGTTCTTTACCCCTCTGGTTTCTTTAATCCTGCCTTCGCCTCTTCCATGGGATTCTTCAAAATCCATTTGAAGTGTAGCTGTGCATCTATATATAAGTTTCCATAAGTTATGGGGTGATGATTCCCTAATGACAGTTATATTAGGCTCCCATATGCAGGTATACAAGAATATCATTAATAGTGTCTAGAGGTATGTTCTCTCTCAGGGCATGGTTCCCTAGCTGGACCAAATATTAAATGGCCTTTCCCTGACAATGCTTCATTATTTTACCCCTGCATTTCTTGTAGGCAGGACAAATTGTGGATCTAAGGTTTTATGCCTGGGTTGGTGTCCCAATCCCTCCATTGGAAGTGTTGACTAGTTATAGGAGATGGACAGGTCAAGCTCCATATCTCTCATTGGCAGGGGTCTTACCTAAGGTCACCCTCATAAATTCCTAGCAAATACTATTTTTCTAGGTTTCTAGCTCATTCTAGGGATGCCCACCCAATCCAGTTATCTCTCCATGTACTCTCTCCATGTCTTATTCCACCTCTAACCTCCTGTTGGCTTCCCCACTCTTTCCACTACCTAGTACAGTCCTTCCATTACTTCTAATTTTGAATATTTTCTAAAATACCACTTGCTCTTATGAGAAAAGAGCTGCTAGCTACAAATGGATCTAATAATGGTGTGAATTTAATACAGAAGTCAAAACCAGAAGATAACTTTAGAGAAGAGAAAAAATAGTTTCTAGACAGACTACACAGCATAGATTTTCATTTAAAATTCATAAAACTCGTGTTTATTATAATGGTGAGAAAAAGATGGAAACCAATGCAAAATGGTATATTTTTTAGCAGAAAGATAAGGAGGCTTCAAACATATGCCTTACATCTTTTGAAAATTTTATGATGCACAATAGTGAGCTCTGAGAAGAGAATCCAATTATCATCACAGAAATTGAGGAACCAAGTGAAAAAGCAAATGTGAGTTGGTGTTCAGGCTTTGTGCAGTTCAGAGACTATATAAAAGCACACCCATTCAAGGTTTTGATATTCTCCAATGTGTTATAACTGAAGAGTAATGAAAGCAAGAAAATTTGAAACTGGTGTCTACAATTAGGCTACAGTAGAGTACATGCTATATTTGGAGGGCAAAGTTTATACATTATATGTCTGCAAAACCAAAAAATTTTAAATTAACAGAACACAAGAAAAATTAAATTGAAGGAGTGGAGATGGCTGTTATAAATAGTAAAACAGAAACTTCAGGGACAACTCACTTTTTATTTTAAAACAGAAAATTGCTAGCTGAGTGCAAAGGACCAAAACATCATTAGAAATAAGGACACCAAGAAATGAGCTGTTTGGTCATCTTCCAAAATAATAGCAGTAAGGAATGGAATGTAAATTGTTGTGCAGTATCTGAAATCATTAAAAACTGAAGCAGAATGTAGAGTAAATGTTAATGGGAAAATTCAGACACAACCAAAGAAATAGATGACATCAGCCAAAGTAGACTATATTATGTCTATTATGAAACAGTGATGAAGGTCTTTCACTACTTTCTTCAGCAGCTTTTCATGGAAAAGAAGAGACGAAACAAAATGTGTAAAATAGGTAGGGGTGGCAACAGTCTCTTTTCTTTGCTTGTGGCTTGGTTTACAGTCTAGAAGATCACTGGGAAAGTGAAAATGATAAATGCTATGATGGAAAGTTTTTTTTTTCCTGAATAGACTGTTTCCTGGAAAATAATAGAAAATATTACATTGTTTGTATGAGCTATCACATTTTAAAGCTTACTGAGTTCATATTTTAATGGAAGAGAAGACAAACACGTGTACAATTTGATTCATCAAGCACAAATCTCATATTGCTAACAATGTCTAAATGGATCCTAAATGACTCAGTCTGAAATAATAGATTTTATTGAACAATACATTTTATATATATATATATATATATATATATATATATATATATATATATATATGAGTGTGTATGTGTATGTGTAGGTCTGTGGGTCTGTGTGTATTCACATCAACAAAGACACCTAATTGCCATTCATGTGATGCACATAAAACTACATGACCAAAATATCAACACTTTAACCACAAAGAGAAACATCTTGCAACAGCCTTCTTTAACATTTTTTTTCTGCCTGAAAAGATTCTTTACTGGAAGAACAAAAATAGGGAAAAATCAGTGCTCTTGTTTTGATATGGAGACTGAACAGAGCAACATTACCTCTATCGATAATGTCCCATGGAAGTGGGAGAAGGGATGCTGCCACCAGTCCACTGTCACTGTTTATTGGCTAATCAGCAAGGAATTGGAATCTTGATTGCCTTTATTTGTTGTCTCATAGAAACACTGAGATAGGAAGTAGTGGACAGATTAATTAATTTGTGCTGGGAAATCCAAAGTTAATCTAAAGAATGCTGTCAGTTTGATTGATAGCTGAGTGAGAGAAGTAGTCTTTTAAACCACCATAAGTCATCATGCTGTGGGCACATAAATGCAAGGCTTCGTCTGCTTAACTGATTGAATCCTACTGAATGCTACTGAATACTAATATATCTGTGTCTATAGATATTACTTATGTGTTTTAAACTTACCCATTGAGAACAAAGAATTGACAAAGACTATTAATATGAGCAAGCAACTGTATTTCTAAATACTTTTATGTATAAGAAATCTAAATATTTTATCTACTTTTTAAAGATAAAAATATCATCTTTAAGTGTTTAGCCTGCCATATATTTTAGTTTATAAATCTCTTGCACTTTCTAATTTTAATAATATCATGAGAAAATGTGAGGATTTTATCTCTTCTTAACGAGAGCACCAAGATTTTTATGCGTACGTACTCTTTAGAATAGGCAAGAAAACATGTCGAAGTACCTAACAAATTCTTAGCCTATATTAATGGTTTCCTAGGAAGCATTGTAGAGATATGTGAAAGAATATTCATTCCTAATAAATTGGAATTGTTTCATTCAAATGTTTGATGTTTTTTATGAACACAAAAATGAAAGGAAAACAAACAAATGATTGCTTATTTTTTTTAAAACGAGACATTTTCCTTTTTACCTTCATTATATATGTGAGAGAAGGAGTACTAAATATTAAATATTTTTGCAGTAACTCATGTGTACTAATCTTAGGAGTATCTTTTGCTTTTATTTATTTTTTTACATTTATAGAATGCTTTCTTTTCAGAAATGGAAAAAGACATTTAAAAGTATGAAATTTAATGATGATGATAGATAGTTCATATAGTATTTTAATATTCCACAAAATTAACTGTCATTGTCAATGAGTTATTGTCCATTTAAAGACAGTTTGTTTTTTTGTTTTTTTTTGTTGTTGTTTTGTTTTGTTTTTTTTTTTGGGGGGGGGTTTTCGAGACAGGGTTTCTCTATGTAGCCCTGGCTGTCCTGGAACTCACTCTGTGGACCAGGCTGGCCTTGAACTCAGAAATCCGCCTGCCTCTGCCTCCCAAGTGCTGAGATTATAGGCGTGCGCCACCACCGCCCAGCTAAGACAGTTTGTTTTTTCATAAATTTAAACATTCTAAATTGTATAGTTCACTAGTTACACTTTTTTATATTTATTCAAATGAATAGTAAATGTATATCTGCTGAGAAGTAAGAAACCTTATTAGCATACTTACAGTTATTATACTCATCATTAAACATTTAAAAGCTACCAAAATGTCCATGCAATCATTTGTGCAAAATACAAAACAAAACAAAGAAACAATACCAGGGTTTTGAAAATAGGTCACAAAGTACAAAGAACACTGAACAAATTATATTAGTACAAACAATCAAAAATAAACCCATGAACTGCTAAATTCTATTGTATTTAAAATAAATACTAAAGCCAAGACAAGAAAAAAGTTGTGTAGATGTAATCTTCAGTTACAGGGCCTTGCAAATTTCAGTTTTTAAGAAGCTATAAAATATTTCAGCTGTTCACAAGAGTCAGAATTGCATATCCTCCATGTCTTCAAATTACAGTACATGTCAAATGATTATTCTTTAGTCTTTCTCATACTCTTAATTCATCCTGTGTCTCTAATGTTTCTTCTTGTCGTTTTTGCTTGTTTGCCATTTTTTTCATTTTTAATGTACAGTAATATTGTGTGCCTTCTCATTTGTTTACTTCCTATCCATTTATCAGTTTAGGCACTTTTAAAAGGCCTTCTTCTAGATATTCCTTTTGTAATCTGGACAGGATTTTATAATTAGGTATTTGATCCGTAAATATCTTCTTCCATTCTGTGGCTCACTGTCACTCACTTGCTATTTGTATTCTCTCTGACTTGTTCCTTTCTTTCCTCACTTATATTTAATTGCCTTCAGATTAATTTTGTATTTTTATGATTTCATTTGACTTTACTCTTTGGTTGATAAGCTATAACTTTGCTATTTTACTAGGATTTAGTAGTTAAAAGACAATATATTTATCATTGCTTCCTAAGAATAATATATCATATTCAATGAAACATGTAAGCTTTACCATAATGTACATTCACTTCTTCCATTCTGATGTTAAGTGAAGTTACCATATGTTTTGCTTGTAAATATATTGCAAGTTGCATACCAATATTTTATGGTTTGATTTCATAGTCAATTACCATAAGAAGTTATTGAAATAATATGAAAATATCTGGCACATATATTTCTCCATCTCAAGATTACTGTATATAGGCATTATTTATACATAGGTACAAAAAACTACCTGATTATGTTTTACTTTGAACGTTAACATTCTCTTTAATCTTACTATGAGCAGCAAAAGCACTATTCATGATTTCAGAACATGCCTATGCATGAAAATATAACTCATTCATTTTTGAAAGAAGAACTGCTGGACATAGAATTTGAAATGTTAAGTTTTGTTTTGTAATTTTAATGGTGACCTCATTATTCACAGTAGGTTTTCATATTAAAAGCCTCTACAGAGATAAACAGATATCCTGCTACACATCTTTACATCTCCCTTCTCTCCTCTAAATCCACAGCCCCATCCCCAAACCTGTAGCAGTCACAAGCTGATGCCACCCATACTGACATCTTTAGCAGATAATGTGTATCTCCAAATTGCTTCTCCCCCCACACATAATTTTATCCCAGCCCCCAACTTCACCAGGCATTCCTAGTGAAGTTGCAGGCCACAGCAACAAAGAAGACCGAAAGAAGGTAGGATAACAAGATCTTCACCTCCTCTTCCTCTCTGAATTCAGTTCCACAAACTTATTCTTAGCGTTGTAGCAAACCACCTGCTGTGGCCTGCTCTCCCTCACTTCTGCAATTGCAACAGATCCAACAGGTCTTCTCCACCAACCCCATTCTCCACTAAGCTACTTGTCACAGCCTCTAAATCCAACATTCATTCCTTGGTAGTCTGGCAAAAGAAACTGACAGAGAAGCATGTATTCTAGCAAACCAGGTGGGGTAGCTTCAGATATCCACTTTCCCTCCTCTCTTTTAAATTCATTCTTCCCATCTCATTCCCAAGTCTATAGCAAAATACTTGTTGTAGCCTCCCGTGACTCTCTGTCCCCTTTCAAAAGGCACTAAACAGATTCTTGCGGAATACCATATTTTCTACCATCCCCGTGACTGTAACCTATCCCCCTTTAGCCCATCCCCAATTCTACTGTCATCTCCCAATATGTAGAAATATATTCTAATAGGGAACCTCAGTGGGCACACCTGGCAGAATATCAGAAGACTTTCATAACAGACAACACACAACCCACATACTTTCCAAGAAACAGAAAGAATAGAAACCAATAAAAAAAAAAAAACCAAACAAACACAAACATCAGCAACAACAACAAAACATTTATCTAACAGAGAGAAGACCAGATATCAGCAACTGAAACTGCAATCATTCCAAAATGAGATTCCCAGAGGCCAGCATATAAGCACACTAATAACTAGAACAAAATGTCTCTACAGACATCAGAACCCTACACATAGCAAGCCATGAAAACTGCACCATAGAGAGGACACAAGAAAAAGGTGTTAAAGATAGCTTTAATGGATAAGATAAAGGTCTGTAAAGAAGAAATGAATAAATACCTTAACAAAATATATGGAAAAACAAACAAACAATAACAATAACAAACAACAACAAAGATAAGTAAATAGGATATGAACTAAGTGGTTCATGATCCAAAGTGGAAATAGAGTCAATAAAGAACACAAAATGAGCAAAATCTGTAAAGTAAAAAACAAACAAACAAACAAACAAACAAACAAAAAACAAACTTGATCAATCAAACTCAAAGACAAGCCCCTTACCAAGTGGGGTGGGAGGGGGTAGGGCAGGTACTTGGGTCCAGCACAGCAGATCTGAGGAGGTAATTCTGAGCCCAGGAGCAGAAATCTTCCAGTCTCTACCTCTGGAGCTGCACACCCTCTACTAAAGCAGCGCCAAATGCCAGGCTCACAGGAGTTTCAAACACCAACCAGTAACAACAAGAAGAACTAAGTCCAGAGATAAACAGATGGAAAAAGGCAAAGGTAGGAACGTTACTAAGAGAAATCAAGGCAATATGGCAGCATCTGAATCCAATTCTCCAACAACCACAGCAAGACCTAGATACCCCACACCCGAAAAACAAGAGTTGGATTAAAAGCACTGGTCATGATGCTGCTAGAGGAACACACACAAAAAAAAACATAAACAAATCTCTTAAACAAATGCAGGGGGGAGGAAACAGCTGGAGAGGCCCAGGTAGACAGACTCCTTCAGGGGCCACCATCCCAGGGGGGTTTGCTAGGCTCTTGCCACCAGGCAGGCAGAGCTCCACCTACGCTGTGCAGGACTTCCCCACGCCCTCAGGCCTTGCACCAAAGCAGCTGGTGGCAGCCAGCTCCTGATCCCTTAGAGCAGCAGTCATGCATAATCACCAGTAGAGAAACAACAGAACAACAGCTGAGCCCAGCCTCACAGGAGATTCAAACACCAGCCAGTGACAACAAGGCCAACTAACACCAGAAATAACCAGATGGCAAAAGGAAAAGGAAGGAACGTTACTAACAGAAATCAAGGCAACATGACAGCATCTGAACCCAGTTCGCCAACAACAGGAAGCCCTGGATACCCCAAAACATCAGAAAAACAAGACTTGGATATAAAATCACTGGTCAGGATGCTGGTAGCTGAACACATAGAAAAATCTCATAAAGAAATAGAGGAGAAAATGGATCAAAAGTTAGAAGCCTTTACAAGGCAAATACAAAAATCACTTCAAGAAATTCAGAAGATGGATCAAAAAGAAGAAGACAATAAAGAAGAAAGACAAAAATCACTTAAAGAAATACAGAAGAACGTGGGCCAACAAGTAGAAGCTATGAAAGAGGAAACACAAAAATCTATTAAAGAAATACATGAAAACACAATCAAGCAAGCGAAAGATCTGAGCACATCCATCCAGATACTAAAAACAGAAGTAGAAATAACTAAGAAATCGCAGAGGGACACAACATTGGAGATAGAAAACCTTGGGAAGAAATCAGGGGCCATAGATGCAAGTATCAACAATAGAATACAAGAGATAGAAGACAGAATATCAGAGCCGAAGATACCATAGGAACCATTGATTCAACAGTCAAAGAAAATACTAAATGCAAAAAGATTGTAACCAAAAACATCCAGGAAATCCAGGACACAATGAGAAGACCAAACCTAAGGATTATAGGTATAGATGAGAGGGAAGATTTACAAGTTAAAGGGCCAGTTAATATCTTCTATAAAATTTTGGAAGAAAACTTCCCCAGCCTAAGGAGAGAGATGCCCATGAATATACAAGAAGCCTATAGAACCCCAAACAGACTGGACCAGAACAGAAATACATCCCATCACATAATAATCAAAACTCCAAATGTACTAAACAAAGAAAGAATATTAAAGGCAGCGACAGAAAAAGGCCAAGTAACATATAAAGGAAGGCCTATCAGAATAACACCAGACTTCTCACCTGAGACCATGAAAGCTAGAAGATCCTGGGCAGATATCATGCAAACTCTAAGAGAACACAAACTTCAGCCAAAACTACTTTACCCAGCAAAACTCTCAATCGCCTTAGATGGAGACATCAAGGTATTCCATGACAAAACCAAATTTGAACGATATCTTTCCACAAATCCAGCCCTACAAAGGATAATAGGGGGAAAACACCAAGACAAAGACGGAAACTGCACCCAAGAAGAAGCAAGATATAAACCTCCTCTCATTAAACCCCAAAGAAGATAACCTCTCAAATATATAAATAAAAAATAAAATAAAATAAAAATAAATAAATAAAAATAATTTCAAAAATGTCTGGAGGTAATAATTACTATTCCTTAATATCTCTTAACATCAATGGACTCAATTCCCCAATAAAAAGACATAGATTAACAGACTGGATACGGAAACAGGACCCTATATTTTGCTGCATACAGGAAACACATCTCAGTGTTAAAGACAAACACTGCCTTAGAGTAAAAGGTTGGAAGACAATTTTACAAGCAAATGGTCTCAGGAAACAAGCTGGAGTAGCCATTCTAATATCAGATAAAATAGACTTCCAACCTAAAGTCATCAAAAGAGACTCAGATGGTCACTTCTTGCCGGCCAAAGGGAAAATCCACCAAGAAGAGCTCTCAATACTGAACATTTATGCTCCAAATACAAGGGCACCCTCCTTCGTAAAAGAAAACTTACTAAAGATAAAAGGACACATTACACCTAACACAATAATTGTGGGTGACTTCAACACTCCACTCTCCTCAATGGACCGATCAGGAAAGCAGAAACTAAACAAGGACACAGTGGAACTAACTGAAACTTTGGAACAATTGGATTTAACAGATATATATAGAACATTTATATCTAAATGTTAGATATAAATGTTCTAAATATATCTGTTAAAGCTAAAGCTAAAGAATATACGTTTTTATCAGCACCACATGGTACCTTCTCCAAAATTGATCATATAAATTGTGATCATTGGTCACAAGACAGATGTCAACAAATACAAGAAGATCGAGTTAATCCCATGCCTCGTATCAGATCACCATGGAGTAAGAGTGGTCTTCAATAGCAACAAAAACAACAGAAAGCCCACATACACATGGAAACGGAACAATACTCTACTCGATGACAACTTGGTCAAGGAAGAAATAAAAAAGGAAATCAAAGACTTTTTAGAATTTAATGAAAATGAAGGTACAACCTACCCCAATCTATGGGACACAATTAAAGCAGTACTAAGAGGAAAACTCATAGCTCTAAGTGCATCCAAAAAGAAACTGGAGAGAGCATACACTAGCAACTTAACAGCACACCTTAAAGCCCTAGAAAAAAAGAACTTAATTCACCCAGGAGGAGTAGAAGACAAGAAATCACCAAACTCAGGGCTGAAATCAATCAAGTAGAAACAAGAAAACCATACAAAGAATCAACAAGACCAGGAGCTGGTACTTTGAGAAAATCAACAAGATAGATAAACCCTTAGCCAGACTAACCAAAGGACACAGAGACTGTATACAAATTAACAAAATTAGAAAAGAAAAGGAGACATAACAACAGAAACTGAGGAAATTCAAAAGATCATCAGATCCTACTACAAAGGTCTACAATCAAAACAACTGGAGAATCAGGAAGAAATGGACAATTTCCTAGACAGATACCAAATACCAAAATTAAGTCAGCATCAAGAAGATCAGCTTAATAGTCCCATAACCCCTAAAGAAATAGAAGGGGGTATAGAAAGCCTCCCAACCAAAAAAAGTATGGGACCAGATGGTTTTAATGCAGAATTCTACCAGACCTTCAAAGAAGACTTAAGACCAATACTCTTCAAACTATTCCACAAAATAGAGACAGAAGGGACACTGCCCAACTCATTCTTCAAAGCCACAATTACGCTAATACCTAAACCACAAATAGATCCAACAAAGAAAGAGAACTACAGACCAAAATCTCTTATGAATATCGATGTAAAAATACTAAATAAAATTCTTGCCAACCGAATCCAAGAGCACATCAAAATGATCACTCACCATGATCAAGTAGGCTTCATCCCAGGGATGCAGGGAAGGTTTAATATATGGAAATCCATCAATGTAATCCACTACATAAACAAATGGAAAGAAAAAAAAAACCACATGGTCATCTCATTAGATGCTGAAAAAGCATTCGTCAAAATTCAGCATCCTTTCATGCTAAAAGTCTTGGAAAGAGCAGGAATTCAAGGCCTATACCTAAACATAGTAAAAGCAATCTACAGCAAACCAGTAGCCAACATCAAAATAAATGGAGAGAAACTTGAAGCAATCCCACTAAAATCAGGGACTAGACAAGGCTGTCCTCTCTCTCCATATCATTTCAATATAGTACTTGAAGTTCTAGCGAGAGCAATTAGACAACATAAGGAAGTCAAAGGAATCAAATTGGAAAGGAAGAAGTCAAACTATCATTATTTGCAGAGGATATGTTAGTTTACTTAAGCGACCCAAAAAACTCCACCAGAGAACTTCTACAGCTGGTAAACAACTTCATCAAAGTGGCAGGTTATAAAATTAACTCAAGCAAATAAGTAGCCTTCTTATACTCAAAGGAAAAGCAGACTGAGAAAGAAGTTAGGGAAATAACACCCTTCACAATAGCCACAAACAATATAAAGTACATTGGCGGAACTCTAACCAAACAGGCAAAAGATCTGTATGACAGGAACTTCAAGTCCTTGAAGAAAGAAATCAAAGAAGACCTCAGAAGATGGAAAAATATTTCTTGCTCCTGGATTGGCAGGATTAATATAGTAAAAATGGCCATCTTGCCAAAAGAAATATACAGATTCAATGCAATCCCCATCAAAATCCCAAATCAATTCTTCATAGATCTAAAAAGAGCAATTCTCAAATTCATCTGGAGCAACAAAAAACCCAGGATAGCTAAAACTATTCTCAACAATAAAAGGACTTCTGGGGGAATCTATATCCCTGACCTTAAGCAGTACTACACAGCAATTGTGTTAAAAACTGCATGGTATTGGTACAGCAACAGGCAGGGAGATCAATGGAATAGGATTGAAGACCCAGAAATTAACCCACAGTCTTATGGTCACTTGATCTTTGATAATGGGGCCACAACCATCCAGTGGAATAACGATAGCCTTTTCAACAAATGGTGCTGGTTCAACTGGATGTCAACATGCAGAAGAATGCGAATTAACCCACTCTTATCTCGTTGCACTAAGATAAACTCCAAGTGGATCAAGACCTCCACATAAAACCAGACACACTGAAACTATTAAAAAAGAAACTTGGGAAGACCCTGGAGGACATGGGCACAGGGGAAAAGTTCCTGAACAGAACACCAATAGCTTATGCACTAAGATCAAAAATTGACAAATGGGACCTCATAAAGTCACAAAGTTTCTGCAAAGCAAAGGACACTGTCAGAAAGACAAAACGGCAACCAACAAAGTGGGAAAAGATCTTCACCAACCCCACATCTGACATAGGGCTAATATCCAATATATACAAAGAACTCAAGAGGTTAGACTGCAAAAAAACATATAACCCTATCAAAAAATGGGTTACAGAGCTAAACCAAGAATTTTCACCAGAAGAAATTCATATGGCGGAGAAACACCTTAAGAGATGTTCAACATCATTAGTCCTCAGGGAAATGCAAATCAAAACAACCCTGAGATTCCACCTCACACCAGTCAGAATGGCTAAGATTAAAAACTCAAGAGACAACAAGTGCTGGCGAGGATGTGGAGAAAGAGGAACACTCCTCCACTGTTGGTGGGATTGCAAAATGGTAAAACCGCTCTAGAAATCAGTTTGGCGGTTCCTCAGAAAATTGGGCATGTCACTTCCAGAGGACCCTGGCATACCACTCCTGGGAATATACCAGAGGATTCCCCTGCATACAATAAAGACACATGCTCCACTATGTTTATAGCAGCCTTGTTTATAATAGCCAGAAATTGGAAGGAGCCCAAATATCCCTCAAAGGAGGAATGGATACAGAAAATGTGGTATATTTATACAATGGAATACTACTCAGCAATTAAAAATAATGGATTCATGCAATTTGTAGGTAAATGGTTAGTCCTGGAAAATATCATCCTGAGTGAGTTAACCCAATCACAAAAGAATACACATGAAATGCAATCACTGATAAGTGGATATTAATGAGGCCAGAAGCCCTAAATACTCAAGGCACAATTAGCAAGTCAAATGATTTTCAAGAAGAAGAAAGGAGAGGACCCTGGGCCTGTAAATATTTGATCCAGTTTTGTAGAGAATCCGTGGGGAGACTGGGAATGATTTGGGAATAGTTCGGGGGGAGAGGATTTATGGGACATATGGTGGGGGGGGACTGGGAAAGGGGAAAGCCTTTGGAATGTAAACATAGAATATAAAAAATAAAAATTAAAAAAAAAGAATATGTAAAGAGAAAAAAAAAAAGAAATGCAGGGGAACATGAATAGGGTAAAAGGCCTTACAATACAAACACAAAAATCACTTAAAGAATTCCAGGAGAATATGGATCAACACACAGAAGCCAATAAATAGGAAATGAAAAAATCACTTAAAGAAATGCAGGAGAAATTGAGTCAACATCCAGAAGTCATGAAAAGGGAAACCCAAAAATCTCTTAAAGAATTGCAAGAAATCACAAACAAACAAGAGAAGGAACTGAGCAAAACCATCCAGTATCTGAACACAGATGTAGAAACAACTGAAAAATCACAAAGGTAGACAACTTTGGAGATAGAAAGCCTTGGGAAGAAATCAGGTGTCATAGAAGCAAATATTAACAACAGGAAACAAGAGATAGAAGTAAGAATCTCAGATGCTGAATATACCATAGAAACCATTGACTCCACAGTCAAAGAAAATGCAAAGTGCAAAAGGCTTGTAACCCAAAACATCCAGGAAATCGAGGACACAATGAGAAGACCAAACCTAAGGATTATAGGGATAGATGAGAGTAAAGATCTACAATTTAAAGGGCCGGCAAATATATTCAACAAAATTATGGAAGAAAATTTCCCTAACCTAAAGAGAGGGATGCCCATGATGATACAAGAAGCACACAGAACTCCAAACACACTACCAGAACAGAAATAACTCCCATCACATAATAATCAAAACCTCAAACATACAAAACAAAGAAAGAATATTAAAGGCAGTAAGAGAAAAAGGCCAAGTAACATATAAAGGAAGACCTATCAGAATCACACCAGACTTCTCACCAGAGACCATGAAAGTTAGAAGATCTTGGGTGGATCTCATGCAGAATCTAAGAGAACACAAATGTCAGTCAATACTGCTATAACCAGCAAAACTCTCAGTCAACATAGATAGAGAAATCAAAATATTCCATGACCAGACCAAATTTACACAATATCTTTCCACTAACCCACCCCTACAAAAGATAATAGGAGGAAAACTCCAATACAAGGAGGAAAGCTACACCCTGGAAAAAGCAAGATAGTAACCTTCTTCCATCAAACTCAAAAGAAGATAACCACTCAAAAACAAAAATAACATCATTAATGGCAGGAAGAAATAATCACTATTCCTTAATATCTCTTAATATCAATGGACTCAATTCCCCAATAAAAAGACATTGACTAACAGACTGGATACAGAAACAGGACCCTACATTTTGCTGCATACAGGAAACACACCTCAGGGTCAAAAATGAACACTACCTTAGAATAAAAGGCTCAAAGACAATTTTACAAGCAAATGATCTCAGGAAGCGAGCTGGAATAGCCATTCTAATATCAGATAAAATTGACTTTCAACCTAAAATCATCAAAAGAGACAAAGAAGGTCACTCCTTGCTGGTCAAAGGAAAAATCCACCAAAAAGAACTCACAATTCTAAATATATATACTCCAAATGCAAGGGCACCCTCATTCTTAAAAGAAACTTTACTAAAGTTCAAAGCACACATTGCACCTAACACAATAATTGTGGGGGACCTGAACACTCCACTCTACTCAATGGACCGATCAGGAAAACAGAAACTAAACAGGGACACAGGGAAATTCATTGAAGCTTTCAGCCAATTGGATTTAACAGATTTTATATTTATATATATATATATATATATATATATATATATACACACACACATATATATATACTATACACATATACATATACATATACATATACATATACATATACATATACATATATATACATATACATATAGACATATATACATATATATATATAAAACATTTCATCATAAAGCAAAAGATTATACCTTTTTCTCAGCACCTCATTGTACCTTCTCAAAATCACCCATATAATTGGTCAGAAGACAGACCTCAACAAATATAAGAAGATTGAACTAATCCCATGCCCCTATCAGATCACCATGGAGTAAGAGTGGTCTTCAATAGGAACAAAAACAACAGAAAATCCACATACACATGGAGGTTGAGCAATATTCTACTCAATGATATCTTAGTCAAGGAAGAAATAAAGAAAGAAATCAAAGACTTTTTAGAATTTAATGAAAATGAAGGCACAACATACCCAAATCAATGGGACACAATGTAAGCATTGCTAAGAGGAAAACTCATAGCCCTGAGTTTCTCCAAAAAGGAACAGGAGAGAGAGCCTATACTAGCATCTTAATGGCACACCTGAAAGCTCTGGAACAAAAAGAAGCCATTTCACTCAGGAGGAGTAGAAGAGAGGAAAACATCAAACTCAGGGCTGAAATCAATCAAGTTGAAACAAAGAGAACCATACAAAGAATCAACAAAACCAGGAGCTGGATCTTTGAGAAAATTAAAAATATAGATAAACCCTTAGCCAGACTAACCAAAGGGCACAGAGACAGTATTCAAATTAAAAAAAAATTAGAAATGAAAAGGAAGATATAACAACAGAAACAGGAAATTCAAAAAATCATCAGATCCTACTGCAAAAGCCTATACTCAACACAACTGGAAAATCTGCAGGAAATGGGCAATTACCTAGACAGACACCAAACACCAAAATTAATTCATAATCAAATAGATCATCTAAACAGTCCCATAACCCCCAAAGTAATAGAAGGGGTCATAGAAAGTTTTCCAACCAAAAAAAGCACAGGACCAGATGGTTTTAGTGCAGAATTCTATCAGAACTTCAAAGAACTTAATACCAATACTCTTCAAATTATTCCACAAAATATAAACGGAAGGAAAACTACCCAACATTCTACAAAGCCACAAATATCCTGATACCAAAACCACACAAAGAACCAATTAAGAAAGAGAACTTCAGACCAATTTCCCTTATGAACATCGATGCAAAAATACTCAATAAAATTCATGCCAACTGAATCAAAGAAAACATCAAAATGATCATTCACCTTGATCAAGTAGGCTGCATCCCAGTGATGCAGGAATGGTTCAATATTCAGAAATCCATCAAAGTAATTCACAACATAAACAAGCTCAAAGAAAAAAATCACATGGTCATCTCATTGGATGCTGAAAAAGCATTTGACAAATTCAGCCTCCTTTCATGCTAAAAGTCTTGGAAAAAACAGAAATTCAAGGCCCATACCTAATATAGTAAAAGCAATTTATAACAGACTAGTAGCCAACATCAAAGTAAATGGAGAGAAACGTGAGGCAATCCCACTAAAATCAGGTACTAGACAAGGCTGACCCCTCTCACCATATCTTTTCAATATAGTAGTTGAGGTTCTTGCTAGAGCAATTCCACAACATAAGGAAGTCAAACGGATACAACTTGGAAATGAAGAAGTCAAACTATCACTATTCACAGATGATATGATAGTATACTTAAGTGACCCAAAGAACTGCACTAGAGAACTCCTACAGCTGATCAACAATTTCAGCAAAGTGGCTGGTTATAAAATCAACTCAAGCAAATTAGTAAACTTCCTATACTCAAAGGATTAGCAGGCAGAGGAAGAAATTAGGGAAATGACACCCTTCAGAATAGCCACAAACAATATAAAGTTTCTTGGTGTGACTCTAACCAAACAAGTGAAAGATTTATGTGACAAACATTTCAGTTCTCTGAAGAAGGAAATGGAAGAAGACCTCAGAAAATAGAAAAATCTTCCATGCTCGTGGGATGGCAGAATTAATATAGTTAAAATGGCACTCTTGCCAAAAGCAATATACAGATTCAACACAATCCCCATGAAAATCCCAACTTAGTTCTTCATAGAGTTAGAAAGAGCAATTCTCAAATCCATCTGGAATAACCCCCCCCCCCAAAAAAAAAAACAGGATAGCTAAAACTATCATCAACAGTAAAAGATCTGGGGGAATCAGTATCCCAGACCTCAAGCAATACTACAGAGGAGTAGTCTTAAAAACTGCATGGTATTGGTACAGTGACAGGGAGGTGGATCAATGGAATAGGATTAAAGACCCAAAATTGAAACCATACATCTATGGCTAATTGATCTTCAACAAAGAAGCTGAAAACATCGAGTGGAAAAATGACAGCCTTTTCAACAAATGGTGCTGGCTCAACTGGAGGTCAACATGCAGAAGAATGAGAATTGATCCACTCTTATCTCCTTGTACTAAGCTCAACTCCAAGTGGATCAAGGACCTCCACATAAAACCAGACACACTAAAACTAATAGAAATGAAACTGGGGAAGACCCTTGAGGATATTGGCTCCGAGGAAATTCCCTGAAAAGAACACCAATAGCTTATGCTCTAAGATCAAGAATAGACAAATGGGACCTCATAAAATTACAAAGTTTCTGTAAGACAAAAGACACTGTTAAAAGGACAAATCAGCAACCAACAAATTTGGAAAAGATCTTCACCAACCCTACCTCTGACAGAGGGCTAATATCCAATGTATTCAAAGAACTCAAGAAAATAGACCCAGAAAACTAAATAACCCTATCGAAAAATGGGGTACAGAGCTAAACAAAGCCTTTTCACCTGAAGAAATTTGGGTGGATGAGAAACACCTTAAAAATGTTCAACATCACTAGTCATTAGGGAAATGCAAAACAAAACAACCCTGAGATTTCACCTCATACCAGTCAGAATGGCTAAGATTAAAAACGCAGGAAATAGCAGGTGTTGGCAAGGATGTGGAGAAAGAGGAACACTCATCCACTGCTGGTGGGACTGCAAGTTGCTACAACCACTCTGGAAATCAGTCTGGCTGTTCCTCAAAAAACTGGACATGATACTTCCGGAGGACCCAGACATACCACTCCTGGATATATACCCAGAAGATTCTGCAGCATGCAAAAAGGATACATTCTCCATTATGTTTATAGCAGCCTTATTTATAATAGCCAGAAGCTGGAAATAACCCAGATGTCCCTCAATGGATTAATGGATAAATAAAATGTGATATATATACACAATGGAGTACTATTCAGCCATTAGAAACGATGAATTCATGAAATTCTTAGAGAAATGGATGAAGCTGCAGAACATCATACTAAGTGAGGTAACCCAGTCTCAAAAGAATACACATGGTAAGCAGTGGATATTAACCTAGAATCTTGGGACACCAAAGACACAATCCACATTTCAAATGATGTCTGACAAGATGGAAGGAGTGGACCCTGGTTCTGGAAAGCCTCAAAGCATTAGTGTAGGGGAATACCAAACAGGGAAGTGGGAAGGGGTGGATGGGGGAACATGGGGAGGGAAAAGGGCATGTGGAACCTTTGGGGGGCAGGGAACTTGGAAAATGGAAATGATATGTAAATATAGAATATATTCAATATAAAAATTAAAAAATAAAAACAATAGGGGACAAGATAGATGGCACAGTAATTAAGAGCCCTTGCAGATATTGCATAAGACCCTGATTTGGTTCCCAGCTCATACATCAGGCACCACATAACCACATGTTACATTAGATTTAGAGTATCTCATTTTCTCTTCTGGCCTCCTATTGTAACCATGTATGGACATGATACATGTGCATACATGCAGGTGTTCACACATACATAGTAAATGAAAATAATTTTTTGAAAATGAATAATAAATACTATTAGTTGTACTAATTATTATAATATATAATATTTTATAAATATTAAAATATTTTAAATAAACACGTTGAAACTGAAAAGAATGTATAAAATATTAAGTAGTAACAGCATCAGCAACATAGTGGAATAGAAATTTTAAGTACTTATCTCCTTGTAGAACCCGCATTTTGATAAACTATTTATATACAATAATACCTTCAGGAGAAATAAGGAGTTTGTGTGAGGGATTATTGATGTATTTATAAATAAAGATTAAAGAGAGGGGGATATGTTTGGTAAATATGTGGTGAGGTATGAGGAAAGGGGTTTCCTCGTTAGACCCATGGTGAAGCATCACTTTCCCCTGAGGAACCAGTCACAGGATAGTATAGCGTAGAATGGAGTTTACTCAGGGCATGGGGAGGGGTGTAAAGAAGTTAAGAGAGGCAGACAGACAAAGGCAGAGAGAGAGAGAGAGAGAGAGAGAGAGAGAGAGAGAGAGAGAGAGAGGGAGGGAGAGAGAGAGAGAGAGAGAGAAGACAAAAAAGTGGCAAGGGAAAAAGGACAGGTAACATTAGGTAACATGCAATGGCAGATCTATTAGAATCTCACATGACTTCTCAGCAAAACTCAGAATCTAGACTGGCCATGCTACCTCTAAAATAAATTAACAGGTGCGAACCAAAATTAATCCACCCAGCAGCATTCTCAATCATGATAGTTTGAGAAAAAAGACACATTAAGAAAAACCCAAATTCAAATAATATGTAAAATTCAGCCTTACAGAAAATGTTAGGGCAATATTAATATAGATAGAAAAAAGTATCACTGGTCATTAATACCTCTCAACATCAATGCATTCAACAAAATGACACAAGCTAAAAGACTGGATGCAACAACAGGATCTATTATTTTGCTATATACAAGAAACATATCTCAGGAAAAAAAATTACCCAATAGTAAAGGACTGAAAAAATATTTTCCAAGCAAACAGATCCAAGAAGGAAAGTAGAAGTAGAACGCCCATTCCAATATCTAATAAAATTGACTCTCATCCAATGTCAATGAAAAGAGACAGGGAAGGAAACTTTATATTCATCAAAGCAAAATCTAGCAAAATCATATCTCAGTTCTGAACAATTATGCCCCAAACACAAGGGCTTCTACATTTTTAAAAGAAATGTTATAATAGTTTAAATTGCTTTAAACATATCAATCACCACACCCTTAGTAGTGGGAGACTTCAGCACTCCATCTCACCAATTGACAGGTCAACCAGACCTATCCAGGCACAACATATCCAGAATATTCCTAGGAGTGGTATAGCTGGGTCCTGAAGTAGAAATATTCCCAATTTTCTGAGAAGCTGCCAAATTGATTTTCAAAGTGGTTTTTTTAAGGTTGACCTCTGACTGCTAGTGGAGTAGTGCTCCCCTTATTATTCCACATCCTCACCAGTATGTGCTCTCTCTTTAGTTTTGAATCTTAAACATTACAATTTGTGTAAGGTGAAACATCAGAGTAGTTTTAGTTGCATTTCCTTGATGACTAAGTACTTTGAACATTTCTTCAAGTACTTCTCAGATATTCAAGATTCTTCTGGGAATATTACAAAAAGATGATCTACTGTCACACAAGGACCCTTGCCCATTATGTTCATAGCACTTTTTTGTTTTTGTAATAGCTAGAAACTGGAAACAACCTAGATGCCCCCGAGTGAAGAATGGATAAAGAAAATGTGGTGCATCAATACAATGGAATACTTTTCCGATATTAAAAATACAGACATTTGAAATGTAAATAAATAAAATATCCAATAAAAGTTACAAAAACACCTGACAGAAATGAATTTTGCAAGCAAGTAGATGGAACTTGAGAATATCATTTTAAGTGAGGTAGCTCAGACACTAAATGACAAACATGATATGTAATCGCTTATAAGTGGATACTAGCCATAAAATACAAGATACTCATGCTACACTCCACAGACCGAAAATAGTTACAGGAGGAGGAAGGATTCCAGGAGCTGTCAAGGAGAAGCTAAAACCTAGGAGGTTATCTTCCTGAGATGGTTCCATTATGGCTTAAAAAAATCTCTGACAAATTAGCTCTTGTAGGCAAGGCCCAAGAAATTTCATTTTTGGTATTACGTTATTATTAGCTCACCCCTTTGAGGAACAGATCAAGGAAGATGCAGTGTCTTATGGTGATGCTGTATAGATAAATAGATGACTTCTTAATTCTTCATGATGATCCTATCATAAATCCTATATTTAAATTAATACTTCTTAAGTTCTTTTATAATAGGACTACTACTGAGTCCTCTCTGATTATTAAAAGTGAAATGAGAACTCTGCCAGTCTTCCAAGTGTCTGGAGTTTATTACTTCTGAGACAGCAAGCAGGCATTTGCAACTTAGAGTACATTCCAAGTGGTTGTAAAACCATTAAACAAAGATTATTAAAAGGGAACTAACAATTCACTATAGCCACTAAGAATATAAAATATTGACTAGGTATATCTATATCTATATCTATATCTATATCTATATCTATATCTATATCTATATCTATATCTATATCTATATCTATCTATATCTATCTATCTATCTATCTATATATATATATATATCCCCACTAATAACTTAGTCATAAAAGTTATGTTTTTTAACTATACATGAGCCTGAAGAACTGGTGAAAGGTTATGAATGATTAGCCAGATAATTACTCTTAATGTATATGCATGTAAACTTTTTCTGTTGTAAACTTCTTATTCAATTTGTCCTTGAACTTCTAGTGAACACAGCATATTGATATACTGAAGTGGAAACTCACTGTTTGTTTTTAAAGTCAACTTTGTCAAATGATGTTTTGCCTGGGCACACAGGTGAATGGATGCCTTGCTATAGCAAACACATGAAAGTATGTTTTCCTGAAGCAGACACAGGTGAAAGGATGTTTTGTTCATGTGAAAAGACATGTAATGAAGGAGTACAACTATTACCCTACAGACAGTCAGAGAGGAGCACTGAACATTGGTTTGGTTTGCTCTGCCTCCCTATTCTTCACCAACAATATAAACATATTGGTGCCTTACAGAGTATTGTTGAGCTCAACTTGTGGTAACACTGCCATTGAAAGAAACTCCTCAAAGAACTGCTCCTAGGGTTCCTATGGCAACTTGCTGCTTCAGCAGGCTTGCCTCAGGCTGGTTGGCATACCTTGCAGTTTTTTTATGATTAAACAACAGCTGCTGGTGGTTCATACCTGATGTCTGCCTGCTGAAAGGACTGGACTATAGCTGCTGTTTGTGTGTGGTATCTGCTTGCCTAGAGCAATGGTCTTCAGCTGCTGAGTCATATTTGGTGTTTGTTATGGGACTGAACTGCTGAGAAAGAAGATCGAGCTTATCCCCAAAGAACAATTGCTAAACAGGTTGTCTTCCCCATATCCTAATAACTTCTCTGTTCTAATACCCCTGCTGGGTGGTGTGCTAGAGGAGAGGTTGAACGATTGTTAGAAGTAGGTTGCAAAAAACTTTATGCCAACACTATACTTTTATGATACTTCTACAGTTTCTGCTAGGATTCTAGTTCAATATAGATAATTGAATTTTATTAGAAATTTAGTTTTTATTATTTTCTTGGTTTGGGAGACAAATATTCCATAAATATCAGACATTGTAAAATGTGCTTTATTTAGTTATCCTTATATTGCTATGAGGAGACATCAGGAACAAGGCAGCATGTAAGAGAAAGCTCCCCAGTGGGATCTTCATATAATCTGTGATAGTCATGGTGTTGAGGATGGGTGCAGACTGAAATGAGACTGGAAAAATAGTTGAGAGATTATCTTATCTGCAGGCAGCCACACACACACACACACACACACACACACACTCATGGGAAGAAAGAGAGAGAGAGAGAGAGAGAGAGAGAGAGAGAGAGAGAGAGAGAGAGAGAGAGAGAGAGAGAGAGAGAGAGAGAGAGGACTAGGCACCTGTAATAAGTTTTTGAAACTTCAGCCCAGCTTCCCACCACAGTAACATACTTTCTCCAACAAAGGCCTACCTCATAATCTTTCCTAAGTAGTAAAAAACAGGAAACCAAATATTCAATTATATGCATCAAAAAAAAAAAAAACAGTTTTCACCCAACCTATCTATCATAAGCCCATGTTTGTGTATTTTTTCACTGTGGAGATTATATATATATATATATATATATATATATATATATATATATATATATAATATAAATACATATATGTGTGTGTGTATATGTGTATATATATATGTATATATACATATATATAGAAATATAGATATAGATATATAGTTATAGATATATATACACATGATATGTAATATTTATATTAGCTTTGCTCTAGAGTAATTTTCAAGAAAATACACAAACTATTCAATACCACAAGAAAAACAATATAAGTATCATTATTCCAAACTGCCTGATTATTTCTTACTGGAAAATTCTAGAAGTTTAGAAATTTCTAGTGTTGAAAATTGATTCATGTCATATTTTGAACTTATAGGAAAGTTCAGAATTTTTGTTTATTAACCGTCCATAGAATTTAATCATAGTATCAGGGAGTCTCCTTCTAGAAGCTATGTCTGGACTCTGGAAACAACCAGATCCTTATGTTATGAAGTTTCCTTCTTGTGACTTTTCTCTTGAAATATCTCATCCAAACTGAGGTAGCTTTCTGACTCTCAAGAATTCCTGTTTTTGTTATCTGATCTCTAACTCTCTGGTACCGAGAGTTCATGCTTCACTCATTTCCACTTATGTGTTTGGCTCATTCAGAAAATTGGTTATCCCCCTTATTTCATTTACTTTGAAAGCAAAATGTTATGTATTTAGATTATACCTATAAAACAAAGGTTTGTTTAGATTTCTGTCTATGCAAAAGTGACTTTGTAAAAAATGTCTGAGTCTATACAGACGGGGAAATGTATATTAATAAAGGTGTGGCTTTTCCACCTCTGGATCAGAGACACCCTTAGTCATAGTGTGCCATCTCCAAGCACTGCAGAAAGCCAGCTATACACCCAGGAGCCAGCTAGGAGGAGACAGACCAGAGGCCTCTGGTGGGGGCCTTCCGGGTTTCCAACTCAGGATCAGGAACACCCTCGGCCTCAGCATCACTCCATCTCCAAGCAGGGCAGGAGGCCAACTATGCACAGAGCAGCCAGCTGGGAGGAGACAGCCTGAGCATGTAAGTGGGCCCTGCACAGTGGAGGAGGTAATCCAGGGCCTCTAGCAGGAAGGAGCCTTCCAGTTTCCACCTCTGGATCAGGGACACCCTCAGCCTCATTGTGCCATCAGTCTGAAGGCCTCTGGGTGGGTGGGTGGGGCTTCTGGTTTTACCTCTAGATCAGGAGCACTCTCAGCCACTGCTCACAGGGCAGTAGGTCAGATATAGACCCATCAGCCGGTGAGGAGACAGCCAGCACAACTGCATCCAGAGCTGATCAGGGCTGTAGAGATCCTCAGTTTGGAGCCAGCTCTTCTGACTTTGAGAAGAGGTGCTCTGCCATCTTGACTCAAGGACAACAGAGAGATCTGACAATGCCAGGCTAACAGGAGGTTCAAACATGAACCAATGACGATAACACGAACTAACTCCAGAGATAACCAGATGGCAAAAGGCAAATGAAGAAATGTTACTAACAGAAATCAAGGCAATATGGCAGCATTTGAACCCAATTTTCCAACCACAGCAAGTCTAAGATACCCCAGCACACAAGAAAAACAAGATTTGGATTGGCCTCGGGACACCGCAGACTGCTGGGGTCAGGTGTGTGGACAGAGACCTAGCCTAGCTAGACTACCCGATCAGGCTCTTGCCTGTGCCCAGAGCCAGAGCAGGTTGGCGGGAGAAGGTCTGTGCACCTACAGCTTTGCGGCTGTTGCCGACCACTGGGGACTGGCTCACCAGGCTTGCAGAGAGGCTGCCATCTTCCTGTTAGGCTGTGGAGGCTGTGTGTCCTGTGGGCTGTTGTCAGCTGGGGTCAGGTGTGTGGACTGAGACCTAGCCCAGCATAGACTACCCTGTCAGGCTCTTGCCTGTGCACAAATCCAGAGGAGCTCAGAGGGAGATCTGTGCACCTACAGCTTGCCCCGGCTGTTGCTGACCACTGGGGTCTGCCTCCCTCAGCTTGCAGCGAGGCCGCCATCTTGCCTCAGGTCACTGTGGACAACCAGCCACTGGGGCCAGGTGCATGGACAGAGACCTAGCCTAGCATCGACTACCCTGCCAGGTTCTTGCCTGCACCCAGAGCCAGATCAGTTTGGTGGGCAGTCTCTGCAACTACCACCATGTGCAACAACCTGCTCACAGGTCTGTGCCTGGAGTATAGCCAGAGGCCAATATCTTGCCTCAGGACACCACAGACAGCTGACCAGACAGAGACCTGTAGACTGAGAGCGCCACTATCTAGGTTCCAGCAGTCCAACCAGGGAACCTCGGGTCCTGCAGGAAATCCTGTGGTTAGACAGAGCCCTGAGATCTGCCACCATCTTGGAGCTGGTGGCCTGAACAGGTCACCATAGAGAACCAGCAGAGGAGCCGAGGTCACCATAAAGATCTAAAAGACAAGCCCAGATCGGTGGGGGGAAAAAAAAAGATCTGATTCTTAAGATTTGGATTTAAAAACACTGGTCATTATGCTGCTAGAGGAACACAAAAAAGACATAAACAAACCTCTTAAAGAAATGCAGGGGAACATAAATAGGTTAGAAGCCCTTACAATGGAAACACAAAAATCACATAAAGAAATCCAGGAAAACATGGGTCAACAGATAGAAGCCAAAAAGAGGAAATGAAAAAAATCACTTAAAGAAATGCAGGAGAAATTGAGCAAACAGGCAGAAGTCCTGAGAAAGGAAACACAAAAATCTCTTAAAGAATTACAGGAAAACACAAACAAACAAGTGAAGGAACTGACCAAAACCATTCAGGATATAAAAACAGAAGTAGAAACAATGAAGAAATCACAAAGGGAGACAACATTGGAGATGCAAATATCAACAAGAGAATAAAAGAGATAGAAGTAAGAATCTCAGATGTCGAAGATACCATAGAAACCATTGGCTCAATAGTCAAAGAAAATGCAAAATGAAAAACGCTTGTAACCCAAAACATCCAGGAAATCCAGGACACAATGAGAAGACCAAACCTAAGGATTATAGGGATATAGCTGAGAGTGAAGATATACAACTTAAAGGGCCAGCAAATATCTTCAACAAAATTATGGAAGAAAACTTCACCAACCTAAAGAGAGAGATGACCATGAATATACAACAAGCCTACAGAACTCCAAACAGACTGGGCCAGAACAGATATAACTCCCATGACATAATAATCAAAACCCCAAATGTACTAAACAAAGAAAGAGTATTAAAGAGAGTAAGAGAAAAAGGTCAAGTAAGATATAAAGAAAGACCTAACAGAATTACACCAGATTTCTCACCAGAAACCCCAAAAGCTACAAGTTCCTGGGCAGATATGCAGACTCTGAGAGAACACAAATGTCAGCCAAGACTACTATACCCAGCAAAATTCTCAATCACCATAGATGGAGAAACCATATATCCCATGACAAAACCAAATTTACAAATCTTTCCACAAACCCAGCCATACTAATGATAATAGGAGGAAAACTTCAATAAAAGGTGTGAAACTACACCCTAGAAATAGCAAGATAGTAACCTTTTTTCATCAAACCCAAAAGAAGATAACCACTCAAATATAAAAATAACATCAAAAATGACAGGAAGTGATAATCACTATTCCTTAATATCTCTAAATATCAATGGACTCAATTCCCCCAATAAAAAGACATAGACTAAAAGACTGGATACAGAAACAGGACCCTACATTTTGCTGCATACAGGAAATACACCTCAGTGTAGAAGACAAACACGACCTTAGAGTAAAAGGTTGGAAGACAATTTAACAAGCAAATGGTCTCAGGAAAGGAGCCATAGTAGTCATTGTAATATCAAATAAAATGGACTTTCAACCTAAAATCATCAAAAGAGAAACAGAAGGACACTTCTTGCTGGTCAAAGAAAAAATCCACCAAGAAAAACCCTCAATTCTGAACATCTATGCTCCAAATGCAAAGGCACACTCATTCGTAAAAGAAACTTTACTAACGTTAAAAGCACATATTACACCTACCACAATAATTGTGGGTTACTTCACTCCACTATCCTCAATGGACCAATCAGAAACTAAACAGGGACACAGGGAAGCTAATTAACACTTTGGACCAATTAGATTTAATATATATATATATATATATATATATATATATACACACACACACACACACACATACACACACACACACACACACACACACACAGAGAGAGAGAGAGAGAGAGAGAGAGAGAGAGAGAGAGAGAGAGATTTTCATCCTAAAGAAAAATAATATACCTTTTTTTCAGCACCTCATGGTTCCTTCTCCAAAATCGATCATATAGTTGGTCACAAGACAGACCTCAACAAATATAAGAAGATCAAACTAATCCTATGCCTCCTATCAGATCACAAAGGAGTAAGAGTGGTTTTCAATAGCAACAAAAACAACAGAAAGCCCACATACCCACAGAGGCTGAACAATATTCTACTCAATGATACCTTAGCCGAAGAAGAAATAAAGTAAGCAATCAAAGACTTTTTAGAATTTAATGAAAATGAAGACACAACAAACCCAAATCCATGGGGCACAATGAAAGCAGTGCTAAGAAGAAAACTCATAGCCCTGAGTGCCTCCAAAAAGAAACAGGAGAGAGCATATAATAGCAGCTTAACTGTGCACCTGACAGCTCTGGAACAAAAAGAAGCTAATTCACCCAGGAGTAGCAGACAGGAAATCATCAAATTCAGGGCTGAAATCAATCAAATGGAAACAAAGAGAACAATACAAAGAATCAACAAAACCAGGAGCTGGTTCTTTGAGGAAATTAACCCTGTGCCAGACTAAACAAAGGGCATAGAGACAGTATCCAAATTAACAAAATTAGAAATGAAAAGGGAGATATAACAACAGAAATGGAGGAAATTCAAAAAATCATCAGATCCTACTACAAAAGTCTATACTCAACACAACTGGAGAATCTGGGGGAAATGGACAATTTCCTAGAGATATAGCAAATACCAAAATTAAATCAAGATCTAAATGATCATCTAAACAGTCCCATAACCACCAATGAACTAGAAGGGTTCATAGAAAGTCTTCCAACCAAAAACAGCATAGGACCAGACGGTTTTAGTGCAGAATTCTATCAGATCTTCAAAGAACTTAATACCAATACTCTTCAAACTATTCCACAAAATAGAAACGAAAGGAAAACTACCCAACTCATTCTACAAAGCCACAATTACCCTGATACAAAAACCACACAAAGATCCAACTAAGAAAGAGCACTTCGGACCAATTTCCCTTATGAACATCAATGCAAAAATACTCAATAAAATTCTTGCCAAATGAATCCAAGAACACATCAAAACGATCATTCACCATGATCAAGTAGGCTTCATCTCAGTGATGCTGGGATGGTTCAATATAAGGAAATCTATCAAAGTAATCCACTACTCAAACTCAAGAAGAAAACTCGAACTCAAAGAAAAAAAAACACATGGCCATTTCATCAGATGCTGAAAAACATTTGACAAAATTCAGCATCCTTTCATGCTAAAAGTCATGGAAAGAACAGGAATTCAAAGCCCATACCTAAATGTACTAAAAGCAATGTACAGCAAACCAGAAGCCAACATCAAAGTAAATGGAGAGAAACTTGTAACAATCCCACTAAAATCAGGCACTAGACAAGGCTGCCCCATCTCACCATATCTTTTCAATATAGTACTTGAGGTACTAGCTAGAGCAATTCAACAACATAAGGAAGTCAAAGGGATTCAAATTGGAAAGGAAGAAGTCAAACTTTCACTATTTGCAGATGATTTGATAGTATAATTAAGTGACCCAAAAAACTCCACCAGAGAACTCCTACAGCTGATAAACAACTTCAGCAAAGGGGCTGGTTATAAAATCAACTCCAGCAAATCATCAGCCTTCCTATACTCAAAGGATAAGCAGGCTGAAAAAGAAATTAGGGAAATGATACTCTTCACAATAGCCACAAACTATATAAAGTATCTTGGTGTGACTCTAAACAAGCAAGTGAAAGATTTGTATGACATGAACTTTAAGTCTCTGAAGAAAGAAATTTTAGAATACCTCAGAATATGGAAAAATCTTCCATGCTCTTGGATTGGCAGGATTAATATAGTAAAAATGGCCATCTTGCCAAAAGCAATATACAGATTCAATGCAATCACTATCAAAATCCCAACTCAGTTCTTCATAGAGTTAGAAAGATCAATTCTCAAATTCATCTGGCATAACAAAAAACCCAGGATAGCTAAAACTATTTTTAACCATAAAAGAACATCTGGGGGAAATCAGTATCCAGGACCTCAAGCAATACTACAGAGCAGTAGTGTTTAAAAACTGCATGGTATTGGTACAGTGACAGGCAGGTGGATCAATGGAATAGGATTGAAGCCTACGAAATGAACCCACACATCTATGGCCACTTGATCTTCGACAAAGGATCTGAAAACATCCAGTGGAACAAAGATAGCCTTTTCATCAAATGGTGCTGTCTCAACTGGAGGTCAGCATACAGAAGAATGTGAATTGATCCACTCTTATCTCCTTGTACCAGCCTCAACTCCAAGGGGATAAAGGACCACCACATAAAACTAGACACACTGAAACTAATAGAAAAGAAACTGGGGAAGACCCTTGAAGACATTGGCTAAGGGGGAAAGTTCTTAAACAGAACACCAATAGCTTATGCTCTAAGAACAAGAATTGACAAATGGGACCTCATAAAATTACAAAGTTTCTGTAAGGTAAAAGACATGTTCAAAAGGACAAATAGGCAACCAATAAATTGGGAAAAGATCTTCACCAACCCTACATCTGACAGAGGGCTAATATCCAATATGTACAAAAATCCCAAGAAGCTAGACCCCAGAAAACCAAATAACCCTATCAAAAAGTGGGATACAGAGCTAAACAAAGACTTTTCACCATGAAGAATTTCAGATGGCTGAGAAGCACCTTAAGAAATGTTCAACATCATTACTCATTAGAGAAATGCAAATCAAAAAACCCTGAGATTTCACCTCACACCAGTCAGAATAGCTAAGATTAAAAACTCAGGAGACAGCAGGTGTTGGCGAGGACATGGAGAAAGAGAAACACTACTCCACTGCTGATGGGATTTTAAGCTGGTACAACCACTCTGGAAATCAGTGTGCAGGTTCCTCAGAAAACTGGGCATGACACTTCTGGAGGACCTTGCCATACCACTCCTGGGCATATACCCAGAGGATTCCCCAGCATGTAATAAGGACACATGTTCTACTATGTTCATAGCAGCCTTATTTATAATAGGCAGGATCTGGAAAGAACCCAGATGTCCCTCAACGGAGGATTGATACAAAAATTGTGGTATATATACACAATGGAGTACTAATCCATTCATTGGATTAAACAATGAAATAATCATTGGAGAAACAATGAATTCATGAAATTCGTAGACAAATGGAGGGAGCTGAAGAACACCATACAAAGTGAGGTATCCTGTCTCAAAAGAATACCCATGGTATGCACTCACTGATAAGTGGTTATTAGCCTAGAATCTTGGAATACCCGACACAATTCATATATCAAATGATGTCTGAGAAGAAGGAAGGAGTGTCCCATGGTTCTGCAAAAGCTCAATGAATCAGTGTAGGGGAATACAAGAACAAGGAAGTGGGAAGTGGTGGATGGGGGAACAGGAGGAGGGTAAAGGGCATATGGGATTTTGGGGGGAATGGGTAGCCAGGAAAGGGGAAATTTCCTAAAATATAAATAAAGGATATATTTAATAAAAAAAAGAAAATCACAAAAAAAAGAAATAGTAAAAAGAAAAAAAAAGAAAGGTATGGTAGTAAAATTTTCAGCTAATATTAATTTTATTAAAAACATGTATATATAGAATATCTTTCACTAAAGCAAGAGAAGACTTTAAAATCTGAATACAGAAAATATGAAACACTTAATATTTTTTCATTACTTAAAATAACATGTCTACAATCACAATGGGCAAATATTAGGATTTATTCATTGAATAATGTATAAGTATAAATAGTTTTACGATTGAAAGACAGAGGTTAATTACTTTTTTCATTATTTGGAAGGTTGATGAACTCTGTCAATTATATCAGAAGCTAAATTAAATACAAACACCCGTTCAAAATGTATCCAGAAAAATTTGATTCCATTTACTTTTAAATATTATCTGCATTTGTAGTTAAACAAAAAGAAAGCACCTCATTACTGCTGACAGATATAATATATAAAATTTGCCAGAGTATTTATAATGCATTTTGCCATCATTCATGCTATATTTTCTAATTGTTTTATTTCTAGTATTTAAATAAAGCCTGAATATTAATAAACGAAATTATCACTAAAAGCATCTAGTTTGATGCCATCCTTCAATGGCATGCCTACCTGAATTATATTTTAACTACTAAACTGTCAATTGTGTAGTTTTGGTTATACTACTGTTCAATTGTAGTAGATATTTAATCTCAAATCAGAGTTTCTACCCTGATCATTCAGTTCCCAGATAAAAGACAGACGTCTTCAGTATTTATAATAACCTTTAATCAGCACCAATGATGGGCAGATATCTACCCATAGTGCTATAATATTCATTTCCCTATCAATTATTAGAAGTTATAACTGGCTATATTCCAAATGGGTTGCTCTTAACTCCAATTTGTCAGCACTCATGGCCATGTTTTCACGATTCTCTTACTTGCTCCTGGCCTCTCTCTTCTTTCTTCTCTCTCTCCTCCTAATGATCCCTGCCTTTGACCACATGCCCAGGAGCCAAAGAACTCTACCTATCTCCAGTCCAGCTATAGGCTTCAGGCATTTTGTCTACCAATCTGCAATAACTTGTGAGGCAAAGTTACTTAGTGTCACTTGGGTCTACTTAGAGATATGCTCATCCCTGGGGGCAACACAGCCTTGGTGGCCAGTGTTTATCATTATACTACATAGCAAAAGACAAAACCTCAACATTCAGGTCAATTATTTCTCTGTCTCTGGATATTACAGAAGGTACATCAATGCTATAATGCAGTGTCATGTGTTTATTAATTACAGTTTTAGTATATTTCCCTATAAAGTCATTTGTGTATATTCATACCAACTATAATATCTATAGAAATATAGGCATTGCTTCACTGACTAGTGTTGCTTTTATTATTTTAGTTTTTGTTGCTTGTTTGTTTTTAGCTCAACATATGCCAAGGTCATTCAGTAAGAGGTTACCACAATTGTGAAAATACCCACACTGGTTTCTCCTGTGAGGCATTGTTTTGACTAATGATTGATGTAGGAGATCTCAGACAGTTTTAAATAGTACAAACCCTCACCTGCTGGTTTTCAGTATGTAAGAAATTATTCTGACTCCCCTTCCAGCCTGCACCTTCTGCCAGGGCAGATTCCCAGCTTGTCTGCTCTTCTGTAGACTCAATAATCTGAAGGCGTCCCAGGAGTTCAACTATTAGCAGGGCAACTAACCCAACTATCTGAAAAGCTTCCCTAGAGTCCTGATACACACAAGGCAACACACCCCGCAGTTTGAAGGCCTCTCGGGAGAACAGCTACCTACTGGGAAACAGCTTGAGTGTTCATCTGAAGACCCTACAGACTGAAGGCCTCATAGGAGGTCTGCTATGGTCATGGCCACAGGCCTCCCAAGATAACTGTAGTAACCCAGGGACACATGAAGTAGGCTCCAGACAGAGATACCCACACCAGCTGGCTGAACCTCTCAGGAGACATCCATATCAGACTCCTGCCAGGAAGTACTTCTTAGCATCAGCTATAGTGTCTGGGTTTGATTGGTGCATATAGGATGGATGCCCAGGTGGGACAGTCTCTGGATGTCCTTTCCTTCAGTCTCTTTTCTACTCTTTGTCCCTGTATTTCCTTTAGACAGGAGCAATTCTGGGTTAAATTTTCAGAAAGTGTGGGTGTCCCCATCATTCTTCAACTGGGGGCCAGTGCCCAACCCCTAGATATGTTCTCTACAGGTTCCCTCTCCTTTGTTGGGTATTTCAGCTACTGTCATCCCTGTTGAGTCCCAGAAGCCTCTTGCTTTTTTGCATCTGGGACTTTCCCTTGGCTATACCCATTCCCCATCCCCCATCGCTACGCACCTCTGTTCAATTTCCTGACTCTCTCTCTCTCTCTCTCTCTCTCTCTCTCTCTCTCCATCTCCCAAATCTCCTCCCACACCTGATCCTGCCCCCCCATTTTACCTCCTCTCTTCCTCCTAGATAATAGCCATCTAACAAAGACAAAAGGAGTGACTCACACATGCATAATTCTACCTACAATAACAAGCATTACAGGAACTAACAATGATCTGTCTATAATATCTCTCAATGATAATTGACTCAATTCCCCAAATAAAACGACATAAGCTAACAGACTGGATACACAAAGAGGCTCCAGCATTTTGTTACATACAAGAAAAACACTTCAGTAACAAAGACAGTCACTACCTCAGAGTAAAAGGGTGGAAAATAGCCTTCCAAGAAAATGATCCCAAGAAAAATGCTGAAGTTGATATCCTAGTATCCAATAAAATAGACTTTCAACCAAAAGTTATCAGGCAATATTGGGACTTCTTATTCACCAAAGGAAAAATCCCCCAAGAGATTTTTGATCCACCATTTTTGATCATCTGTGCCCCTAATTCAAGGGCACCCACATTTATAAAAGAAACATTAGTGAAGCTCAAAACACACATTGTACCTCATACAATAATAGAGGGAGATTTCAACACCCTACTCTCACTAATGGACAGGAAGGACATTGAAACAGAAAGTAAACAGATGGATGTTATGAACCAAATGGATTTAACAGATATTTACAGAACATTTCACCCTAATACAAAAGAATATACCTTCTTCTCAGTAACTCAAAGTACCATCTCTAAAATTGACCACATACTCAGTAACAAAACAAGCCTCAACCAATACAAGAAGCTAGAAATAATCCCATGTACTTGATCAGATCACCATGGCCTGAGACTGGTTTTTAATAAGAAAAAAAAAAAACCACCTACGCATGGAAATTGAACAACTCTCTAATCACTGATAACTTGGTCGGGGAAGAAAACATAAAAGAAAATAAGACATTTTAGAATTTAATGAAAATGAAGGCAAAACACACCCAAACTCATGAGACACAATGAAAGTAGTGCTAAGTGGCAAACTCATAGCACTGGGGGCCTCCATGAGGAAATGGGCGTGAGGATACACTAGCAGTTTAACATCACATATGAAAGCTTTACAATAGAAAGAAGCTGATACACCCAAGAGGAGTAAATGGGAGGAAATCATTAAACTCAGGGCTGAAATCAACCAAGGAGAAACAAAAAGAACTATACAAAGAATCAATAAAACCAGGAGCTGATTCTTTGAGAAAATCAACAAGATAGACAAACCATTAGCCAGAATAAATAGAGGGCTCAGAGACAGTACCCAAATTAACGAAATCAGAAGTGAAAAAAAAAAAGAAATAACAACATTAACTGAGGAAATTTAAAAAATCATCAGATTCTACTACAAACGCCTATACTCAACAAAACTGGAAAATCTAGATAAAGTGGAAGATTTTCTAGACAGATAGTGCATACCAAAGTTAAATGAAGATCAGTAAACTATCTAAACAGGCCCCCATATACCATAAGAAAATAGAAGTCATTATAATCCCCCATACAATAAAAGGCCAGGGCAAGATGGCTTTAGTGCAGAATTCTACAAGACCTTCAAAGAAAAGCTAATACAAATACTCTTCATAATATTCTACAAAATAGAAACAGAAGGAACACTACATAATTCATTCTATGAAGGCACAATTACTCTTATACCTAAAACATCAAGGACCCAACAAAACAATGTGAATTTCAGACTAATTTCACTTATGAATATCAATGCAAAATACTCAAAATAATCTTGCAAACCAACCCCAAGAATGTATTAAAACCATCATTCATCATATTCAATTAGGGTTCATCTCAGGGATGCAAGGTTGGTTCAATGTACAAAAATCCATTAAGGACAAAATCCATAATCCACAGCATAAAAAACCTCAAAGGAAAAAAACACATGATCATCTCATTATATGATTAAAAATCCTTTGTAAAATACAACATCCCTTCATGTTAAAAATATTAGAGAAATCAGGATTTCAAGGCCCATGCTTAAACATAATAAAAGCAATCTATAAAAAATCAACAGCCAATATCAAATTTAATGGAGCAATCCATTTAATTAATTGAAGCAATCCCACTAAAATCAGGGACAAGATAAGGCTGCCCACTCTCCCAATATCTATTCAATATAGTACTGGAAGTTCTAGCTAGAGCAATAAAGTAACAATTGGAGATCATGGGGACACAAATTGGCAAAGAAGAAGTCAAGGTTTTACTATTTGCAGATGTTATGATTGTATACATAAGGAACACCCAAACTTCTATCAAAGACTTACAGCTAATAAACAAAGTCAGTGAAGTGGCTGGATATAAAATTAACACAAATACATCAGTGTCTTTTCTTTATTCAAATGGCATAATAAAGCAACATAGTAAACTAGCTTTCAAAATTATTCATATTTTTTAGTGATTTACAGTGTGGAAAAGGAAATTTTTACAAGATCACATGCCTATATGAAAAGTTACAGATAACCAATGCTGCTGAGAGTCGGAGATGCAGTCTTACAGAGAAGAGCATAGTAATATATTATCCAATCCCACCCATATATGTGGTCAGTTTTAAACATATATTCACAAGCAACACTAAGAGGACCCAGTCTGGTGTGTGTGTGTGTGTGTGTGTGTGTGTGTGTGTGTGTTTATGCACACTTGCATGTTTGTGTGTGCCTTTATGTATAAAACAATAATAAAGGAATAATAGATAATATGGAAGAGAGAGGTGGAAATGATGTAAATACCATAGGAAATATTTTAAAATTCAAATTTTAATTTAAAATAGCCAGAGTACTTATTCATTATAAAAGACTGTAATGAGTAGCATGGATACAAATGAATCCAAGCAGCAACACAACTGGGTTCAAGAGATTCTTGTAAGGAAAGCCGTCACAATCAATACTACTAGTGAGCAGACTATAAATTTACAGGTAGTCAAAGGGCAGAGTTCAAAATCTCCCTGCAGTGATGGTCAATGTAAAATGAGAAATGGTCAAACATTTAAATAACAAATAAACTTTAAAATAATGTTACCTTTTCAGGAAAACCATAAGAACCCAATACTTTTTCCTTTGCTTTTTTAGTAAAAATACTCTCTGCTGAACTGTAACAAACACATAACAACTACACAGCTGAAGGAACAGACCAGGGTTGGTGAATATGTAGACCCAATCTGTGGGTTTCCTCTGGTGCCTAAAAGAGCAGACAGTTCACCGATATAACTTAAAAATATTTCAAGATTATGACCAGTTGAGTTCTGGAATATTGAAGCACATTTTCCCCTTACAGTTTCTTTATCATTGAGATGGAAACTCGGAGAACACAAATTTATGCAGTTGTGCTACACTAAATTATTTCTCACAAAGGTTTCGCTCCAGTCCTCTGAGACATTTGAACAAACAAATGGTAAAAACAAGAATGGCAATAAAAATTCCTGCATTACTGCACTATAAATTCTGAAGCTATGTTTCCAAATGTGACAAGAAATATTACGAGCAATTGCAGATGCATAAATGGAGCAAGTGTAAAACTCCTTCCTCAGAGGCGTCAATAAAAGAAAAAGAGTATTATAAAGAACTACAAAATAATTTCTTTATCCAAAAGCTCTGAAGCAGTTATTAAACCAGCTGTTTGCAAGAGTACACAAATCTGCTAAGTTGCAGTTGGGTAACTGTTAAGTGCTAGAGCAGTGAATGATCAACGCCTGGCAGATGGTCTGGGAATGGGTGAGGGAAAAGGCAGTGTTAATACCGCCAGGCTGAGATGTTCATTTGTTCTTTGGTATGTGCAGACGGGGTGAATAATGAAGGTTCTGTAATAATTGTGTAAATCCCAACATTATTAAATCGATTCAGCTGGGGTTTCTTAATATATGTGAAGCACTTGATGTACTCGGAGAAATACCTCCTCTTTGGCTAAAGCTGTTCTCATTAACTCATACTGCTTTATTTGCTGTGACCTCGGTGTTCCTGTTAAGTAATGAGTGGAATAAGAATTAGAAACCCACTTTCAATCTCAGTATTAGGAAGGAGGGAAAATGTTAAGAAAAGTGTCAAAGCCAGAACATTGCATTAGATTGGCCCGCGGCGTTAATTTACCTATCAGGTTCAGTTAGTGCTCACTTTAGACTATTTAAGAGTTTATAATTAGACTTGTACTTTAGGGGTTTGAGAAAGTTGCCTTTCTTAGTCAATGTTTATTTTAACAGAAAGGAAAATCATATTCTTACATCTCCTAATTTTTTTTAGCTTAACTTGGTATTATCAGGGTTTTTGATTGTTTGCATTTTTTCTTTGCCATCACATAACACCCTAGGTCTTAGAGAAAGCACTGTGGGAAAAGGTCAGGTCAGTGTGTGTCTCGGGGTGGGGGGGAGTTAGTGCAGCAAATTTTATCAAACCCACTTCAGTACTACAGTGTAAGAAATTTTAAAATGTTTCTTGCCCTGGCTTGTTAGAGGTCTGTAGCATGTTCTGCTCACAAATCCTGCTAATTGTACCAAACAAATGTGTGTCCAGTAAGTTATTAGAAATGTCCTCAAGCAATACCCTCCTTGGCAGCTCCATTTCTTTCTGAAATCTTAGGTGAGTAGATAATCCCAGAGAAAACCATCTTTCTTTCCCTGCCTGCTTGCTTGCTTCCTTTTTTAAAATTTCTTTCTTTTTTGTTTTTCGTTCATGAAAGAAGTGCAGCATGTATGGGCATGTTTCTAAAGAATTAGAATTATTTTATTGAACTTGCTTTACAATGTCTTGATTAGTCGAGTCCCATATAATCCTGTGAGAGAGCCAAGTTTGTGAGCCAGTTTTGTGAGCTCCTTTATGTTTTAACATGATGAGGAAGTAATTAAAATCAAACATAAATAATTTAAAAATATGCTAATTTTTTTTTAAAAATTATTTTTCAAGACAGGCAACTACCAAAATGTGGTAATAAAGTCAATTATATTGCATGTTACACACACACACATTTTCATAGAGACTCATCACATACACAAGTATGATTAATCAAGCTAAATATCTTCAGTTAAAAGTTAAATATTGTCAGTGATTTTCTGAGATATGCATGTTTGTGCTTACACACATTCAAGCATGATCATAAACATGTGAATATCTGTGTTTGTAAGTGTTAAATGCTTCTATTGTATAATGTATTATATTTTTATAAAGATATTTTTAAGAATCTTTGAAGTGAAGTTAGACATCAATGTGTAGAAGAGGTAGTACATTTTTAGAAAGTGGCCTGTTGGTATAGCATTATTTTGTCCTCATGATGGTGTTTATATTCAGTAAAGTATGTGAGATATAAAAGAATCCATACCCTAGTATGTATGTATGGTTATATACACAGGGTCTGCATTTCAACATTGAACATTAGAACTTTCATATATGCTTCCCTCCTGTTATTTTTGGTGAATTAAATAATTAGCAGAAATAATTTTAATGAAGGGAATAATTATAATGAGGAGTATCAATCAGAACCCGTCTTCAAACAATAAGTCAATGTCATCACAGTCTAATTATTACTATAAAATCTTCACATACTTCAGGAATATATTATTCAATTGAGGAGTTATAAACCTGAACAAAATACTCAAGATTTCAATGAGGAATGATATTAAATAAATATTAGTGTTTTGAACAATAATAGAAAATAAAAGTTATTAAAATCATAAATAAAACCATCATACATGGTTATTAGAGAGTTTTTTTTACTTAATTGGAAAACAAAACTGAGATATTTTTGTTGTTGTTGTTTTGTTTTGTTTTTTCGAGACAGGGTTTCTCTGTGTAGTCCTGGATGTCCTAGAACTCACTCTGTAGACCAGGCTGGCATCAAACTCAGAAATCCTCCTGCCTCTGCCTCCCAAATGCTGGAATTATAGGCATGCACCGCCACACCTGACTAAAACTGAGATATTTTACATTTTAATTGTGACTACAAATAAAGTATATTTGTGTAACTAAATATATCATTGTATACTATTTGCACATTTAGTAACAAGTTATTCATTATTTCAGATTACTCAGAGAAAAATTTAGGAACGTTTAATCAAACAATAGATATTTCCAAGGTCAAAATTTTGTTATGATGACTTGCCGACAGAAAGATGCTAATGAAAATAACCTAAATGTCTGGAATTATATGTAGTACAATTAAGAAGTATCCATTGGGAGGCAGAGGCAGGCAGATTTCTGAGTTCAAGGCCATCCTGGTTTATAGAGTTAGTTCCAGGACAGCCAGGGCTATACAGAGAAACCCTGTCTCAAAAAACAAAGTAAAACAAAACAAAAAGTATACCTTAGCATATTCTATAGAGCCGCACATTATGATTTTAAGGCAGAATCTAAAACCTTCAAATCCAATAGGTGAATTTCTATCAGTTTACATCTAGCCTGGCTTGCATGCAAGTTCTTAGACAATCAGAGCTTCAAATTGAAGACCGAGCTTTTTGCTTTTTAAGGCTTAAAATATTGTATTTGCAATATAATGATGACATAAAATATTTTAAAATGAGAAATCATTACCATATATGTCATTTATATAAATATATGATATAAAAATAATATGAATATGATGAACATATATGCATAGAAAATATCACACTAACATCTACTATTGTATTTAATTTCCATATGCTAATGAAAGGAATGCAAAATTATAAAATAAACAAAAGTATTTACATTTTCTGATTTTGGTTTTTGAAAAATTGTGAAGCAAATTAAATTTACTCTCTGGAAATATTAAAATCATTTCTTTGCATTTATATATTTTACTCTGACAATAAATGCAAATATCCTTAAAATTGTCTATAAATCAGCATATATCTACTGCATTAATGTATTATATATTAAAAGTATAAGTAATAAACTATTGTAATATGTATTCTACAGACATTAGGTATATTCATCTCTACATATAAATTAAATATATGTAATGTTTTGTCCTTAGGGTTCAAAGAACAAGAAACGTATCTGAAAGCCTGATGTAATACATTTCAACTTTCCCAGAGACAAGTAGACTCATTGAATGAATGTGTAACAAAGTATTGATACAAGTCATGATATTTAATGGAATCAATATAAGGGAATGATTATAACAAATATGTGGATAACTCACCTGATCCATAGTTCAAAAATCTTCCTCAAAAAAATGATCTTTTGGCTTATAAATAACTGAATAGATTCATTTCTAATAACTCTAGTGTGAGTCTTTCAGTGCTATTTCTTGAAACTTATCTTGATAATGACAGTTATGGCCACATCATCTCAGAGGTAGAGAAACCAATCAAATATGACAGACAGTAGGAGGTAGGACTGATTGTCTTAGAATGATATAACCAGCAACTGATTAAGACAGATGAAGATACACAAAGCCCGTCATTGCATGGAGCCTGGAGAACCTCTATGGAAGAGTTAGGGTAAGGACTGAAAGAGCTGAAGGGACTTGCAACCCCATAAGAAGACCAAAATTGTCAACAAGCCTGGGCCCCTCAGAGCTCCCAGAGTCATCAAACAAAGAGCATACATGGGATGGTTCAGGATCATCTTAACATAGGAAGAATCTAATTCTGTAGAGACTTGATGCCCCAGGAAACATGTATTTCCCAGGGGATGGGATGGTGTACCATTTCAGTGGTGAAGGGGAGGGATGAAAGGGGGAAGAATTCTGTAAGGGGGAACCAGATGAGAGGACAACATTTAGGTTATAAAGAAATCAAATAATTAATGAATAAAAAAGAATTAAGATTTGAAACACTTTCATATGTTCCATTCATATATTTGTATATATTCACTCATGTTTCTGAATAAGTAGAACAAATTGAGTTTAAAATACATGATTTCTTAATTCATAACAACTTTTAATGAGATCAAGTGCTTATTTTAAAACTACTGAATTAAAAGTTTGACAGCAGCTTCCTTTGTCATATATATGAGATAACGCAATCAATTCCAACATGAAAATCATCCCCAAATATAGCAATATCTAAATTGAATATTTTTTATAAACAAAACTTTTTCTAAAAGTTAAGACATGATAGCATTGCTTTGCCTTTGTCTGTCTTATTTTTCTACCATGTTAATGTGGCATTTCCTACAACCTCACAAGATGACCCAGGATATTCTTAAACTTATAGGTGTAAGTGATCTTCCTGCATCAGCCTTTGAGATGCATGTTCTTACAGTTGAGTTTAAAGGAGAATTTCTTAATAAAACATTCAACCACAGGGGTCAGCTTCTTCTGTCCATTGGTTGGCTGAAAATTATTGCATCTGATCCTTTCAGCTGTTTGTTGCAGCTTCTGGAGTGAAGTCATGCTTTGTCCCATTTTGTGAGCACTCCATAGCCTTAGTAGCTGTTTCAGGATTTGGGACCTCCCCTTGAGCTGGATCCCCATTTGGGTGTGCCTCTTGACATTCTTTTCCTCAGGTTCCTCTCCATTTCCATCCCTGTAATGTGCCTTTCAGAGAGGCAAAATTATGGATCAAAGGTGTGACTGTGGGATGCTCCCCCACCCCATTTGATGCCATAGGAGGTGGGCCCTATAAGATCCTTCTTGTTATTGTCTGTCGTTTCATCTAAGGCATCCCCTTTGATTCCTGAGAGTCTCTCACCTCCCAGGTCTCTGGGACATTGTGGAGGGTCCCCCCACATACAATCTCCTATCTCCTAAGGTTGCCCATTTCCCTTCTTTCTGCTGACCCTCAGGGCTTCAGTCCTTTTCCATCGTCCCATACTAGATCATGTTGAAAGAGTCAGGTGCAGTTATTTGCACTCAACCAATGGACAGAAGAAACTGTTGTGAATTAGGGAAGGCTGAAAGAAGCTAAAGAGAAGGACAATCCTGTAGGAGAACCAGCAGTCTCATTTAACCGGGAATCCGAGATCTCACAAATACTAGAGAACCAAACAGTCAATATACTCCTGCTGATATGAGGCCTCCAAACAAACATAGAGTAGAGAAATACTGGGTCTGTGTTCAGTCAGAGATGATGCACCTAACCCTCAAGAGATTAGAAACCCCAGAGAATTTAGAGCTCAGGAGGGGTTTTCAGGGAACATCCATGTGGAGACAGGGAGGTAGGAAGGAGGTATGGGATATGTAACAATCAAAGTGTGGATAGGAGTGGGGGAGAATAGAATATGGAGTGTAAAAATAAACATTAATAATAATAATAAATATGGCACAACTACCCAAATTTATGTGACACAATGAAACCAGTTCTAAGAGGAAAACTTCCAGCTCCAAAAAGAGGCTGGAGAGAGCATACACTAGCAGTTTAACAGGACACCTGAAAGCTTTAGAACAGAAAGAAGTTAATACACCTAAGAGGAGTAGAAGGCAGAAAATCATTAAACTCAGTGCTGAAAACAATCAAGTAGAAACAGAAAGAACTATACAAAGAATCAACAAAACCAGGATCTGGTTCTTTGAGAAAATCAACAAGATAGATAAAATCTTAGCCAGTCTAACCAGAGGGCACAGATACAGTATCCAAATTAACAAAATAAGAAATGAAAAGGGAGGTATAACAACAGAAACTGAGGAAAGTCAAAAAATCATTAGATCCTATTACAAAAGCCTATATTCAACACAACTGGAAAATCTGTATGAAACGGACAATTTCCTAGACAGATACCAAATACCAAAGTAAAATCAGGATCAGATAGACCACCTAAATGGTTTCATAATCCCTAAGGAAATAGCAGCAGTCATTGAAAGTCTCCCAAACAAGAAAAAAAAAACGCACAGGACCAAATGGTTTAAGTGCAGAATTCTATCAGAAGGAACACTACCCAACTCATGTGGGGCTACCAAACCAACAAATTTTGCTGATAACAAAACCACACAAAGATTCAACAAGGAAAGTGAACTTCAGAGCAATTTCCCTTATGAATATCAATGCAAAAATACTCAATAAAAATTCTTTCCAACCAAGTCCAAGAACACATCAAAATTATCATTAACCAAGATCAAGTAGGCTTCCACTCAGGGATGCAGGGATGGTTCAATATATGGAAATCCAGCAATGTAATCCACTACATAAAAAAACTCGAAGAAAAAAAAAACACACGGTTATTTCATTAGGTGCAGAAAAATCATTTAACAAAATTCACCATTCTTTAATGTTAAAAGTCTTGGAAATAACAGGAATTCAAGGCCCATACCATATACTATGGTAAAAGCTATATACAGCAAACTGGTAGCCAATATCAAACTAAATGAAGAAAAATTTGAAGCAATCCCACTAAAATCAGGAACTAGACAAGGCTGCACACTCTCTCCATATTTATACAATATTGTACTTGAAGTCCTAGATAGAGCAATTAGACAACAAAATAAGGTCAAAGGGATATAAATTGGAAGGAAGAAGTCAAATTATCATCATTTGCAGATGATATGATAGTATATTTATGCAACCCAAAAAAATTCCACCAGAGAACTCTTACAGCTGATAAACAACTTCAGCAAAGTGGCCAGATATAAAATTAACTCAAATAAATCAGTAGCCTTCCAATACTCAAAGGATAAACAGATTGAGAAAGAAATAAGTGTAACAACACCCTTTACAATAGTCAAACAATATAAAGTATCTTGGTGTGACTCTAACCAAACAAGTGAAAGATCTGTATGAAAAGAACTTCAAGTCTCAGAAGAGAGAATCAAAGAAGACCTCAGAAGATGGACGATCTTCCATGCTTGTGTATTGGCAGGACTACAATAGTAAAAATGGCCATCTTGCCAAAAGCAATATACAGATTCAATGCAATCCTTATCAAAATCCTAATTCAATTTTTCATAGAGTGCCCAATGGGGGATCTAGAGAAAGGATCCAAGGAGCTGAAGGGGTTTGCAGCACCATAAGAGGAACAATGATATGAGCCACCCAGTACTCCTAGAGCTCCCAGGGACAAAAACATCAACCAGATAGTACACATGGTATTACCCATGGCTCCAGATGCATAGGCAGCAGAGGATGCTCTTGTTGGACACCAAAGGGTGGAGAGTCTCCTGGTCCTGGAAAGGCTAGATGAATTAGTGTAGGGGAATGTCAGGACAGGGAAGCCAGATGTGGTTCACTGTAGAATGGGGGAATTGGGGGAGGGGAAATGGTTTATGGGACTTTTGGAGGCAGAGGAACTGAGAAGGGGGAAATAATTTAAAATATAAATAAAGAATATATCTAATAAAAAGATAAATTATAAATAAACAAACAAACAAATAAATAAATAGAAAAGCCCTAAAAATAATAAGACCCATATTTTCAAGTAATGTTCCTTGGATCTATAATTTTTTCACTTTGAGTTTTATTGTCTCCTTTAAACTCAGCTCTTTACATTTCCCTGGCTAGAATGACTTAGACTGAAAATGTGAGGTGACAGATATTTTTTGCAGGTATTACAAAAGTAATCAAAGCAATGGGAGAGAGACCAGAACCCTATCACTGTTCATACACAGCAGCAGACTATATCCTGTTATTATACAGAGCAGGGAAAGGTAACTCTATGAATTTTGAATCACAATTAAGAGTATGCAATTGCTACCTGAGGTATCAATTTGTATTTTTCTGCAGAGAATTCTGGTACAATATGTGAGAATTGAAAACTTGATTTATCACTTTACTGACATTATACAACCAGAGCTCTTAGTAGAAGCTTGTGTATATATACATAAAAAGATTCAGCATTTAAGCTAAAAAATTACTTTAAATAAAGTGTCAGGAAATACTATAAACAAATATCATGTTTAGTATCAGTGGTAAAAAGAAAAAAACTATCAAACAACAAGGAAAATGCAGATTTGTGTCAAAAAATAAATTATAATAAGAAAAACTAGTAATTGATATTTTAGAAGCCATTACAAAAAGTTTTTTAAAGATTTTATACTACAGAGAAAGTGTTAATCATATAATTTTGAAAAACTAAATTAAACAAAATAGTTAATTGTAGTAGGAAATGAAATATATTGCATAGATAGAACAAGAATATGTATAAAACATTTTGAGGATAATAAGGGAAAAATAACTGATTATCATCCAAATAAAAGCTAGTAAGTCATAATCAATATTAGAAAAATTAAGTTCCTCAAAAATATTAAATTATAAAATAAGGGCAAAATACTGAAGATAGTTGAATCTTTTCAAAATAAACAATACAGAAAGACAAGGACATTATTTTTATATTTTGTAAGATGTACAAAGAAAAAATTAATATATGTAGTAGTTATGTAAAATCACAAACATGATTAAGAATGTCAACTATAAAATCTAAAAACAAAATATAGTGGAATAGCAAACAGCTACTATAATAGTATAATAAAACTTATTTTCAAAATAAATAGTAAATTAGGTAACACTGCAATTATTTCAGGAATGAAAACTAAAATGTTCTATTTTTACAACTGATATTTATTTAGCACCTATTATATTTGGGGCATTTATTCAACAAATTCAAATAAAACCAAATTAGAATTATTCCATAGAGTACTACTCAGCATAACATCTGACAAAGTGGGTCACTGAGAAATGGAAAGCTGCTAAATAAATTAGGGTATTCCCTAGCATTAAACACGCCATCTTTGAGAGTTATAATGGCTTACGCTGTGTTTCTTACTGCTGCTCTGTTGCCCTGTCTTTCACCGATTGCAGTGAAAGAAGAAATCACTGCACTCATCATTGACAATGGCTCCAGCATGTGCAAAGCAGGCTTTGGTGGTGAGGACACCACCAGGGCTATGTATCCTTCCATTGTCAGGCATGCGCCAGAAAATCTTCTACATGCGTGATGAAGCCCAGAGCAAGAGGGGTATCCTGACCCTGAATTATTCTATCGAGCACAGCAATGTCACCAACTGCAATGACATGGAGAAGATCTGGAACTACACCTTCTACAATGAGCTACATGTGGCCCCTGAGGAGCACCTAGTGGTTTGGATCATGGCCCTGAACTCCAAAGCTAACAGAGAGAAGATGACACAGATGATGTATGAAACCTTCACTACCCCAGCCATGTATGCGGCCATTCAGGTGGTGCTCTCCTTGTGTGCATCTGTGTCTACCACTAGTGTTGCCATGGATTCCGGTGACAGGCTCACACACAAAGTGCCATTTTCTAGGGCTATGCCCTTCCCTACACCATCTTGTGTCTGAACCTGGTTGGGTGGGACCTTAGAGAATACCTCATTTAGATCCTGACGGAGTTTGGTTACAGCTTTACCAGCAGTGCTGAGAGGGAAATTGTTCATGCCATAAATGAGAAGCTGTGCTATGTTGCCCTGGATTTTGAGCAAGAAATGGCTACTGCTACATCATCTTCCTCCTTGGAGAAGAGTTATGAGCTGCCGAGTGGGCAGGTGATCACCCTTGGGAATGCTTGGTTCCTGTGTCTACAGGCACTCTTCCAGCCTTCTTCCCTGGACATAGCATCCCATGTCATTCATGAAACAACCTTCAACTGAATCATGAAGTGTGATGTGGACATCTGCAAAGACCTGTAAGCTAATACTGTGCTGTCTGGCAGTACTACCATGTATCTGGGCATTCCTGATAGGATGCAGAAGAAGGATCACAGCCCTAGCACACAGCACAATGAAGATTAAGAGCATTGCTCACACTGAGCTCAATTACTCAGTCTGGATTGGTGGCTCCATCCTGCTATCACAGTCCACCCTCCAGCAGATGTGGATCAGCAAGCAAGAGTATGAAAAGTCAGGCTCCTCCATAGTCATCCTCAAATGCTTCTAGATGGACTGAGCAGGTGCCAGGCATCTGATGCAGGAGATGATTCTGAAGTATGTATTTGCCCTGGCAAATTTACACACCTACACTATGGTTGCCTCATGTAACTGGAATAATCCTTTGAAAAGAAATTTGTCCTTGAAGCTTGTATTTGCTATCAGCAATGGATCATAGAACTTGCTGCCTTTTGACCTTGTATTCAAGTTAACTGTTCCCTTGTTATATGTTTAATACACTTGGCATATCTTGATTTAGTCCTTAGTTCATTTGGCTAGGTCACTTGTTGCCTGGAAGTGGAACCACTGGAAGAGGAACATCCAGCCTAGTGGATCTCTGTGAGCACCATATAGTGATCGGTGTAGGGAATTAACCAACAACAGACTTCCAGGATTTTGTCAGGCTGGCAAGGGTTCCTGAACCAGTTACTACTCCTTCTTGCCAGTTTAACAGGGTGGGAAAGTCCAAGCCTTAGTAGACATCCATTCTGGTTTTTTTTTTCCTCCTGACTGCATTTTTTGTCACTTGCCTTGAGTTGGGGACATTTGCATCGACATCTGTAAATATGTTCATCCTTTTAATTTATGTGAGGAATTTTTTTGTATTCAACTCTTTAAGAAATGACAAATGGTGGTCTTCTACCGTTTAGTGAGAACATTATGCCCCAGTAATACATCATTGTGTAAAGAAAAATAAATGTGCTGCAGTAACTGAAAAAGAAAAAGCAGAGATGATAGAATGATAGAAACAAACAGCAGGATTTGAGAAGTTGCAATCTAATATATGGGAGAGGGATGGATATAAATAAGATTGTTCTTCATGAGGATAGCTAGGATACAACCCAAATATCAGTTGATATTGGCTTAGACAAGTTTTTGTTACTGTAAGTAAGGTTCACAAAACAACAGTTGAGCATTACTTCATTTATTATTTTCCATACTCATCCTCAAATGCTTCTAGATGGACTGAGCAGGTACCAGGCTCTGATACAGGACATGATTCTGAAGTATGGATTTGCCCTGGCAAATGTACACACCTACACCATGGTTGCCTCATGAAAGTTGCCTTCATTTATTCAGAGAAATAAACAGAAAGAAATGATGGAAACAACATCTACATATTAGATTTAAATAATATAAAATATCTTGGGTAACTCTAATCACACAAGTATAAGACTTGTGTGACAGAAACCTCAAATATTTGAAGAAGGAAACTGAAGAAGATAACAGTTGGAGAAGAGGGCCTACATGAGCATATCAAGAGATGAAAAAAGTGTCTTTTGCAAAATTCAACATTCATTTATGGAAAAAGTCTTGGAGAGACTAGGGCTACAGAGATATAGCTTACAATAATAAAGGATATTTACAGCAAGCCTATAGTCAGTACCACACTAAATGGAGAGAAATTTCAAGCAAATAAACTAAGTCAGGAGCAATACAAGGCTGTCTATTTTTTCCTTATTGTTTCAATAAAGAACTTGAAGTTCTAGCGAGAGTAAGAAGACAACTGAAAGAAATAAAATGGATGCAAATTGGAAAGGAAAAAGCCAAAGTATACTTATTTGCAGATTATATGATAGTATATATAAGACCCCAAATCTTCCATTAAGGGACTCCTAAAGCTAATAAATACTTTCTGTAAAGTAGCTGAATACAAGATTCTTAACTAAAAATAAATCAGTAGCCTTCATATATACAAATGAGAAATAAACAGAAAGACATGATGGAAACAACATCTGCAAAATAGATTTAAATAATATAAAATATCTTACATAACTAATCACACAAGTATAAGACTTGTGTGACAGAAACCTCAAGTATTTGAAGAAGGAAACTGAAAAAGATAACAGAAGATGGAAATATCTCTCATGCTCATGGATAGGTAGATTGACATAGTAAAAAGTGATTGTCCTACTAACAGCAATCTACAGAATCAGTACAATCCTCATTAAATTTCCAACTCAATTATTTGTACACATTGAAAAGACAATTCTCAAACTCCTATGGTAAAACAGAAAGCCCAGTATAGCTAAATAAATCTTTAAAAATGAAAGAATATCTAGAAGTATCACTACCCCCAATGTCAAGATAAACTAAAGACATATAGTAATAGAAATATCATGGTATTTGACATAAAGACAGACAAATTGAACAATAGTATCAAATTGAAGATTCACACATAAATTCACATACATATAGACAACTGATATTTGATTTTTTTAAAGCCAAAAATGCACACTGGCAAAAGAAAAAGTCTTAAACAAATAGTGCTGGGAAAACTATCTGGCTGCATATACAAGAGTATGAACAGATCCCATATTATCACCATAAACAAAACTTACATCCAAGTAGATCAAATCTCTCAACATAAAACCAGACACACTGAACATGATAGAAAAATTGAGTGACATCCTTGAATGCATTGGCACAGGAATTCATTTTTCTGAGTAGAAATTCTATAGACAGATACGATGATCAGCAATAAATACAGACCTTGTGAAAATTAAAATATATGCAGAGAAAGGACACAATCAAACAGTCAAAGAGGCAATCTGCAGAGTGGGAAAATATTGTTTACTAACTCCACATCTGAGAGAGTTCTAATATCTAAAATATATAAATAACTCAACAACATATATTCTAATTAAATATATAATTATATAGATAATTAAACATGGAGTGCATACAAATTAACAAAATTAGAAATGAAAAGGGAGACATAACAACAGAAACTGAGGAAATTCAAAAGATCATCAGATCCTACTACAAAGTTCTATACTCAAAACAACTGGAGAATCTGGAGGAAATGGACAATTTCCTAGATAGATACCAAATACCAAAATTAAATCAGCATCAAGTAGATCAGCTAAATAGTCCCATAACCCCTAAAGAAATAGAAGGGGTTATAGAAAGCATCCCAACCAAAAAAAGGTACGGGACCAGATGGTTTTAGTGCAGAATTCTACCAGACCTTCAAAGAAGAATTAACACCAATACTCTTCAAACTATTCCACAAAATAGAGAAAGAAGGGACACTGCCCAACTCGTTCTTTGAAACCACAATTACGCTGATACCTAAACCACAAAAAGATCCAACAAAGAAAGAGAACTACAGCCCAATTTCTCTTATGAATATAAATGCAAAAATACTAAATAAAATTCTTGCCAACCGAATCCAAGAGCACATCAAACGATCATTCACCATGATCAAGTAGGCTTCATCCCAGGGATGCAGGGATGGTTCAATATATGGAAATCCATGAATGTAATTCACTACATAAACAAATTAAAGAAAAAAAACACATGGTCATCTTATTAGATGCTGAAAAAGCATTAGACAAAATTCAGCATCCTTTCATGCTAAAAGTCTTGGAAAGAGCAGGAATTCAAGGCCCATACCTAAACATAGTAAAAGCAATCTACAGCAAACCAGTAGCCAACATCAAAATAAATGGAGAGAAACTTGAAGCAATCCCACTAAAATCAGGGACTAGACAAGGCTGCCCTCTCTCTCCATATCTTTTCAATATAGTACTTGAAGTTCTAGCAAGAGCAATTAGACAACGTAAGGAAGTCAAAGGGATACAAATTGGAAAGGAAGAAGTCAAACTATCATTATTTGCAGGCGATATGATTGTTTACTTAAGCAACCCAAAAAACTCTACCAGAGAACTTCTACAGCTGATAAACAACTTCAGCAAAGTGGCTGGTTATAAAATTAACTCAAGCAAATCAGTAGCCTTCTTGTACTCAAAGGACAAGCAGGCTGAGAAAGAAGTTAGGGAAATAACACCCTTCACAATAGCCACAAACAACATAAAGTACCTTGGCGTAACTCTAACCAAACAAGCAAAAGATCTGTATGACAGAAACTTCAAGTCCTTGAAGAAAGAAATCGAAGAAGACCTCAGAAGATGGAAAAATATTTCTTGCTCCTGGATTGGCAGGATCAATATAGTAAAAATGGCCATCTTGCCAAAAGCAATCTACAGATTCAATATGATCGCCATCAAAATCCCAACTTAATTCTTCATAGATCTAGAAAGAGCAATTCTGAAATTCATCTGGAGCAACAAAAAACCCAGCATAGCTAAAACTATTCTCAACAATAAAAGGACTTCTGGGGGAATCAATATCCCTGATCTTAAGCAGTACTACAGAGCAATTGTGTTAAAAATTGCATGGTATTGGTACAACAACAGGCAAGTGGATCAATGGAATAGGATTGAAGACCCAGAAATTAACCCACAGACTTATGGTCACTTGATCTTTGATAAAGGAGCCACAACCATCCAGTGGAAAAAAGATAGCCTTTTCAACAAATGGTGCTGGTTCAACTGGAGGTCAACATGCAGAAGAATGCGAATTGACCCACTCTTATCTCTTTGCACTAAGATCAATTCCAAGTGGATCAAGGACATCCACATAAAACCAGACACACTGAAACTATTAGAAAATAAACTTGGGAAGACCCTGGAGAACATAGGCACAGGGAGAAAGTTCCTGAACAGAACACCAATAGCTTACGCACTAAGATCAAGAATCGACAAATGGGACCTCATAAAATTACAAAGTTTCTGCAAGGCAAAGGACACTGTCAGAAGGACAAAATGGCAACCAACAAAGTGCGAAAAGATCTTCACCAACCCCACATCCGACCGAGGGCTAATACCCAATATATACAAAGAACTCAAGAAGTTAGACCGCAAAGAATCAAATAACCCTATCAAAAAATGGGGTATAGAGCTAAACAAAGAATTTTCACCAGAAGAAATTCAGATGGCCGAGAAAGACCTTAAGAGATGTTCAACATCATTAGTCATCAGGGAAATGCAAATCAAAACAACCCTGAGATTCTACCTCACTCCAGTCAGAATGGTTAAGATTAAGAACTCAAGAGACAAAAAGTGCTGGTGAGGATGTGGAGAAGGAGGAACACTCCTCCACTGTTGGTGGGATTGCAAAATGGTAAAACCGCTCTGGAAATCAGTTTGGCGGTTCCTCAGAAAATTGGGAGTGTCACTTCCAGAGGAGCCTGGCATACCATTCCTGGGCATATACCCAGAGGATTCCCCTGTATACAATAAAGACACATGCTCCACTATTTTTAATAGCAGCCTTGTTAATAATAGCCAGAAATTGGAAGGAGCCCAAATATCCCTCAAAGTAGGAATGGATACAGAAAATGTGGTATATTTATACAATGGAATACTACTCAGCAATTAAAAATAATGAACTCATGCAATTTGTAGGTAAATGTTTAGACCTGGAAAATATCATCCTGAGTGAGTTAACCCAATCACAAAAGAATACACATGAAATGCAATCACTGATAAGTGGATATTAATGAGCCCAGAAGCCCTAAATACTCAAGGCACAATCAGCAAGTCAAATGATTCCCAAGGAAAAGAAAGGATAGGACCCTGGGCCTGTAAAGATTGGATCCAGTTTTGTAGAGAAACCGAGAGGGGAGGGGGAATGATTGGGGAATAGTTGGTGGGAGAGGAATTATGGGACTATGGTGGGGGTGAACTGGGAAAGGGGAAAGCCTTTGGAATGTAAACATAGAATATAGAAAATAAAAATTAAAAAGAAAAAAGAAAAAAAGAAAGAAAAACTCTGAGGAAAAAAACATGGAGTGCAAATCTAAACAGAATTCTCAATAGAATCATATTAAATGGCTAAGAAACAATTAAATATCCTTAGTCATCAGGTTAAAGCAAATCAAAACTATATTGAGTCTCACTCTTAAACCTGTCAGAACAGCTAAGATCAATACCGGAGTGACAGTGCATGCTAGCAAAGATGTGGATCAAAGGGAACACTTCTACATTGCTGGTGGACATGCAAATTTATATAGCCACTATAGAAGTCAATTTGGCAGTTTCTCAGAAAATTAAGAATTTCTCTACTTCACCATGCAGCTATACCCACTCTTGGGTATACATCCAAAGGATTAGCTATACCTACCACAAGTATACTGGCTCAACCATGTTCATTGTGGCTTTTCCAATAATAGCCAGAACTTGGAACAACATAAGGGTTTCTTAGCCGAAGAATGATAAATATATGAAATGTATGTATGTATATATATATATATATATATATATATATGTGTGTGTGTGTGTGTGTGTGTGTGTGTGTGTGTGTGTGTATGTGTGTGTATGTATGTGTGTATGTGTGTATGTGTGTGTGTGATTCAAAGAGGCAAATTAGTAATTAAAAATTATGACATCATGATTTTTTTAGGAAATTGGAGGCAACTAGATAAAATTATCCTCCATGAAGTAATTCAGACTCAGAAAAGCAAATGTTGTGCTCTTTTACTTATAAGTGGATATTAGATGTTAAGTAAATGATAAACAAGCTATAATCTATAGGCTAAGAGAGGTTAGGTCAAGAGGAGTACTATAGGAATGGAGCATGCCACTCTCTAGGGAAAAGTAATAGGGTACATTTTGATAGTGGACTGGGGTTAGGGTGAGATGGGAACAGAAGATTTCAGGTTAGGAGATGTATGTATGTATGTATGTATGTATGTATGTATGTAAAAACTGCATGGGAGAGGCAGCTTGAATTGAAGGGGTACTTGGGGAGTAGTATGGAAAGTAGTTCAGTAAAAATTTCCTTAAATCAGAGGATAACCAAATTGAGACTTCTTATAGTGGAAGATATGAGCCTGAACTGGCCACTTACAGCCAGGCAAGCCTTCCAGTGTTGGGACTGTGTTAGATTAGGATAAATTATTTTCTAAGGTGATCCTATGAAATGCCCAAACAACCCATTCTAATGCTAGGACAGAAAGTTATTCTCTGAAAATGTGTAGTAGGATCCAACTGTTGAGGACAGCTTCTATTCAGCTCATTAAACATAGAGAAGTCAAGTTTGTCTAAATTTAAAGCCTTATGTTCTATTTGTCTCTTCATCATGAGAAGGTACTCTGCATGCTATGAAAAAAGAAATCTTGATAACAACATAGTGACAAAACCCTCAACCTACAATCTGTCCTGCCAGCAAGATGAGATGGACCAATGGTGGCATGGAACATGTGGTAGTGGCCAACCACAAGTTTAACTTGTATCCTATGAAACATGATGAAAAAATGCCTACACTGCCAAATGCCCAGACACTGGATAGTCTGGAGATCTAGGGTAGAAACAAACACAACTAGAAAAAATAATTAACTAACTAATTAACTAATTCAAACAAATGACTCCTGGTTACATTCTACTATTCATACAAAACAGTGCTGTGTTCATTTACCATCCTCTGGCATCAGATGGGAGCAGGTATAGAGACCTACAGCCAGAAAAAGTCTAAATTGGAGGTCGTTATTAGTTCCCTTTTTTCAAATATAGGAGAACACTATGGAAGAAGGAAAGAAAAGACTGCAGAATTCAGAGGAAATGAAGTATCTAAGGAATCATGGCTGCCCACTGAATCACCTCAGCAGAGCATACATGGTGGCGGGAGGTGGTTGGACTCAAAGAGATTTAAATCACAAGCAGCTTGTGGCATAGGTTGGAATCATATCTTTTGCTCATATGTTATGACTGTTAGCTTGGTGTTTTTGTGGACTCCTAACATTGGGTGCAAGTATATCTTTGATTCTTTTTCCTGCATTGAGGAGTCTTTTCCTCCTATTGGGCTGCCTTATTCAGCATCAGTATGAAGGCTTTTTGCCTTTTCTTACTGTATTTTGTTTTGTATTGCATAGAACATTTTAATTAAAAACATGCCTGCTATGGTAAGGGATTATATACAAAGACGTTTTCTGTGTGCTCTGGCTGAAATGCAGACATACTCTTAGTACACACTTTTAATCTCTCTGGCTGGAGTATACTCCTATAGGAATAATCTCTTGTGTTCTGTGTAGAAGCATCACCTGTCAATAAAAAGCTGATGGCCTATTAGCAAAAGTCAGCATGTAGAAAGTGGGAATTTCAGTAGAGTTATTGGAACTCTGAGAGATAGTCGGATACAGGAGGTTCACTACCTGGAATTGGAGGAAATCGAACATATGAAACTGAGGAAAGACAAAGAGCTATGTGGCAGACATAGAATAATTTATACATGTTAAATAAATTCAAAGCAAGACATATGAATTGCTATTAAATAATATGACTCTGAGTCTACTTGAGAACTTAGACACCCATGGAACAACCCACAATTATGCTCACCTTTAATTTCTCCAGCTGAAATACAGACATACCTGTAGTACAAAACTTTAAACCCAATCAAAACAATAAATTTAGTTGCATAAGGAAGCAGCCATCTTTGAAAATGATTTCTAATTGGTGTCCAGAAAAGTGGTGAATGAAAGTAAGATCTGACAGTATGAGTCAGAAAGAGGATACACCTAAGTCATGAAAGAACAGCACAAGAAAGACAAGAAACTTAAGTGAGCAATGTAGAGAGACAGTTTTACCCAGGACCGTTTTACAGAGACAGTATAGAGCAGATTGCCTGTTTATTTGATGTCAAGTAGAGCAATTCCATAAGAACCCAAGAGAAGTCAGTCTGAATAAGTAACCTTGGAAGATTAGATTATATGGAGACAACAAGCTTTCAGGCTCAAGCCTAGGAATAGTTAGAACAGTGACAGAAACAAACTGGGCTCATCCCAAGTTGTCTATTCACACAGCTTAAGTGTTGCTTTTACATTTTCCATTCATGTGAGGAAACAACTGAGACATTTTACAGTCCTGTTTTGCTGTCATCTCTTAGAGGCCTGCTCTTTTCTGAAGAGAAAATGGAGAGGTGGGGGAAGAGGAAAGATTGGGTTACCTAGGAAGAGTAGATGTGGAAGAAACTGTAGTTGGTATGTATCATATAACAGAAAAATAAGAATCTATTTTTCAATTGAAAAAAGTAAAAAAATTTAAAAAGAATTTAATGAAGAAGATTAAAAATGAAGACTATATACTTAGAGAAATTATGCAAGTATCTATAACACTTCAAATTTATCATTTTTTAAATTTCAGAAAAGTAATAATTGAAAACATAATTATAGATACTATGCCATAAAGTGTGCTAAAGATGAAGATGAAGCAGCTTTATCATATCTGAAAGGGCTCATTTTATGTTTAATTATAATAAATTTTATAAGAGTTAGAGAAATAGAAGGCTCTATTTTGCAAATATTCTTGTAGATAAATAGATCAAAAGGGAGTTTTCTAAAATTAAATTACAACATTAAAGAAATATGACAGAACACAAATGTCAGAGATTAAAATAATACACCTAAATAATAACCCACCTGAAAACCTAAAAACCTACTGTGAAATAAGCTTCTCATATAATGTTTAGAACCTTATTCACAAGGTGATTATCCCCAATTTACCTGTGTGCTAGACTAGATATTAGAGCATATACTACATCAAACTGACCAGAAAGAGAAGTGTGACTAGTTTCTCCTAGTTACTTGTTGTCACATCCAATTTTTAAAAAGTGACTGGATCTATATGCAGGTACTATTTTGAACTATAAACTAATGTCATGGATAGTATAATGGTTAAATGACCATTATATTGACCTAAAGTATAATCTGTTTGATCACATGTTCACCAGTGTGTGGCATTGCTTGGAGGGATTTGGGGAGATGTGGGAAAAATCATGTCACTCAGGGTAGACTGAGAGCTTGGAGACTTATGACATTCTCAAGATGCTCTCTGCTTCCTGTGGGCAGTTGAGACATGATCACCAAATTTCCTGCTCTGGTTGTCTACTTACATTCACCCATCTTGATGTACTCTTTCTTTGGTACATGGTATTTTATGCAACATTGCTATAACTAGTTCAGACAGAAAATGAAGGAATGAAGAAACATTAAATGTATTGAATGAATGAAAATATGTAATTGACATGAACTATATCAGATGACTTATGATATTCCAAAATATGATAATATACATACACTTATGTGTAATTGAACTTGATAAAAATTCTAAAAGAATTTCTGGAGAAAAAGCCATTTCCGTAATTGCATCCTGTAACATGTTATGGAAATGAATAAATCTGGATCTTAATTTTCGTAACACACAAAAATTTGCTCAAAATGTATCAAGTACATAAATGCAAAATCTAAGCTGTGAGAATTCTCAACATAAGAATTTCAAATGGCCAAGAAACACTGAAAGAAATGTTCAACATCCTTAGTCATCAGGGAAATGCAAATGAAAATGACCCTGAGGTTCTACCTTACACCAATCAGAATAGCTAAGACCAAAAACTTTAGCAACAGCAAATGCTAGTGAGGATGTAAAGAATGGGAAACACTCCTCCATTCCTTATGGGATTGCAAGCTGGTACCACCACTCTGGAAATCAATCTGGTGGTTTCTTAGAAAATTGGAAATTGTTCTCCCAGCTATATCACTCTTGAGTACATACCCAAAAGATGTTCCACAGAAACACAAGTATATGTGCCCCACTATGTTCAAAGCATTCTTTTTTTTAATTATATTTTCTATATTATTTGATTACATTCCAAAGGCTTTCCCCTTTCCCAGTTCCTCCCCACTATACGTGCCATAAGTCCTCCCCCCCCAACTATTCCCAAATTACCCCCCACCATTTCTCTGTTCTGGGTCTACAAAACTGGATCCAATCTTTTCAGGCCCAGGGTCCTCTCCTTTCTTCTTCTTGGAAATCATTTGACTTGCTAATTGTGCCTTGAGTATTTAGGGCTTCTGGGCTCATTAATATCCACTTATCAGTGATTGCATTTCATGTATTCTTTTGTGATTGGGTTAACTCACTTAGGATGATATTTTCCTGATCTAACCATTTGCCTACAAATTGCATGAATTCATTATTTTTAATTGCTGTGTAGTATTCCATTGTATAAATATACCACATTTTTTGTATCCATTCCTCCTTTGGGGGATATCTGGGCTCCTTCCAACTTCTGGCTATTAAGGAAAAATGGAGCTGCTAGGGTTGGAGTGGAGGCTCAGGGTACCTCTAAAATGTCCTAGAGACATGGGATATGAGAAGTAATCAGGACTATTAAGTATGGGTGACCTTAGCTGAAATACTCAACAGTGAGGAGATGGAACATGAAGAACCCACCTCCAGAAGATATACAGGGCCTCCAGTGGAGGGATGAGAACACCAATCTACCTTCGAATATTTGACCCAGAGTTGTTCCTGTCTAAATGAAATGCAGTAACATAAATGGAACATAGACTGAAGGAATGGCTGACCAGTGACCTGCCCAAGATGGGATCTATCCCATGGATGGAAACAACCCTGACAATATTATTGATGCTTTGTTCTGCTGATAGACAGGAGCTTAGCATGACTATCCTCTGAGAGGTTTACCAGTAGCTGATTTTAACAGGTACAGATACTTATAGCCAAACATTGGACTGAGGTTTGGAACACTATGGAAGAGTTAGGGGAAGGACTGAAGGAGCTAAACAGATTGGAAACGCCATAGGAAGACCAACACAATCAAATATCCATGGCCCTCCCAGAAACTAAGACACTAATCAAAGAGCATACATAGTCAGGTCTGAGACTCTTGGCACATATTTAGCAGGGAACTGACTACCTTGTCTGGTCCCAGTAGACAGGTCTAATCCTGTAGAGACTTCATGCCCCAAAGAAGAGGGATGCTAAGGACTGAAGGGAAAGCTCTCAGGCAAAGTAGAGGGGCAATGAGCTGCAAAACTCTTGGGGTGAAAGGAAGGGATTGCCATTTGGGATATAATTAAATAAAATAATTAATTTTTTAAAAAAAGAAAATATGAAAAGAAAGATAAATTCATGTATTTGTAGCTTTGGGTTGGGCAATATCTTCTTGGCTTGAATACATAAAAGAAGTTGCACTTCATTTAAAACAACAAATTTAAAAACCCTTTTGACTATCAAAAGAAATATGCCACTGATTTCCCTTACCCCCTTCCTTCCCTCCTTTCTTCCTTCCTTCCATTGCTTCCTTTCTTGTCAAATAATGTTGTCTAAGATCACAAGATACAATATACACCTTGCTCAGAAACAACTGAAGAAATTTGTCTAATACCATAAATTGTTACTCAAAGTATGATTTTTCATGTATGTAGCAGTTCACTTATTTGCCATGAAACACACATAAGGGACAGAATACAATCTGAGATGTTGGTACTAACATTGAAATAAGTTTGAGTTACAAAGAGGCTCTTGTTTGTCTCTACACGTGCCAGCCTAAAGAACTCACACACACTTTTTCTTTCATCTCAGCATAAGAGCACTAAAATTATAGGTTTACACTAGCAAATCTTGCTTTATTTGTTTTCTTGTGATCTGCCATCATGGTGTTCTGCTTCTGTGGCAAACACTTTCTTCACTAAGCCACCTTCTTAAGATTGCTTCTGATCTATTACTGTAAGAATGCACAAACTAGAGTTTATGTCTGAATTCCTTTTATCAAAGAAAGCTAATATCTCTTTAAATCTTTATTTCAAGATGGAATGGATAATTTTGGATCTTCTTACCTACTGGGAATTAGAAATTAAAGTGATCTAACTTGTCAACCTAGATTTTCTAGAGCAGAAAAACTTTGTTTATTGATCCAGGGGTAAGTTTTGTGTTGGAAGAAAATAAAACATATATTTCTATGCATAAGTCAGTTTATGTAGAAAGAATAAGAACAGAGGGCAACTCTAAATTTGGAGATTGGAATATACAGAAAGTACAAGAAGATTTTCCTGTCAAGCTTGGAATAGTAGGAAATTTAAAGTGGAAAGAGATTCATTTTACCAATAAGGTCAATGTTCTAAATTAGAGAATTACACATCATTAAATTAGCATTTATGAGATACAATTAATAATTCATCCACAGCGCATTTTTTAAAAGTTCTTTAGAATCACTGTATTTATTCAGTGATGAATGAAATAATTTAAATTGCTAAAAATTCCCAATAAGTGGGTCTTACTCTCTTGATTAGTGAGGGACAATACAAGCAAATTATAAATTGCAGTCATACTTAAAAATTAAAAGCTTCTCTGTGAAGATTTGAAAAACTTGGGGATATTTTTTCAGTCATATATATATATATATATATATATATATATATATATATACATCCTCTTTCCATAATATATGCATTGTTAACCCGTGTCTTATGTTAAAACAATACAACAAAAAGATTGAGATAAAAAAATCCATGTACTCTATTTAAGATTTTGATATTTTGTTTAATTTAAAAATATGTAGCGAAGTCCATTACATCAATCAATAAAAATTTGATCTTATATCAAAAGATAAGTATAGCCATGAACATTCCTTGGGAGTGAACTCTGCACCCAATCCCATAAACCCAGAGGTAGCTGGACTCCCAGGAGTTCTAACATGCCAAGGATCATAAGATCACATGATCTCAGGAACATGATAATATCAGGATCTGAGGAATATGAGATGCAGCTTGACTACCAGGAACTGTTACACCCAGGATCTCAGGATCAGAAGATCACAAAGATTTCTGATCTCTGAGGAGTTCTGACATAATCAAATAACAGGAGGGACATGCTCCAATCAGAGACAGTGAGTGCAGATAGCTCTAGAGATAACCAGATAGTGAGAGGAAAGCACACAAACATAAGCAACAGAAACCATAGTTTCGTGGCATCATTAGAACATAGTTCTCCTACCCTAGCATGTTCTGATATGGCATCATACCAGAAAATCAAGATTCATATTTAAAATAAATTCTTATAGTGATGATGAGGGACTTTAAGAAGGATATAAATAACTCCCTTAAAGAAATACAGGAGAACACAGGTAAACAGATAGAAGCCTTTAAATATGAAATGTAAAAATCACTTAAAGAATAACAGGAAAACACAATCAAACAGGGGAGGGAATTAAACAAGACCATCCAGGATCTAAAAATTAAAGAAGAAACAATAAAGAAATCAAAAAGAGAGAGTAGGCTGGAGATAGAAAATCTAGGAGAGATCATGTGTCATAGATGCAAGCATCAAGAACAGAATACAAGAGATAGAAGAGAGAATCTCAGGTGCAGAACATACCATAGAAAAAATTGACACAACAGTCAAAGAAAATGCAAAAGGCAAAAAGCTCTTAAACAAAAGCCAGTACACAATGAAAAAGAAGACCAAACCTAAGGATAATAGATATAGAAGAAAAGTAAAGATTGCCAACTTAAAGGGCCAGTAAATGTTTTTAACAAAATTATAGAAGAAAATTTCCCGAACCTAAAGTAAGAGATGCCCATTAACATACAGGAAACTTACAGAACTCCAAATAGACTAGACCAGAAAAGAAATTCTTTCTGTCACATAATAATCAAAACACCAAATGCATAAAACAAAGAAAGAATATTAAAATCAGTATGGGAAAAAGGTCAAGTAACATATAAAGACAGATCTATCAAAATTACACCAGACTTTTCACCAGAGACTATGAAAGCCCGAAGATCCTGGACAGATGTTATACAGACCCTAAGAAAACATAAATGCCAGCCCAGGCTACTATGCCCAGTGAACTCTCAATTAACATAGACAGAGATCAATATCCCGGACCTCAAGCAATATTACAGAGCAGTGGTATTAAAAACTGCATGGTATTGGTTCAGTGACAGGGAAGCGGATCAATTGAATAGGATCGAAGACCCAGAATTGAACGCACACATCTATGGCCAATTGATCTTCGACAAAGGAGCTGAAAACATCCAGTGGAAAAAAGATAGCCTTTTCAACAGATGGTGCTGGCTCAACTGGAGGTCAACATGCAGAAGAATGAGAATTGATCCACTCTTATCTCCTTGCACTAAGCTCAACTCCAAGTGGATCAAAGACGTCCACATAAAACCAGACACAGTAAAACTAATAGAAAAGAAATTGGGGAAGACCCTTGAGGACATTGGCTCAGGGGAAAAATTCCTGAACAGAACACCAATTGCTTATGCTCTAAGAGCAAGAATAGACAAATGGGACCTCATAAAACTACAAAGTTTCTGTAAGGCAAAAGACACTGTCAAAAGGATAAATCGGCAACCAACAAATTGGGAAAAAATCTTCACCAACCCCACATCCGACAGAGGGCTAATCTCCAATGTATACAAAGAACTCAAGAGGTTAGACCCCAGAAAACCAAATAACCCTATCCAAAAATGGGGTACAGAGCTAAACAGAGACTTTTCACCTGAAGAAATTCGGATGGCTGAGAAACACCTTAAAAAATGTTCAACATCACTAGTCATTAGGGAAATGCAAATTAAAACAACCCTGAGATTTCACCTCACACCAGTCAGAATGGCTAAGATTAAATCTCAGAAGACATCAGGTGTTGGCGAGGATGTGGAGAAAGAGGAACACTCCTCCACTGCTGGTGGGAAAGCAAGCTGGTACAACCACTCTGGAAATCAGTATGGCGGTTCCTCAGAAAACTGGGCGTGATACTTCCGGAGGACCCAGCCATAACACTCCTGGGAATATACCCAGAAGATTCACCAGCATGCAATAAGAATACATGCTCCACTATGTTCATAGCAGCCTTATATATAATAGCCAGAAGCTGGAAAGAACCCAGATGTCCCTCAACAGAGGAATGGATACAAAAAATGTGGTATATATACACAATGGAGTACTATTCAGCCATTAGAAAAAATGAATTCATGAAATTCTTAGAGAAATGGATGGAGCTGGAGAATGTCATACTAAGTGAGGTGACCCAGTCTCAAAAGAATACCCATGGCATACAGTCACTGATAAGTGGATATTAGCCTAGAAGCTTGGAACACCAAAGACACAAATCACATATCAAGTGATGTCTCACAAGAAGAAAGGAGTGGACACTGGTGCTAGAATGGACCAAAACATCACTGTGGGAAAGTACAAGAACAGTAAAGTGGGAGGGGATGGATGCGTGAGCAGGGGGAGGGAAAAGGACATGTGGGACCTTTGGGGGTGGGGAACCAGAAAAAGGGAAATGAATTGTAAATATAGAATATATACAATAAAAAAATAAAAAAAAACATAGACAGAGAAACTAAGATATTCCATGCTGTAAACAAATTTACACAATATCTTTAGACAAATCTAGCCTTATGAAGGATAATAGATGGAAAATTCCAACCCAAGGAGGGAATCTACACACTAGAAATATCAAGACAGTAATCTTCCAACAAACCCAAAATAAGAAAGCCATGAAAACGTAATTCCAACTCTAATCACAAAAAAACTGCAGGAAGAAGCATTCACTTTTCCTTAATATCAATGAACATCAGTGGATTCAAATCCCCCAATAAAAAGACATAGACTAACAGACTGGATACGTAAACAGGACCCAGCATTTTGCACCTCAGTGACAAAGACAGACACTACCTCAGAGTAAAAATTTGGAAAACAATTTTCCAAACAAATGGTCCTGAGAAACAAGGTGGATTAACCATTCTAATACTGAATAAATTAAAATTTCCACCAAAACTTACAAAAAAGATAAGGAATGATACCTCATACTCATCAAAGGAAAAATCTAACAAGATGAACTCAAAATTCTAAACATCTATGCTCTAAATACAAGGGTATCCACACTCATAAAAGAAACTTCACTAAAGCTCAAATTATACATTGTACCTCACACAATAATAGTGGGAGACTTCAACACCCCACTCTTTTTTTTTTTTTTTTTTTTGGTTTTTTGAGACAGGGTTTCTCTGTGTAGTCCTGGCTGTCCTGGAACTCACTCTGTAGACCAGGCTGGCCTCGAACTCAGAAATCCGCCTGCCTCTGCCTCCCAAGGGCTGGGATTAAAGGCGTTCAACACCCCACTCTTATCAATGGACAAATCACAAAAACAGAAACTAAACAGAGACACAGTAAATCAAACAAAAGTTATGAACCAAATGGATTTAAAAGATATCTATAGAACATTTCATCCTAAAGCAAAAGAATATACCTTCCTCTCAGCACCTCATGGTACCTTCTCTAAAATTAACCATATAATTGGTTACAAAACAGTCCTCAACAAATATAAAAAGATTGAAATAATCCCATGTCTCCTATGAGATGACCACAGACTTAATATGCTCTATAATAATAACAAAACAATGGAAAGCTGACATATGTGTGGAAACTTAACATTTGACTCAATAATAACTTGGCCAAAAAAGAAAGAATGAAAGAAATAAAGATGTTTTAGAATTTAATGAAGATATATTCAGATCATATCAAAACTTATGGGATAAAATTAAAGCAGTGCTAAGTAGGAAACTCATAGCTCTAAGTGCCTAGAAAAAGAAACTGGAAAGGGTACATTAGCATTTTGACAACATACCTGAAAGCTCTAGAACAAAAAGAAACAAATACTCGCAAGTGGAATAGACAGAAGAAAATGAACTCAAGCCTTAAATCAACCTAGTAGAAACAATAAAAACTATACATTGAATAAAAAAACAAAACAACAACAAAAACAGGTGCTGGTTACTTGAGAAATTCAACAAGATAAATAAACCCTTAGTCAAACTAAGCAGATGGCACAGAGAAAGTATCCAAACTAATAAAATCAGAACTGAAAAGGGAAACATAAAAACAGAAAACGAAGGAATTTAAAAAAATCATCAGACCCTATTACTAACAAAAATTGAAAATCAGGATTAAAGAGACAATTTTCTGGAGTGATGCCAGCAACCAAAGATAAATCAGTATAATCTAAGCCATCTCAACCATCCCATAACCCCAAAAGAAATAGCAACTGTCATTTAAAGAATCCCAAGGGAAAAAATGCCCAGGACCAGAGAGTTTTAAGGTAGAATTCTATCAGACAGTCAAAAAAGACCTAATACCAATTGTCTTTAAACTATTCCATAATATAGAAAAAAAGAAACACTACCCAACTTGTTCTATGAAGCCACAATTATGCGTATACCTAAACCACACAAAGACTAAAAAAAGGAAGGAACTTCAGACCAATTTCCCTTATGAATATCGATGCAAAAATACTCAATAAAATTCTCCCAAACCATATCCAAGAACACATCAAATGATCACCCATCATGATCAAGTAGGCTTCATTCCAGGGATGCAGGAATGGTTCAATATAAGGAAGGATATCCATCAAAATAATCCACTATATCAACAAACTAAAGAAAGAAAAAAACAACAACATGATCATTTCATTATATTCTGAGAAAGCATTTGACAAAACTCAACACCCCTTCATTGCAAAAAAGTCTTGGAAAGATCAGGAATTCAAGGCACATACCAAAACATAGTAAAATCAATGTACAGCAAAACAGTAGCCAATGTCAAACTAAATGGAGAGCAACTTGAACCTATCCAACTAAAATCAGGGACTAGACAAAGGTGCCCACTCTCTCTCAATATAGTACTGGAAGGCCTTGCCAGAGAACCTAGGCAACAAAGGTAGGTCAAAGGGATACAAATTGGAAAGCAAGAAGTCAAAATATTACTACTTGCAAATGCTATGATAGCATAGGTAAGTGACCCCACAAATTACACCAGAGAGCTCTTAAACCTGATAAACAAATTCCGCAAAATGGCTGGATATAAAGTTAACTCAAACATATCGGTATTCTTCCTATACTCAAAGGATAAACAGTCAGTGAAAGAAATTAGGGAAATGACATCCTTCAGAACAGTCACAAATAATATAAAATACCTTGGAATGACTCTAACCAAGCAAGTGAAAGATCTGTATGACAAGAACTTCAAAACTCTGAAAAAATACATAAAAGAAGATATCATAAGATGGAAAGATCTCCCATGCTCATGGATGGATTGGCAGAATTAAAATAGTAAAAATGGCCATCTTGCCAAAAGCTATCTGCAGATTCAAATCAATCCTGCTCAAAATTCCAACTAAATTCTTCATAAAGTTAGAAAGAGCAATTTGCAAATTAATTTGGATTAACAAAAAACCCAGGATAGAAAAAAACTATTCTCCACTATTAAAAAACCATCACCATCCCTGAACTCAAGCTATACTATAGAAGAATCATGATAAACCCTTCATGGTATTGGTACAGTGATAGGCATATAGATAATTGTAATAGAATTGAAGACCCAGAAATGAACCCATATACCTATGGTCACTTGATATTTGACATTTATAACAAATTGTACTGGTTCAACTGGAACACAGCATGTAGAAGAATGCAAATTGATCCATTCTTATCTCCTTGTACAAAGTACAATTCCTAGTGGATCAAGGACCTTCACATAAAATCAGAGACACTGAAACTAATAGAAGAGAAAGTAGGAAAGGGCTTTGAGTACATGAGCACAAGGGGAAAATTCCTGAACATGTTATGTTTATATATGTCTCTTGTATTTTAGTCCAAGACTTGTGTAGTGAAGATCTATTAGATTTTTGTCAGAGGTTTTTACATGGTCATCTAATGTGATTATCATGTGGTTGTTAAATTTTTTTCAACTTTTTTATATGGTGGATTGCCATTTATTGATTTAATTTGTTGTGCAATCTGGGCATTTCTGGAATAAAGCTTACTTGTAATACGGTAGATAATGATTTTATATGTTCTTGGATATGGTTTGGAAGCATTTTATTGGAATGCTTTCTGTCTATTATTGTCAAAAGTATTGCCCTGCAATTTTCTTTTTTAGATGAGTCTTTAGTGGATTGATCTGTGGCCTTCTTTTCTGTTTCTTGGAATAATCTGAGGAACATTGGTATTAACTTAACCTTACTAGAAAAATTGGAAGGACTCTGGAATAAACCATCTAACCTTGATCATTTTGAGTTTAGCAGATTTTACTTACTGCTTCTATTTTACTAGAGATTTTAGGTCTGTCAAAATAACTTGCCTGATTTTTAGTTAACCTTAGTAAATACATATATTGAAAAAACTCTTCATTTCTTTTAAACATTGCAATTTGTTGGATTAAGGTGTGTGCTTGTGATTCTCTGAAACTCATCACTATCCTTGCTATGTCTTTTCTATATTTTAATATTTAGATCTTCTTTCTTACCTTTTAGCTAATTTGGATATGGCTTTTGTCAATCATTGATTTTCTCAAAAATTCAACTCTGTTTCATTGATTCTTTGTTTTGTTTTTGATGTTTTGTTTGTTTGTTTCTATTTTATTGATTTCATCCCTGTGTAACCCTTTTTAGTTTCACATGAATGTATTTATCAATTTTTATTTTGTCCCACAGCATACAGGTATGCTATAAAGTTGCTTGTGATGTCTTCATTTTCTTTAATATAGGCTCTTTCTGCTATCCACCTTCAGTATGTCCCCAATTTGATTACATTGTATATTCATTTTATTTCAATTATAGAAAGTTTTGAATTACTTTCTGAGCCATTTTTTTTCTGCTGAGTAGCGAGCAGTTCAGTTTACATGAGTTTGCAAGCTTTCTGTTGTTATTTGTATCCACCTTTATTCTGTGGTGGTCAGATATGATAAAGGGCATTAATTCAATTTTGTTGTATCTGTGGAGATTTATTTTAAAAATATAGTTAATTTTGAGGAAATTTATATGAGGTATTGAAACATTTATTCTTTTATATTTGGCTTAAACGTTGTGTAAATATGCATATACTCCATTTACTTTATTATTTAATTTTTATTTTTCTTATTAGTTTCTTTCTAGATGACCTATACATTTATGAGAGTGGGTTATTAGAACTTCTCACTATCAATGTGGGTTAATATATGATTCAAGCTGAAGAAGTGTTTTCATACTCTGGGTGCCATTGCTAAGAATTTCTATGTACTTACTGTCCGTGAGTTTCCTTTAATGAGTTCTTCCCCATTTCTTCTGATTAGGTTTTGTCTAGTCTAAATTGTTGGAACTAAAATAGCTACAAAATGCCTCTTATATTAATTTACTACAAATATTTCTTGTATCCTCTTACCCTGCTATCTTGATATAAGGTGTATTTCTTGGATGTAACAGCATCTTAGGTCTTACATAACATTGATTTCAGTACAATAAGATCCAGATGAAAGGATGTGCTAGAACCTAAACAGATTTGTACTAGATTGTACAGTAATTGTTTGGTGGTAATTAGAAAGTTTGGTAGACTAACCTAATAACTAAAGTCAATAATAGTCAAGTGAGTAAAGTTTATTTAGGAACAAGGGCATTCACAGTACACAGAGTACAGGGGTCAGTTCTTACAGGGATCAGCATCACTGGATTTTAGACACATGTGGTTGTATAAGGTTTTAGCTTAGGAGAATTTCTAATGGAGGGATTGGGACACAAGATGATGTGGATGATATCTAACTATGATAATTAGAATGAGTGACATGTAAGCTACAAAGACAGTACAGCCAACCTCAAGTATCTCAATTCTTAATTGTTCCTAATACAATGTGTACTTTCTCTTCTCGTTCCTTGCCCCCTGTCATCTCTCTCCACTTCTTTAACCATCTCTCCCTTTTGTTTCTTGAAAGAGTACCATTTATCTCATTGATCACAGGCAAGCTTTGAACTTGCTTTGTCCCTGAACATGACTTTGGACTTTTCTTTCCTTCCTTCAATTCTCAAGTTCTGATATTTTGGATGCACCATTTATCCTTTTTCAATGTCTGCTTCTGCATACTTAATTAGTTGTAATTATTCAACACTTTGTCATGTACATTGAGGAATGATATTAAATTTTAACAAGATTATTTTAATTTTCATATTCTCCTTAACTCGTTTCTAGAAATGTATATAGGCTAGCAAAATAAAGCAAACCCAGGTAAAGGGAAAGCAAGTGATGAATGGAAGAAGTAAGTGGACAAAAATCAGAAATCAAGGACTTGTTTAACAAAAAAGAATCAAATTTAGAGTCTTATTTTATTCTCTTGTCAATTTTGAAAGAACGGAACAATGTTGCGCTATAACAGAATTAAACACAAACCTGCTTGCATTTTTATGACAAACAGTAAAGAATTAAGCATTTGACTCTGTTTTACTTTGTATCTGATTCTTCATCACAAGGAATGACTGCATGTGTTCATGGAGAGAATATTTGATTTTCTTTCAAGCTCACTCAGAGTTTCTTTATCAGCAAAGTGATTTTCTTGATGAATCTAGATGCTTAATTTATATTTTCTGTAATCTCCTGTTTTACAAAGGTTTCGTAGTCTTCATAGTCTTTACATTTATTAAATGCTAATCCTCACAAGGTTCCAAATACCTAGATATATAATTACCATGATTGCACCTTTTCCAGCACCCTGCAGAATTGATTTTTGAAGTTGCTGATACCTGAGTATATTGAAAAATCCACTGCTTTTCAGTAAAATGCTCAGTTCTACTAAAACAAGTACTCATGGAAAAGACTAAAAAGCTGGTATACTTTCAAGCTCCTGACCATGACACTTGCTGCTATATCAAGTAAAAGAAAAGAATCCTGATTTAAACCTTGGAACTCAGATAAGCATTGCCACTCTCAAAACAATTCTGAAGAAAGTAAGTTAGTGCCTTCTGATCATGTAACTGAAATTAGTTGGTAAATAGGTAAATATTCAGAGGTTCTAAAAATACACATTTTATGCAATATTAGGAAAGTGGAAGTTTCTGATTATGTCATATGATACAGACTCATGTGGTGTCTGGCTGAGGCAGACTCACATTATGTTTTATTGAGGAAAGACCAGTGGGAGGACACATAATATCTGCATAGAGTATAAATAAGACTCAAAAAAGTGATGGCAAGCTTCCATAGCTAGCCTTACAATGCTTTATTGGTCCTTGAGTCTTTGCTGATCTTCACTTCCTTGAGAAAGACATGGCAGAGAACTTCTGGTATCTCTCCTGGTTCCAGTCACTCCTGCTAACTCGTTCTGATAGGCCAAGATCTGGCTACTTCTGCTGGATACTGCCACTGCTGCTGATAAATGTTTGGCATCCTTACATTACTGAATTGGACTGTTGGTGTCCTGCCAGTAGAGGCTGGAATTGCCAGAAAGAAATACTTCTAAACAGGTCCACTTCCCCTTGTCCTATTTAACATCTTTTCTTCCCTACCTTTGGACAGTGGGCTAGAATGGGGTTTGAAGAATTTGAAAACCTTTATTAAACTAGGTCTTTAAAAATACAAGACTAGCTGGACAATTGTGGTGCATACCTTTTATCCCAGCACTTGGGAGGCAGAATCAGGCAGATTTCTGAGTTCTAGGCCAGCCTGGTCTACAGTGTGAGTTCCAGGACAGTCAGGGCTATACAGAGAAACTCTGTCTCAAACAAACAAACAAAAACACAAAAAAGAAAATAAAAAAAGAAAAGAAGTAGGAAAAAAAGTAAAAATACAAGATTACAGGGAAGTCTGCTAATTAGCTGTTAGGTACTTTCTATAACTTATTATATAAAAAGTAAAAACTAAAAATTTGAGATAGATTCCTAAATTGTTATTAATTAATTATACCAGTTGCAATTACTTCATACAAATATAATGCAAAATTATTTGAATATATATAGATATTTTTACAATATGCCATTTGCACATACAAATACTGGATTGCTATTTTACAATGAAAGGTCATAGAGTCATTTATTTGTCTGTATCAGCTGGGTATACATGTGTGTGACTATGGTGTGTTTGTGTGTGTGTGTATGTGTGTGTGTGTGTGTGTGTGTGTGTGTGTGTTGTATATGTACCTGTGCTCATGAGGACACTTAAAGAGCCAATGGCAATATCTATCATTCTATTAATTATTTTCTCAAGACAAAGTTTTAATTTAGCCTGGAGTAAGGATATCAGCCAGCAAGGCCCAGTATTCCTTTTGTGTCTGCCCAAATAACTCCACTGGGTTGCAGGCATACACATGGCTAATAAGGTTTTTATATGAAATCTGGAACTAAAATATGCTTGCCTACATAGCAAGCACTTGTATTCACTGAGCCCTTTTACCAGCCCAATCTCAGTATTGTGTATTCCACTAAATTGGCAAACAAAATGTCCAGTGATAGAATATTATTCTGTATTTCTGTGAACCCTGATAAGGGCTTTAGGAAAGAAACAAGACTACATAAAAACAATTATATTTTTGTGTCTGATGGCTGGATAGTGAGTGATAACAACAAGGAAAAGACTGGTTCCTTTAGCAATATATATGCTGGTGTTCTAGAAGAAGGCATGAAGATGGATATGCAATAAGGGGAAGGAAAATAATGGAAAGCAATGAAGTCCTGTAATCAGTGAGAAGATGATAGAAAAGGGAAAATATGTACAAATGTAATGATAATCACTTAACATTTTTTAAATAAAGTTTTATTAATATGTATGAGTCTGTGGCTCTGTATGAGTGTGGGCATATGAATGTAGCTACTTACAAATTCCAAAAGAGAGCATCAGATCCTCCAGATGAGAAGTTACAAGTAATTCTGAACTACATGGAATAAATGTTTAGAATTGAACTCAAGTCCCTCAGAAGTGCTATCAATTGGTAGTCATCTCTTCAGAACTGCTCAGTGCTCAGTACTCTTGATTATTACATTATACATACTAATTTTCAATATTCATTTTACGATACCACAATTCACATTTTATATCTTTTTGGGACCCCAGGACTGAAATAGGTGCCATAAGCATCCTAGTGTAGTACCAAGGAACTGTTCTTGAACCCCAAAATACCATTCAGGAGCAGATCTGATGCAATCACACCATGGTCTGTATTTGAGCTACTTCAGGCTTAACTCACAGCTGACCTGTAGGAGAGGGCAGGTGACATTCATTGAAAGATGATTTTATAGAAAGCAGTAAATGAGGGGTGTGTTTCCAGCTAGACAAGCATCTAATTGGGGTACTACTTTGGCCTTTAGCATAATATGCTGGTTCTGGGAGGCAAATAATTAACTTCTGATTTCTTCCTAATCCATGGATATTATGCAAGAGGGCTTGTTGGGAGTTAACCTGGAAACTGGTTCTAAACACTAGATTTGTTTGGGGAGATTAACATACAGATGATGCTCTTGTTGGGGTTAGCGTAGAAACTGGAGCTAGGCTCAGGTTTTGTTGGGGGGGGTGAGGCAACTTACAAAGTGACACTAGTTACCGACCTGTTAGTTTACTTGAATTCAAACTTAGGTCAGGTTCTCTAAGACGGAGTTTGAATTGCAAAAATTTATGTCTCACTGGTTACTGCCTAGATCACTTTTGTATTCCATATGTTATTCTATTTACAAAGAACAGTGCGTTGGAGACAAACAGAAATCAGGGAGATGGTCTGAAGGCTTCACAATGCTTAGATAAAAGACATCTCTTTATTTATGAAGAGCTCAGCCTCATATATTTTGCTCCAGTAACAAAAATTAGGATAAGATTTACCCAGGTTGAAACTCTCACTGCTTTTAACGTTATGGAGATTGGTGCATGTACAAGTTTGAGGAGATGATTTAGATTTGGTGACCAAAGTGAGCTTAAATGTGTTTTAGACAAGGAAGGCTATTTTTCTGTTCTAATGGAGAAAAGTAAAAGTTTGGACATCTTAAGAATTCAAGGACCTCTGGATATTCAAGAGTCAATATGACATGCACTTTAGCATTCTAGCACCAGATATCAGCATTTTGATTCAGTCACAAAAAGCTGTCTGAGGCAGTAAATCAACATGTCTTTTATGTACCTTTTAATATCACAATCAGATCATGAACAGATCATGAACTCAAATTACTAAAAGTCTGTTTAAATGCTATTAAAGGAAATAGATGTTTTCATTCCCTGTGGTGAGTGGGTGGTCAGCAGATTAAAATACAGTATTTTTAAGTTCATAAGAACTATCCAGATTTATATTCATTATAATCATCCTTGCCATCATATCTCATATGCACTCTGTATAAGCCAGTTCATGACCTATCCTGTAGTGCCCTTTGCAAATTACCACTTATAATAAAGTCTTAGTCATCACTGTTGTAGCACAAAAGGAGTTAGTTAACCATTAAGTCACTTATCTAAACGAATCAGATCTTTGTTGCCACCTGCTGGTGAATTATCCAATTCCGATATCTTATCCTGAGTATCCCATTCCTAAGAACTGTGTTGTTAGCTACCCTTATCAGGATTCACCTAGACAAAGACTATTAGACAAATTTCATCAGAAAGATGTAAGATATATCAGGAGAAACAACATAGATGATAGAAAACAGTTAATGACAAGTTGCATCGGAGTAAGCAAACTTTCATGGTGATGAAAAATTCAAATCTTGGCAGAAAATGATACCAGAAATATTACCTGAATCATACTAAGCAAGGGAGATCAAGCCTTCTCAGCTACATACAATCTACTGAGAATCATTAGGTGCATACTGATTCTGGGTATTGTCAATTTGCCAACAATTAAAGCCTGTCACATGTGCATAAGGAGTATGTTGTCTTATATAGTATTGAAAACCTCCTTATAATTGGTAGTTGGCAAAAGCCCATCAATGTAATAAAGTTTTAGAAATTTGTTGGGGAATGATTGTGTGCTACAAAATTATGATTCGCATTACATTACTCTTTTGTATCAGAATGGAATTGATTTTGTATGACATAATATAGACATCCAACTTCATTTATGGTTCTGTTTGTTTCTTATTTATGGTATTCTATATCTTCTTTCCTCTTCACCTTTATTTATGAGATGCAAGATGCAAGGTACAGTTCACTATAGAACCACTATAGATTACATAGAAGGAAAAAAATAGTTCTTTCTCAGATTGTTACCCTCCTTTCCTTACTTCTGACCAATGTATTTTCAAATAAATGATCTTAGAAACATTGCTGGACAATGTTTAATGACCAATTATCCAGTTAAGTGATATTTCATAGTGTCTTGTTATGTTTTGCATGGTTGTTTTTTCTTTTGTTGCTGTTACTTTGTTTGGCTCTTTATCAACGTAACACAACATTGAGCAACCTAGAAATAATTATTGCCTATTGCAGAAATGCTTCCATCAGACTGGCCAATATTCAAAACTCTGAATCATATTCTTCATTGATGATTGATGATTGATGTGGAAGGCGATAGGCCACTGTGGATGTTTCATCTTTGAACAGGATTTTCTTGATTGTATGTGATAGTAAACTGTGATTCCTGCCTTCCTATTCCTGCCATGCTTAAATCTTTGCTTTGTTTTTTGTTTGTTTGTTTATTTTATATTATTTTTTCATTCAGTGATGGGCTGGATTTGTAGGCTATATAATACACCCTAACTCCAGACACTTTCTGTGTGTTATAGCAATAGAATTATAGCAATAGAAGCCAAACTAGGTCACATTCAAGTATAAATAGTATATATTTGTAACTCAGCCTGGTGGGACTTTAATCTCATTTTACTGGAATCACAAATTCATGTTCTACCTAGGCTACATTCCAAGTTCAAGTTTAGATGAGGCAACTCAGTAAAACTTCTGTCAAAATAACAACATAAGAAATGCCAAGTGGGAGAGAACTGAAGCACAAGACATTGCATATGTGCAAGAAACTGGTATAGACTATCTATTGTTATATAGTAAAATATAATGTTTATATTCATATATTTGTATACATTATACATACACATGCTTCTAAACACACAATATGTTTTAAAAGGTCTATTGATTGGCCTCTAAGAGCCCTTTGGTCCAGTTGCAGGCATTGCTTCTACAGCAAGTTGAAGTGGAAACTTTGGTTTCTTTGGAAAGTCAGTTGTGTATGATGGTGTTTTCCTGAAGCATAAACAGGTGATAGGATGTTTATCTAACACAAGCATACAAAAGGACATATGATTAAAGATTCTTCACTAAGGACACATATATTGGTTTGCCTTACATTGCACTGCTGAGCTCCATTGGTCATGACTTCATAGAGAGAAACACATCAAAAAAAGTTCTGATGGCTTTTAGCGAGTTGCAAGGACTCTTGATTTCAACTAATACACACTCACATGGAGTTTTGCTAAGACAGACTTGAGAGCTGAGGCAAGTCCCATGAAAGGGCAGGTGATCTTTGGAGGGAGTATAAACAGAACTCAATGGACTTACTGTATAAGAAAGAGGTTTGCATTGCTTCATGATTTCCTGTCTTTGCCTTCCCTGATCTTCACTTCCTTGAGAGAGACCATGCAGAAAGCTTCTCCTGGATTTTTTGTTGGCCCTGGTCCCTCCTGCTGTCTTCTGTTGATTCAGCAGAGGCTTTGCTGTTTTTGCTTAGGGGTGTCACCACTGCTAATTCCTGTATGTTCTCCTGAATCTATAGAACATTTCTGTGAAGAGTTTGCAAGTGAATTGAGCAAGTGATTTCTGTGAACTGAAATGCTGATTTCCTGACAGCATAGATCAGATTTCCTCCACAGGACAATTTGTGAATAGGCCCACTTCTCCATAAATTAATAAGAGAGAGAGCTTGTGCTCAGCCAGCCTCCTCCTTTCTTATGAAGTCTGTGAACCCGATATAAGGAATGATGTCCACATTAGTTTGAGTCTTCACAACCCATTTAGCCAAAGCAAGATAAACTCTCACAACCAAGGCCAGAAGCTAACCCAATTAACCCAGTTCCTAACAAGCATGCCTGGAGGTTTGTCTCCCAGGTGACTCTAAATCCTATCAAGTTGACAATCTGCAGTAATAATCTCTATTATTCCTTTGAATTTAGGATTAGGTAACTTTGTGGGGGTTTTGTGAAAATTTATGCTTTTATTTCTGATCAAATATATTTACTTTTTCTAAGTTCACAGAAGCTACACACTTTCTTCTTCAGTTAATAAGTTTTGTTTGGCCAGTGTTCTTTATAATATCATGCATATCTGACTACACCACTAATAACGAAATGGGTTTTGGTTAGAGTAAGTAATTGAGTTGACAAAAAACCCCAAGTTTGTATAAACACTTTAGAACTATAGAATAATTGTAAACTTTATGTCCACATTGATTGTTTAAAATATCTTTCAATAATATGTGAATGTAGCAAAGTTATAAAATGTGTACTTTTTAGGTAAAGTGTGCTGATAAGCATTAGAAATATAATATAAAAATAGGGTAGAACCAAACATGATTGGCGTTTTTTAAAAACGCAATTAGATTGCTAAGAATATTCTGCTATACTAGTAGACTGATTCCTTGTCCAGTTGTCACTAGAGAGGCTCTCTCTGATAGCAGGCAGGAGTGGGTACAGAGGCCCACATTTAGATATTATGCACAGAGTGAGAGTTTAAAGATAGTGGTCTCCATTAATTTCCTCCCCTTGCTAAACAAGAAACCCTGTAGAAGTATGGTAGAAAGATGGAATGAGTCCAAAAGATAAGAAAACATGGCCCATGAAATCAACTCAGCAGATCTCATAGGTTCACAAGAATGAAGCCACAAGCATTAGGCCTTCAGGGTTCCATACCAGATACTCTGTGTGTAAGTTACTGCTACTAGCTTGGTTTATATGGGACTCCTAACAGTGGGAGCAGGTGTAACTCTGACTTATTTATCTGCTCTGGAGTTTAAAACACTTTTCCTCCTATTGGGTTACCATGTCCAGCCTAAATATGACGGCCTTTGCCTTGTCTCTTGTCTTGTCCTCTTCAGCTGTTGTAGTTTGCTAATTTCTGAAACAGAAACCAAATGTGAATAGATCGATGGTAGAGGGGAGTTGGGTGGGGCTGGGACAACGAGGAATAGTTCATGGAGGAAGAATTGAGCTTCTGATGTATTGTATGAGAGAAGAAGCTACTTTTAATTTTAAAAGATTAAAATTAAAACAATTGTTATTTGATGTCACAAAAATAACAAATATTCTATATGCAATTTAATGAGAAAACAAAATGAGTAGAGTTGAAACTGAACACAATCCTGAACAGAATTTGAAAGATGAAAAGGCAGGCATAATTTATTCTTTCTAATGTGTTTCCTTTGACAGAGTTAATAATCTCAATTACAAACACTTAATAACAGTTGACAAATGGATTCTGGTATCTTATTCCCTGTTCATTATAACTAGGAAGTAATTGTCTGTTTTATTTAGCATACTCTACCTAATTTCACCTGCACACGGAGTATTTACCACATACAAAATTAATGCTGCCTCCGAAGAGCAAAACTTCAGTTTATGACATCCAGTAGTTTTCCAAAATTTATTGCACAGAACCCTTCCTAGGTGTTTTTGCTTCCTGAAGCTGTTCTGTGGCATTTTTTTTAGCATTGATCAATGTATTGTTGTATTAAAGAGTCAAAAATCATTCCTGCATTTGTTTAAAAATTCAACACTAGAGTATTTGCTATGATTTTGTACAAATTGTTTATTCTGAAAAATATTTGTAGGGGTGTCTACAAATTATGCTATTATGTTGTGTTTTAATTAATAACTCACACATGTTTCAATGCATGCACTAATTTTATATTATCATTTCTACTTAATTTTAATAGTATTTTACACTTAATAAGATACGAAATATTCACCCACATTACTACAAACAGTTAGATATGGTAACTTCCTCAGTGCTTGCACATATCTAGATTTTATTTCTCATATTTTTTAAATCTTGTCTTAAAGAAATGGGAAGTAAATGAGTCAAAACTATTATTTTGATTTAGTTTTTCTCTCTTTCTGAATCTCAGCTTCTGTCCCTGTCTCACTGTATGTGTTTATGTGTATTTTTTTCCATATGTGTTCATCATTCTTTATCAGAGTGGTAAAGGAAATAGATAGATAGATGATAAGTAGATAGATGATAGTAGATAGATAGATAGATAGATATAGACATAGATATTAATATAAATTTCTTCTTTATAGTTGATGGTGATATAAATAGGAATAATGGAAATCTAAATGGTTCAAAGTAAGTTAAAAACAAGGCACTTATAGAATGATACACAAGAGAGGGGAGGAGAGGTGACTGCATTGGAGAAGGATACACGGGTATAGATGAGAAGATGAGAAGACAATCTTTTTTTTTCTGCTGTGAACAGACACCATTTCCTTATAGGCAACTCCTATAAGGAAAATATTCAATTGGGTCTGGCTTTCAAGTTCAGACAGTCATTCCATTATCATCAGTGGAGGAAATTAAAAAAAATCATCAGATCCTATTATATAATCCTATACTCAAAAAACAGTGCAAAATATAAATGAAATGCATGGGTTTCTAGACAGATACCACACACCAAGTTAAATCAAAAGCAGGCAAACATTCTAACCAGACCCACATAGCATGAAATAGAAGTCATTAGGTACCTCCCAACAACACAACAAAAAGCCCAAGGTCAAATGGATTTAGTGCAGATTCTTCCAGACCTTCAAAGAAGACCTGATACCAATTTTCTAACTATTCTATAAAATAGAAAGAGCAGGAACACTGTCTAACTGATTCTATGAAGCCAAAGTTAGTTTGATACCTAAACCACATAAGGACCCAATCATAAAAGAGAACTTCAGACCAATCTCGCTTATGAATATCAATGCAAAAATACTCAATAAAATTCTTGCAAACTGAATCCAAGAACACATCAAAACCAGCATTCACCACAATCATGTGGGCTTCATCCCAGGGATGTAGGTTGGTTTAATATATGAAAACCCATTAACATAATCCAATATATGAACAAACTCAAAGAAAAAATCACATGATTATCTCCTTAGATGCAGAAAAATATCATTTGACAAAATACAATGTTTAAAGTATTGGAGAGATCAGGAATTGAAGGCTCATACCTAAACATAGCAAAAGCAATCTAATGCAAACCAACAGCTAATATCAAATTAAATGGAGAAATACTTGAAGCAATCCCACTAAAATTGGGGACAAGACAAGGGTGCCCATTCTCCCATACCTATACAATATAGTAGTTGAGTGCTAGTTAGCACAATAAGACAACAAAAAGAGATCAAGGGGATACAAATTGGCGATGAAAAAAATTAATGTATCACTATTTGCAGATGATACAAAAGTATACAGAAGTGACTACAAAAATTCTACCAGAGTACTTCTCCAGAAAATTTCTCCAGCTGAAAAAAAACTTCAGCAAAGTAGATGGACATAAAATTAACTCAAATAAATCAATAGCCTTCCTTTATACAAATAATAAACAGGCTAAGAAAGAAATTAGGAAAAAACTCACTTCACAATAGCTAGAAATAATTTAAAATTTCTTGGGGTAAGTCTAAAATCAAGTGAAAGACCTATATGACAATAACTTCAATTCTCTCAAGAAAGAAGTCAAAGAAGATCTCATAAATTAGAGAGATATCCCATATTCATGGATTGGGAGAATTACTTAGTAAAAATGACCATCCTACCAAAGGCAATCTATAGATTCAAAATCCCATCAAAATCCCAACACAATTCTTGAAAGACACTGAAAGAACAATTCTCAAATTTATCTGAAAAGGCAAAAAAAAAAAAAGAAAGAAAGAAAGAAAAAAGAAAAAAGAAAAAAACACAGAATAGCAAAACCAATTCTTTACAATTAAAGGACTTCAGGAGGAAATCACTATCTCTGATCTCAAGATTTACTACAGGGAAAACTGTATGATATTTGTACAGAGACTGGCATATTCATCAATGGAATAGAATTGAAGACCTAGAAATAAAACCACACAAACATGCACACTTGATCCACACAAAAAAGCCAAAAATATACAACAGAACAAAGAAAGCATCTTCAATAAATGGTACTGGTCTAACTGGCTGTCTGTATGTAGAAAATGAAGGTAGATCTCTATTTGTTGCCTTGCACAAAGCTCAAGTCAAAGTGGATCAAGGACCTCAACATAAAACCAGATACACTGGATCTAATAAAAGAGAAAGTATGAAAGATCCTTGAACTCATTGGCACAGGAGTGTGTGTGTGGGGGGGGGGTGCAAGGCATTTCCTAAACAGAATTCCAGTGGCTCATGCTCTAACATCAAGAATTAATAAATGGAACCTCATGAAACTGGAAAGCTTCTGTAAGGCGAAAGACATACATATTCGATAAGACAAATCAGCAACCTACAGATTGGGAAAAAACACTTCACTAACCCAACATCTGATACAGGCCTAATATCCAAAATACATAAAGAACTCAAGAAACTAATCACCGAAAATTGAAACAACACAATCAAAATTGGGGTATATAGAACTACACTGAGATTTCACAACTGAGGAATCTCGTATGGCTGAGAAGCACCTAAAGATATGTTCAAAGTCCTTAGTGAACAGAAAAATGCAAATCGAAACAATGCTGAGATTCCACTTTACACCAATCAGAATGGCTATGACAAAAAAATAAAAAACACACAGGTGACAACACTTGTTGGACAAGAGGTGCAGAAAGAACACTCTTCCATTGCTGGTGGGATTGCAAACTTGTACAAACACTCTGGAAAGCAATCCAGAAATTCCTCAGAAAATTGGAAATAAATATACCTGAAGACCCAGCTATACCACCCTTGGGAATATACCCAAAAGACATCCCACAATGCAAGAGCGGCATGTGTTCCACTATGTTCATTGCGGCCTTATTTGTGATAGCCAGAAGCTGGAAACAACCTAGATGCCCCACAGCAGAAGAATGGATATGTAAATGGGGTTCCTTTGCACAATGAAATACAAATCAGCTGTTAAGAACAAGGGCATCCTGAGTTTTGCAGTCAAATGGATGGAACTATAAAATATCATCTTGAGTGAGTTAACTCAGACCCAACAGGACACATATGTTCTGTTATGTCCTCACTAATAAGTGGATATTAGCCAAAAAAAAATTCAGAGTACCCACCCAAAATACAATCCACAGAACTCCAAAAGGTCAGCAAGTTGAAGTGTCCAAATGATGACTCCTCAGTCCAACTTGGGAGGGGGTAGAACAAAGCAATCACAAGTGGGAAGGAGGGGGTAACCTGGGAGGGGAAACAGACCAGTGTGGGGAGGGAGTGTGGGTGAGAGGGCAACCTGATCTGATATTGGGTAAAAGAAAAGGACTGAAGCAGAAATTATGAGGGCAAGCAGAAAGATTAGAAACAGGCAACTTCACCTGGGAGATGATAGACTCTCAGGACTCAAAGGGAGGGACCTTAGACAAAATGCCAGACAGTAGGGAGAAGGAGACAATCTTTAGGAGCTGTTCACCACCTAGACTTAAAGGAGCTACAATGACATTTTATTGGTATTTAGCAGACTTGGAGTGAACAAAAGATAGACAGATACACAAAAAGATAAAAAGATAGAAAGAATGAAAGAAAGGAAGGAAAGAAGGAAAGAAGAAGGAAGGAAGGAAGGAAGGAAGGAAGGAAGGAAGGAAGGAAGGAAAAAGAAAAGAAAAGCAGAACTGTTGTCTGTCATTGTGAAAAGTGGTCTGGGGATGCTTGTACATAACGTTGGATGCTAGCTATATAAATGCAGGATTCATTTAAAACATGGTGTAAGCACTAGTATCCAAGCTGTGTATTTAACTTTTTCAAAAATAGCTAATAATAAGAAATTTCCTTTTATTAAATTTAACAGAATTTGTCAGACTTAATAGAAATTTCAGAATATTAGGTCCTCAGAAAAATAGTACAAAACAGTTTTTGCAATCTCTTTGTCTTACTTGGCATGCAGTCTAAATGAATACTTCTCATTGTTAATGATTTTGTTCTATTATTTTTCTTTAGCATAAATCACTTCTGTTATTAATAATCAATTTTAGTTATTGTTGATATGTTATCTTTTAAACACAATTAAAATAATATGGTTGAATCTATGAGGGGGTCTGATATTGAATTCTGTATTATTAATTGCTAATAAGTTCTTCCACACCTATGAAGTTAGCTTAAATATCACTTACCATAATTTATTATAACACATAACCAGGAAAGAACCTGAACTCATATAGTAAACTGGTTCTTATATTAGTGAGAAAAAAAGTGATTAAATTTCTATTGGTTTTGTGAACCTAGATTTGAAATGAGCACAGTAATATATTATGTATAGTCAATACTCATTATTTCTTTTTGGACTCAATAGAAAAATTGGTTGGATTTATTAAACATTGAATGTAAAAGGAAACAATATGTAATTATCAGAATGCATAGTGAATGTCACTTCTGTTGTATTCAAATTGAGATATAAGTGGAGAACAGGACATTTTTCAAGTGAGTCAAAATTATACAAAAAAAATTCAAATACATATAGTTACTCTCTCTTCTAGATTTTAATATTTATTAATTGACTTTTTTCTTTTGCCTTTACACTCAGTTTTGTCATTAATCTCTGAGATGAGATGGTCTCCATATTCTAATGATATATGCATGTGCATATGTTCATATAATACATATCAGCCTTTAAACAGATCATATACTTATGGCTAAATAAGAATTTATTGCCAGGCAGTGGTGGAGAACACCTTTAATTCCAGCACTTGGGAGGCAGAGGCAAGTGGTTTTCTGAGTTCAAGACCAGCCTGGTCTACAGACTGAGTTCCAGGACGGCCAGGGCTACACAGAGAAACCCTGTCTCAAAAAACCAAAAGAAAGAAAAATAATTATTTTCTTAAAATATCATATAGAAGATGTAGTTTAGAATGATATAATTTTATACAAAATAATTCAATATCAGTATTGTTCATTTTTTCTTGTATGTTACCATCTTAGGAAATTACAATATTAATTACGGCCAATAAATCCACTCTAAAACATTAAGAACATTAAAATTAAATTAATTTTCATTCCACAGATACAGATCTTTTGGAGCAGTTAGTTTTTGTCAAGGAAAAAATGTTTTACCACCCCCACTATGTAGACAAAAATACATAGGATATTTTGCATTTTTGCACCACTTAGCTTTTTCAGAGATTCAAATAAGTAGTATCATTTCCTTTGGAGAATGACTCCCTCTCTAATTAGAGTATAATAAGTGAAGAAGCTAATGTGACTGTCTACATTTCTCAGTCTTGTCTTTTACAACTAGAACTCGCAGGTGTCTTTAAACAATGATGAATTAGAAGCGATGCACTTTTTCACTCATTTGTCTGTTAACTACCTTTGTGATAATAATGCATTTGCATTTTTAATTTCCTCAGTTGTAAATGAGCACCCCTGAACCACTTTCTAATTATTTTACAATTTTCTTGTATTGTTCATTATTCATGCTTTCTATTTACTAAATAAAAATGACTTTTCCTCCAAAGGACATTTGCAATTCTTATTATGATGAACATAGATTATTTGGATTCACATAAAAATTAAAGAATGCAAAAAAAGAATACAGAAGCAATTACACCATGGCTACACACGCACAAACACACACACACACACACACACACACACACATATATATATATATATATATATATATATATATATATACATTACCATGTAAGGCAAAGTGTTTAATAATCTGGCACAGTAGGGATTATGATAATTAATTTTAAAAAAGTAAAGCCTTTTTTTATTAACCTTATTTGAAGAAGGCATACTACAAATCTGTGCAGAGTGTTGAGTAATATCTAATGACTATAGACACTAGTGTAAAACAATTTCTGATAAATGATGAAGTAAGGTGCACAGTATTGGTCTACCCGGTACTGAACAATAGCTAACAGGCTACTAGTACTCAAAGGTATATAGGAAGTAGGTTGCTCTTTCCAGTTTATGAAAAACTATACCTTACTTTTCATCTACTCTTACTCTTACATTATACTAAAACTCTTGATTTTATGAAACAGAGTCTCATCTCATTACATAACTCAGGCCTTGGACTCATGCTGGTTCTACTCCATTGTGCATAGATTTCAGATATGCTGCATCAAATGTTCTTTATAAATTAAAACTCCAAGATAATAGAGTTAAGGGGGATCCCATGTGCAAATGCCAATTCCATTGGAGACAGTAATCTCATAATAGGTCAGCATACTTACTTTCTATCTCATAAGCAGAGATAAGATTCTCATGACTGTAACATGTGGAAGCAAAATGAAAATTCCCAGTGCCTATGCATGGACCTACTTTTCAAAGGTGGGGCAAGGCACTAATAGAATGGTAAATAATGGCAATTTAAATAATGCATGTAATATGAAATGTCATAGTGGATTATATTATTCTTTGAAATGATTATAAATATAAGATTAAAACAAAATTAATCCATGGTTAAATTCAGGCTGTGTACACAGAGTTGACCATAGACAGATGCTCATGTTATAACTGAATATTCCATTCGATATATAACCTAAGGACCAAAAGCACATTCTACTATATAAACCATAACATCATTACATGCAATTATCAATGGTCTACTATCAGAAATACCTGGAAACTTCTGCATGGCTGTGTGGTAATACACCACAAATATACCTATATGACTGTTTACCCCAAAATAAAGAATTTACTTATTATTTATGTAGTGCCAGGTACAGAACTGAGAGCCTCATATAGGCTAAACAGCCCAGTCCTTAGAAATCTATCAGAAAGTCCAAAAATAAGCAAAGTCCCTCTGAGGCATTTAAATGGTAGCATTGACTCACAAATTTTCAAATTTAGCATGTGTCTTAGATGCTGTGAAGTATATAAACATAAAAATATTTTAAATCAACCTAGCACTTTTTTCTCAGAGAATACTGTTCAAATATTCATGGGGTATAATTGTTAGAATTTTTCTTTTAATGAATAAAATATGCATATTTATATCTTCAGTGTCCTGATTCCTGTTTTCCTGACATTGTACACTAACATTGCAATACATATTCTAGGGCTGTAGTTTTCTTTTTCCTCTTTTGCTGATGCATTCTAAATAGACCACTTTGTTTATATCTGAGTTAGTCTCATAGCCAGGGTCTTACAAAAGCCACAAGACTCCTAACACTACCCTAGAAAACCATTCCTTTACTCAGAGCATGAATTCTTCAGAGAAGTGGAGGATATTACTTTTAATATGAGAAAAACACCCACTCTCAGGAATGACCTTGTATGATGCATTCCTTGAACTTTCTACCAGTCTCATTTGAATGAAATGTCTTCAGAGGTTCTTGTTTGAAACCTTGTTCTTCAGTGAATAGTCACGCCATGGGAAGCAGAGGAGCCTAGAAGTTGTGGTGTACTTAGACAAGTAGGTTTTTAGCAGTTGTATACTGCAGTTGTAGATCATCTTTGGTTCTCTTACTTCTATGTGGGTTTTTGTTTGTTTGTTAGTTTGTTTGTTTGCTTCAGAACCATGTTAATGTCTCTGTCAAACATTTTTCAGTCACTTTACATTGTCCTGTCATGATGCATACTGGAAGCTATGGCTAGAATAATTTTTCCTCCATTTTGTTCTCTCACATATTGTCACAGATATGAAAAAACAAAACAAAACAGAACAAAAACAAAAGAACCCAATATTTGCATTCATATTGTGTTGTAATGGTATTATATTATTGTTTCATATCATATTATTGTTTCACTATATATTTATCATAGTGATCATTCATACTATAACAAGTAAGTATTATGGAGGGGGACTGTCAAAAATTGATAATCAAGGTTAAAGATGAATTAACAATTTGGTTTTGTCATGGAATACCTTGATGTCTCCATCTATGGCGATTGAGAGCTTTGCTGGGTAAAGTAGTTTTGGCTGAAGTTTGTGTTCTCTTAGAGTTTGCATTATATCTGCCCAGGATCTTCTAGCTTTCATGGTCTCAGGTGAGAAGTCTGGTGTTATTCAGATAGGTCTTCCTTTATAAGTTACTTGGCCTTTTTCTCTTGCTGCCTTTAATATTCTTTCTTTGTTTAGTACATTTGGAGTTTTGATTATTATGTGACGGGATGTATTTCTGTTCTGATCCAGTCTGTTTGGGGTTCTGTATGCTTCTTGTATATTCATGGGCATCTCTCTCTTTAGGTTGGGGAAGTTTTCTTCCATAATTTTGTAGAAGATATTTGCTGGCCCTTTAACTTGTACATCTTCATTCTCGTCTATACCTATAATCCTTAGGTTTGGTCTTCTCATTGTGTCCTGGATTTCCTGGATGTTTTGGGTTACAGCATTTTTGCATTTAGTATTTTCTTTGACTGTTGAATCAATGGTTCCTATGGTATCTTCGGCTTCTGATATTCTGTCTTCTATCTCTTGTATTCTATTGTTGATATTTGCATCTATGGCTCCTGATTTCTTCCCAAGGTTTTCTATCTCCAATGTTGTCTCCCTCTGCGATTTCTTAGTTGTTTCTACTTCTGTTTTTAGTGCCTGGATGGATGTGCTCAGATCTTTCGCTTGCTTGATTGTGTTTTCATGTATTTCTTTAATAGATTTTTGTGTTTCCTCTTTCATAGCTTCTACTTGTTGGCCCACGTTCTTCTGTATTTCTTTAAGTGATTTTTGTCTTTCCTCCTTATTGTCTTCTTCTTTTTGATCCATCTTCTCCTGCATTTCTTGAAGTGATTTTTGTATTTCCCTTGTAAAGGCTTCTAACTTTTGATCCATTTTCTCTTCTATTTCTTTACGAGATTTTTCTATGTGTTCAGCTACCAGCATCCTGACCAGTGATTTTATATCCTAGTCTTGTTTTTCTGCTGTTTTGGGGTACCCAGGGCTTCCTGTTGTTGGCGAACTGGGTTCAGATGCTGTCATGTTGCCTTGATTTCTGTTAGTGACATTTCTTCGTTTACCTTTTGCCATCTGGTTATTTCTGGTGTTAGTTGACCTTGTTGTCACTGGCTGGTGTTTGAATCTCCTGTGAGGCTGGGAGTAGAAGACAAGAAATCATCAAACTCAGGGCAGAAATCAATCAAATAGAAACAAAGAGAACCATACAAAGAATCAACAAGAGCAGGAGATGGTTCTTTGAGAAAATCAACAAGATAGATAAACCCTTAGCCAGACTAACCAAAGGACACAGAGACAGTATACAAATTAACAAAATTAGAAATGAAAAGGGAGACATAACAACAGAAACTGAGGAAATTCAAAAGATCATCAGATCCTACTACAAAGGTCTATACTCAAAACAACTGGAGAATCTGGAGGAAATGGACAATTTCCTAGACAGATATCAAATACCAAAATTAAATCAGCATCAAGTAGATCAGCTAAATAGTCCCATAACCCCTAAAGAAATAGAAGGGGTTATAGAAAGCCTCCCAACCAAAAAAAGTACGGGACCAGATGGTTTTAGTGCAGAATTCTACCAGACCTTCAAAGAAGACTTAACACCAATACTTTTCAAACAATTCCACAAAATAGAGACAGAAGGGACACTGCCCAACTCATTCTTCGAAGCCACAATTATGCTAATACCTAAACCACAAAAAGATCCAACAAAGAAAGAGAACTACAGGCCAATTTCTCTTATGAATATAAATGCAAAAATACTAAATAAAATTCTTGCTAACCGAATCCAAGAGCACATCAAAACGATCATCCACCATGATCAAGTAGGCTTCATCCCAGGGATGCAGGGATGGTTCAATATACGGAAATCCATCAATGTAATCCACTACATAAACAAACTGAAAGAAAAAAACCACATGGTCATCTCATTAGATGCTGAAAAAGCATTCGACAAAATTCAGCATCCTTTCATGCTAAAACACTTGGAAAGAGCAAGAATTCAAGGCCCATACCTAAACATAGTAAAAGCAATCTACAGCAAACCAGTAGCCAACATCAAAATAAATGGAGAGAAACTTGAAGCATTCCCACTAAAATCAGGGACTAGACAAGGCTGCCCTCTCTCTCCATATCTTTTCAATATAGTACTTGAAGTTCTAGCAAGAGCAAATAGACAACATAAGGAAGTCAAAGGGATACAAATTGGAAAGGAAGAAGTGAAACTATCATTATTTGCAGACGATATGATAGTTTACCTAAGCGACCCAAAAAACTCCACCAGAGAACTTCTACAGCTGATAAACAACTTCAGCAAAGTGGCAGGTTATAAAATTAACTCAAGCAAGTCAGTGGCCTTCTTGTACTCAAAGGACAAGCAGGCAGAGAAAGAAATTAGGGAAATAACACCCTTCACAATAGCCACAAACAACATAAAATATCTTGGCGTAACTCTAACCAAACAAGAGAAAGATCTGTATGACAGGAACTTCAAGTCCTTGAAGAAAGAAATCGAAGAAGACCTCAAAAGATGGAAAAATATTTCTTGCTCCTGGATTGGCAGGATCAATATAGTAAAAATGGCCATCTTGCCAAAAGCAATATACAGATTCAATGCGATCCCCATCAAAATCCCAACTCAATTCTTCATAGATCTAGAAAGAGAAATTCTCAAATTCATCTGGAGCAACAAAAAACCCAGGATAGCTAAAACTATTCTCAACAATAAAAGGACTTCTGGGGGAATCAATATCCCTGACCTCAAGCAGTACTACAGAGCAATTGTGTTAAAAACTGCATGGTATTGGTATAGCAACAGGCAAGCAGATCAATGGAACAGGATTGAAGACCCAGAGGTTAACCCACAGACTTATGGTCACTTGATCTTTGATAAAGGAGCCACAACCATTCGATGGAATAAAGATAGCCTTTTCAACAAATGGTGCTGGTTCAACTGGAAGTCAACATGCAGAAGAATGCAAATTGACCCACTCTTATCTCTTTGCACTAAGATCAACTCAAAGTGGATCAAGGACCTCCACATAAAACCAGACACACTGAAACTATTAGAAAAGAAACTTGGGAAGACCCTGGAGGACTTGGGCACAGGGGAAAAGTTCCTGAACAGAACACCAATAGCTTATGCTCTAAGATCAAGAATCGACAAATGGGACCTCATAAAATCACAAAGTTTCTGCAAAGCAAAGGACACTGTCAGAAGGACAAAATGGCAACCAACAAAGTGGGAAAAGATCTTCACCAACTCCACAACCGACAGAGGGCTAATATCCAATATATACAAAGAACTCAAGAAGTTAGACCGCAAAGAAAAAAATAACCCTATCAAAAAATGGGGCACAGAGCTAAACAAAGAATTTTCACCAGAAGAAATTCGGATGGCCGAGAAACACCTTAAAAGATGTTCAACATCATTAGTCATCAGGGAAATGCAAATCAAAACAACCCTGAGATTCCACCTCACCCCAGTCAGAATGGCTCAGATTAAAAACTCAAGAGACAACAAGTGCTGGCGAGGATGTGGAGAAAGAGGAACACTCCTCCACTGTTGGTGGGATTGCAAAATGGTAAAACCGCTCTGGAAATCAGTTTGGCAGTTCCTCAGAAAATTGGGCATGTCACTTCCAGAGGACCCTGGCATAGCACTCCTGGGCATATACCCAGAGGATTCCCCTGCATGCAATAAGGACACATGCTCCACTATGTTTATAGCAGCCTTGTTTATAATAGCCAGAAATTGGAAGGAGCCCAAATATCCCTCAAAGGAGGAATGGATACAGAAAATGTGGTATATTTATACAATGGAATACTACTCAGCAATTAAAAATAATGAATTCATGCAATTTGTAGGTAAATGGTTAGACCTGGAAAATATCATCCTGAGTGAATTAACCCAATCACAAAAAGAATGCACATGACATGCAATCACTGATAAGTGGATATTAATGAGCCCAGAAGCCCTAAATACTCAAGACACAAATAGCAAGTCAAATGATTCCCAAGAAGAAGAAAGGAGAGGACCCTGGGCCTGTAAAGATTGCATCCAGTTTAGTAAAGAAACTGAGGGGGGAGGGGGAATGATTGGGGAACAGTTGGGGGCGGGAGAGGAACTATGGGAACTATGGTGGGTGGGAACTGGGAAAGGGGAAAGCCTTTGGAATGTAAACACAGAATATAGAAAATAAAAAAAATTAAAAAAAATATTCCCAAGTTGATTGAAAGTGGAATTATAAACATTTTCTGATAAACTTGAAGATTTACATGAAAAATAAAAAAAAGATGAATTAACAACACTACTTTGATTTCAGAACATGAGAAAAACAAAATTATAAAATAGCAAAGGACAACTGAGGATTTTGCAAGTAATCAAACATTTCTCTAGCAAGTTAGTAGACAGGGGGTTTATAATCTCCTGGTTAAAGAGTTTAGGTTTGGGTTTTTGTTTTTTGTTTGTTGTTTCTGTTGTGCTTATTTGACTTTTGCTGTAGTTTGTTTGTTTGTTTGGTTGGTTGGTTTTTTGAGACAGGGTTTCTCTGTGTAGCCCTGACTGTCCTGGAAGTCACTCTGTAGACCAGGCTGGCCTTGAACTCAGAAACCCACCTGCCTCTGCCCCCCAAGTGCTGGGATTAAAGGTATGTGCCACCATCACCCATTTGTTTGTTTTTTATTTTGTTTTTGTTTTTTGTTTTTTTGTAGTTATGTGGGACCCAGGACTGCCAGAGTAAATTTTGAATAAATACTGATAGACTTTGTACCATCGAGAAACATATTTTACTGTGACCTGCCTTATTATGTCTTATAAGCTTAGAACGGTCTTCATTTTTTTTCTATAAGCTTGAGTATACACTATATTTATTTTCATTCAATTCTGGGAAGTCTTTGATTCCTGTCTTATCCTAGTTTTCATTCAGTAGTTACTTGTTCAGTTTCCATTGGCTTATAAGCTTTCTGTTGTTTCTGGTTTTGCAGCTAGGCAGTCATATAGGATGTTTGGGGCTATTTCAATTTCTTTGTAACTATGGAGACTTACCTTGTGTCCCAATGTGAAGTAAATTTCTGAGAAATTTCCTTGAGGTGCTGAGAAGAAAATATATTCTTAGGGGTTTGGGTGAAATGTTCTGTAAATATGTGTTAGGCCATTTGCTCTAAAATGTCACTTAGCTCTAAAGTCATAACTGTTTAGTTATTGATATAGATGACATGTCCATTGGAGAACATGAAATCTTCCACTATCAGTGTGTTATTTAAACTATAATACTGTTTATTTTAAGATATGACCTTTGGTTGCCTTTACGTATGATGCAAAAATATTAAGCATTACAATGCCTTCTTTGTGAATTTTCCTTTGGTAAATTTATAGTGCTTTTTATCTCTGCTGATTAGTTTTGTTGTGAAGTATATTTAGTCAGATATTAAATGTCTCCACCAGCTTGCTTTATATGTCCATATGCTTGGATTTCTTTTTTCATTGTTTTACCTTATAGTGATATCTATTCTTGATGTCAAAATGTGCTTCTTGGATGAAGAAGAATTAATCCTGTTTTCACACTTGTTCTGTAAAGCCGTCTTTTCTGAGGGATAGAGACCATTGATGTTGAGAGATATCAATAATCAATGTCTCATGATTCTTTCTGATTTTGCAGTTGTGTGTGAGTGTATGTGTGTGTTTGTGTGTGTGTGTGTGTGTGTGTGTGTGTATGTGTGTGTGTTTCTCCTGTTTTCATTTCATGGTCTGGGCTTACTCATTCCTTCTGTTTTCTTGGCTGTGTTTAACTTATTTTGGCTGGAGTTCTTGTTGTAGCACCCTTTGTAGTGCTGAATGTATTCATAGATAGTGTTGAAACTTGGATTTATCTTGCACAGTTTTTTTTTAATTATCTTTTCTGATTGAATGATTTGTTTCTTATAGTAGTCTAAACTGGAATCTGTTCGATCTTACAATCTGTCCTTTAGCCTTTATATGCACCAAAGAGATTTCCAATGTTATTCTAGTAGGCTTGCATGTATATTTTACTTTTTCTTTTTCCCCTCATGTATTTTGATACTATTTCCCTTTTCTCTATGTTTAATGTTATTGCATGCAGAGAAAAATTTATTTTATTTTAAAGTGTACTTGTATTCTTGTACCTAGATAATCACCTCATTTTCTAGGTTTGGAAAATTGTCATTCATACTTTTGAAAATATTTTATGTGCCTTTGACCCAGACTTTCTTTGTTTCTTTGTTTGTTTGTTACTTTGTTTGTTTGTTTGTTTGTTTGTTTCTCTTTCTTTCTCTCTCTCTCTCTCTCTTTCTTTTTTTTTTTTACATTTTTGTATTCTGTAGTTTACTTTTCCATTCTGACTGGTGTGAGGTGGAATCTCAGGGTTGTTTTGATTTGCATTTCCCTGATGACTAATGATGTTGAACATCTCTTAAGGTGTTTCTCGGCCATCCGAATTTCTTCTGGTGAAAATTTTTTTTTAGCTCTGTACCCCATTTTTTGATAGGGTTATTTGGTTCTTTGGGGTCTAACTTCTTGAGTTCTTTGTATATATTGGATATTAGCCCTCTGTCGGATGTGGGGTTGGTGAAGATCATTTCCCACTTTGTTGGTTGCCGTTTTGTCCTTCTGACAGTGTCCTTTGCCTTACAGAAACTTTGTAATTTTATGAGGTCCCATTTGTCAATTCTTGACCTTAGAGCATAAGCTATTGGTGTTCTGTTCAGGAACTTTCCCCCTGTGCCCATGTCCTCCAGCGTCTTCCCAAGTTTCTTTTCTATTAGTTTTAGTGTGTCTGGTTTTATGTGGAGGTCCTTAATCCACTTGGAGTTGATCTTAGTACAAGGAGATAAGAGTGGATCAATTCTCATTCTTCTGCATGTTGACCTCCAGTTGAACCAGCACCATCTGTTGAAAAGGCTATCTTTTTTTCCACTGGACGGTTGTGGCTCCTTTATCAAAGATCAAGTGACCATAAGTCTGTGGGTTCATTTCTGGGTCTTCAATCCTATTCCATTGATCTACCTGCCTGTTGCTGTACCAATACCATGCAGTTTTTAAGAAAATTGCTCTGTAGTATTGTTTAAGGTCAGGGATATTGATTCCCCCAGAAGTCCTTTTATTGTTGAGAATAGTTTTAGCTATCCTGGGTTTTTTGTTGCTCCAGATGAATTTGAGAATTTCTCTTTCTAGATCTATGAAGAATTGATTTGGGATTTTGATGGGGATTGCATTGAATCTGTAGATTGCTTTTGGCAAGATGGCCATTTTTACTATATTGATCCTGCCAATCCAGGAGCAAGAAATATTTTTCCATCTTCTGAGGTCTTCTTTGATTTCTTTCTTCAAGGACTTGAAGTTCCTGTCATACAGATCTTTCGCTTGTTTGGTTAGAGTTATGCCAAGGTACTTTATGTTGTTTGTGGCTATTGTGAAGGGTGTTATTTCCCTAACTTCTTTCTCAGCCTGCTTGTCCTTTGAGTACAAGAAGGCTACTGATTTTCTTGAGTTAATTTTATAATCAGCCACTCTGCTAAAGTTGTTTATCAGCTGTAGAAGTTCTCTGGTGGAGTTTTTTGGATCGCATAAGTAGACTATCATATTGTGTGCAAATACTGATAATTTGACTTCTTCCTTTCCAATTTGTATCCCTTTGACTTCCTTATGTTGTCTAATTGCTCTCGCTAGAAATTCAAGTACTATATTGAAAAGATATGGAGAGAGAGGGCAGCCTTGTCTAGTCCCTGATTTTAGTGGGATTGCTTGTAGTTTCTCTCCATTTAATTTGATGTTGGCTACTGGTTTGCTGTAGATTGCTTTTACTATGTTTAGGTATGGGCCTTGAATTCCTGCTCTTTCTAAGACTTTTAGCATGAAAGGATGCTGAATTTTGTCTAATGCTTTTTCAGCATCTAATGAGATGACCATATGGTTTCTTTCTTTAATTTGTTTATGTAGTGGATTAAATTGATGGATTTCCGTATATTGAACCATCCCTGCATCCCTGGAATGAAGCCTACTTGATCATGGTGAATGATCGTTTTGATATGCTCTTGGATTTGGTTGGCAAGAATTTTATTTAGTATTTTTGCGTCAATATTCATAAGAGAAATTGGCCTGTAGTTCTCTTTCTTTGTTGGATCTTTTTGTGGTTTAGGTATCAGTGTAATTGTGGTTTCGAAGAACGAGTTGGGCAGTGTCCCTTCTGTCTCTATTTTGTGGAATAGTTTGAAGAGTATTGGTGTTAAGTCTTCTTTGAAGTTCTGGTAGAATTCTGCACTAAAACCGTCTGGTCCAGTACTTTTTTTGATTGGGAGGCTTTCTATAACCCCTTCTAGTTCTTTGGGGGTTGTGGGACTGTTTAGCTGATCTACTTGATGCTGATTTAATTTTGGTATTTGGTATCTGTCAAGGAAATTGTCCATTTCCTCCAGATTCTCCAGTTGTTTTGAGTATAGGCTTTTTTAGTAGGATCTGATGATCTTTTGAATTTCCTCCGTTTCTGTTGTTATATCCCCCTTTTTATTTCTAATTTTGTTAATTTGGATACTGTCTCTGTGCCCTTTGGTTAGTCTAGCTAAGGCTTTATCTATCTTGTTGATTTTCTCGAAGAACCAGCTCTTGGTTTTGTTGATTCTTTGTATGGTTCTCTTTGTTTCTACTTGATTGATTTCAGCCCTTAGTTTCATGATTTCCTCTCTCCTACTCCTCCTGGGTGAGTTAGTTTCTTTTTGTTCCAGGGCCTTCAGGTGTGCTGTTAAGTTGCTAGTGTATGCTCTCTCCAGTTTCTTTTTGGAGGCACTCAGGGCTATGAGTTTTCCTCTTAGCACTGCTTTCATTGTGTCCCAAAGATTTGGGTAGGTCGTACCTTCATTTTCATTGAAGTCTAAAAGGTCTTTGATTTCTTTCTTTATTTCTTCCTTGACCAAGGTGTCATTGAGTAGAGCATTGTTCAGTTTCCATGTGTATGTGGGCTTTCTGTTGTTCTTCTTGCTATTGAAGACCACTTTTACTCCATAGTGATCCGATAGGAGACATGGGATTAGTTCGATCTTCTTGTATTTGTTGAGGTCTCTCTTGTGACCAATTATATGATCAGTGTTTGAGAAGGTACCGTGTGGTGCTGAGAAAAAGGTATATTCTTTTGCTTTAGGATGGAATGTTCTATATATATCTGTTAAATCCAATTGGTCCAAAGCTTCAATTAGTTTCACTGTGTCTCAGTTTAGTTTCTGCTTTCCTGATCGGTCCTTTGAGGAGAGTGGAGTGTTGAAGTCACCTACAATTATTATGTTAGGTGTGATGTGTGCTTTAATCTTTAGTAAGGTTTCTTTTATGAATGAGGGTGCCCTTACATTTGGCGCATAGATGTTCAGTATTGAGAATTCTTCTTGGTGGATTTTCCCTTTGACAAGCAGGAAGTGACCTTCTGTGTCTCTTTTGATGACTTTAGGTTGAAAGTCAATTTTATCTGATATTAGAATGGCTACTCCGGCTTGTTTCCTGGGACCATTTGCTTGTAAAACTGTCTTCCAGCCTTTTACTCTAAGGTGGTGTTTTTCTTTGACACTGAGATGTGTTTCCTGTATGCAGCAAAATGTAGGGTCCTGTTTCCGTATCCAGTCTGTTAGTCTGTGTCTTTTTATTGGGGAATTGAGTCTATTGATATTAAGAGATATTAAGGAATAGTAATTATTACTTCCTGACATTTTGGCCGTTATTTTTTGTTTGTTTGTTTGTTTGTTTGTTTGTATTTGAGTGGTTCTCTTCTTTTGTATTGGATGAGATGGGGTTTCTATCTTGTTTCTTCTGGGGTGTTGTTTCCCCCCTTGTGTTGGTATTTTTCCCCTATTATCCTTTGTAGGGCTGGGTTTGTAGATAAGTATCGTGCAAATTTGGTTTTGTCGTGGAATACCTTGGTTTCCCCATCTATGGTGATTCAGAGTTTTGCTGGGTATAGTAGTTTTGGCTGAAGTTTGTGTTCTCTTAGGGTCTGCATGAGGTCTGCCCAGGACCTTCTAGCTTTCATGGTCTCAGGTGAGAAGTCTGCTGTAATTCTGATAGGTCTTCTTTTATATGTTACTTGTCCTTTTTCTCCCACTGCCTTTAATATTCTTTCTTTGTTTAGTACATTTGGGGTTTTGATTATTATGTGACGGGAAGTATTTCTGTTCTGGTCCAGTCTATTTGGGGTTCTATATGCCGGCAGGTTCTGAGCACCTGGCAAGCTGGCTAGGTCTGGCTTCCCTACTACAGGCTGGATGGAAAGCTGCAGGCAAGATGGCGCTGCCTGCAGGGGGTTCGGGGTCTGGCCTGCCAGCTCAGAGCACAGGCACAGCTGCTGTACCCCAAACAGCTACTCTGTGTGCAGTTACCGCTCCAGACCTGAGTCCCCGAAGATCTTACACTAGGGCTGTCTCGGGTACCTGGTTCCTCTGGCAGGGTCTGAGCACCTGGCAAGCTGGCTGGGTCTGGCTTCCCTGCTACCAGCTGGATGGGCTCTCTCTTTTTTTTTTTTTTTTTTTTTTTTTTGAGGCAGGGTTTCTCTGTGTAGTCCTGTCAGTCCTGGAACTCATTCTGTAGACCAGGCTTGTCTTGAACTCAGAAATCCACCTGTGTCTGCCTCCCAAGTACTGAGATTAAAGGAGTGAATTCTTATTATTCATAAATATGGTCTTTGCATAATGGCCCAGATTTACTGGATATTTTGTGCCAGGATTTTTTTAGATTTAATATTTTTGACCAAATTATTTATTTCTCCTCTAATGTCTTCATTTCTTAAGAATCTGTCTTCCATTTCTTGCATTCATATGCCAAGGCTTACCCCAAAATTTCTTGTTCAAGTTTCTAAATTTTTCTTTTCTTATTTCACTGCTTGTGTTTCTTTATTGCTTCAATTTGCATATTCAGGTCTTGAAATATTTTATTCATTCCTTTTTCAGTTTGAGGTGTTTTCATACTTTTCATTAAGAGATTTATTCACTTTTTCTTTAAGGACTTTAAGGACAGATCATATTCATAAATGAATTTTTAACGTCTTTTTCTTGTACTTACACTATATTGCAATACTCAGAGACTGCTGTTTCTCTTTTTCACTGTTATTGTTTTGTTTTGATTTGTTTTGTTTTGTTTTAGCTTCTCCTATTGTTTTTGCTCTTCACTTTATTTTTTCCATTTCTTAATTATCTATATTCTTTGTTTACATTCCAAAGGCTTTCCCCTTTCCTAGTCCCCCCCCATGCGTCCCATAAGTCAACTTCCCCCCAACTATTCCCAATCACCCCCCCCCACCATTTCTCTGTTCTGGATCTACAAAACTGGATCTAATCTTTTCAGGCCCAGGGTCCTCTCCTTTCTTCTTTTTGGGAATCATTTGGCTTGCTAATTGTGCCTTGAGAATTTAGGGCTTATGGGCTCATTAATATCCACTTATCAGTGATTGCATTTCTTGTGTATTCTTTTGAGATTGGGTTAACTCGCTTAGGATGATATTTTCCAATTCTAACCATTTGCCTACAAATTGCATGAATTCATTATTTTTAATTGCTGAGTAGAATTCCATTGTATAAATATACCACATTTTCTGTATCCATTCCTCCTTTGAGGGATATCTGGGCTCCTTCCAACTTCTGGATATTATAAACAAGGCTGCTATGAACATTGTGGAGCATGTGTCTTTATTGTATGCAGGGGAATCCTCTGGGTATATGCCCAGGAGCGGTATGCCAGGGTCCTCTGGAAGTAACATGCCCAATTTTCTGAGGAACCACCAAAGTGATTTCCAGAGTGGTTTTACCATTTTGCAATCCCACCAACAGTGGAGGAGTGTTCCTCTTTCTCCACATCCTCGCCAGCACTTGTTGTCTTTTGAGTTTTTAATCTTAGCCATTCTGACTGGTGTGAGGTGGAATCTCAGGGTTGTTTTGATTTGCATTTCCCTGATGACTAATGATGTTGAACATCTCTTAAGGTGTTTCTTGGACATTCGAATTTCTTCTGGTGAAAATTCTTTGTTTAGCTCTGTACCCCATTTTTAATAGGGTTATTTGGTTCTTTGGGGTCTAACTTCTTGAGTTCTTTGTATATATTGGATATTAGCCCTCTGTCAGATATTATCCCTCTGTGGGGTTGGTGAAGATTTTTTCCCACTTTGTTGGTTGCTGTTTTTGTTTTTCTGTTTTGCTGATATGCAGGCATATGTGTTTGAGAAGATTCTAACTTTAGATGTTTCTATATAGTCTTATCTTTGCTTTGTCTCTCAGTTTCTGTTCCATTCTCTGGTTCTTATTCCAATTCTCTAGTTTTCTTATTCTCCTGTTCTTATATTGTCATGACTATGTGTTTGCAGGTAAGAAATTCTCCTGGGATCCTGTCTTAGAGTTACTTTAACTATGGAGAAATACCATGCTAAAAACCACTTAAGAAAGAAGGTCCTTTGTTTTTGTTTGGGGGTTTGTTTGTTTGATTGATTGCTTCTGTTCGTTGGTTTGTATGTTTTTGTTTTCATTTTTGTTCTTGTTTTTTGTTGTTCTTGTTTTTGCTTAATCATTATCATGGTTCTTCAGGAAAGGAGTCAGAACAAGAACTCAAGCATCGCAGATACCTGAAAGCAGCAGCTGATGCAGAGTCTGGAAAAGAGCTGCTTATTGGTCTGTTTTCCATGCTTGCTCATCCTTATCTTTTGTAGAAGCCAGGATTACATTACCAGCAATGGCAACATCTAATTGTTTTTCCATATCCATCACTAATTAAGAAAATTCCCTTAAGTCATTCATATAATTAGATCTTATGTTGGCATTCTCTCAATAGAGACTCTCTCCTCTCCAATGACTCTAGCTTGTGCTGAGTGAACCCTAACTAACCACTAGAGATTCTAAAAGGTCTGGCCACTTTAGGTTCAGCTAAAATGCATTTCTGGGTATTGGAAATTAATATGTTGGAATTGCAAGGCATTAGCCATGAAGATGAGGACCTGGAGAAAAGCAAAAATCAGGGCCTTCTACCAGAATATGTTTTGTCTTATTGAAATTGGGGCAAAGAGTACGAAGAGGCCACAGAAGGGAGTTTGACATAGAGCTGGAGGTGAGACTTGGGAATTGGATTTGTTTAACACCTGGAAGATGAATGAAACTAGCAGATTCTTCTGCTGGGCTTTGAGTGAATCTGAGACCTATGTTTGAGAGGTATTATTGATTAGCATCATGGCTACAAATGGCTGTTCATGGAACTAGCTAATATATTTCTAGGCAGGCAAATATACCTAAGCACAAGCCAGTGTAAACTGGTAACTTAAGTGAATTTTCTGGGAAAGGAAACTTCTGGCAGTAGAAGAATGATTATAATGCATCTAAAGCAGAGAGTCTAAAGCAAAGGGATCAATAGGAAGATTTAAAGAGATATAAGATAAGAAGAGATAAACATTGAGCATAAATATGTAAGAGGCACCTCTATAAGAAGAGGCACATTATTTACAATGATCTTCTAGTCAGACCTTAGGCCCTCTCAGGGATATGCCTGTGATATGACAGGGAAGTTGAATTGGATGATCATACAATTTATGGTACACTTGACTTGGCCAAGGAATACTCAGACATATGATATAATGAAATTTAGATATATGCCTCTGAATATATTCTCAGATACTGTTGTCTGAATAAATAGGAGCCTACCTTACTAGTAAAATATGTCATTACACTCTCAATGTGGACCAAAACAGATGGAAGAGATGGAGAAAGCATTATCTCTCTTCTTAAACTAGGCCATTTCTTTTCTGTGTCTTCCAGCATTGCAGTTTCAAGTTCTCTGCTGTTTTAAATCCAAGAGTTAGCTAACACCTCTGTCCCATTCTATCACCTTTGACTTACAACAGAACTATAGTGTAGGCTCAAGTTATCAGAACTTCAAGATCTGAATTGAATCACTCTTCTACCTGATTCTTCAGTAACAAAGAGATATCTTCTGGGACTTCTGTTTTTGCCATTGGCAAAGCAAACTTCCATAACAAATCTCATATCTCTTTATATCTGAGTGTATTAATACCATTTTTATTTATATATGCATTTTTATCTACACTGTATTTTATTTTGTTTCTTTGTTCATAGTGGCTTAGATATCAAAATAAATCACAGGCTAAAATGGTAAAATTTTTTACAATGTTATCTCATAAACAGTTTACTAATTATACAGTTCTTTCAAAAGAAATATAATTATGGTGTGTATTAGTACTTTTAATGTATTATTCATGCAAATCACCTTAAGATATTATTAAAATCTAGATTATATTTCAATACATATGAGTTTTAAATTTCTAATTAGCTCCCATGTAATGCTGACACTGCAGGCTGACAATCATACTTTCGCCAGCGAGGATATGATTCTATTATCTTTACATTTTTAGATACTGTTTTACTGATAGAATTCACTGTTAGAATCCACTATTTGTACAATTTGGGTTTTAGGTATCAAACTTGGATCATCAAGTTTGGCAATGAGTATGTTTATCCAAGGAGTAACTTTGACAGCTCTATTTCTTTATATTTAAACATAATGTTTGCAAAACTGATAGTATGCCACTTTAGATAATGTAGCACACTGCAAAAATAATGTGGAAAAGTTTAGAAGCCTTTGTTTTCTTTTCATGGCAACATTTACAGTAACTGGACTGTGTCCTGCAGATGACAATAGTCCATCTACTCACATATAGATAAACAATTCTGTTTCCTCAAGTATTGACATAGGAAGAACACAAGCAAACATCATTCTTTTATCTTTTCTTAAATTAAAATCTAAACTTATTTGTAAAATATTACAAAGTCAATTCTTTACAGGTTATATACAAAACTCTCTCTCTCTCTCTCTCTCTCTCTCTCTCTCTCCCTCTCTCTCTGTGTGTGTGTATAAAGTAAAAATATATTGTTTGCTTCTTTTGTACATAATCTCTCAATAACTACTTTTACAAAGAATAGATAGATGACTTTTATCCTTTTCAAAGTATAGATTTATACCTTCTGGCATGAATCTCTGTTTAGAATAGCTTCAATCTCCCTTCTACCTAAAACAGAGCAATCATTGTTAATTAACTTATAAGCCTTATCAGGGACAAGCATCCATTTGATTTATTAATAAGCCTCTAGAGAACAAATTAGCTTCCTTAGCAGTTTCTGACATGCTTTGAGCCCCAGCACAAACAGATTTTTCCTACTAGCTTTCAAGTAGTCTTGGATAAACAAAATTGTCTAAAACCAGAGAAAGACTAGCACAACAGCATAAGCATAACAATATTTGCACAACTATAGACAAGTTACAATCAAATCTAATATGTGTTTATGTGTCAAAAATGGAAAACCTAGAGACTTTACCTGATGCATACGAATAGCCAATATTGACTGATATTAGATTAAAACATTCCAGGCCAAAAAAATTTCAATGAGCTGTTCCAGCATAGCTACTTCAATCCCTCAATTCAATTTAAAAACTAAATTGTCTTATAAAAGTGACCAACAGTATGTCACATACACCTACACTATAGGCTGCTAATTGTAAGTTGTAAATATAAATATTGCAATTGTAAATAAAATATTGCACATGTAAATATAACTTTCTCTATATATTATATACTATATATAGTATAGATATAGTTATATGTATACATGTGTGTGTATGTGTGTGTGAGTGAGTGTGTGTGTGAGTGTGTGTGTGTGTGTGTGTGTGTGTGTGTGTGTTGAGATTGAAAGACCATCCACATCTTGCCACAAGGCACCTGAAGAGAACCACAGGTACGCAGACTTAATCTGAGACTACCATTGCTTGGGTGGAAACCTGCGAGGCTTTCGTTTTCACCTGTAGCCAGGGCCCGGGAGGCTCGGTGGGCCATCTTTATGCCCATCCGACCATGCACCAACTCGATTGGGGGACTCCTGCCCCTGGTCCTCCCAGCACTTGCAGCAGAGGTCTCCATCTTGCAGCCAGGTCACCATTAGAGAACCATCAGGCAGGCCCAGGTATGCAGACTTAATCCAAGACTACCATCACTTGGGTGGAAATCTGCCAGGCTTTTGGCTGTAGTCAGGGCCCAGGAGGCTCGGTGGGCCACCTCTATGCCCAACAGGCCATGCACCAACTCGGTTGGGATCTGCCTGCCCTTGGTCTTCCCAGTACTCAGAGTAGAGGTCTCCATCTTGCAGCCAGGTCATTGGTAGAGAACCAACAGGTGGGCCCAGGTACTCAGACTTAATCTGAGACTACCATTGCTCGGGTAGAAACCTACCAGGCTTTCATCTGTAGCCAGCGCCTGTGAAGCTCGGTGGGCCATCTCTACTCCCACTGGGCCATGCATCAACTCCGTTGGGCCCCCCCTGCCCTGAGGCCCTCCCAGCACTTGCAGCAGAGGTTTCCATCTTGCTGCCAGGTCACCTGTAGAGAACCATCAGGCAGGCCCAGAAATGCAGACCTAATCCAAGACTACCATCACTGGGCTGGAAACCTGATAGGCTTTCCCCTGTAGCCAGGACCTGGGTAGCTCAGCAGGCCATCTGTACACCAACCCAGTCGTGCACCAACCCAGTTTTGGGGTCATCTGCCCTGCAGAGTTATAAGCACTTGGATAAGGTCCCTCCAGTATCCACCATCTGTGCACCCTGAAGGAGAGGACAGGCAGCACCAGGTTCACAGAGACAACCTGAGTGTAGCATTGCTTGGGACAGGAAGCATTAGGACTCCAAGGGCACATAAGAGGAAGGTAGCACACCAGCAATCCGAGCCAGGGGAAACCCTGACATCCAGAGGTAGAGAATGAACCTTACAGGCTCACATGAAGTTCAAACACCAGCCAGTGACAACAAGGCCAACTAACTCCAGAGATAATCAGATAGCAAAAGGGAAACGGAACATTACTAAGAGAAATCAAGGCAACATGGCAGCATCTGAACCCAGTTCCCCAACAACAGGAAGTCCTGGATACCCCAACACATCAGAAAAACAAGATTTGGATTTAAAATCACTGGTCGTGATGCCATTATAGAAACACAAGATGGACATAAAGAAATCTCTTAAAGAAAAACAGGAAAAAATAGATCAAAAGTTAGAAGACCTTATGAGGGAAACACAAACATCAATTAAATAAATTCAGGAGAATACAGGTCAAAAGATAGAAGCCAATAGGGAAGAAATACAAAATCACTTAAAATAATACAGGAGAACTTGGGACAACAAGCAGAAGTCATGAAAGAGTAAACACAAAAATTTCTCAAAGTTCTGCATGAATACATGAACAAGCAAAAAACATCCACCAGAGAACTCCTACAGCTGATAAACAACTTCAGCAAAGTGGCTGGTTATAAAATCAACTCAAGCAAATCTGTAGCCTTCCTGTACTCAAAGGACAAGCAGACTGAGAAAGAAATTAGGGAAATAAGACCCTTCACAATAGCCACAAACAAAATAAAGTATCTTGGTGTGACTCTACCCAAACAAGTGAAAGATCTGTATGACATGAACTTCAAGTCCTTGTAGAAAGAAATCAATGAAGACCTCAGAAGTTGGAAAAATATTTCATGCTCTTGGATTGGCAGGATCAATATAGTAAAAATGGCCATCTTGCCAAAAGCAATCTACAGATTCAATGCAATCCCAATCAAAATCCCAAATAATTCTTCATAGATATACAAAGACCAATTCTTGAATTCACCTGGAGTAACAAAAAATCCAGGATACCTAAAACTATTCTCAAAAATAAAAGGACTTCTAGGGGAATCAATATCACTGACCTCAAGCAGTACTACAGAGCAATTGTGTTAAAAAACTGCATGATATTGGTACAGCAACAGGCAAGTAGACCAAAGGAATAGAATTGAAGACCCAGAAATGAACCCAAAGTGAACTTATGGTCACTGGATCTTTGATAAAGGAGCTACAACCATCCGGTGGAAAAAAAGATAGCCTTTTCAACAAATGGTGCTGGTTCAACTGGAGGTCAACATGAAGAAGAATGTGAATTGACCCACTCTTATCTCCTTGTACTAAGATCAACTCCAAGTGGACCAAGGACTTCTACATAAAACCAGACACACTGAAACTAATAGAAAAGAAACCGGGGAAGACCCTGAAGGACATGGGCACAGGGGGGAAAGTTCCTGAATAGAACACCAATAGCTTATGCTCGAAGTTCAAGAATTGACAAATGGGACCTCATAAAATTACTAAGTTCTGTAAGGCAAAGGACATCATCAGAAGGACACAATGGCAACCAACAAATTGGGAAAAGATCTTTACCAACCCCACATCTGACAGAGGGCTAATATCCAATATATACAAAGAACTCAAGAAGTTAGACCCTGAAGAACCAAATAACCCTATTAAAAATGGGGTACATAGCTAAACAAAAAATTTTCACCTGAAGAAATTCAGATGGCTGAGAAGCACCTTAAGACATGTTCAACATCATTAGTCATCAGGGAAATGCAAATCAAAACAACCCTGAGATTCCACCGCACACCAGTCAGAATGGCTGAGATTAAAAACTCAAGAGAGAACAGGTGCTCTCAAGGATGTGCAGAAAATAGAACACTCCTCCACTGTTGTTGGGAGTGCAAGATGGTACAACTGCTCTGGAAATCAATCTGGCAGTTACTCAGAAAATTGGGCATGAAACTTCCAGAGAACCCTGTCATACCACTCCTGGGCATATACCCAGAGGATTCCCCTGCATGCAATAAAGACACATGCTCCCCTATGATCATAGCAACCATATTTATAATAGCCAGAAGTTGGAAAGAGCCCAGATGTCCCTCAAAGGAGGAATGGATACAGAAAATGTGGTATATTTTTACAATGTAATACTACTCAGCAATTAAAAATAATGAATTCATGCAATTTGTAAGCAAATGATTGGATCTAGAAAATATCATCCTAAGTGAGGTAACCCAATCACAAAAGAATGCACATAAAATGCAATCACTGACAAGTGGATATTAATGAGCCCAGTATCTCTGAATACTCAAGGCACAATTAGCAAATCAAAAGATTCCCAAGAAGAAGGAAGGATATTTCCCTGGTCCTGAAAAGACTGGATTCAGTTTTGTAGGAGAGTATCAGAACAGAGAAATGGTGTGTTGGAGGGGGTGATTGGGGAGTGGGTGGAGGGAAGAGGACTTATGGGACATACGGTGAGGGGGAAACTGTGAAAGGGGAAAGCCTTTAGAATGTAAACAAAGAATATAGAAAAGTTAAAAAAGGAAATATTTAATAAAATAGAAAGAAAAAATACCATCCACATACTCATGGGTTTGAGCTGTTTGTTCTCAGGTCATGACTTTATTTAGGGGAGTTATCAACTCTTTGGGATATATGAATTCTCTGCTCAGTGGTAATCGGTCACTGGGTCTGAGCCAGGATGGTAATATCTGTTTCTAGTTGTGACAGGAATTTCCTGCATTACAGTGTATCACCTCCTGCTTCTGTTACCATGGAGAAATTGGTTCTAATTATCATGCTTTCCCACAGTAATGTACCCTTTCAAAATGTGAGTCTAACTTAATATTTCTTCTTTAATTTTCTTCTGTCAGGTACTTTGGCCATAACAGTGATAAAATAAATAATGCAGTCTCTTTGTGAACCTCATGACTATAATGAAAATAAACCATATGATAGAATTAATGTTAATAAGAATTATACCATGCATAGAATTTCAAAAATATTTTAGTCATTTAAAATAAACATAACTGTAACATCTTATTAACTGCATGTCAGTAACTCCTATAACACCTACTGACTTAAGAATGTTAATATTTTAAGAGAAGACATTCTAATACTGTTTTTTCATGTAACAATCCTTTGGAAAAATTACAGCATAAATCCTTATGAAGAGAGAAGTCAATATTTTCTGCTCCTTCTGTTTATTCATCAAACTTTCTCTAAAAGACAAGACTTGCACTCAGGGTCACAATCCTTTAAAGGATTATATTCATTGTTTGGTATAACTTCTTAGTATATCAGTTTGAAAGAGGCTAATGTCTGAAGTTAAATGTGGTACTCTTCTGAAACAAGGGTATTTATCTAATCATAGCTTATTCTGAAATGAAAATATTGAATGTAAAATTAACAATACTTTATTTTCTTATTTGCAGTTCCAATTAGATCTGTTTTCTATTTTTATTCAGAACCTTTATTTTCTTATATGTTAGCAGATGTCTTTTTAGTATACTCTCTGAGGGTATGCTTGGAACCTTAGTTGACCAAACCTTTCATCTTTTCTCTTGTACGGCTTATGGCTTCCTTTACTTTCTAAGCTCAATTCTACATATGGAATGACATTTGCATTTTAATCAGTATATTTTAATTTGCTTTGTTTCTGAGTTGTTAAAATCAATTTTTAGATGAGAAGTTAGTGAAAAACTTATTCAAATTGCAATAATGTAGCACAAGCACTCTTTCAAGAAGTGGTCTTATTAAAATAAAACTTTGAATATACCAATTTTTCTCTTCCAAGTTGTTTCCTGTTATTAAAGGAAGTGCTGTATTTTCCAGTGCTACTTATGCCTGGTATTTGTTTGAAATGCTCAGTAAATGTTTTACAATGTTATTCTATTAGGAACAAGAATTCTCTTTAGAAGAAATAAAGTATGGATTATATATTAATTTATTTTCATAATAATTAATTGATTTATTAATTAACCAATTAATAAACCTCAGTGAATTTTTCAATAACATTTCACTTTAATTTTACTTGGATTATCTATCAAATGGGTTTTTTATTTAAGTTTTCACATTAGTTTCCTCTCCCCAGTGTTAGGAATAGATAGGCCCTCAAGTGGAAGAACAGGGTTACCAACCCACAGTCAGAATTTCTGAGCCAGAATTGTTCCTATCTAAAAGAACTGCAGAGACAATAATGGAGATGAGACTGAAGGAATATGACCAGCCCAACTTGGGAAATGTCTCATGGTGGGGCACCAAGGCTTATCATTTTTACTGATGATATTATGTGCTTACAGCCAAGCATTGAAATTCTCTGAGAGGCCCTAACAGCAGTTGACTGAAAGACACAGATACCATTGGATTAAAGTCAGTGGATCCTATGGATGAATTAGGGAAGCATTGAAGAAGCATCCTTTTAGAGGCAAAGGATAAGGGGAATGGGATGAGGAACTATGGGGAGAACTGAGAGGGGGAAATGGCTGGAATGTAAATAAATAAAATAATTTTTTAAAAATCACAATTGTATCTTAATGATTCCTGTTAGTTTGAAATGGCTACTTTATCCTCTTGAAGCATTTCTGAAAATATTAGGATTAGAATCAGTATTCTTGTACATAGAACTCAGAAATTTGATTTAGAACCTTGTCTCATTGTCTTTATGAATACAAAGATCTGGTTTTATAAGCATTCTTTTGTTATCTGTACTCTTTCTTTTTGTCTTCTTTTTTTGCACTTAAAATAGATTCTTATTTCATACAATATATTGCAACCACAGGTTCTTCTCTCATCACTCCTCCTAGTCATCCCTGCTTTCCTCTTCCCCAAATTACACTCCTCTTCCATTTCTTTTTCAGAAAAGAGCAGGCCTCCAAGAGAGGATAGCCAAACATGACAAAATAAGATACAATGAGACAAGGTGAAAGCCTGCATATCAAGGCTGGACAAGGCAACCTAATGGATGCAAACTCTCAAGAGCAGGCAAAAGAGTCAATTACATACCCACCCCATTGTTAAGAGTCTCACCGGAACACCAAGCTAAAACATGCAACATGCGTGGAGAGAACCTGGTGCAGACACATGCATATCCCATGCATGCTGTCAGTCTCTGTGAGCCCACATGAGCCATGCTTAGTTGTACCTTTCAATCTTTCAGCTAGCCTATCAATATAGCATGCTTCCCTTTGAGTCTTGCATAATACAGTGGTTCATTTCTCTTTGCCCAGAGCCTGTCAGCTGTCTTGAGTCTCTTACGCATGCCCTGACTCAGCTGTCCTTACTAAATATTGAAGATTTCATAGCACAGCCTTTGAGTTAAGAGGAATGCCATCTCTGTTCCAAGCAATAGAAACTACCATTTATTCTGGCAAACACCAGTTTCCTGCCATATAGTTTGTATTTTCTGCATTTGACTCTACCTCTGAGAAGAATAACAGGAGCACATACTGCTCAACTGCTCAACCCAAATCATGAAAATATCATAATTTTAAAATGTTTTTTAATAATCACAAAGGAAATTTTAATTTATCCTTAATATTAAATTGCCTTTCTTTATGAGAATTCTGTTTAACCAGAGAAATGTTTCTTCTGTCCACTTACTTTCTTGACCCTGCTCTCAAGGTTCTAACCATCATTTATGTTTTGTTTTTCATTATTCCAGTCATGTATTTTCCCCACTAATGATCATGCTATTCATTAAGTCCATGGTTAGTAGTGTCACCACAAGCCATAGTGAAGCATTCCACAGAGTATGGACTCCTATTCACATTGCAGAACAGTTAAAGGAAAGCAGAGAACACTTGCAAGGAAAAAAACTATTTCTATACTTTTAAAATTATTTCAAACAGAACACAGGTACAGTGTGTTCTATAAACACTTTCCCTGTAATGCAGTATGCAATGAATTGCCACTTCTATTGCTCACAAATTGAAGAAAAAAGTAATAGCTTAGAGAATGGAAATTACTGACCAATTGTGTTGATTATATACATTTACTATAGGGTATTCTGCACAGTGCCATATGTGGATCCACCCAACCATTTCCAGGAAAAGAAAAATTATAAAGTCACAATTTCCAGGATACTTGGAACTTTTAAAATAGAAATAAATAGATTTTTATAAATGTTTTTCTTAACCCTGATAAAATAAAATGTGCATAGCAGGGAGTCTGGTAACAAACTGTCTTCTGAAATTGCGACAGGACATTCCACATGCCTACTGGCCATTTAATTTAATGGGATTTTTATTAGTGTATACACACCAGTTATTTAATCCACAGGGGTCTTTGCAGGTATAAGCACAAAGAAAAGAAGAAAGAAAAACCCAAAGCTACAATTTCAGTTATTTTTTTTAAAATTAAAGACTTGCATTCTGTATTCATTTATTTAAATTGCATTCCTACTAACATGCTTTTCTAAAGCCTTAGGTATGATATCACTTTTAACAAGCTCAAACCAATATACAATGTAAGAAATTTGTTTTTTTAATCAATTATTTTTAACCCAAAGAAGGAACTGTTAGAAACACAGTATGATTCCATTTAATAAGTGAGATAAAAGGTAAATTCAGAAAAGTAAAAAATCAGTCTTTACTGCACTTGTGTTATAGCTATTGTCTTATTTCTTCTGACTCCTATATGCCATGTGTGGTTCATAACTCAGTATCACACACTATATTTAACTGAAATTCAACATTTCTGACATTATTTAAGTGGCGTTTTATTTAACCTGACTTGAAACTGGGAACTCCTTGATTTGCTCAAACAGTCTGGATAACTATTAAAATAACACACTAAAGTTTCAGTTTTCTCCAACCTTTATTCTTCTTTGTTTCTCCAATACTACTTAAACTTCAGTTTCAATGTTTTACTTGAACTATGTGCTAAGATCATTTTGAAAGCTAAATCAGAAGATAATTGGGGGTCTGCAATATGACTCAGGAGGTAATTCAATAAATTTAAAAGAATTGACATGGCCTCTTAACCAAAAACTTTGGTTGATCATCCACCAGTTCAGTAAGTTGAACATGGATTATTCAATAGCAATGTATGTTTTTAAAATAATTCTATTATATCTAAAATATACTATTAAATATTAAGTATAACATTACAGCATCAAGTAAAGCACGCAAACACAGAAGAAATATCACAACTATTTGTAAGACACTGGACACAAAATCCAGAAGAAGAAGAAGAAGAAGAAGAAGGAGGAGGAGGAGGAGGAGGAGGAGGAGGAGGAGGAGGAGGAGGAGGAGAAGGAGAAGGAGAAGGAGAAGGAGAAGGAGAAGGAGAAGGAGAAGGAGAAGGAGAAGGAGAAGGAGAAGGAGAAGGAGAAGGAGAAGGAGAAGGAGAAGGAGAAGGAGAAGGAGAAGGAGAAGGAGAAGGAGAAGGAGAAGAAGAAGAAGAAGAAGAAGAAGAAGAAGAAGAAGAAGAAGAAGAAGAAGAAGGAGAAGAAGAAGAAGAAGAAGAAGAACTTAACAGACAGAGAAATATGGATGAATTTATACCGGTCTGATCTAGAGAGTTTATCCAAGGAAAAAGGACAAGGAGTAAGAACACAGGAAACAACAAGGAACATCAGGAACTGAACAAATAAAATGGGAAATTAGAAGAAATTAAGTTGTCTAGACTTCCCCAGGTAGCCATGGAGGGGAGGAGCATTTTGAGAAATGCAGAAGCAAAGAAATTCCCCATTCAATGTTCTCATGAATATTCAGCAATTACTGGGTTTAGATCAGTTTATATATCCACCTCTGTTTTGGTACATATATGTATAATATAATATATGATATTATCTAATTCTAGAAGAAAGTCCTAACATGAGCTCCAGCTCTCACAAGGGTCTAAGTAGTCCCTGGAAAACCTCATAATATAAGTATTGACCTCTTAGAAGAGTAGGGGATTACCAGGACAGAAAAATGGGAGGGGATTATTGGGGAATGGGCAGAGGGAAGATGGCTTATGGGACTTATGGGGAGGGGGGGAATATTTGGAATGTAAACAAAGAATATAGAAAATAATAAAAAAATTTAAAAAGTTTAAAAGTAAAAAAAGAAATGTAAAAAAAATACTATTCACTATGATCAAGTTGGCTTTATATCAGAGATGCAACATATGTAAATTTATAAATGTAAACCACCACATAAAATGAAAGACAAAACCAAAAAAAGATTACTCAGTAGCATGTAATGTGTTTCTCTCGTGTCTAGAGAAAAGAGAAATAGACTAATGTGAATGTGCTCTCATATAAGAAAATGCAAAAATTAAACCATATATCCAAAAGTACCAAGCCTAATTATAGCAATTCAAAAGCTTCAAGAAAATAAGTGGGTAAATATAGTTACTTAACCAAGAGAGATGACCATGCTTATAAAACATTGTAAAACAAGTGATCCAAAATAGAAGAGACAGACAAGAACTGACATAGGTGAAAATGGCAGTAGATAAAACTACAAAACTGTTATTACAGTGTGTTGTATTTTCTAAAGTGATATAAAATGTGGAAAAAATTTAAAGAGTCACAGCTAATATTTTTAGAGATGAGATGAACTTGGTGTTCTATGTCTGTACCTCAGAAATTAGGGAGAGGAGGAATGAAGTTACTATGGGCTATAAATTAAATTTGAGTTCAGTCTGGGTTATATGCATCTTTTTTGCAAAACAAAACGAAAAGAATGTTTATAAAAATCATAAAAATAAATATGGCAGATTTAGGAATCAGTAAACATATATCTTGTTTATATAATAAACACAATTCAAATAATGTGGTTATGATGACATAAGCAGCTGCAGATGGACTTAGATGTTATTGCTTAACTAATCTCAATAAGGCATAAAAGAAAGCTTATATTATATATATATATATATATATATATATATATATATATATATATATATGTTTAGTTGGGTACAGCTTACATTTTATCTCTCCTTTTTATATTCTCCTGCTGAGGATATAAAAGTTACTGTTACATCCGGTGCCCAACATGATTGCAGAAAGAGAGAACCCACTAACATTGCAGAATGCAGAAGACATCTGACAGAAATGTCATACAGGGCAGGAGACATCTGAAAGCTGCTGCAGAAGATACATTCACCTGGGATCATGTCCAGAGAAAGCATCAGATCTCTGATTTCAGCTGAATACCCAGAAAGACTGAGGAGATTTCAAAATTGTGGGAGCCTCAATCCAAGAGCAGGGAATGACCACAAGCCTCAGAGACTATGAGTCATAATAAGCTACCCCAAAAGACACTTTTAATTATATATATAGAGAGAGACTCTTTATGCTTTCAAAATTGGAATCTTCATTTTAGAACCCTTGAGAGCAAGGGTAGGACTTGAGGGGATAGAAATGTTACTTGAGAAAGGCATCACAGTGCTTATTGCACCTGTGACCCCCAGAGTAACTCCTCCCTAATTTCAATAGCAAACTTCATATATTTTCTCTCAATAGAAAGTTTGAAAAACTGTATACTAAGAAAAATTAACTATATCATTACAACAGTGAGAGAAGACAAAGGAAGTAAAAGAACAGGAAATGCTTGTCTTTCTGTATTAATGTAGCTAAGAAACTCAACTCTGGCAAAGAAATTTGAGTGCCTGTCTAGTTTAATAGGTAAAAACTGCTAGCTGTTGATATATGTAGATTCATAAGGATCTACATATACATTGATAAACAGAAAAAAGGGGGAGTAAGAACTTTGAGAAATAGACTGAATATTGCTTTATTTACTTGCAAATTTTTGAGTGCCAATGAAGAGGAACATCTGCTTAAAGACACTAAATTATGGGGGGAAAACTACTAAATTAAATCAATCTTTATACTTTAAAGATATTTTAACAACAGCGTAGAAGCTAGTGAGTGTATTACATTGGGGAAGATGTTTTGTCTCTATTTCCACGGGTGATGAATGACTATGGCTCCTGTCAAAACTGATAAAGTTCCAAACTGAATTAAGAGAAGTTTCCACATGAAAGACGCAACTCAAGGAAAGAAGAGGCAGAGAAAGATAACAATGCAGATGACACAGAAAGCTGATCCCCCTACACAGGGAAGCTCAACAACTGGATGAAAAAAGACTGAGCTTTCATCAGACTGGCAGATTGTAAAACCTTGATGCTGAATTGAAGATTTGTAGTAGGGCAGATGACAAAGACTGCAACAATGAAAGATCACTGAATCAAGGTATGCATAACAACATTTGCATTATTACATTTATGGGAGTGATGATCATTTCTGTTGTAATAATGAAACTGGGTATGATGTTTAGCTTAAACAGAAAGGAAGAACATGTATAAGAATTGTAACCCAGAAACATGATTACTCTGGCAAGGGATCATGTACAATGAACATCTAGGTCAGTGTAATCCAACTGAAATGACACACCTTTTATTCTTCTAGCTGGAATTTAAGGCATGCAGTTAGTACACATTTAATTCCAAACAATGACATCTAATTTAGCAGCAGAAGAATTGATGAATCAGAGTTGACAGAATTAGTCAGAGATAAGATACAGTCAACTCTCAGAAAATCAGCACAGATAGAGAGGAGACACTTTTAGTGTGAAAGTTTTAGAGAGACAGGTTGCAGGGGAATACAGAATGAACTAGTGATTGAGAAGGAGCAAGAAGTTTCAAATAAATTTCCAGAGATTATTTTAGGAAGCAGAGCAATTTGGTCAAAATTCAAAAGAAGCCAGATAGAGTCAGTCAGCTTGGGGAGTTTTGGGCTAGAATAACTAATTTGAACTACCCACCCAAAGTCCAGTAAGAGATAGAAAGGGTGAGTCTTTTCATCAGTAAGCCTCCTAGTTGATAATTACATCTCTTAAATAAAAGCTCTCTCTCTCTCTCTCTCTCTCTCTCTCTCTCTCTCTCTCTCTCTCTCTGTCTCTCTGTCTCTCTCTCTCTCTGTCTGTGTGTATGTATATGTGTGTGTGTGCAATATCAAATAATTTAAATATACACATAGCTATCAGTTAAGCATGAAAGAACTAGGCAAAAAAATTCAACAATGTAAGAAAGGGGGGAAAAGAATTACAACATCTCAATAAATTGTGTAAACAGAGAAATCAGGAACACTTATCTATTTAAAAAGTATCCAAAAGTGTTGTGAGGGAGATGACTCAGTAGGTAAATGTTTACCTCATGAGCATAAGGTATTTGAATTTTAATCTTGGACATCTATGTAAAAATTATACATGGCAAAATATCTTTCTCTTCAGTTCTGCAGGGTCCAAGACAGCTATATTTCCATAGCCTATTCTTCACCAGTCTAGTGCAGTCAGTGCTCTTCAGGTACATTAAGAGACTCTGATCCAATAAATATAATGGCACTAAAGACCCTTGAGGACATTGGCTCAGGGAGAAAGTTCCTGAAAAGAACACCAATAGCTTATGCTCTAAGATCAAGAATAGACAAATGGGACCTTATAAAATTACAAAGTTTTTGCAAGGCAAAAGACACTGTCAAAAGAACAAATTGGGAAAAGATCTTCACCAACCCTACATCTGACAGAGGGCTAATATCCAATGTATACAAAGAACTCAAGAACTTAGACCCTGGAAAACCAAATAACTCTATCAAAAAATGGGGTACAGAGCTAAACAAAGAGTTTCCACCTGAAGAAATTCGGATGGCTGAGAAACACCTTAAAAAATGTTCAACATCATTAGTCATTAGAGAAATGCAAGTCAAAACAACCCTTAGATTTCACCTCACACCAGTCAGAATGGCTAAGATTTAAAACTCAGGAAACATCAGGTGTTGACGAGAATGTGGAGAAAGAGGAACACTCCTCCACTGCTGGTGGGACTGCAAGCTGGTACAACCACTCTGGAAATCAGTATGGCGGTTCCTCAGAAAACTGGACATGATACTTCTGGAGGACCCAGCCATACCACTCCTGGGCATATACCCAGATGATTCCTCGGCATGCAATAAGGATACATGCTTCACTATGTTCATAGCAGCCCTATTTATAATAGCCAGAAGCTGGAAAGAACCCAGATGTCCCTCAACTGAAGAATGGATACAAAAAAATGTGATATATATACACAATGGAGTACTATTCAGCCATTAGAAACAATGAATTCATGAAATTCTTAGAGAAATGGATGGAGCTGGAGAACATCATACTAAGTGAGGTAACACAGTCTCAAAAGAACACCCATTGTATGCACTCACAGATAAGTGGATATTAGCCTAGAATCCTCGGACACCAAAAGCACAATCCACATGCCAAATGATGTCCAAGAAGGAAGGAGTGGACCCTGGTTCTGGAAAGGCTCAAAGCTTCAGTGTAAGGGAATACCAGAACAGGGAAGTGGGAAAGGGTGGATGGGGGAACACAGGGAGGGAAAAGGATGTGGGGGACCTTTGGGGGGCAGGGAACCAGAAAAAGGGAAATGAAATGTAAATAGATAATATAGCCAATAAAAAAACAAGCACACACCTATAGAGTCCATTGTAACTTGTTCATATACCTGTGAACATGAGGCGTTCCCTGGAGTTGCTGATATGTTCAATATCATTCTATTGAATGAAACTGATTTTGTTTTTATACCAGCAGATATAATTGACATTTTAGTTTTAACCTTTACATTAGTGGTCTTGTCTTCATTCATTCATTCATTTATTCATTCATTCTCTAAAAATATATAATGAAATAAAATGTAATAAGGTAAAACAGCAACTATCATATTGAAGTTGGACAAGCCAAGCCAACAAAAGGAAAATAACCCCAAATAAGTCAAAAGAATGAAAGATCCACTTATTAGCATTCTTAAGGTTCTCATAAAATACTGAAGTCTATAATCTATTGTAAGAGGTACTAGCGCAGACCCATGAGGGCCTGCGCATGCTGATTCAGTCTCTGAGTTTATAAGAGCCTTGATTATGTTGATTTGAGGGATTTCTTCACTGGATTTTATAGACTTTTTGCCTCTTCCACTTCCATGAGTTTCTCTGAATTTTGAAGGAAGGGATTTGGTGGAGACATCCCTTTAAGAACTGTGTCTTCCAAGGGCTCACTCTGTAATGTCTGGCTATGGGAGTCTGTGTCTGTTCACATCTGTTGTAATAGGATGCTTCTCTGATGACTGAATAAATCACAAACCTAAGAGTATAACAATAAATCTTTGCGAGTCAAATTAAAACTACATATTTTTTAAACCAGTAGTATCTGGTTTTCCACTAGGTCACCCCCAGAGTTGATACTCTCCACTTATAATTATGTACACACTATCAAACAGATCACCCAATGCATGCATGCGTGCACACACACACACACACACACACACACACACATCAAGTCAATACTTCTATTTCACCTCAAAAACAATAATAAAGAATAAATTAAACAGTACAAAGGACAAAGAAAGTGACAAGGTCAGATTAAAATCATTTACAAACAAACCAGACAAAAATAACAGAGAACACTTGAAAATAAGTCAACTAGTTCAAGTATGTTATGTTTCTCTACACATTACTCAAAAATTCATTTTTCAAGGTTATCTGAATTTGTAGATTGCCAGTAGCTGCACATTTATCCCTACAAAAATGAGTTTTTCTCTCCAAATTGTCTATAAAATTTTTAAAGTTGTTTCCTAGCTCTTTCTTTTTTATTATTTTATTTATTTACACTTCAAATGTTGTACTCAGTGTTGTTCTCCCCTCCGCAATCCCCCACCCCATCAACCCCTGCCTCACTCCTTAGCATCCACCCTCACTGTGCAACAAGCCTACATAGTACCAAGATCCTCCCCTCTCATCGATGCAGTCCTCTGCATTATATGTAGCAGGAGCCATGGACTCACTCATGTGTACTCTTTGGTTAGTGATTAAGTCTCTGAGAGCTCTGAGAGTTCAGTTAGTTGATAGTGTTGTTTTTCTCATGGGGTTGCAATCCCCTTCAGCTCCTTGAGTACGTCCCCTACCTTTTCCACTATTGTCCCTGGTATCAGACCAGTGATTGGCTATGATTATTTGCATCTGTCTTAATCAGGTACTTGGAGAGTCTCTCAGAGATGAGCCATACTGAGCTCCTGTCTGCAAGCAATTCTTGACATCAGCAATAGCAGCAGTGCTTGGTGTCTATGGATGAGATGGATAACAAAATAGGTGGTCTCTGAATGGATTTTCCTTCAGTCTCTGCTCCATTTTTGTCTATGTTTCCTTTGTATAAGAACAATTCTGGTTTAAAGATTTTGAGATGAGTGGGCGGCAGCATCACTCAACTGGAGACCATGTATATCTACTGGAGGTGGTGTCTTTAGGTTCTATCTCCCCACTGTAGGGTGTTTTCACTAGTGTCACCCCCATTGGGTTCTTGGAGCCTATCACATTCTTGGTATCTTGGACTTTCTAGTGGTTACCCACCTTAGTTACCCACACTCTCTGCTACATATTTTTATTCATTCTTTTGGCCCTCTAAACATCTCTCCTGCCTCTTCCCATAACCTGATCCTGCCCAGGTCTTCCCTCCCCTCCTCTCTTCCACCCATGTTCCTCCCTCACCCTGACTCACATTATTATTTTGTTCCATCTTCTAAGTGAGATTGAAGCATCTGCACTTTTCCCTTCCTTCTTATAAAGTTATAATTTAAAAACAAATCACAGATTTTTCTCTATTACAACAGATATATAAAATTTTAACAAATTTGTCATGGTGGTTTAGAACATAAACTCAGTAAAATAGAATTTATTTTTAAAATAATTAAGGAAAGTCTATATAATTGGAGGGTTAGATCATGTTGTTGGACCAAAACAGTCAATGTGTGAAGATGACAATCCAGCCATTTGATCTATATTTACTGCAATTCAAATCAATAACTCAGTGTGTGAATGGAAAAACCTGCAAAGCTGCCTAGAAATCATATCCGAACACTGTGCTTCTGCAAAATCCAAAATCACTCTGAGAAAAGAACAAAATTGGAAGAATTACACTACTTACTTTCTAGTTTTATTATTAATGCTACAGTTTGCGCTGTATGCTTTTAGTATCAAGATACTTAAATAAATCAATAAAAAGTGAAAATTATCCTGTTTGTTGAAATTATTTTCACTCATTAAAGGATATTTAGTAGAGAAAAGATAAACTTCCCTAAGACTAGAATTAGATACATATAAATGAGAGAATTAATCTTGAATTTTGTACAAAATTGAGCTCAAATGGGATATATATTAAAACATTGAATTTTATATGTATATATACATACTCTTAATAAAAGTAACATTTTACTCATAATAGGATGAAATGTAAATAACTTAGAAAGACATAGAAAATATAAAACATAAAAATATAAAACATAAAAAACATAAAATCATTAATTTAGCTTAATTTGACAACTTTTCTTTACTAAAATCTGATGAGATGGCTAATGAATAAAAGTATAAAGGTCTGAGCCATGCAAGACTGGTTTACTTTTCCAGTCACTGAAGAGAGAAATGACTCCTTTCAACTCCACACAAAAACTATGACATGTGTGAATTTTCACACATACACACACACACACACACACACACACACACACGCACACACACACAAATAAGTAATGCAATCTAAAATGCTAGTGTCAAGCAAAATAAATAATGAAAATACATCTCCATAAGTAGTTTCTAAAATAGAAATGTTTCTATAAACTGTATGTATAATAATCAAATTATAGATATAGAACAAAAGACCATTAATAGATTAAAGAATAAAATCATTTATATTTAAAAAGCAGATTTCTATTAAAAACAACAATTAATTATGGGATAAAATTTTAAGGTGTCATTTATTTTTTCTAATATGGCCAGCTCCCAAATATTTGAGGCAGAAACTTATAGATTTATTCAACAAAATTTTAGCTCATTAACATAGCATATGTTTCTAATACTCTATGATTTCTTAGCTATTTTCCATCCGTATGTCCTGAGTAATTTGTGTTTAGTCTCTCCTTGTCTTGCACTGCTGTAACTGTCTATTATCATTGAGGACTCCCCTGATGATGTCTCATCATGCCTGAACTTGTCGTGATCTTTTTCTTTTTCCTCCATCTTGTCCTTATTCTTCCTTACTCTCATCTGCCTCCCTCATCATAAACTCTTTCTACCTGACTCTTCTCCCCGGGACCTTTTGATGGGATTGAAATTCCTGCATTTCTATGTCCTCTTCCCATTCACTGGATCTTCAGATTATTATTAGCCAATCAGAGACAATTAGAGAACACTCTTTATACCACACTGATACAGTTAACATTCATAATAATGCTTCTATCTAGACTGTACCTAGAACTATGGGACAGCATGCATACTTCTTATGTCTTTTTGCTTTCACAACTTTTTATCCCTTTTCTTTTTTAACATTAGCTAAAAGAGAAAGAAGGATAGAGGAAAGGAAAAAGAGAGAAATCTCTAAGTCCAACCTATATTTTGTTTCCTCTCTGACCATGACCAATTAACAATTTACAACCACTGCACTTTAATAATGGTCATCCCCTAAATAATAGCCCAAAATAAATCTACCTTGCCTTTTGGGAATACGGCATCACTCTCTTAGAATAGCTTTCTGCTTATTGGAGGCATTGTTTTTCCTTTTAGGAAGTCCCAAGAAAATTGGGATATTGGCCTGTCTTCAGAAAGCTAGCTGATGATGGGATTGCAAACTGGTGCAACCATTCTAGAAAACAATCTGAAGGTTCTTCAGAAAATTGGAAATAGATTTACCAAAAGACCCTGCTATACCAGTCTTGGGAATATACCCAAAACATGCCCCACCATCCCACAAGGCTGTGTGTTCCATTATGTTCATAGCAGCCTTATTTGTGATAGCCAGAAGCTGGAAACAACCCAGATGTCCCAAGACAGAAGAATGGATACAAAAAAAAATGTGGTTCATTTACACAATGGAATTCTACTCAGCTACTAAGAAGGAGGCTCTCGTGAGTTTTGCAGGCAAATGGATGGAACTAGAAAGTATCATCCTGAGATAGGTTACTCACAGCCAGAAGGACGAGCATAGTATGTTCTCACTAATATGTGAATTTTACAAAGTACAGAATACCCAAGATATGGTCTACAGAACCGTAGTTCAACAAGCTGAAGTGCCCAAATGAGGATGCCTCAGTCTCACTTGGGAGGGAAAACAATGCAATCACAAACAGGGAAGGAAGTAAGGACCTGGGATGGGAAGTGGACAGGGGTTTAGGGAGTTGAGGGAGAGGGGAACATGATCTGGTATTGGGTGAGGGAAAAAGGCTGAAGCCCTGAGGGCCAGCAGAAAGAATGTAAACAGGCATCCTCAGGAGATAGGATGTTCGGAGTACCCTCCACAATGCACAAGAGACCTGGGAGGTGACAGACTCTTAGGACTCAAAGGGGGCAACCTTAGATGAAATGACCAACAGTAGAGAGAGAGAACTTATAGGGCCCACCTCCAGTAGAAAGACAGAGCATCAAATGAGTGAGAGGGGGGGGCCATCCCATAGTCACAACCCTGACCCATTACCGTGCCTCTCTGAAAGATTTGCAGGAATGGAAATGGAGAGAAGCCTGAGGAAAAGAAGTTCCAGTGACAGACTCAAAGTAGAATCCAGCTCAAGGGGAGTCCAAAGGACTGACACTATTACTGAGGCTATGGATCTATCACAAAAGGGACCAAACTTGATCTCACTCTAGAAGACCCAACTAGCAGCTGAAACAGTCAGACAAAAGCAGCTGACCCTTGTTATTGAATTATGGAGGGCTGAAATATGCTGAGGAGAATGGCCATCCTGTAGGAGGACCAGCAGTCTCATTTAACTGGGACTCCAGAAATCTTTCAAATACTGGAGCACCAAACAGGTTGCACACACCAGCTGATATGACACTCCCAACATACATTTAGAAGAGAACTGTCGTGTCTGTGTTCATTCAGAAATGATGCACTTAACTCTCAAGAGACTTGAGGCCCCAGGAAGTTTAGAAGTCAGGGGAGTTGGGGGGTGAGGACAGCTATATGGAGACAGGGGGATTGGGAGGAGGTATAGGATGTGGAAGAGTCAGAGTGTGTGTGTGCGGGGGGTAGGGGAATAAAATATGGAGTGAAAAAACTTACTTACTTACTTACTTACTTACTTAATTAATTAATTAATTAATTAATTAAAACAAAAGAAACCAAAGCATGTAGACACTCTGACTGTGTTAAAGTTCCTCAGATTTGGCCACAAATAATGCATGACTTTATGAGCTCTGAAAAAAAATGTTTTGTGTTGTTCCATCATCTTCACATCTCACAAATTCCAGGCCACAGTTTTTGTTCATTTGTGGAATAAAGGTTTTTTTTTATTTCAGATGCACAATGGACACTGTTAATCAAAGTAGTTCTCTAACAACATGATTAAATTTAAAATATTGTTTTTACTTTTAATTTTACTCATAGGCTATAAAGCTAGTACAATAATCACAATGTGATAAATAATAACAATAATAATATCTAGGGCAGACAGGGGTTGGGGAAAATAAAATATGGAGTGTAAAACATTAATCATTAAAAGAAAGCTAGCTGTATCTGATCTCTGTGTGCTGACAAAATGCAGGCTTAAATGAAATCCTGACTGAAACAATCTGAGAGGCTGGACCAATTGTAGTCATCTGGAATTATCCACTTTCTTTGAAGCAGTCCTGGAAGCAAGTTTTCATGAAACAGATATTAAGATAGTCTGAGGTTAAATCAATTAGGATACTGGAAGAAACATTTCTCTGGGTTTCAGCATCTTCAGCAAATTCCAGGATGAGTCCTGTCAAGGTTCTTCTTTACTGGTATTCAGTCCTTAAACTCCCACAGATAATAAAATTTTTGTATTAACATCTATTATTCCATAATGCACCATGTGCACTGATCTGCTAAACATGGTGATTTCTTGCTCTTTGTTTGAGCGAGTGACCTGTCTTTCTTTATAAGTTAGTTTGTATTATATAACAAAACTTTAATAACTGTTTATCTATGTCATTTAAAAATGGCATGACAAGTTGTGTGCACTAGCTAACAAGATTTATTGACTACGTGTAGCTGGAGACATTTTTTTTATATTTCATTTATAGAAGTTTGTCAACATTCCTTTGCCTAGGTCATCTATGAGATTTCTGTTGAAGCTACTCTGACATTGATATCTTGGTTATTATTTAAATCCAGATCAGTGTTGTTTAGTTGCTTTATGGATGAGTATCTCAAGTGCTGACCTGAAATGGCTGATCTGAATTAAATAGTGGGGTCTGAAAAAGCCTGATGCCTCCATCTGGGAATTTTATAACAAGGAGTATTATAAATTCATTATTTTAGAATCAGACTTTGCTGCATCTTCCACATATTCCATAATATGTAGGCCTTCTTTCTGAAATAGTTTGGTTCTCTTTATATTTATTTCAAATTGACCTCGAATTTTTGAAATCGCCTTGCTCAACACAATTAAAATGTTTAGGATTTTACATTTTTGAAAACCTTTTTTGATCACTTCTTGCAATAAAGTGAATGCGATCCAATTTCAACAATATTTCTATTATGTTAATGTATTTTTGCTGATCTTGGTTTTTAGAGACTGATAATCCTCCTGCATTCATCATTAGCATTTTTAAAAAGAAAACTCAATTAGTGCTTTCCTAGCTTGTAGAATTGTTAGTCCTATTTAGACATGGAATCAAACTTTGTAAAAAGTTACTGATGTTTCTTTTGATCATATTTCTATATTTGGGAAAATATAGATGCTTCTTTTGCAATGACTATTTTTTCTTTTTTTTTAATTGTATATATTCTATATTTACAATTCATTTCCCTTTTTCTGGTTCCCCACCCCCAAAGGTCCCACATGTCCTTTTCCCTCCCCCTGCTCCCGCATCCACCCCCTCCCACTTTACTGTTCTTGTACTCTCCCACAATGATGTTTTGGTCCATTCTAGCACCAGTGTCCACTCCTTTCTTCTTGTGAGACATCACTTGATATGTGATTTGTGTCTTTGGTGTTCCAAGCTTCTAGGCTAATATCCACTTATCAGTGACTGTATACCATGGGTATTCTTTTGAGACTGGGTCACCTCACTTAGTATGACATTCTCCAGCTCCATCCATTTCTCTAAGAATTTCATGAATTCATTGTTTCTAATGGCGGAATAGTACTCCATTGTGTGTATATATACCACATTTTTTGTATCCATTCCTCTGTTGAGGGACATCTGGGTTCTTTCCAGCTTCTGGCTATTATATATAAGGCTGCTATGAACATAGTGGAGCATGTATCCTTATTGCATGCTGGTGAATCTTCTGGGTATATTCCCAGGAGTGGTATGGCTGGGTCCTCTGGAAGTATCACGCCCAGTTTTCTGAGGAACCACCATACTGATTTCCAGAGTGGTTTTACCAGCTTGCATTCCCACCAGCAGTGGAGGAGTGTTCCTCTTTCTCCACATCCTCGCCAACACCTGATGTCTTCTGAGTTTTTAATCTTAGCCATTCTGACTGGTGTGAGGTGAAATCTCAGGGTTGTTTTAATTTGCATTTCCCTAATGACTAGTGATGTTGAACATTTTTTAAGGTGTTTCTCAGCAAGCAATATACAGCAGACCAGTAGCCAACATCAAGGTAAACGGAGAAAAACTTGAAGCAATCCCTCTAAAATAAGGGACTAGACAAGGCTGTCCCCTCTTGCGATATCTCTTCAATATAGTACTTGAGGTACTAGCTAGAGCAATTCGACAACAGAGGGAAGTCAAAGGGATACAAATCGGAAAGGAAGAAGTCAAACTATCACTATTTGCAGATGATATGATAGTTTACTTAAGTGACCCAAAAACCTCCACCAGAGAACTCCTGCAACTGATAAACAACTTCAGCAAAGTGGCTGGCTATAAAATCAACTCAAGTAAATCAGTAGCCTTCCTATACGCGAAGGATAAGCAGGCTGAGAAAGAAATTAGGGAAATGACACCCTTCACAATAGCCACAAATGATATAAAGTATCTTGGAGTGACACTAACCAAAAATGTGAAAGATTTATACGACAAAAACTTCAGGTCTCTGAAGAGGGAAATTGAAGAAGACATCAGAAAATGGGAAAATCTTCCATGCTCGTGGGTTGGCAGGACGAATATAGTCAAAATGGCCATTTTGCCCAAAGCAATATACAGATTCAATGCAATCCCCATCAAAATCCCAACTCAGTTCTTCATAGAGCTAGAAAGAGCAATTCTCAAATTCATCTGGAATAACAAAAAACCCAGGATAGCTAAAACTATCATCAACAGCAAAAGAACTTCTGGGGGAATCAATATCCCGGACCTCAAGCAATATTACAGAGCAGTGGTATTAAAAACTACATGGTATTGGTTCAGTGACAGGGAAGCAGATCAATGCAATAGGATTGAAGACCCAGAATTGAACCCACACATCTATGGCCAGTTGATCTTCGACAAAGGAGCTGAAAACATCCAGTGGAAAAAAGATAGCCTTTTCAACAGATGGTGCTGGCTCAACTGGAGGTCAACATGCAGAAGAATGAGAATTGATCCACTCTTATCTCCTTGCACTAAACTCAACTCCAAGTGGATCAAGGATCTCCACATAAAACCAGACACACTAAAACTAATAGAAAAGAAACTGGGGAAGACCCTTGAAGACATCGGCTCAGGGGAAATATTCCTGAACAGAACACCAATTGCTTATACTCTAAGAACAAGAATAGACAAATGGGACCTCATAAAACTACAAAGTTTCTGTAAGGCAAAAGACACTGTCAAAAGGATAAATTGGCAACCAACAAATTGGGAAAAAATCTTCACCAACCCCACATCCGACAGAGGGCTAATCTCCAATGTATACAAAGAACTCAAGAGGTTAGACCCCAGAAAACCAAATAACCCTATCCAAAAATGGGGTACAGAGCTAAACAGAGACTTTTCACCTGAAGAAATTTGGATGGATGACTATCTATTTTTAATACAGTGTGTTGTTTTCCTTGATAAATTTTATAAAACAAATGGGACCCTAACAGAGTTATCTGAAATCTTATAGAGAATGGTCTAGAAGGGGAAAGATAAGTAAGGCTGCACTAATGGAGTGAGAAATGAAGATTTATTTATGACTATGGAATACGGTGAAACTTTTACTGCAGTTTAGAAAGTATTGCAGATGAAGATGATGAATACCCATTTTTCTAAGAAATTTAATTTTCATAAATGAGGTGGTCATATTGAATAAAAAACAGTTTAAAACACACTGAGACATTTCTAGATTTTGATATCTATGGCATATTGGTCTATATGTCAGAACCATAAAACAGAATATGATTAAATACAATGTATATAAAAATGAGTTGTCCAGCTTTGGACAACTTTGTCTTCTAACAAAAATCGGTCCAAAATCAGTTCCCTGTATGATACTTGATCAGAATCTTGGACAATAATATATTAAATTTGTAGTATGTTGGATCAATCAAGATATAATCATCTCTGTGTATATGTATGTTCATGTTTCTGTTCATGAATAATGCAAATCACATAATAAAAACTATTATTTTTAGTACTGAATATAGTCTAATAAAAATGGATTGGTGGAAAATGAAATAAAGTTAATATATCTGTTCCAATGAGCATTTTTTATGTACCAAGACAGAGAAGTCTACTTCACCATCACACATTGATTTTGACATGTGCAAATACAAACCTAATTCTATAAATAGTTCTATTGAGTTTCCAGAAGTTGTAGTTACATGTCTTGAACCTTAGCTTCAAGACAATGGGGTTACTATGCTGGGACAAAGAACCATTTAGTTCAGTTTGAGAAATTTTGAAGAACATTTGTGAGGTTTATAGTAACATTGATATCTTTTTCTATAAGTGGCTATGAAGGACATAAATTAAGTTGTGAAATAAAAATGGGAACCAACTATTTGAGAGTTATTATTTTAAGTATTGGATGATAAAGCAGAATTAATACAATGGATGAGGGTGAGAAAGAATGAATTGTTTGAGGCTTTGTTATTTGACAATTAGTATGAGAGTTTTTATGTAATCTGAAATTGTTGTTATTGAACATAGAATTAGTATCATTATCATGGCTCCCAGCCTATTTATATTCTCCCATATTTTGTGATGAGCAACTAACATTCACTCCTACTTTAACAAGTGGAAGAACTGTAGGCTTCACTAATGAGATTGAAAGTAATAACCAACTACTTTTATATAAATATGGTAACTCTAACATTCATTACTAATTACTAGCTGGGCACTAGTGGCGCATGCCTTTAATCCCAGCACTTGGGAGCCAGAGGCAGGCATATTTCTGAGTTTGAGGCCAGCCTGGTCTACAGAGTGAGTTCCAAAACAGCCAGGGCTATACAGATAAATGCTGTCTCGAACCCCCACAAAAAAGAAGTTATTACTACTGATATTACTTTGTTTTGTGTTAAAACTCTTGATAATTTAATGAAAAATGATTTAACTATAGTTATTCAGGTTGTCATCAGAATCTCAGATAAAAATTTATGTAATTAAGTTTCTCTAGTTTATTATATTTATAAATAAATTTAGAATTTTTATATTATCATAAGATGTATATTTAGAGTTTCATGTTATATGTTAATGAGAAAACAGAGCCTTAAAAACAATAGTATATTTCTATGTCTTCCTTGTAAGAATATTTCTGTTTACATATGTTATTTTAGATTCTATTGATTATCTATTGCTTTTAATAAGGTTTACCTGGGATTTCTGAGTCAACTTCAACATACTAATTTAGTCTTGTTAGAAGAAACAATCTACCAGGAGTTAATTTGGAGGTAACAAAATTCTATTATAGTTAGAACTTCACACAGGGGTTCTAATTGAATTTAGCTGGAGCAAGACTAATGCATTCCTTTCACAGATAGGAGTCAGTTCCTTGACTCTAAGGAATATTGCTTTAGTATTCGTCTCTTGTCTGGGATTATATAAGAATGAGGATGGTGTGAATTAGAAACACTGTGTTTTCCATTCTCCCCGATACTGTGAGTTTACAGTAGAGAGAAATGTGATTTATAGATCAATGATAGAACTGATGCTTAAGTGCTGGGTTGACTGTGGTGAAATCACAGTATTGTTTTATAATCTGTGAACATTTTCAACAAAACACTGTACTAATATACATTATTCTGTTTTCACAAAGAAAATCATCAGGGTTGACACTTTACAACAAAGAAATAACTGAAATCACCACAAACCCATATTTTTCAGATATATTCTGGGGAGTTGAATAAGTCTCTGATAATTCCCTAGGCTAAAGCATCACTAATATTATTTTTCTTTCCCATGCACTGGGCCATGAATTGACTAGCAATATTTGGGAGGGACAATGGTGAGTCCAAAACAAAGTAAGAGAGAAATATCACCTATATAGCTTCATAATAAACTTGATAAACAGAAATACATGAAAATAGAAGTAGAATGAAATGTGACAGGAACAATGATGATTTCTTTCCTGGGCTCTTAAGCTACAAAGGAGAAAAGTATTGACTTAACATTAAAGGTTAGAAATTACTTTATAGAGTTTTTAAAAATCTTTTTAATTAATTCTTTTTCAGGAAGCTTAAGTGGCTTGGAAGGTAAAGATAAAAGGCCAAGGTAGGGATGATAAACAGAGATGCAAACTGAAATGAGTGGCAAGAAGATTCAAGTCATCAAAGCCTCATGACCTCTTTTGTGATTATTTGAGGCTATGTATTTCTTGTGTGCAAATGACACACTAAATATCTATACTTGTGTATATTTTGTAATATATTCTGTGCTAATAAGTGATTGATTTGATTTAGAAAGAACCCAAAGGTGTATAGGCTACTTAGGTGATATTGGAAAATTTCGTTACATTGTCAGTATTGTTTTAATTGAATTATTCAAAGATTATAATGTAACTGCTATTTACTATATGGTTTCTCTGTGATGAATATTACCTTAAGTTTCCCATATGTGTTAGACAATATAAATGCATTTATTTATGAGGAGATTTTCAGACCCCAAGACATAAAGCTAAGATGACCTAATTATTTGTGAGAGACTGAAAGAAGAAAATTTAGGAGCCAGCATGAAGGGTTAATGAGATGGAATATAATACCAAAGACTTTTGTAATTTTTTTACATGCTTATTTGACTTCTATACTAAAAGGATATATAACTAGGCAAGATTGTGGCGACTAAGTTCTTTTAACATGATCCCATTTTTTTTTTTTTTTGGCAACAAAAGTTTTCCATTTATTAATTTTAATTTTACATTGATTTTAATTAATAATCTGAAAGTTTTATTAATTAATTAATTTATTTATTTATTTATTATTTACACTCCATGTTACTCCCCGTACCCCCTCCCTACCCTCTGACTGTTCCACATCCATTACCTCCTCCCCACCCCCTGTCTCCACATGAATGTTTTAAATTTTACTTTTTTCTTTATTTGCCTCTGTTAGAAATAATGTATAAATTGTGAGGGCATACATTTATATATGTTTTGTGTATTCTCTTATTAGTATCCTTAGTTGTGTAATTAAAAATGTCATAGAAAAGAATTAGCATGGCCAAATTGTTTATTCACAGTGAAATTTTTCGGGAAAAATTTTAATACTAGAAATAAAAGTTAAATATTCATAAATAGTGTTTTATTGGCTGTTCTTTTGGAAGTATCTTGTAGAATTAAGAATGAGAGTGTTAGAAAATGTGATTGTTATAGACCCATTTTTCTTAATTAGAAATGTAAAACTAAACCCCAAATCTATGTCCATCCCTGAAAAGCAGAAAATAATAAAACCCAGGTAAATATTTTATTATATTTCATGTAAATGAAATATTAGCAACTATATTGAACAAATTTATGACACCAACTTATCAATGATCCACAGAAATGCTTAGCTATAAGATTGAGAATGTCAAAACAACTCCAGAGTCAGACAAGAGTAATCACTAACTTGAACAAATAACATGGAGTTCAGTTATATGCAGTTTTAGTAAATCGGGACACAAAGCACTGAACAAGGATACTTTGTTCCAGTGCGATGGATGCTTCTAGTTACCATTCTTTTATTTATCAAGAACAACTCTTCACAATGACTCAATGTGCATATATAACAAAGTAAATGGGAAAGTGAGAGGAAGTAGGGATCAGCAAAATCATACAAATAACATTATGCAAACTGAGCAAGCTATATTTATGAGTGCATAGGTATGTGTGTGTGTGTGTCTATAAATGCATACACACACTATCTATATCTATCTATCTGTAGATAGATAGACAGATAGATAGATATTCATTTAATAACAATAAAAATGAGGCCATAAATTTGAAAGGCATGGTATATAGGAGTATTTTGAGTGAGAAAAAGGAAAGAGATATTTGTGGTAATTATATTATAATATAAAAATAAAAATTAAGAAAAAGAATAAATTGTTCTTTAGTAGGCTTCTTCAACTAGCAGTAGATAAAGAGAGGGATTATGCAGCATGGGATTCAATACCTAAGGGCGGTGGGAGGTGAGAATTCTGTGGACAAACTCCATTTAGGACTTAGTTTTACAAGGTCTCTAACTCTGCATATTGTACTCTTGTAGATATTTGTATTTGTTCCCATCTGCTACTGAAGGAAGCTCCTCTTGACAATGACTGAGAAATAAACTGATGTATCACTTATACCCAACCAATGGACAGAAGTTTGGGGACCCCCTTTGTTGAATTTTGCCAAAGCCGGAAGAAGCTGAGTTCATTCCCATGGAAAGACCAGCATCCTCAGCTAATCTGTACCCCTGAGATCTCATAGACACTGAGCTACCTACCAGGTACATATACCAGCTGATATGAGTCCCCCAACACATATACAACAGATGACTTCCTGGTCTCACAAGAGTGAGCGAAGATACACCTAACATTGAGAGACTTGAGACCCCAGGGAGTGGGGAGGTCTGGTTGTGTAGGAGTGAGGGAGTGGGGACATCCTCTTGGAAAAGGAAGTATGGGATAAGAAATAATTAGAGGTTGGACTGGGAGGGTGATAATGACTTGACTGTGAGACAAGATTTAATTACTACTACTACTACTAATAATAATAATAATGATGATGATGATGATGATGATGATGATGATGATGATGATAATAGATGAAAGGTCATTTTATTGCAGGATTCCTTTAGCAGAATGGCAACATTTGATTTTCTCTTATACCTCTGAGTAATTTAGTTTCCATTTCTTGGTCAAAGGAAGGACATAGTTTATATTTCATGAAACTTAAAAGGACTTAAATCTAATCCCATATTGGTTGGTTACTCCCACAAGCATAGGGCATTATTGAACCAGTATATCTTGCATGCTAACCATCAATGTAGATGAAAAACCTTACAAATGAGTTGGTATTTAGAATTCTCCTTTGGTAATGTGTCAAGTAACTCTCAAATCCCTAAAAACTAGTCCATAAGGGTAAATGCTCTAGGTAATCACCAGATTGATGTCTCCATGTTCTTTGAGTTGTGTATGTTTTATCCTCAGCAATAGCTTTTACTGTCAATTTATAGAGAACACGTAACAGTCGTGACATAGTTTGTGATGTTTTGGGGTTCTGGTGGAGCTTCTTTAGCTAGTAACCTTAGTAGATATAACCCATTATTGGAACTGGTGGATTTCGTTGATGCTAAGTGATGTCTAGCTGGGGCTCTCTTTTCCCTATATTTTGGTAGTTCCATTTAAATCACCATAATATATGTATATATTTTAGAGAGCTTTCTACCATATTAGGGTTCCATAAGGATCCTCTACTGTTCCTTAGCTGTGGCTGCTTATCCTCTATTCCTTTATATACCCTCCTCTTCTCTCCTCATTTGATCTTCCTGTTCCAGTGTCCCTCTTACCTCTTCCCTTTATAACTATTTTATAACACTTATAATTGACTTTATTGGTGTGAGTCTGAAGGTTCATTTATTCCAGGGCTCTTACTTTAGGAATCAGAGTTTAAAAGTCTCACTTTAATTTTGATATAGCATCAGGAAAATCAAAGTTTCTCTAGATAAGTCTTATACTCAACAGACCTCTCTTTTACCACATATCAATATTTTAATGAAGGAGAAGTTAAAATAAAGCATCGACATATGACTTCCTACAGGACATGGGCACACAGAAGCTAAATGAGGAAAGCCAAAACTTCAAACACTTACCCTGTAGGTGTTCCTGTTGTCACCAGTATAGGAGTTATTGGGCACTTAATGAATGATTAATAGAAACACAGTTGTGTCCTGCTTTGAGAAAGTTAGAGTAGGTGAAATTTAAATGTCCAGATTAGATGGTACATTTTTTTAAGTTTATAACATGCTTTCTTTAGTGAATAACTTTGATGTGTTTAAATTACAATGGAAATCATTAGGAGATGAAGTTTTCCTTAACTTTAGGAACAAATCAAGTATGTAAAGAAGAGTAAATAATCTTTCTTCTATTTCTCTGATATGGGTAGGTACGGGAAAGGGTCAGGCATAATGTATTGAATTCTCCAGGTTATATGCTCCATATAGCAAGTGATATCCAGCCATATTATAGAAGTTTCCAGTATAGGGTGTTACATAAACTAAATTATATTAGAAGTAAGATAAAACATAAATATTTTGTTACTTGAACAAACTATTGGAAGGTAATATTTCATCTTCCTCTAATTTCAATATTAAAATAGAAATAATATTTAATATTTTGAAATGTTATCTGTGATAACATACCTAGGATATGCAGTTATACAGTTTATCACTTCATTTTTATAACAGATTTCTATATAATGCTGAAGCAATATCTTTGCAATGCCTTTAAACATATTTGGAGAGATGAGAAATATTTCACTTTTCTTTACTGAACCCATTTTCTTTCCTCTTGAGAAATAGTAGTAGCAGGTTGTCTTGCAATGTGAAATTTTCATTTATAAATACACACTCAGTTAAGAAATATATTATTTTAAAGATAGACATAGCACTTCTGAGCCAAAAGTAGAATAATTTTTTTATTATGGAAACATACTATAAAGTAAATATGACAGGAATGCACTAAATATAAAACAAATCTGAAAAACTATGCACTTAAAATTTATTCTGTGCCTACAGTGATTTAATAGTAAGTTCTTTTTCTTTTAATTGATATTTTTGTCATTCATACTCTTGGAAATAGGACGTAAGTTACTTCCCTTTGTCACAGATATTCTCATAAATCACAGGTATATAAGCCTTTATAATCACATATGAATATAGAAAATTTGGATATGTTTTCTGAACATTTACAATCATGCTTCTCATGTCTTTCTTTAAGTTGAAAAACATTTCCTTTTATAACAGTGCTTCTAATGCTGTTATCCTTTAATATGGTTCTTGTTCTGGTGACCACAATAATAAAATTATTTTGTTACTACTTAATAACTTCATTTTGCTACTGCTATGAATCATAATTATCATAATTTATATATCTGGTAAGCAGATATTTGATATCTGCTTGGCTTTCTTTTTGTGTTTTGTTTTTGTTTTGGATTTGTTGTTGTTGTTGTTGTTGTTTTTCTAGACAGGGCTTCTCTATGTAGCTGTGGGTGTCTTGGAACTCACTCTGTAGACCAGGCTGGCCTCAAACTCAGAAATCTGCCTGCCTCTGCCTCCCAAGTGCTGGGATTAAAGGCATGTGCCACCACTGCCTGGTGCAACTTGACATTCAAAGACAAGTTAATACCAATGTTCCTCAAATTATTCCTCAAAATAGAACAGAACAATTTATTTTATAAGGACTCATTTACCCTGATATTCATATGATACAAAGACATAACAATTCAACAAAGAAAGAAAATCACAGACCAATTTCCCTTATGAATATAGGTCTAAACCTACTCAAAAATTATTTGGAAACTGAATTTAAGAGCACATCAAAAATATCATACACCATGATCAAGTAGGCTTATTCTCAGGGATGCAGGATGGTTTAACATATAAAAATATGTCAATCAAATCCAACACATAAGCACGCTGAAAGAAGACAAACTACATGGTCATGTTATTAGATGCACAAAAGCCTTTGACAGAATCCAATACCCGTTCATTATAGAAGTATGAGAAATAAGGGACATACCTAAAAACAATAAAGACAATTACAGCAAGACAATAGCCAACATAAAATTAAATGGAGGAAAAACTCAAAACAATTCCATTATAATCAGAAACAAGACAAGGTTGTCTAACTCTATATATATACTCAATAGAGTACGTGAAGTTCTAGCTGGAGCAATAAGAACTGAAGATCAAGCAGATACATATTGGAAGGGAAGAAGTTGAGGTATGACTATTTGCAGATGATATGACAACATACATAAGTAATCTATAATTTTTCTACCAGGGAGCTCCTAAGCTGATAAACACCTTCAGCAAAATGGTTGATACAAGATTAGTCAAAAAATTTTATGTACTTTGCCAAGGATTATAATGACTTGGGTGATGTTGAGAATCCATAATGATAAACTTTTAATAAGTAATGAAATTTTGTAATGCCATTTCTTTGCTCAAGTTAATAAGAAATCACTCACTGAAGTAGAAACTTAAGGGTTCTTTGGAAAGTCAGTTGTGTTGGATGGTATTTTCCTGGGACAATCAGTAAGAGAATACAGAAGAGGATACAGGTGAAAGTATAAGGCAGACTCATGAAAGAACATTTCACTGAAGCAAAGACAGGAGAAGAGGGTGGTCTGCAAAAGTAAACACATGAACGGATATGAGATAAAAAACTCTTTGCTAACAACACACATGTATTGGTGCACCTTACATAGCATAGCTGAATACCATTTTTCAGGACTCCTTGGACTCAAACTGATTAGAAGCACATACTGAGGCAAGACGTGCTAAGGCAAAGCATGTGCTGAAGCAAGTCACATGGAGGATATGTGATATTTGAAGGGTATAAATAGGACTCCATAGAGTGATAAAGATAGAACTTAGCTTGCTAGTACAGCTGTGCAATGCTTGGGGTGCCAAGACTTTGCTGATCTTAACTTCCATCAGAGAGGCACAGTGAAGAATTTCTCCTGGTGTCCCTGAAGATTCCTCCTGCTGACTCAAAACAAGGCTGAGTCCTAGTTTTCTCTGATAGGTTATGTCACCTCTGTTGTTAACTCGACTCTACCAAACCTTACTGCTAGTGTATCTGTGAAGTGTTTGTGAATGGATCAAGTTCCCTCTGACTGCTAACCTGTGAACTGAACTGCTGATTTCCTGAAAACACATAGTTGCTACAAAGAACCACTGAAAATAGGTCCCCTTCTCCCATATCTTTTCTTTTCTACTATGTCTGGTGGCTTATGGGTTATAAGGGAGGTAAAAATGCTTAAGAACCATCATTAATAATAGGATTTAGTGAAAAAAACTGCATGGTATTAGTACATAGACAGGTAAATCAATGGAACAGATTTGAAGAACCAATAATGAACCCACATACCTATGGTTACTAGTTCTTTGACAAAGAAGCTAAAACCATCCAGTGGAAAGAAGACAGCAGTTTCAACAAAGGATTGTGGTTCAACCATACATCAGTATGAAGAAGAATGCAAATCAATCCATTCATATCTCCTTGTATGATGCTGAAGTCCAAGTGGATTAAGGACTTCCACATAAAACCAGATACACTGAAACTAATAGAAGAGAAACTGGAGAAGCCTATTGAATATGGGGTTGAGCACATGGGCACAGGGAAAAATTTCCTGGACAGAACACCAATGGCTTATGCACTAAGTAGTATGGTAGGGGGGACTGGGAAAGGGGAAAGCCTTTGGAATATAAATAAAGAATATAGAATAAAAAAATGAAAAAACAAAAAACAAAAAAAGCAAAACAACAACAACAACAACAAAAATAGACAAATGGGACCTGATAAAATTGCAAAGCTTCTATAAGGCAAAGAACACTATCAATAGGACAAAATGACAACCAACAGATTGAGAAAAGATCTTAACCAAGTCTGCATCTAATAGAGGGCTAATATTGAATATATACAAAGAACACAAGAAGGTAAGATTCCACAGAAAAATATAAGCCTATTGAATATGGGGTACAGTGGTAAACAAAGAATTCTCAACTGAGGAATACCAAATGGCTGAGAAGCACTTAAAGAAATGTCATCAGGGAAATGCAAAACAAAACAACCCTGAGATTCCACCTCACACCAGTCAGAAAGGCTAAGATCAAAAGCTTACTTGAGAGGATGTGGAAAAGAGGAACGTTTGTCCATTTTTGGTAAGATTGCAAGCTGGTACACCCACTCTGGAAATCAGTCTGGTAGTTCCTCAGAAAATTGGACATAGTATAACTGAGGGCTCAGCTATACCACTCCTGGGTATATACCCAAAATATGCTCCAACATATAGCAAGGATATATGATCCACTTAATAACTAGGAGCTGGAATAAGCCCAGATGTTCTTGAACAGAGGAATGGATACAGAAAATATGGTACAATTACACAATAGAGTACTACTCAGCTATTAAAAACAATGAACTTGCTTCTGCCACCCAGTCTTTTCTGCTGGGGCAGACTCTTAGTTAATCTGCTCCAGTGAAAACACCATCTCCTGATCCATCCTAGAAAACCTGCTGCACACAGAGCAGTTGAGAACCTGCTACACTCAGTGTAGTTGATCCATCCTGAAGCACTCAGAGCAGTTGACACAACAGTCTGAAGGCATCCCAGGAGGTCTACTGCAGCCAGGGCAACAGATCAGAACTCTCTCTGCCCTTGTGACAAGTCCCCATCATAAGGCCCCACAGGTGATCAGCTACAACCAGGGCTGCTGGCCTACCAGGAGAACTGAAGCAACCCAGGGTCCAAAGAAGAAGACTCCAGACAACCACCAAGACCAATAAAAACAAGGGATATCCAGATGGTGAAAGGAAAGTACAGGACCATAAGAAAAAGAACCCAGTTCTCCCAATACAGCAAACCCTGAATACAGCACACCTGAAAATCAGGAAGCTGACCTAAAATTCTATCTCATGTAGATAATAGAGTCCTTTAAGGAGGATATCAATGACTTAATGAAAGAAAAGCAGGAAAACACAGGTAAACAGGTGAAGGAATTGAATAATGTGATTCAAGACCTAAACAAGGAAGTAGAAATAATAAAGAAAACACAAATGGAGGCAAATGTGGAAATAGAAAATCTAGGAAAGAGGTCAGGAATTACAGATGTATGTATCTTCAAAAGAATGCAAGAGATAGAAGAGAAAATCTCAGGTGTAGAGGATACCATAGAAGAGATGGGCACAGCAATCAAAGGAAATGCAAAATGCAAAAAGATTCTAACCCAAAATATACAGGAAATCCAGGACACAATGGGAAAACTAAACCTAAGGTTTATAGGTATGGAAGAGAGCAAGGATTCCCAACTTAAATGGCCAGTAAATATTTTCAAAAAACTATAGAAGAAAACATCCCTAACCTAAAGATACTGATGAACATACAAGAATCCTAGAAAAACCCAAATAGACTGGAGCAGGACAGCAATTCCTCCCACCACATTATAATCAAAACACCAAATGTACTAAACAAAGAAAGAATATTAAAAGCAGTAAGGGAAAAAGGCCAAGTAACCTATAAAGGCAGACCAATCAGAATTACACAAGACTTCTCATCAGAGACCATGAAAGCTAAAAGATCCTGGGCAGATCACATACAGACTATAAGAGAACACAAACAAACAAACAAAAGTTAAAAAAAGGCTGGGTGGTGGTGAGACACACCTTTAATTCCAGCACTTGGGAGGCAGAGGCTCACAGATTTCTGAGTTCAAAGACAGCCTGATCTACAGAGTGAGTTCCAGGACAGCCAGGGCTACACAGAGAAACCCTGTCTCAAAAGAACCTAAATAAATAAATGAATAAATAAATAAATAAATAAAAGAACACAAATGCCAGCCCATACTACTATACCCAGCAAAACTCTCAATCACCGTAGATTGAGAAACAAAGATATTCCAGGATAAAACCAAGTTTACACAATATCTTTCCACATATTTAGCCCTGCAAAGTATAATAAATGGAAAATGCCAACACAAGGAGTGAAATTACACCCTAGAAAAAGCAAGAAAGGAATCTTTCAACAAACTCAACAGAAGATAACCACGCAAATATAAAAATAACATCAAAAATAACAGGAAGCAAGAATCACTATTCCTTAATAACTCTTAACTTCAATGGACTCAATTCTCCAATAAAAAGACATAGACTAACAGACTGGATACATAAATAGGACTCAGAATTTTGCTGCATACAGTAAACACACGTCAAGAGTCAAAGACAAACAAGACCTCAGAGTAAAATGCTAAAAAAGTTGTCCAAGCAAATGGTCCCAGGAAACAAGCCAGAGTAAACATTCTAATATCAGATAAAATCAACTTTCAACCAAAAGTCATAAAAAAGACACAGAAGGCCATTCGATACTCATCAAAGGAAAAATATACCAAAAAGAACTCTCAGTTATGAATATCTATTCTCTAAATGCAAGGGCACCCACATTTGTAAAGAAACTTTACTAGAGCTCAAAGCTCATATTGCATCTCACACAATAATCGTTGGTGACTTCAATACACCACTCTCACCAGTGTCCAGATCAGGGAAACACAAAATAAACAAAGACACAGTGAAACTAACAGAAGTTTTGGAGCAAATGGATTTAACAGATATCTATAGAACATTTCATCCTAAATCAAAATAATGCAACTTCTTCTCTGCACCTCATGGTAATCTTCTTCAAAATTGACCATATAAATGGTCACAAAACAGACCTCATCAGATATAAGAAAATCGAAATACTCCAATGCCTCCTATCAGATCTTTATGGAGTAAAGATCATCTTCAATAGCAACAAAAAGAACGGATAGCCCACATACACATGGAAACTGAATAATGTTCTACTCAATGATCTCTTGCACAAGGAAGAAATAAGGAAAGAAATTAAAGAATTTTTAGAATTTAATGAAAATGAAGGTACAACATACCCAACAAATTTATAAACAAAGTTATAGGACACAATGAAAGCAATGATAAGAGGTAAACTCATAGATCTGAGTGCTTCCAGAAAGAAGCTGGAAAGAGCATACATTAGCAGCTTTATAGCACACCTGAAAGCTCTAGAACAGAAAGAAGATAATACACCCAAGAGGAGTGGAGAGCAAAAAGTCATCAAACTAAGGGCTGATATCAACCAAGTAGAAACAAAAAAAAACTATACAAAGAATCAATAAAACCAGGAGTTGGTTTTTTGAGAAAATCAATAAGATAGATAAATCATTAGCCAGACTAAGCAGAGAACATAGAGACCATATCCAAATTAGGAAAATTAGAAATGAAAAGAGAGATATAACAATAGAAACTGAGAAATTTTAAAAAAAAAATCATTAGATCCTACTACAAAAGGCTATACTCAACACAACTGGAAAATCTGGATGAAATGGAAAATTTGACAGATACTACACACCAAAGTTAAATCAGAAACAGATATCCTATCTAAACAGTTCCATAGCCCCTCAAGAAGTAGAAGCAGTCATTGAAAGTCTCCCAACCAACAAAAGCACAGGACCAGATGGTTTAAGTGGAGAATTCTATCAGACTTCTAAAGAAAACCTGTACTTTTCAAATTATTCCATGAAACAGAAACAGAAGGACACTACCCAACTCATTCTATGAAGCCACAATTACAATGATACCAAAAAACACATGAAGATCCAAGAAAGAAAGATAAATACAGAACAATTTCCCTTATGAATATTGTTGCAAACATACTTAGTAAAATTCTTGCCAACGAAATGCAAGAACACAGCAAAACAATCATTCACCAGAATCAAGTAGGTTTCATCCCAGGGATGTAGGGATAGTTCAATATATGGAAATCCATCAATGTAATCCAGTACATAAACAAACTCAAAGAAAAAATACCACATGGTCATTTCATTGGAGTTTACAAAAGCATTTGACAAAATTCAGCATCCTTAAATAAACCGCTCTGGAAATCAGTTTGGCGGTTCCTCAGAAAATTGGGCATGTCACTTCCAGAGGACCCTGGCATACCACTCCTGGGCATATACCCAGAGGATTCCCCTGCATGCAATAAGGACACATGCTCCACTATGTTTATAGCAGCCTTGTTTATAATCGCCAGAAATTGGAAGGAGCCCAAATATCCCTCAAAGGAGGAATGGATACAGAAAATGTGGTATGTTTATACAATGGAATACTACTCAGCAATTAAAAATAATGAATTCATGCAATTTGTAGGTAAATGGTTAGACCTGGAAAATATCATCCTGAGTGAATTAACCCAATCACAAAAGAATGCACATGAAATGCAATCACTGATAAGTGCATATTAATGAGCCCAGAAGCCCTAAATACTCAAGACACAAATAGCAAGTCAAATGATTCCCAAGAAGAAGAAAGGAGAGGACCCTGGGCCTGTAAAGATTGCATCCAGTTTAGTAAAGAAACCGAGGGGGGAGGGGGAATTATTGGGGAACAGATGGGGGGGAGAGGAACTATGGGAACTATGGTGGGTGGGAACTGGGAAAGGGGAAAGCCTTTGGAATGTAAACATAGAATATAGAAAATAAAATAAAAAATTTTATTTAAAAAAAAAAGAATGAAGTAGGTTCAGTGGAGCAGCTGGCACAGAGGTCTTCCTGCCGCCATTGGCACCAGGGAGCCTGGAAACTCCACAGCCTTCTCCAAAGCCTTTGGAATGTAAACATAGAATATAGAAAATAAAATAAAATAAAAAAAAGAAAGGAAAAAAATGGTCATCTTGCCAAAAGTAATCTACAGATTCAATGCAATCCCCATCAAAATCCCAACTGAATTCTTAATAGAGTTAGAAAGTGCAACTCTCAAATTCATCTGGAATAACAAAAAACCCAGGATATCTAAAACTATTCTCGACAATAAAATAACTTCTGGGTGAATCAGTATACTGGATCTCAAGCAGTACTACAGAGCAACAGTGAGAAAAACTGCATAGTATTGGTACAGAGACAGGCAGGTAAATCAGTGAAATAGAATTGAAGATCCAGAAATGAACAAACACACCTATAATCACTTGCTCTTTGATAAAGGAGCTAAAGCCATCCAGTGGAAAAAATGATAACCTTTTCAACAAATGATGCTGTTTCAACTGGCAGTTAGCATGCAGAAGAATGCAAATCTCTGCATTCTTACATCCTTGTACAACGCTCAAGTCCAAGTGGATCAAGAACCTTGACATAAAATCAAATACACTAATAGAAAAGAAAGTGGGGAAGAACCTCAAGCACATGGGCTCAGTTTGGAAGTTACTCAGAAATTTAGACATAGTACTACCTGAGGACCCACTATACCACTCCTGCGCATATACCCAGAAGATCCAAATGTAATAAGGACACATGCTCCACTATATTAGTAGCAGCCTTATTTTTAATAGTCAGAAGCTGGAAAGAACCCAGATGTAATTCAACAGAGGAATGGATACAGAAAATGTGGTATATATACACAATAAAATACTACTCAGCTATTAAAACAATGAATTCATGAAATTTGCAGGCAAATGCATGGAATTAGAAAGTGTCATCCTGAGTGAGGTAACCCAATCACAAAGGAACACACATGATATGCACTCACTGATAAGTGGATATTATCCCCAAAGATCAGAACACCCAAGATCAATGCACAGATAGCATGAAGCTCAAGAAGAAGGAAGACCAAAGTGTTAATGCTTCAGTCCTTCTAGAAGGGGGAACAAAATACTCAAGAGAGGAAATATGGAGACAAATCATGGAACAGAGACTGAAGGAAAGGTCATTCAGAGACTTTCCCACCTGGTAATTGTTCCATATACAGAAACCAAACCCAGAAACTATTGCTGATACTAAGAAGTATCTGCTGACAGAAGTCTGATATAGCTGTCTCCTGAGAGGCTGTGCCAGATCCTGGCAAATATAGAGGATTGAAGCTTGAAGACAACCATTGGACTGAGCATGGGGCCCCCAATGGAGAAATTGGAGAGAGGACTTGAAGGATCTAAAGGGGTTGGCAATTGTTTTTAATTTTATTTTCTATATTCTCTTTTTACATTCCAAAGGCTTTCCCCTTTCCCAGCCCCCCTCCCCGCACCATATGTCCCATACATCCTCTCCCTCCCAACTATTCCCCAATCACCCCCCCACCATTTCTCTGTTCTGGATCTACAAAACTGGGGTTTGCAATTCTTAAGAACAATACCAACCAAACAAAACCCCAGAGCTCCCAGGGACTAAACCACCAACCAAAGAGTATACAAGGCAAGGTCATATGCTCCAGCAGCATATGTAGCAGAGGATGGTCTTGTCAGACATGAGCGTGAGGAGAGGCCCTTGGTTCTGGGAAGGATCCATGCCCCAGTATAGGGTAATTCCAATGTGAAGAGGCAGGAATGGGTAGGTGGGTTGGGGAGCACCCCCATAGAAGGAGGGGAAGGCTACGATAGTGTGTTTTCAGAGGGGATACCATGAAAGGAGATATCATTTGAAATATAAATAAATAAAATAACCAATTAAAATTGTTTAAAAGATAGGATTTGAAAAATTAAATTTACAGTCAGAATGGCTAAGATTAAAAACTCAGGAAGCATTAGGTGTTGGCAAAGATGTGGAGAAAGAAGAACACTCCTCCACTACTGGTGGGACTGCAAGCTGGTACAACCACTCTGGAAATTAGTCTGGCGGTTCCTCAGAAAAATGGACATTATACTGCCAGAGGACCCAGCCATACCACTCCTGGGCATATACCCAGAAGATTCCACAGCATGCAATAAGGATATATGCTCCACTATGTACATAGCAGTCTTAATTATAATAGCCAGAAGCTGGAAAGAACCCAGTTGTCCCTCAACGGAGGAATGGATGCAAAAAATGTGGTATATATACACAATGGAGTACTATTCAGCCATTAGAAAAAATGAATTCATGAAATTCTTAGAGAAATGGTTGGAGTTGGAGAACATCATACTAAGTGAGGTAACGCAGTCTCAAAAGAATATCCATGGTATGCACTCATTGATAAGTGGATATTAGCCTAGACTCTTGGGACATTAAAAACACAATCCATATATCAAATGATATCCAACAATAAGGAAGGAGTGGACACTGATGCTGGAAAGGATCAAAACATCAGTGTAGAGTAATAGCAGAACAGGGAAGTAGGAAGGGGTGGATGGGGGAACAGAGGGAGGGAAAAGGGCATGTGGGACTTTTGGGGGATGGGGAACCAGAAAAAGGGAAATGAAATATAAATATAGAATATATCCAATAAAAATATTTAAAAAAAGAAAAATTAAATTTATAACTCACATTTTTATTTTGTCTTATTCAAATCTAAGTGAAGGAGCTGTTTGGTATGATTGTGAATATCAGCATTTGACTTTTTAATATGCTCAAGTGAAATAATTCAAAAATTACATTATAGATATCATTAGCCATAAGCACATTAGTGACAGAATTATACATCTTTTTTTCTCTTTTTTTATTGGATATATTCTATATTTACATTTTATTTCCTTTTTTCTGATTCCCCACCCTCCAAAGGTCCCATTGAGACTCATGAATTAACAGTAAATGTTGTAGAAATTGTAAAACTAAAATTTTTCATAGAAATGTAGGTTATTTGGAGATGAACAAATGGCTCAATAGGTAAGAGTGCTTAATGTTTAAGCATGAAGACCTGAATTCAAATCCTTAGAACCCAAGTAAAAATTTGAAGTGAAATTTAATGCTTCTACAACACCCTTAATGTGCATCTTGTGCAGAGACCATTGTCTTTGAGTCTCTTCCTCAGCCAGTATAATTACAGGATCAGTGACAAACCCTGTCTTAACAGTCTACAGAACTCAAAAAGATCAACAAGCTGAAGGGCCCAAGTAAGGATGTCTCAGTCCCACTTGGGATGGAGAAGAAAGCAATCACAATTGGGGAAGGAGGGAGGGAGGGACCTGGGAGGGAAAGTGGAATAGTTGTTTTAGAGGGTAACTTGTTCTAGTATTGGGTGAGCGAAAAAGACTAAAGATCTGAGGGCCAAAATATGGAACCAGGCAACCTCAGGAGGTAGGATGTTGGGACCCTCAAAAATGCACCAGAGATTAGGGCTGTGAGAAACTCTCAGAACTCAAAGGAAGGGATCTTAGATGAAATGAAATATAGTAGGGAAAGGGAACTAATAGAGCTCTCCTCCAGAAGGAAGATAGGGTATCAAGTGATGGATGGGGCCATCCCACATTCAAAGCTCTTACCCATGATTGTTCCTGTCTGATAGAAATTCCGGGATGGAAATGGTGAAGAGCAAATGGAGAGGAGCCTGAGGAAAAGAATGTCCAGTGACCAGCTATAGGGGACTCAGCTAAAGGGGAGGTCCCAAGGCCTGACACTTACTACTGAGGCTATGGAGTGCTCACAAAAATGGACCTAGCATGATTGCCATCTGAAAGACCCAACAAGCAGCTCAAAGAGTCAGATGCATATATTTGCACCCAACCAATGGACAGAAGCTGCTGAACCCTGTGGTTGAATTAGGGAAAGGCTGATAAAAGCTGAGGATGAGTGTCACCCTGTAGGAGGACCAGCAGTCTCAACTAATCTGGACCCCCAAGATTTCTTAAACACTGGATCACCAACCAGACAGCACACACCAGCTGATATGACTGCCCAACACATATACAACAGAGGGCTGTCAGGTCTGGGTTTAATCAGGGATGATACACTTAATGCTCAAGAGACTGAAGGCCCCATGGGCTCAGGCAGTGTGGAGGGTGTAAGGTGGGGACATCCTCATCCTCATGGTGACAGGGGGTGGGGAGGAGATATGGAATATGGAGCCGTGGGAGGGAAGACTGGGTGTGGATAAAATCTGAAGTGTAAAAAATAATTAATTAATTAACTAATTAATTAATTAATTAATTAATTAAAAAGTGTAAAGTGAATAGGACCCCCAACCACCTTCAGTAGCTTCAACATTGTACATGTATTCCTTGTACTCCACATACATACTAACACACCCCAATAATTGTAAATCTTATTCAAATCACCATGGAGATCAAATCACCATGGAAATGTAATATAAAATAAAATATGAAAACATTAATTTGTTTATATAATTTTGAGTGGCCTATTGAATGTAGAATGTTAGTATTCATTTCCTTTTTTTATACCTTATGGAGCATGTTTAGTGAGAGCATATTATTGAACGCATTTGTTTGGTTGGTTTTCCACTGAGATGTTAGAAAAGCAAACAGGTTCTTTACAAAATATGGGCTCACTTTAAAAATATCATTTGATAGATAATTAAATCTGTTTGTGAATTTGTGATTAATGTTATACTGTGAAAATGAAATTATGAAATGTTTCTGGAGGCAGGTCTAGATTCAGATAATGTGGATGAAACTCGAAACTCCCCAAGTTCTAGTTAAATTGAGCAAGTTACTTAACATGTTATGGCTGCAAGATTTTTATGGGTCCTTTGTGGAGGATAGCTAATGAATATTAAGCATCTATAATAGTGTAGGCACATAATAAACACTCAGTCTCTTTAAGCTTTCATAATTACCATCACTATCATCTTCATAAATAATGCAATATGTAGTGCTTACCCACAATGCAGTTGGATTTGTTTAATAACTTTTTTGAGTGTTTAGAGAATACTGTCTTTTTTTAATAATGAGGCTTATGTTGTGCTATTTTAAGTGAGGCAGATATTTTACAAGTGGGTATCTATGAGGCAAGTCAATGATAAATTATAAAAGTGCAATAATCCGTATCTTAGTTCCTTTTCTTTAAGGAGGGAGTAAATATGAACCAAACCCAGGGCTTCATGCATGCTAGCTGATCAAACACTGAGCTACACAGCCCCAGCCCCATGCAATCATTTCTAGAAATGTTAAATTATATCCAATTTATGGGCTGACTAATTTGATTTGTAACCATTCATAACATATTGTGAAACGTTCTACATTGGTTTGAAGGAGAAAGACCCTATACGCTAAAATATTTGAGTATTTGATTTCTAGTTGATGGCACCTTGGGATAAAGGAATGTGTCATTATCGGAGAAAGTGCACCCCAAGGAGTCAGCGTTGAAGAATTGTGAAAGACTCTTCACTTCCAGTTCCCTCTCTCTTTTCCCGCTTGTACCTGAGTGTGACGTCTAAACTCATTGCTGGCTATAACCCACAGCATGCTACTTGGCTTCCTTCCTGTGTACTTCTGGATTTAGGAGTCCTTTCACCTATAAGTTGCTTTCATCATAGAGATTTATCACAGCAATAGATAACTAACTAATGGAATGTTTGCTTTAAAAGCCTTGATTATTATTGATAAGAAATATTTCTGAGAAAAAGCATTACATTTTAAAACGTTTTCTAAGTAATTTTCAGTGTACCAAAGTTGTAATATTTTCACTGAACATAATGATTGTTTTAATGTAAAAAGAGATTAAAAATATATTTCCTTTAAGTCTTCTACTATTATTATTATTAGTGAATGTATTTGCTTTTTATTTGTTGTTTGTTTCCTTATTGATATTTAAGTACTCATGCAAGATAACAGATTTTATCATGATTTTTTCACATCAACATCATTTTTCTTATCCTCAGTCTTTTATCCTTTCCCTCTCTATATGGGCCAATGCTACCACCATTAGGGTCACTTCTAAACCCATATTACATATCCTCCATCACATGCTTTTCCTCCCTTTCCATCTTACAAGCTCTTTTTACCTTATGATGGTCCTTATTCATGATATTGATGACTTATACACACTTCAAAATGGGCACATGGAAGAACATGTTTTTGGATTTTGTTTCAGAGCTGTGGTTATATAAACTTGAGACAAGGTCCTCTCTTACTAACTAAATAAATTTTTAAAGAAATAAGCAAGTGAATTCTAATGATTCATACTTATTAGAGAAAAGTAACAAACATTAAATATACTTCTTCTTTATAAATTTCACAAGTATCTAAAATGTAGGATGGAGAAAATAAAGAGGCAGTGTAAATATAAAACAGCAAGTCTGTAAGGAGCTCACATTTCTCTAAACAATATATATTGTTTCATAAATGCTATGATATTTTAAAATTTTATAATAATTGAAAAATTATTTAGTAATACTAAAAATATCCATTTTAAATTCAATGTGTATTATTGTTAAAACTGTCCTGTAAAACATATTAATAATACCTGCTTCTTATAAAGAGGCTTATAACATTCTTATATGAAATGTTAGAGTTATTTTTCAAATATTGACAAAGTGTCCAAGGCTCTTTGAATATTATAACCAAATAGGAGAATGTGAAAATGTTTCCAGTATTCAAATGAGGTACTAAAACTAGTTTTGGCATATAATGCTATTTTAATAAAATTTACAGACGTTTACATTTATTGTAGAGTCCGAATAACACCAAATATGTAGTAAGTAATGGAAAATAAATATTTATAGTATTGAAGCTTTCTAGAACAATGGAACTGATAGAATTCAGAAGGGAGTGGCTTACCATCATCTGTCCTGATAGTTCAACATGTGTTGTCTACCAATAGAAAGTCAAAGAACCCAGTAGTTATTCAGTTAAAGAGCCTGGATGTCTCAGACGCTCTTCAGTATACACTGAAATCCTGCAGAAGAAGGTTGTAATACATCAGGAACCAACTTGCCAGTTAGAGTGAGGAAAAGCAGTCAAAATCAAGAGTTCTTTTCTTCCATGTCCTTTACCGAGGCTTCCACCTGTACTTGTGACTCAGATTTAAGGAGGATTATTTCGCCTCAAAATATCCAGATTCATGGTGGATATTAACAATGCAAATAACTCAATCGAGGAATATCACTCACAGATGTACCCAGCCTTGTATGTTTAAATAGTTCAGCAACAGTGGAAAAAGATAGGATATTGCATTTATTTACTATAGCAGTAGAGATTATTACAAGTATATTGGCCACAAAATAATAAAATACACACATACATATGTATGTATGCCTCCATCTCATAGAAGAACAGAATTCTCATAATATAGCACAATTTTTAAAAATATATTAAGTTGAATTAAACAGAACATAGGATGAAGAATAACTAAGAATTCTTCAGAGTAAATTAACATTTTAATTATTTAATTAATTCAGTTAATTTTTTATATATGTGGTATCCTAGCAACAAGATAAGAAAATACATTATCATGAAGCAAACAAAGAAAAATTGTGAATTTGTGAAATTTTGTAGACACAGTGTGCTCCCCCAAAACAATAATACCTGCATTAACTGTAAGTAAACTTAATGGCTTATCTAAGCTTTAAGATACCTATTGTGTTTACATCACATATGTTTGTTGGACTATTAAAATGGGATATAAGTAAATGGTTTGGGCTAATTCAACTTTATTTTTAATGTGAATATACAATGATTTTTAGTTAGTATGACCAATGAATTTTAGATTCATTAAGATTAATTATTCTATTGAAATTAAATAGAGATATTTTCACACTTTAAAGGGGAAAATCACCTTTGAAATTTACCTAAAAATGGGCAAAAGAGGTAATAAATCTGATCAAAATAAATCATCCCTATATATGTAAATGCAATATAGAAAATCATTACTTTTGTTTAGTTAATATAATTAACATAAAACAATTGTAAAGGAAAAAGGAAAAGATCATTTCATGAGGTTAAAACCTTTTTCTTCCACAAAAACTTAGAGGTATGGTACTATCGACCTCTGAGAGGAAGAGAAAAGATAAAACTTAAAATTACTTTGTGCTGAGTCTTGCTATTTATTTATTTATTTATTTATTTATTTTTACGCTTAACTTCAGCACTTTACTATGTGACGAAGATGCTAAAGACATAAACTGGAAGAAAGAAATCATCTTCAAAAATTGGTATTCAGAAAAAAGGATTCCCACATTCCAAAAAGAAAACTAGAACATATCTGTCACCTTGTACAAAAAGGAATTTAAATCAAAGGCCTAAATGTGAAACATGAAATGCTGAAAAATGGCAGAAAAATATTACATGTGTGATATTATGTATATATGATATAGGCATAGGAAAGGAATTACTGAACAGAAAGAAGGACACTGGCACAAGAATTAAGGACCCCAATTAACAAGTGGGTTTCACAAAGCTAAACTTGTCTGTGCCACTAAGGAAACAATCAAGTGGGTGAAGGGTAACTCCACAGAATAGGAAAAAGTCATTGCCAGCTATACAACTGAGAAAGAGATACTATCCAAAATATATAAACACTCATGGCACAAACATATATATATATGCAATTTGGAAAATGAACTTTAGGCATGTACAAATACTTTTTAAAAGGAAAGAAAAGGAAAAAATACAAAAATTGCAAAGAAATATTTCAAAAATATTCATCATCTTTAACAGTTAAAGAAACACAACCAAAATAATCTAGAGATTTTATCTTAGACCAGTTAGAATGGCCCGTGAGACTGAAAACTGGTAAAGTCCCTAGAGATATTATTGTGAAGAATTCTCAAATTGCTAAAACAATCAACTGTAAGACCAATCTATATTACATCTTGGCTCCTTCGTATATGTCCAAAGAACTGGGCATAGTTCTTCACAGATATTTGCTCAGACATGTTCTTTGTACCTCTGTTCACAATAGCTAGGTATACATGGGGGGTTGTATTGGTTAATCATAGGCTAATATCATCAGAGAGGAAGGAGACTCACCGGAGGAAAAGCCTCCATGAGATCCAAATAAGAGTGTGCGGGCCTTACTGGATGGTGCCATTCCAGAGCTAGTGGTGTGATTTCATAAGCAGTCTACCCTACTTTCTCTTCTATGTATGTTATATTATTTTAAATTTATCAATATTAGAAATGAACCTGTTGTGAAAACATGTTCAAATGGGGTTTATGGACATGAATAAAATAAGAAACTGTGTTTCTAGGATATACTGTTGATAGGTATTTATTCTTCAAAGATAGTTTTTTCCAGAGTGGTTTGTGCTACTTTGTTTTGCCAAAAGAGTTATATCATAGCCCAATACTCTCTGAATTCTGAATCCTCAACAACTAGGCAGGGAAAATTCACAGCACCCCCCCCCATGTAAAGAAGTGTCATTGTAAGCTGCCACTATTGATATGAATATTTCATTACTAGCCAGATAAACTAAATCAACTTCTATTAACTAAAACTAAGAACCAATAAAACTTGAGGGTTTTACTTTGAGTAATAGTCCTCAGAAACAAAAGAGCTCTGCCACTTCTCTGTTTCCTTCTACAATTTGTAGTGCTCATAAACCCAAACAATCAGTCATGACTTGCATAAAAACCTTAATTCCTGTAATTCCTTTCCTTATTTTAGGTTAGCAACATTTTTTTGAATTCTGAGAATAATGGAGACTGGATTACTTTTAGGCATCTTTCTCCTAGAGTTTATAGACAAAGAGTGCAAAAAATAAAATGAAGTTTTAAAATAAGCATAATTATTCTATGATCTGTTTCATTCACCCTTAACCAGTGAAGATCAGAAGGTGAAAGACAGGTAGGATTTCTCCCATTTTTCCCATCTTCTCCTTGGCTCTAAGTTATGTTGCAGACCGCCATATGATAATCAAGCACTGTCCAAGGAATATACAAGCAATTCAATGCATTGGACACAAGCTTCAATTCAAAATTCAAATAATATTATTTTAAAAATAAACTTTTATTACACTACAGGCCTAAATTTAGCACATCTTTATGTGAATGAATTATATAAATTACAGCTTTTGGTAAGTTGTTAAATTATTAGTATGACTTTGTGAGTAATTGAGGAATTATAATTGCATAAATTAAATTTATATTTTTATTTAGAATTGCTTTCTTGCTTATGATTTGTTAGTTCTGAAGAAAAATAATATGATCTAATATTTTAATTGATAATGTTTAGGTTCTTAGAACATGTTTTTGAGAGACAGTAATTCTGTAGTCCCCAAAAACACATTAGGTGCATTTTAATTTGTTGTAATTATATTTATGTGCTAGAGGACCGGTGAGTCCTATTCAGGAAAACACAAAGCTTGAGGGAAACATAAGAACTTGCTTATGAAATGTTCAGAAAACCCTCCCTGACTACCCATAACATTTCCAATTACTCACTCAGAATTTCTCAGTATTGACTCTGAAACAAAATGAAGGTAGACTTAAGTCTTGTATGCAAGTTGTTTTATGTGCTTAGTTATATATTTTTTCCACAAATAAAATATTTAGTTAGTATTCGGCATTTATATGTTCATTTTTAATTCTGAAAGCATGATTTAGTAATCCTGTCTTAAAACATTTTATTTTAAATTATTTCTAGTTATCTTTCATTTTTAGGCAGACTCAACATTATTTATATTAAATCTGTATTTGCACGCAAAAATATCTGTAAATGGGTACAGGTTACTGTGGAGGTCAGCCATGGGCCTTTGATCCTCTAGAGCTGTAGTTATAGACAGTGGTGAGATGCCTTTCGAATTCTGATCTTCTTCAATTTATTTTTTTGCTTTTTTTGAGACACTGTTTCCCTGTGTAGCCCTGGCTGTCCTGGAACTCACTCTGTAGACCAGGCCAGCCTCAAATTCAGAAATCCACCTGCCTCTGCCTCCCAGGGGCTGGGATTATAAGCATGTGTCACCATGCCTGGCAAATAGATGTATTCTTAACCACTGAAATCTTTCTTCAACTAAAATCATATAAATGTACGTATGTATGTATGTATGTATGTATGTATGTATGAATATATAGAGATTTAGATAGATATATGAATATTCTGACTGTTTTTGTAATCCATTGTAATCACAAAATAAAATCCATAATAAGCAACAATTATATACAATCCAATAAACAACTAGATTAAATCACTCAATCAAAAGAAATACTACATAAAAGAAAATTTAATGAACTAGAAAGCCAAACAGAGCATTTATTCCTGTATGCATGAGGCTATGGAGGGGCACAATTGGAGCCCGAATTCAGAGGACAACTATCTGGAGGTGGTTCTCCTTCCATGTTGGTAGTTCCAAGGATGGAACTCAGTTCACTGGTCTGGATCGCAGATGACTACACCTACTGAAGCATCCTACATTCTCCTGTAGCAAAATTTTAAGTACCCATTTACACACACACACACACACACACACACACACACACACACATGTATTATATATGTGTGTGTGTGTGTGTGTGTGTGTGTGTATAAAATCCTTCTTGATTAATTTTTCTCTTAATTTGAAATATTTCTATTTTGTTATATTCAACTTACATTAGTTGTCCTATTGTTATATAAAAAGTGAAATATTGTCCCTCGGGTCACTGCGGACTGCCTGCTGGCGGCTGGGTTCAGGTGCATGGACAGAGACTTGGCGTAGCAACTAATACCTGGTCAGGCCCTTGCTGGCCCCCAGAGCCAGGGGAGGTCAGCAGGAGCTCTGAGAACCTGCAGCTCAGAGGCTGTCCCTGATCCCTGGGGACTGGCTAGTGGGCATGCAGCCGGCCGCCAACTTCCTTCGGGTCACTGTGGTCTCTGCGCCAACCCAAGGGGGCACCAACGGGCTAGTGAGTCGGTGCCTGGAGTACAGGCAGAGGCTGACATCTTACCTCAGGACACCACAGACAGCTAACAAGACAGAGCCCTGTGGACTGAGAGTACTACCATCTAGGTTCAAGCAGCCCAACCAGGTAACCTCCGGTCCTGTAGGGAACCCAGTGGTTAGACAGAGCCCTGAGACCAACCACCATATTGGAGTTGGTGGCCTGAACAGGTCACCATAGAGAACCAACAGAGTAACCCAGGTCACCATAAAGATCTAACAGACTAGCCCAGATCGGTGGAGAGAAAAAAAAATCTGATTCCTAAGAGCTAGCAACTAGGCAGGCCAGGAGGAGACTGCAGGAGGCCAATTGCAGGTCCAGCAGCGAGCCTCGGGAAGACTTAGATCCGTCACAGCAGAGCTGAGGAGGTAACTGAGAGCCCAGTAACTAAAATCTCCTGGTCTCCACTTCAGGAGCTCGGATGCCCTCTACGGCAGCAGCGAAAACGCCAGGCTCACAGGAGCCTCAAACACCAACCACTAAGAACAAGACCAACTAACTCCAGAGATAAACAGATGGCAAAAGGCAAACGTAGAAATGTTACAAACAAAAATCAAGGCAATATGGCAGTATCTGAACCCAATTCGCCAACCACAGCAAGTCCTGGATACCCCAGCACACCAGAAAAACAAGAGTTGGAGATAAAAGCACTGGTCATGATGCTGCTAGAGGAACACAAAAAAGACATAAACAAATCTCTTAAAGAAATGCAGGTGAACATCAATAGGGTAGAAGATCTTACAATGCAAACACAAAAATCACTTAAAGAACTCCAAGAGAATATGGGCCAACAGACAGAAACCAATAAAGAAGAAATGAGAAAATCAGTTAGGGAAATGCAGGGGAACTTGAAACAACATGCAGAAGTCACAAAAGAGGAAACACAAAAATCCCTTAAAGAATTACAGGAAAACACAAACAAACAAATGAAGGAACTGAGCAAAACCATCCAAGATCTGAGCACAGAGGTAGAAACAACTAAGAAATCACAAAAGGAGGCAACTTTGGAGATAGAAAACCTTGGGAAGAAATCAGGGGTTCTAGATGCAAACATCAACAACAGAATACAAGAGATAGAGATAAGAATCTCAGATGCTGAAGATAACATACATAGTAACCATTGACTCCACAGTCAAAGAAAACACAAAATCCAAAAGGCTTGTAACCCAAGACATCCAGGAAATCCAAGACACAATGAGAAGACCAAATCTAAGGATTATAGGGATAGATGAGAGTGATCTACAACTTAAAGGGCCAGCAAATATCTTTAACAAAATTATGGAAGAAAACTTCCCTAACTTAAAGAGAGATGCCCATGAATATACAAGAAGCCTACAGAACTCAAAACAGACTGGACCAGAACAGAAATACCTCCCGTCACATAATAATCAAAATCCCAAATGTACTAAACCAAGAAAGAATATTAAAGGCAGTAAGAGAAAAAGGCCAAGTAAAATATAAAGGAAGACCTATCAGAATCACACCAGACTTCTCTCCAGAAACCATTAAAGCTAGAAGATCCTGGGCGGATCTCATGCAGACCCTAAGAGAACACAAATGCCAGCCAAGACTAATATACCCAGCAAAACTCTCAATCAACATAGATGGAGAAATCAAAATATTCCATGACAGGACCAAATTTACACAATATCTTTCCACTAACCCAGCTCTACAAAGGATAATAGGAGGAAATCTCCAAGACAAGGAGGGAAACTGCACCCAAGAAAAAGGAAGATAGTAACCTATGTCCATCAAACTCAAAGGAAGATAACTACTCAAAAACAAAAATAACATTAAAAATGACAGGAACAAATAATCACTATTCCTTAATATCTCTTAACATCAATGGACTCAATTCCCCAATAAAAAGACATAGACTAACAGACTGGATACAGAAACAGAACCCTACATTTTGCTGCATACAGGAAACATACCTCAGAGTTAAAGACAAACACTACCTTAGAGTAAAAGGCTGGAGGACAATCTTGCAAGCAGGTGGTTGCAGGAAGCAAGCTGGAATAGCCATTCGAATATCAGATAAAATTGACTTTCAAACCAAAGTCATCAAAAGAGACACAGAAAGTCACTTCTTGCTAGTCAAAGAAGAATCCACCAAGAAGAACTCACAATTCTAAACATCTACGCTCCAAATGCAAGGGCACCCTCATTTGTAAAAGAAACTTTACTAAAGCTCAAAGCACGCAGTGCACCTAACACAATAATTTTGGGGGACCTCAACACTCCACTATCGTCAATGGACCTATCAGGAAAACAGAAACTAAACAGGGACACAGGGAAACTCATTGAAATATTGGACCAATTGGATATATATATATATATATATATATATATATATATATATATATTTCATATATATATACATTTCATCCTAAAGCAAAAGACTATACCTTTTTCTCAGCGCCTCATGGTACCTTCTCCAAAATAGACCATATAATTGTTCACAAGACAAACCTCAACAAATATAAAAAGATTGAACTAATCCCATGCCTCCTATCAGATCACCATGGAGTAGGAGTATTCTTCAATAGCAACAAAAACAACAGAAAATCCTCATACACTTGGAGGATGAACAATATTCTACTCAATGATACATTAGTCAAGGAAGAAATAAAGAAAGAAATCAAAGAATTTCTAGAATTTAATGAAAATGAAGGCACAACATACCCAAATCTATGGGACACAATGAAAGCAGTGCTAAGAGGAAAGTTCATAGCCCTGAGTGTCTCCAAAAAGAAACAGGAGAGAGCATACACTAGCAACTTAATGGCACACCTGAAAGCCCTAGAACAAAAAGAAGCTATTTCACCCAGGAGGAGTAGAAGACAGGAAATCATCAAACTCAGGGCTGAAATCAATCAAGTTGAAACAAAGAGAACCGTACAAAGAATCAACAAAACTAGGAGCTGGTTCTTTGAGAAAATCATCAAGATAGATAAACACCTAGCCAGACTTACCAAAGTCACCGAGACAGTATTCAAATTAACAAAATTAGAAATGAAAGGGAGATATAACAACAGAAACTGAGGAAATTCAAAAAATCATTAGATCCTACTACAAAAGCCTATACTTAACACAACTGGAGAATCTGGAGGAAATTGACAATTTCCTAGACAGATACCAAATACCAAGATTAAATCAGGATCAAATAGAACATCTACACAGACCCATAACCCCCAAAGAAATAGAAGGGGTCATAGAAAGTGTTCCAACCAAAAAAAGCACAGGACCAGATGGTTTTAGTGCAGAATTCTATCAGACCTTCAAAGAAGTCCTAATACCAAAACTCTTCAAACTATTCCACAAAATAGAAACAGAATGAACACTACCCAATTCATTCTATGAAGCCACAATTACCCTGATACGAAAACGATAGAAAGATCCAACTAAGAAACAGAACTATAGGCCAATTTCCCTTATGAATATTGATGCAAAAATACTAAATAAAATACTTGCCAACTGAATCCAAGAACACATAAAAACAATCATTCACCATGATCAAGTTGGCTTCATCCCAGGGATGCAGGGATGTTTCAATATACGGAAATCCATCAACATAAAACACCACATAAACAAACTCAAAAAAAAATCACATGGTCATCTCATTGGATGCTGAAAAAGCATTTGACAAAGTTCAGCATCCTCTCATGCTAAAAGTCTTGGAAACAATAGGAATTCAAGGCCCATATCTAAACATAGTAAAAGCAATTTAGAGCAGAGAGATAGCCAACATCAAAGTAAATGGAGAGAAACTTGAAGCAATAGCACTGAAATCAGGGACTAGACAAGGCTGCCCCCTCTCACCATATCTCTTCAATATAGTATTTGAGGTACTAGTTAGAGCAATTCGACAACATTAGAAAGTCAAAGGGATACAAATTGGAAAGAAAGCAGTCAAACTATCACTATTCGCAAGTGATATGATAGTATACTTAAGTGACCCAAAAAACTCCACCAGAGAACTACAGCTGATAAACAACTTTAGCAAAGTGGCTGGTTATAAAGTCAACTCAAGTAAATCAGTAGCCTTCTTATACACAAAGGATAAGCAGGCTGAGAAAGAAATTAGGGAAATGACACCCTTCACAATAGCCACAAACAATATAAAGTATCTTGGTGTGACTCTAACCAAACAAGTGAAAGATTTATATGACAAAAATTTCAGGTCTCTGAAGAAGGAAATTGAAGAAGACCTCAGAAAATGGAAAAATCTTCCGTGCTCCTGGGTTGGCAGGATTAATATAGTTAAAATGGCAATCTTGCCAAAAGCAATATACAGATTCAATGCAATCACCATCGAAATCCCAACTCAGTTCTTTATAGAGTTAGAAAGAGCAATTCTCAAATTCATCTGGAATAACAAAAAACCCAGGATAGCTAAAACTATCATCAACAGTAAACAAACTTCTGGGGGAATCAATATCCCGGAACTCAAGCAATAATACAGAGCAGTAGTGTTAAAAACTGCATGATATTGGTACAGTGACAGGAAAGTGGATCAATGGAATAGGATTAAAGACCCAGAATTGAACCCACACATATATGGCCAATTGATATTCGACAAAAGAGCTGAAAACATCCAGTGGAAAAAAAATAGCCTTTTCAACAAATGGTGCTGGCTCAACTGGAGGTCAACATGCAGAAGAATGAGAATTGATCCACTCTTATCTCCTTGCACTAAGCTCAACTCCAAGTGGATCAAGGACCTCCAAATAAAACCAGACACACTAAAACTAATAGAAAAGAAACTGGGGAAGACCCTTGATGACATTGGCTCAGGGGGAAAATTCCTGAACAGAACACCAATCGCTTACACTCTAAGATCAAGAATAGACAAATGGGACCTCATAAAATTACAAAGTTTCTGTAAGGCAAAAGACACTGTCAAAAGGACAAATCGGCAACCAGCAAATTGGGAAAAGATCTTCACCAACCCCACATCAATTACAGGGCTAATCTCCATTGTATACAAAGAACTCAAGAAGTTAGACCCCAGAAAACCAAATAACCCTATTAAAAATGGGGTACAGAGCTAAACAAAGACTTTTCACCTGAGGAAATTCGGATGGCTGAGAAACACCTTAAAATATGTTCAACATCATTAGTCATTAGAGAAATGCAAATCAAAACAACCCTGAGATTTCACTTCACACCTGTCAGAATGGCTAGGATTAAAAACTCAGAAGATGTCAGGTGTTGGCGAGGATGTGGAGAAAGAGGAAAACTCCTCTACTGCTGTTGGGACTGCCAGCTGGTAGAACCACTCTGGAAATCAGTCTGGCAGTTCCTCAGAAAACTGGACACGATACTTCCGGAGGATTCAGCCATACCACTCCTGAGAATATACCCAGAAGATTCCCCAGCATGCAATAAGTATACATGCTCCACTATGTTCATAGCAGCTTTATTTATAATAGCCAGAAGCTGGAAAGAACCCAGATGTCCCTCAATGGAGGAATGGATACGAAAAATGTGGTATATATACACAATGGAATACTATTCAGCCATTAGAAACAATGAATGCATGAAATTCTTAGAGAAATGGGTGGAGCTGGAGAACATCATCCTAAGTGAGGTAACCCAGTCTCAAAAGAATACCCATGGTATGCAGTCACTGATAAGTGGATATTAGCCTAGAATCTTGGGACACCAAAGACACAATTCACATACCAAATGATGTCTGACAAGAAGAAAGGAATGGACACTAGTGCTGGAAAGGATCAAAGCATCAGTGTAGGGGAATACCAGAACAGGGAAGTGGGAAGGGGTGGATGAGGGAGCAGGGGGAGGGAAAAGGGCATGTGGGACCTTAGGGGGGTGGGGAAACACAAAAAGGGAAATGAAATGTAAATATAGAATATATCCAATAATTTTTTTAAAAAGTGAAATATTACAAAATATTTTGATACTTTAAATCTCTTTTTTCTAGTTTTGAAATTTGATTCCAAAGATACTAAGAAAGCAATGTACCCCTTTGTCTATGATTCCATCACTCATGAAAGATGCAGGTAACAGTCTGCTTTCATATATTCTAATCATTTTATAAATATAGACATATTTACCACTCTTCATATTTTAGTCAAAATGGCATGATTGATTATGACTGAGTCTTAACAAATGAATATCAACAAGTAAGTATCATAGGACACAAAGAGTAGAAGGATCTATAGGAAATATTCTCATTGTAATTTAGCTAATTATTTTTTGGTTAATTGTGGAGGCTAATTGCTTTATTACAATTTGCAATTGTAATTGGATCAACCAATGTCCATATAGTTTGTAGGGTCCTATCTCTTGACATGGTTGTAAGGATAGTTCCAGGAATAAATCACATTTGAATTTGTAGACATAGCAAATAAGATAGGCAGTATGATTGGATGTTATCTGTCCTTAAATGAATAAGACCAAAATACAAAACAAAACAAATTGCAAAGGCAGGTAAATTTATTCTCTATATCTGAACTAAGCAATCTATCTCCTGTTCTTTATTGTCAGTTCTTCTTGCCCTTAGCACGATTAGTTATGCCATTATCTCCCTGCTTAAGAGCCAAGTTCCAGGAATTTGAGCTGAGACTAAAACTACAGTACCATCTTTCCTGGACTTCCATATCTTTGATGGCTGACCATATTTCTGTACTTCAGCAGTTGAGACAAATACTTGTAATAAATCTCTTTGTATAGATTTATGTGTAATTGTGTGTATGTGCATGTAAATATATATATTGACTAAGCCTAGTTTATGCAATTATTATTATTAAAATTAAAAAAATCATTATTAATAAGACTCAGGAAACATCCACCTTCCTAATTCCTCAGCTTATTATACTTTAAACAAAACTATACTATATACTATAAGTGACTGAAAAAAAAGATTTAAATAATAAAACCATGTATATAGGTTTCCTTTTTTTGATAGTAGACAAACCACCTTCATCCCTCCATGTTAGCCAATCTTTTAAACCTTTCATCTTGTTTAGAACTCCTGTCATAGCAATACATTATTACATAGACACAATAGTCTGAGTTTTAAACAACATGTTTCTGAATCAGCCAATGGTACACAAATAGTAATATATAAAATAAGAACTTTTAAGATGTCTCAATGAGTTAAGTCTTTGGTTGTCTGGCCTGAGGATATGAGTACTATATAAAAACCAGTGATGGCAAGTTGTTTTATGACATCCATATGAGCACCATGGCATATGGGTATGTATGCACATGCACTCATGACCCCGTAAACATGCACACACACACACACACACACACACACACACACACACACATACACACACACACACTGAGACATATACATGCACTTATGCCCCCACACTCATGCAGACACATACACACACACACACATACATACATACATACATACATACATACATATATACATACAAAAAACATTGAAACTTATAATTGGAAAGAAATGCAATGATTTAAAATTCCATGTACTATTTTTCCTTATTTTAAAATGAGGTGTGTTAACTATTCCTTAGTTATTTATAATTCTGTGTTAGGTTTCTCTTTTGAAAACATAGCCACTCAAGCCAGGGAAACAGGTAGGCTAACTGATGTTTGTCACCTTACTTTCTGGTCCTCCATTCCTAATTCCCAAGTCTTATTGCCAGCTCTGTTGCAAACCACCTGCTGTATACTCACTCCTGACCCCAGCACAATCATCTATAGCAGATCACATAGATCTCCTCTTTTAAAACTTTTCCATATTTATTGCTTTCTCCCAGCCCTCAAACCTAGTAGGCCTGGCCTGGAAACCCATAGGCTCCTATGTGTAAGGAAAAAGGGAGGTTAACTGCAAACCTTCATGTTTCCTCCCTCCTGTTGACACCCTCAGGCCTACCTTCTAGCCCAGCCCTATTCCTAATTGTCAGCTTGCAATACCCAGAAAAATATTGATCCAGAACTCCCAGTGGTCATACATATCAGAATCTCAGGAAAATTTTCTAACAGGCAAGATTAACCCACCACACTCAAATACGAACAAGAGAGAGTAATAGCAAGCAAGAAAGAAAACACCCACCCCCAAATTACAAGCATAAGTGCTTAGAATTATAGTTATGCAAATTGCACAGATACATCTATCTGTAATTGTGTAGATTACACAGATACAAAATGTATCACCATCCAGTATTTCAAGTTGTACTACAGAGCTACAATACAGCATGATATTGGCAAAAACATACACATTTATCAACTTTTAATTCATGCACCTATGGAGATTAACATATTAATAAATAATCTGTAAATGCACAATAGACAAAAAGACAATATCTTCAACAAATAGCGCTGGCCAACTAGATGGCTGCACATGTTAGAATACAAATAAATCTCTTAGAGAAAGTGAGGCAGAAAGAACAGGGCCTACATGGGTATGTGCCAGATTCAATTCTATAGCAGAAAGGAGAAGTAGACACAGGTCTCATCCCTACCACAAAACTCATCTCCAATTTATAATCACTTGCAAGCAAAGCATAAATTTTCTCCAATGAAGGCTCACTATGCAAAGCAAAACAAAATAAAAAAAACAAAAAGTGAACAAACAAACAAAAACTTACTCTTAAATGTCAGCCAAATGCCCATCAATAGATGGTAAACAGAAAATAAACTCAACCACATCTTTGTAGGTTGTATTGTGTTGTTGTATTGTAATGTTGTGGCGTGCCTTTTCCTTTATCTTATTATTGTTTATTTATTACATTTTTTTACTTTTTCATTTTTATTGGTTACATTATTTATTTACATTTCATATGCTATCCACTTCTCAGTTTCACCTCCACAAACTCCTTATCCCCTCGCCTACCTCTATAAGGCTGCACCTCACCCACTCCTCCTTCATTGCCCTAGCATTGCCCTACCCTGGGTCATGGGGCCTCCACAGGACCAAGGGGCTCCTCCTCCCAGCGATACCCGCTAAGGGAATCCTCTGCAACATATGAAGCAGGAGCCATGAAAAACTATATGTGTATGATTTGGTTGGTATTTTAGTCCCTAGGAGCTTTGCAGGGGGGGGGGATGGTTTGTTTGGTTGATATTGTTCTTCCAATAGAGTTGAAAATCTCTTCAGCTCCTACAGTCCTTATCCTAACTTCTCCATTGGATCCTTGCACTCAGTCTAATATTTGGCTGTGTATATCCACATCTGTATTGATTAGGCTTTAGCAGAGACAGCTATACCAGGCTCCTGTCAGTAAGCACTTCTTGGCATCACCAATAGTGTCATGGTGTTGTGTCTGCAGATGAGATGGGTCCCTAGGTGGGCAGTCTCTGGGTGACCTTTCCTTCAGTCTCTACTCTACTCATTGTCCCTTCATTTCCTCATGACAGAAGGAATTCTAGATTGATATTTTTGAAGTGAGAGAGTGGCCCCATGGGTGGCCCCAACCCTCAACTAGAGTTGTGCCTATTCACAGGATATGGTCTCTAGAGTCCTATCCCCTTTTCCTGAGTATTTTGGCTAATGTTCTTTCTGTTATGTTCTAGGAACTTCTTGGGTTCCTGTCATCTGGGACTTTCTAGAGGCTACCTCATTTTTCCCCTCACCCACTGCTACACACCTTTAAAATTTAATATTTAATTTTACATTTTTTCTCTCCTTTTATGCTTCAGATCCTTTGAGTACATACTATACCTTCCACTTCAGTGTTCTTATTGCATCTCTGAATATGCTGAATAGTGGCTCTCTGGCTCTTTGTTTCTTGTGCTCTTCTCTTTTTCTTCTGGTGCTGCTTGTTTGATTATTTGTTTTGGTCTGATTCTTATCCAGATTTAAAATATTAAAGTTTGTTTTATCTAATTATATTTTATTTTATAATAAAAATAATAAACAGTTTCTATTTTTAGAATATTAAAAAAAATATTGAAGTGCCATGTTCTTGCTTTTCAGAATTAATAAGGACTCTTTTACTTATATTTTTGTCTTCTTAATATTTATATTTCTACACATTTTAGAGTAGTTCAAGTATATCAAAATCATTGCTGTGTAGTTTTCAGGTTTGATTAAAATGTGATAGATGCAGATTAGGAAAGGTTAAATTAAGAAATGCATATATCACATTTTATTTTAATATAACTATAAATTTTTTCCTTAGATGAAACCAGCCATGTATCTACCTCTTTCTGCAATGTAGAAAGATCATAAAATCTAATATCTTCTGTGAAGTTATCTCCATAAATCTAAAGTAAGCCACAAGCCCAAACACTAAACTATTTAAGCATCAAATATTTGAATAAAATTACAAAGCCAACATTTATAGACAATTAACATTTATATACACATATTTCCCTAGTCATCCCCATTTCTTTAGTGCTTATTCTTGTCATTCATGTATAGTAAGTAGCTATTTATTCTTAACTTCTCACATTGACTGAGAGCAAATGAATACAAAGTTTTGCTACTTGATTCAAGGTCATTTTACCAGCAGCTCAACTTGTAAGCAAACGTTAATTGTTACACAAATCAAGCTATTGTCTAAAATTTACTAGCATGTATGTTTCTTCTAAGAAACCTCAGATCAGGATCATATGCTGTGTTGTGTAGTGTCAATTGTGCTTTTGGTTTCATACTTTCCTACCCACAGAAATCACACTATGGCAAGGTAGAATACTCTCAGAGATCTTATTGGAAATTCACCACAGTTGCTACCTGGGCAAAAACATAGAGGTTTACATCAATGTTATATTTTATAGCCCTAAAAGAGTCATAATTCAATCCTTCCTTTTATTAACTAGGCAAGCAAGACAAAGTTTACAATATCAGAAAATGTATTATTTCTTTCTTTCTACTTTTTTGTATGTTTGTTTTGTTTTTGTACAACCCTTTTGGAAGAATTTGTCTCAATGCCCCTGGTGAATTTTGGAAGACTTCAAAAACTAAAGAAACAAACAAAATTCACAGAATGGAGCCATACACATGGCCAAACTTCATGAAGTGTGCACAGCCACTTGAGGTAGGTCTTACTCTTAGATCCTCCCCCTCTTTGCACAATGTTTCAACACAGACAGAGGAAAGTGCTCAGCCCAATGATGTCAAGGCAACCAAAATGAAGTATATTAAATTGGTACTTGCCAGATTAATTTTTGAGCTCCCTAATCATTCCTGATAGAGAAGCTAATCAGCCCAGATTTGTGAACAGGACGAATTTATTTCCAGTTTACATAAGGAAAAAGAGTAAAGGAAATAATTGTTTATATAATAATAGTACTCATCTTTAGTATAGTCTTCTGCTTGAGACAAGACCCACTTTGGGAAAATAATGAGATATAAAATTCAACAGGTAAGAAGTCAATGAATCATGTGTGAAATTAAAGATTATGAACTCTAGCTAATAAACCTCACACACTGGCAAAAATCCTTAGACTCATGAAATTATTTTCTATCACTTAAGATAAATATGCATGCACTATAAAGAAATTAAAATAAAACACAAATATCTGAGTTACAAATTAAGCAAATTTTCAGGAGTTTGCTGTGAATTTTGTAATAAATTAAAAGTATTTATCAGATATGGTAAAATGCTGGCTTCATAGTGGCATTGGTAATTGGTATATAACTTAATTTAGGGAACTGAACATATATTACAAAATTTACAATTATTTAACATGGTTATAGACACTTTTATTTTATCAATGGTATTTACTTACATGGTAAATAGATACAACCTAGTCAATTAGCAGTTGATTCTCAAGAAAGCTCTTCAACCACATGAAACTTGTCATAAAGGAAACTAATTAAGTAATGGAGTTATTCTTCTGTAGAAAATAACAAATTATTCTGGTTTGTTCAATTCTGAAAATTGCTGATAATTCCTTAAATATTATTTTAAATAAAAAGTGAAACCAGTAGTTGATTCATTATTTTTAAAAATCCCATATGTGGATATCTACAAAGAAGTTTTATAAATTGACAAATACTGGCAACACTTAAGAAAGACCTCAGAAGATGGAAAAATATTTCTTGCTCCTGGATTGGCAGGATCAATATAGTAAAAAATGGCCATCTCACCAAAAGCAATATACAGATTCAATGCGATCCCCATCAAAATCCCAACTCAATTCTTCATAGATCTAGAAAGAGCAATTCTCAAATTCATCTGGAGCAACAAAAAACCCAGGATAGCTAAAACTATTCTCAACAATAAAAGGACTTCTGGGGGAATCAATATCCCTGACCTTAAACAGTACTACAGAGCATTTGTGTTAAAAACTGCATGGTATTGGTACAGCAACAGGCAAGTGGATCAATGGAATAGGATTGAAGACCCAGAAATTAACCCACAGACTTATGGTCACTTGATCTTTGATAAAGGAGCCACAACCATCCAGTGGAAAAAAGATAGTCTTTTCAACATCCTTAGTCATCAGATAAATGCAAATCAAAACTACCCTGAGATTCCACCTCACACCAGTCAGAATGGCTAAGATTAAAAACTCAAGAGACGACAAATGCTGGCGAGGATGTGGAGAAAGAGGAACACTCCTCCACTGTTGGTGGGATTGCAAAATGGTAAAACCGCTCTGGAAATCAGTGTGGCGGTTCCTCAGAAAATTGGGCATGTTCCTTCCAGAGGACCCTGGCATACCACTCCTGGGCATATACCCAGAGGATTCCCCTGCATACAATAAAGACACATGCTCCACTATGTTTATAGCAGCCTTGTTAATAATAGCCAGAAATTGGGAGGAGCCCAAATATCCCTCAAAGGAGGAATGGATACAGAAAATGTGGTAAATTTATACAATGGAATACTACTCAGCAATTAAAAATAATGAATTCATGCAATTTGTAGGTAAATGGTTAGACCTGGAAAATATCATCCTGAGTGAGCTAACCCAATCACAAAAGAATACACATGAAATGCAATCACTGATAAGTGGATATTAATGAGCCCAGAAGTCCTAAATACTCGAGGCACAATTAGCAAGTCAAATGATTCCCAAGAAGAAAGGAGAGGACCCTGGGCCTGGAAAGATTGGATCCAGTTTTGTAGAGAAACTGTGGTGGCAGGGGGAATGATTGGGGAATAGTTGGGGGGGAGAGGAACTATGGGACATAGGGAGGGGGGGAACTGGAAAAGGGGAAAGCCTTTGGAATGTAAACATAGAATATAGAAAATAAAAAAAGAAAGGAAATGAAAAAAATTCAAACTTTTATCATTATAATTTATAGTGTGAATTGTCTTATCATTGTTTACATATTCAGGAAAATATGCACAAATAATTCATTCATTACTTATTTATTTTAAATAAATATTTAAAGTGTGATGCATTGAACAAATTGTCTTTCAATGTAACAATAACTTCCTTTAAATTTCTATAAGAAATACTCCAACTTAAGATGAAACTGTAGCCGGACAGTGGTGGCGCATGCCTTTAATCCCAGCACTTGGGAGGCAGAGGCAGGCGGATTTCTGAGTTCGAGGCCAGCCTTGTCTACAGAGTGAGTTCCAGGACAGCCAGGACTACACAGAGAAACCCTGTCTAGAAAAAACCATAAATATAAGATGAAATTGTAGTTGTAAGTAAAGAAATTACAAAAATATTTTAGAGACAAATGAGAACAGTCCTTAATATAATTCATCATTCAAGATATAGTTCATTTTGCTGGTATTTGTTGAATAAATCTTGCCATATGCAGTTTAGTGTGGAATGATGCTGGTAATTCTTCTGATACTATAGTTTAGTTTCTTTAGCTCTTGAGTCAATACAATATTTGAATATATATACCACTATCACAGAAATATAAGATATTGTATATGAAGAGATTAGTATATATCTTCATTTAGCGAACTGGACATCACAAAATACATAATTACTTATCATTGGTATAGACACTGTTTTTATCAATGTTATTTACTGACACGATAACTAGATACGAACTAATCAATGAGCAGTTGACTGTATTATAGTATAAACATAATATAAAACATATATAACATATATTTTATATATATAACATATAAAACATATAACATAAACATATAAACATCATAATAAATGGAGTATACTTAGCAGTGTTCTATTCAGCAGACATCATGAAACTAGTAGTTTATTATCACTTTTCTAAAGGTATCAGGAAGAGGTAATAGTTTAATTAAAATGGAACATATTGAGAGATACTCAGAGTAATATTAAAACAACTGCCATATAGGGGTGCTTAGATCATGTAGAATTTAAGTATATATTTGTTTAGAAATTATGACAATAGTACAGGCTTCACTTAGTTCTATGTCCTCACTAGCAAGTGATGGTTGATTTTCTGCAGTAAAAGGCATAATTTCTCTACTATTGACTGGGCTTATGTCTAATTAGAAAGCTGTTGGTTAACTAAATATAAATGTTTAAACCTTTAATGGTATTTTTCCATATTGGTCATGGTTGTGGTTAGTACATTTCATATATGGGTATGACTATTGATTACATTTCTTGCTGTACCCACAAATAATGGTATGTCTCATCTCCCATAGAGGATATTTCTTTTTGCAGGATAAAAAGAACCCAACCATTAGCCAAAATGTAGAAAACAACAGTGAAGTGCCCAGCCACAACTGATACATCTACAACACAACCCTTAAACTTAAAGGCTCAGGAAATTTCATAAGAATGCCCAAGAAAGACTCTAAGAGTCAGAGGACAAGAAATTGTGCTTCAAGAATTTGACTTCTAGGTATAGTATGACACTTCCTGATGACCCTGCTATACCACTTCTGGGCATTTACCCAGAGGCTTCCCCGGCATGCAATAAGGACACATGCTCCACTATGTTCATAGCAGCCTTATTTATAAGAGCCAGAAGCTAGAAAGAACCCAGCTGTCCCTCAGTGGCGGAATGGATACAGAAAATGTGGTATATTTACACAATGGAATACTACTCAGCAATTAAAAACAATTAATTCGTGAAATTCTTAGGCAAATGGTTGGAACTAGAAAAATCATCTTATGTGAGGTAACTCATTTACAAAAGAACACGCATGGAATGCAGTCACTGATAAGTGGATGTTAGCCTAGAAGTTCTGAATACCCAAGACACATATCAAATCATTCCCAAGAAGAAGGAAGGAGATGGCCCTGGTCCTGGAAGGGCTTGATGCAGCATTGTAGGTGATTGCCAGGACAGAGTAGTGGGAGGGGGTTGATTGGGGAACTGGCAGAGGGAAGAGGGCTTATGGGACTTAGGAGGAGGGGGGAACTGGGAAAGGGAAAATCATTTGGTATGTAAACAAAGAATATAGAAAATGATAAAAAATTAAATTAAATTAAATTAAATTAAAAAATAAGAGAGTTAAACTCATGACATATCAAAACCATGGCTGGTTATGTAAGACATGAACAATACAATACTAATTATCATAGCAAAATAAATGGAAAACACCAAAAATAGTACCCTTTATATGAAGAGCCACGTGAAATTAATGACACCTGTGACAGGCATTTATCTTTGCCTGAATGAAGCTCCCTAAGTGGCCATCCAATACCAAGTGGTCAGCATTAAAAAGTGTATACACAAAAGCATCAGAAAAATAAAATATCAGCTTGCGTTTATATATTTATCTGAAATATATATGTATATATATGAATCTTTTTCAGCAATAAATAATTAAGTACGTTTACAGCATTAATGTAGCTACAGTTACTATGAAAATACAAGTTTCTAGACCAGTTACAGTAGTAATCAAAGATTATACAACCATTAATTGAGTTAGGTAATGTTTCCACTATTTCTTAAATATCAATCCTAATTGAAACTTCCTTGTTAAGAAAATATTATAGATAGGCCAGTGCAATAATATTTTCTTCCACATGTTATCATAAAATATCCATAATCATACTCTGTAATATAAGAAAAAGGTCATAATGTTTCCTTAACTGTAGGTGCTCCTAAGTAATCCTCACTGTGTCTTAAGAGTCTCAAATGTTAAATTTTCAAGACAGACAATAATGTACAATTTATAGTCATTATATTTAAAGTGATACTCAGCTTAGATACAATTTCTTCCTCTTATATTTTGATATACATGTTGATATGTATATATATATTCCCCTTCAAAACATTCTCCTGATAGGGCAATTAGTTTTGTATTGTTTAAAGGTAAGTAGAGTGAATGGGTTAGCATGTATTTCAATTAGTAGCAGTTTAACTGTCAAGTAACAACTCATAATAGAAAAAGATTTAAAGCTGAGCTATAGCTTAATGGTAGAACATTGATTTAACATGTGCAGAGTTCTGCATTAGTCACAAGCACCACAGAAAAATAAGCAAATAACATATAAAATAAAATCCAAAATATTAATCTTTTAATATTGTGAAATTCAGATTTAGTTTAATTCATCTTATAAAATGAATGTATCATATATATGTATAAATTATAGGAATATGTATCTTAAATTCTCATATTTAAGAGATCAGTGTAATACTGAAAGACACTTAGCCGGACGGTGGTGGCACACGCCTGTAATCCCAGAATGCTGGGAGGCAGAGGCAGGCAGATTTCTGAGTTCGAGGCCAGCCTGGTCTACAGAGTGAGTTCCAGGACAGCCAGGGATATACAGAAAAACCCTGTCTCAAAAAAAAAAAAAAACAAATACAAAAAAAAAAACCAATACTGAAAGACATTTAAAATATCCATTAATTTTTCATGAGGTTTTCAGTTGCATGAAATAATCCATAACTTTCCATTGGCATTATGAGTGGAAATTCAATTACAGATTTGTGAATGCTAACAGAAAGATAAATATCATTTTCAGCCTTCATTTATAGCTGTTATCATTTATAGCTGCTATTCCTCTTAGAATGTTTACTAATCAAACCTAATATCATATCTCCCCCTTTTGTTTTTCCTTATATTATAGCAATAAAGAAAACTTTCTAAATTATATTAGAAAGTAGCAGTCAAGTCATTTGTTCATTCATTCACCGATTCATAGTCAATATCTCATTTGTTCACAAAATATTAATGAGGTTCTTCACCAGGAAAGAGATGCTGTGCTAAATTTACTGAGAAATGAACAAAAATAACAATAACTCCCTGGATAATATGAATTTAGAGTTCATTAGGATAAGTGTCAATGAGGGCATTAATTGAAATCCATTAGAAATGTTTAAGATGAAGTGAATGTTTAAGGAGTAATATTCATACACGCATGGTTAGAGTGGAGTAAACAATAGAAGGCCGGTAAACACTGTAATTCACATTAGTAGTGACAAACCAAAAGGAATTAAAAAGGCTTCTTAGATAGAGAGGTTTGGAGCTATCCTAGAGAGGAGTCACATTACAGGAGTCAGTGATACAGTTCCAATTCACACCTGAATTTTATAAGGAATATTATAATGATATATATCATACATGTCCTTCCAGTTTCATTAGAACATTGAAATACAATGTGAGTAATGTTGCAGAACTTTCCCTGTCCAATTACATTAGTGCAGAGGAGGCCTGTGATTGGACAGGGAAAAGGGAGGCGGGGCTAAGAGTTGCAGTCAGAGAGAGAAAGGAGGAAGGAGAATGGAGAGGGCATGAAGCAGTGTGGCTTGGACCAGCCGCAGTCATATCATGAGCTTAGAATGATTGGGATAAAGCCATTATCATTATCAACTGGCTCTGAAATCATTGTATTCGCATCGTGTAAATTGTCATTTTATTGATACATAAGTCTGACTAGTTCACTATAAGCATAAAGAGTTTTATTTCTGTCAAGTAGTTGGGTGTTGTGATGACAGACCATGGAATACATGGGGCTTTGCATGCTAGCAAGAGAAACTCCAGGCCCTGCAGGAGATTTGGCAGGCTGGGATGAGAGACCACCAAATAGAGATAATTCGGCAGGAGCCCTGTGGCCCTCCAGGAGTCATCTCTTTTCTTTTAATTTATTTTTTTTTATTTTCCACAACAGAGTAAGTCAACCTCCAGTGATCCAGAAGAGAATCAAGGAGGGTGAAAGTCTGAGAAAGGTGGATGATCAAATAGGGAAGAAACTTGCATACCTTACTTTTTATGGTGGTTCTCTTCCCCTCCTATTCTTCATTCAGAAGTTATCTGAGTTCTATGAGAGGAATATGAGGCATTCAAGAGGCAACTGTTTTTCATTATGTGCTCATGTCCGGTCAGTATTTCCACAGGAAGCCGTGATCTCAGCGCCACATGCTGTAGAAGCTAACAGGAAGAAAGTACTAATAGAAATTCTTGTTAGCCTCTCTGTGCTCTAAAGAAATTTGTTTTGCCCTTTATTCATTTCTCCCTCACCCAAACTCTTTAGTCTTGATGGTATCACTTATTTTATAATATTGAGTATAGTGATTCTTTGGATGATCCTATTTTTAGTTTTGAAGCATCCTTGATGCAATCCTATTTTATAATTTTTATGTTTTGATTAACAAAATTTATTGAATGCAACGAGAGGCATTCTGGTAACAGTTCTTTTGAGTTTCTGTCATGTCGATCTGTTTTCTCTTAAGTACAAAATCAGTCACCAGAGGGTGATGATTAAGGCATTACTATACCTAATGATTCACTTTTTCAAAAATGTCTAACTGATTATTAGAATGACATCTTCTAATTTAATATACTTATAATTAGATTCTTTGAAGGATGTCTTCTTTTATTAACCCAAGACATTGAAAAAAGGCTAGAACAACACAGCAGTAGAGCTCCTGAATGTAGGTGATTAAATAGTAAGAGAACAGAAATAAAACTGTATTTACCACAAACACAAGTTCTCTCCCTTGAATATCATGCACTATATTTTAGATCATTAGTGAAAGTGCATATTGTGTCTTACAGAACAATAACTGATCTTGCCTGGGTATCAGCTCCCAGTCTTTCTAAATGTACTTTACATATGTGATATTACAAATTAAGCTGTCATGGAGATTTTGCCAAAAGTCTATTAATACACTTATTAAGGAGAATGTTTCTGAGAACACTCTTATGTCAAGTAGTATGGTGTTATTTGCAGATTTCTAAAACTGAACAGATACATCTTTGGCAAAATAATTTGGGGCAAAGAAAGCATACTGTCTTTATTATCATGCAAATCATACGGAAAAAAAAACCTTCCATTCTTTGGTAAAATACATCCAATATGATTTTCCTTCATCATCTTTTTCAACAGGATTGTCTCATCTTCCTATTAAGAAATAGATGTTTTTAACCTTATAAAACAAAATTCTCAATATTGGGTGAGAATTCTACACATTTGAGATTTCATGCATCCTATACTCTTTTAGTAAAGACATCCTGAAAATGTGTCTAATGATTGAACACATAAGTTATTTGAAAATTACTTATATCTAGACATTGTAATTACTGACACACCTTCATAGTCAATGCTTTTTCATGCTAATTTATATAATATATACTTATATTTATCATTAATTGTGCCTGTTTCACACCACTTAATATTTTCCCTATTTTTAAATTGAACTCTTGTTTTGTCATTAAATCTTAAGGTCATTTTCAATACAATGATCCTTTGTACAGGTCTGTGCTGAGACATGGCCCATATTTACATTTACTGAAAATACTTTCATTGCTGTGTTTCTGAAGCATGTGCTTTGGTCCCTGCACTGTTTCAGTCTTGACTCCTGACCAAAGTTAGAATATTATGAAGGAAGGACAATAGGAAAATCATGGTAACATTTTAAAATTTTTTATTTATGTTTTTAAGATTACAATGGAATTAAACAATTTTCTTCTTTCCATTTCACTTTCCAAAATCTTCAATACACTCCCTTTTTGTTTTTTAATTTATGAACTTCATTTTTTATTAATTTTTGATATATATGAGGTATATGTGCACGTACATATATATTTATTAATACATAAATACAATGTGTTCAGTCTGAACAGTATTATTTGCATGCAAGTTTTCAGGGATGACAATTTGGCTTCATTTAGTTTTGTCACAATTTGCTGGCATAAGTTGAACAAAGCAAAAGTACTGTTTGGTCTGTTTGGTGACCAATAAGCTTTATTTTTTGGTATGCTTTTTTTAGTCAGTTCATAAATGATGCTTTCTATTAAGTGAAAGAATTCTGCTAATCATGACCTTTTATAAATTTTGTGATTCTGTTAAATTATTAGGAATGTAGGATCAGATCACATACTGACCATGAATGTCACTGATTGTTTCTATTGTGGAGTGGTTTTGAAGAAGTTTCTCAACTGAAGATTACTGTTGAGAAGGTATGAGTTATCTAAAATTTTCCAGTATTGTTATTGTTTGTCTTATCAGTACTTGACAGTGGTACTAGAGGTGCCTACCAACTACTAAGCAGGCTTCAATCCACAGTAGATCATGATGCCCCTCTCAGCAGATTGCTTATATAAAAATGTAAAGTTTTCATCTACCGAGCTCATGTAAGGGTACTATTCAGTGATTTAATTAGAATGGCATACTCAGCATAGACTGCTGATGCCTGCCAAAAACAAGATTCACCAGCTATTATTCATATTCCCAGTCCCCTCCAGGGAGACTAGAGCCTTAGTCTTATATCCTTCATAGTCACTGTCCACAATTCATTGACAATTGAAGCCTTAGAATCGTTGCTAGTAATGAATGGCACTGCAAAAGACAGTTATATCATGATGAAAGAATCTTATAACAGTATCTAAACATACATGTCTCATTATCTACCACATGTATTTTATATAATTTAGCATAGTAATGTACTTGCTAAAGTTCTCAGAGATTTCAATATATTATTTCTTGGCTAAACGAAAGGTGATGTCATCTTGGAAAAAGACTAAGGCTATACATGTATTTGAAAAGCTAAAATACACTAATCTTACTATTCACATTGCAATAGAGAGGAAACAGGTCACATCATTTATGATGATATCAACATGAACAATCAAAATGAAAATGATACTACTAATAACAATATGTTGAGAATTTTTAAATGAAGCATCTCCCTGCCAAATTGTGAGCATACTGTGAAGTTAGAATGATTTTACTTAAATCATTCCTATCAAGAACCAATATAATTCACTATTTAAAGCTTGCTTAATTTTCAAGCAAGTTCATAACAAAAACAATAGTTTGTTTGAAAACTCAGATATCTATATTGAAATGGTGGGCCTTATTTTCTTGCTTCTGTTGCTCTACCAAAACTGGGATAAATCTATAACTATAATTGAAGTTTGCTTTTGAATATACTTCCTAACTCTCATTCACATATAGAGATGATGAACTATTAGCCTATCTTCTCTTTATTTTCAGTAGTTCATTTTCTATTATGAAACTCTCCCTTTTATAATCTTAGACCCCCTTACGGGACTTTGCCATGTGTGAGTGCTACATCATTTTAGAGATATTACAAATGAACTCTGTGTGTTTCCCAGGTATTTTAGGAATCATTTCACTGAAATTCAGATAAAAAAATGAATGCAATTTACTTTTGCCTAATAATAAAATATCATCTGGCCTCAGCTGGGCTCCTATGACAAAGCTTGATAAAACATTTGATGAAACCTTGATTAGACCACATAAATCATGGTATTTGGGAAACATCGTGTGATTTGTTTTTTTTTTATATAATTCTAACCCTAATGTCCCTTGCGCTGAATAAAATAATCAGTTTAAATGTATGTGTACTAATGATGTGTTTGTTATGAAACAGAGCATACAATTCCTTCATCAGCATTTCTAGGGATGACTATTGATTTAGTTCACTGCTGATTTCTAAATATTTTAGTGATGGAATGATTTTGAGAGCTTGATATATTTGAAATTATTTTTGTGGCTAATTTGTATGGTCCACACTTGACAAGAAAGGTTTTAACTCCAATGACTTAGCTTGTCTTTATTTAAGATTTTTCTTTTTTTTCTTGGATATTTTCTTTATTTACATTTCACATGTTATCCCATTTCCCAGTTCTCTCCACTGAAAACTCCATCCCAATCCCCATCCCCTTGTCTCTATGAGGGTGTTCCCCCATCAACCCTTCTACTCCTGCCTCCCCACCCACCCTCCCACTCCTGCCTCCCCACCCTTGCCCTCACATCCCCTACACTGGGGCAGTGAGATTTCATAGGACCAAGGTCCTCTTTTCCCATTGATGCCAAACAAGGCCTTCCTCTGCTACATATGTGGCGGGAGCCATGGGTGCCTCCATGTGTATTCTTTGGTTGGTGTTTGAGTCCCTGGGAGCTCTGGGTGGCCTGGTTGGTTGATATTGTTGTTCTTTCTGTGGGGTTGCAAACCCCTTCAGCTCCTTCATTCCATTCTCTAACTCCTCAATTGGGGACCTCATGCTCAGTCCAATGGTTGGCTGTGAACATCTGGCTCTGTGTTTGTCAGGTTCTGGCAAAGGCTCTCAGGAGACAGCTATGTCAGGCTACTGTGAGCATCTACTTCTTGGCATCAACAATAATGTTTGGATTTGGTTACTGTATATGGTATGTATCCCCAGGTGGGAAAGTCTCTGGATAGCCTTTCCTTCAGTCTCTGCTCCACACTTTGTCTCTTTATTTCCTCCTGTGAGTATTTTGTTACCACTTTGAAGAAAGACCAGGGCATCTACACTTTGGTCTTTCTTCTTGAGCTTCATTTGGTCTGTGAATTTTATCTTGCGTATTTCTAGCTTTTGGTATACTATCCACCTATCTTTATTTAAATTTAATATATATATCCAAAAGTGATATTGACAGTTCGTTGTTGTTCTTTCTTTAAAGGTAGTGACTTCATACTTTGTGTTCTTGTTTTTGACTCTGTGATTATAAAAAAAATACGTACAGATTTGTTTGTTGTACTCTTTATAAATGTGGAAAAATGAATGTGATTGTATGCATGAAATAGAAGATGGAAATATGCATTCTTACAGGAGCCTTATTTCATAATCTCCTGTCAGAAAGGTCTTTCACTAAATAACAAAATCCACTGTGCTTAAGGAAAATAATATCCAGTCTATCAGGATTTCTACATTCATCTTATTACAGTTTATTCCTGTAATATTATAACAAAATATGGGATTATGTAGAAAGTTTCCACATAAAGATATATAATGGCAAATTGAATTTAGACCTTGCAATTTCCATAGACTGAAATACAGACAAATACACCATATGTCTGTCTTCCAGTAAGTGAGTCTCCCATTGGTCCATCCCATATAGGTCTTGCTACAACAGCTCAAAATTGTCTGAAAAAAGGTAATGTAATTAAGGAAATAACTGTAAACAAACCAGAAATTTGTTTGTGACATGATTTCTAGGAGAACATGAAGAAATACATATATAACTTTAGACATATAATTCATGATAGGCCTGAGTAATTACACAAAAATGTTCCAATTTTATGAACTAGTAAGCTCACTGGAGTAACAAACGAGTCCAAGAGTGAAGGGTTTCTTGCAGCAGTGTGGATGGCTGAAAAGACATTGGACTCATGACTCATGAAATACCACTTCACCCTGAGTGACAACTCAAAAAAACAATAATCTGGAAGCTCTCTACACCAATTCTGGCAGTTGAAAAAGTGCAAAATTCTGATGCCCACAGATTCCTTACTTATATAACTTTTGGAGATGGTGGGCTTTCTATGGGTGTTATGCTGAAAGATTTCAAAATTACAAAGCAAACAAATGTTGCTTTCTGTCCATATCCATGGTTCCCCCCAAAAAATAATACAGAAATGCTTTTCGCAGTCTTTGATAGTCACCCTGAGGTATGGTTAGACTGCTGTACTGGTTAGTTTTGTGTATTGCCTTGAAACAATTTTGAGTTATCACAGAGAAAGGAGTCTCAGCTGAGGAAATGTCTCCTTGAGATACAGCTGTAAGGCATTTTCTCAGTTAATGATCAGGGGGAGCAAGCACTGTGAGAAGTGCCATCTCAGGGATCTTCTTGGCTTCTATAAGAAAGCAAGCTGAGAAGCCAGAGGAAGCAAGCCAGTAAGTAACATCTCCCCATGGCCTCTGCATCAGCTCCTGCTTCCTGCCCTGTGTGAGTTCCAGTGCTGAATTCCTTGGGTGGTGAACAGCAATGTGAATGTGTAAGCTGAATAAACCCTTTCCTCCCCAACTTGCTTTCAGGTCATCATGTTTGCACAGGAATAGAAATCCTGACTAAGGCAGCTGCAGACCATGTATAAAGGAGGCATTAATTGATAATTATAAGATAATTATAGGTTATAGTGGAGAGTTATCTTACCTGAGAGAAAACCTGAGCCCTGCAAATGAAACATACCATAATCTTGATATTAGAAGCACAGATTTAGAAAACATAGAGCATTGACCAGGTCTCATTCTTTAACCTTGGAATGATCAGGAATTAAATCTAAAACCAGCACATAATCTTGTGTAAATTTAGTGTCTTATGCATCTCTTTTGACATCTGATGTACAAAATACACATGAGAATCTTCAAGATCATCGAATTTCTTACAAATCATCAAGACTACAATTAAAATACAACCTTTACTTAAAGTTTTAAATAATTTATTCTGTCCTCTATTATTTACTTGAATAAATTCTCATTATTAGTCAGGAAAAAAGTTACAATGATAAATTTAAAATTATTTTTTAAAGTTTCCTGAGAGATCTCCAGTGTAATATACTCCATATAAAGGGGATTGTAATTATAAAGGCATTTCTGGATTTTTTCTTTAGATTTATATTTTCTTCTACCTATTTTTTATTTCATTCTTTCACCCTTGCACCTATTTGCCCATACCTATTTTTTTTATGAAATTTTCTTATAGGTCTAATTGGTTGCTTGTTTGAAGCCTGCTATATTTTACAATTGCCTACATTCACATGGGCATCAGGTTATTTATTGAGAATGGTCTTACCAGTAACTACTGTTGAAGAGCTCTGATTTCCCCGCTCTTCATGACCTTTAACTGCCTCTAGTGTCTCCTGAGGGATGGAAATTTAGGATACCTTTACCCTTCAGGATGTAATGTTGATGAGAGTGTCCCTGTGTATGTCTTATTTAGATAGCCATTGCTTGTATGAATGCACCCTTGCAGCAGCCATGCCATGTAAAGATGAACACTTTTAACAATGTGTCTCACTTTCTAAATATGCTTCTACTAGCAAGTTCTAGAAAGAGAGCAAACTAATGTCTCCATACTCAGAAATTCACTAAGGAGGCAAAAGTACACCTCTTACACTTTTTCTAAAATCTTTGAGAAGAGTTGTTGATTCGCAACAACAGAAACATCTCTAGTTGTATTTGCTAAAGCAGAATAGACTAGGAACAGAATGCACCTAAAAGCCAATTAAAGGGTATAATTTCACTTATATTTACAAATTCTCTTTCTATGAAGACCCCAGGAAGACTGACTTTTGTCTGACAATGAAAATTAGTTTAGATAACACACTCTCTTTCTTTCTTCTCAGAATAACATTAATTAATTAAACCGTGAAAATATTGTAACTTTTTGATGTCATCACCTTCACAAGTATAGAATATAGAAACAATAGTCAGCTAATTATCCGGGCTTCAAGATTTTTGAGGTTAACGATCCTTATTGTTAGCCTTTTTTACTTTTAGAATATGATATTTCCCTTGCCCTTTCTTTCCTACCCCCAAACCCTCTGATATACATCCTCCTTACCTCTTTAAAATGTATGAACCTTTCTTTATTTATTGTCATCACCAGCAAATACATGTGTATCATTAAGTATAACTTGTGGAAAACCTATGTTACTTGTATATATGATTTTTAGCAATAACCATTAGACACCAGACAGAGTATGCTCTTCCTGGAGAAGATCACATTACCCAATCCCAGCTTTCTTCAGCTGTTCTACTAGGTTTCCCCCTCTCCCAGAAAACCCCTCTTGTATTTCCCCCTGCTTCTATGAGGGTTTTCCTTTCAGGTTCCCTTCAGTAAGTCTTTATTAGCATCCACAGTAGTGTCAGAGTTTGGTAACTCTCTGGGATGAATCCCCTGGTGGGACAGTCTCTGAATGGTCTTTCCTTCAGTCTCTGCTCTACACTTTGTCTCCATATTTGCTCAAGTGAGTATTTTGTTCTCCTTTCTAAGACAGACTGAAGAACACACACTTTGGTTTTCCTTCTTGAGCTTTATGTGGTCTGTAAATTATATCTTGGGTAGTCGCAGCTTTTGGACTAATATCTACTTATCAGTGAGTGGATTCCATGTATGTTCTTTTGTGATTGTGTTACCTCACTAAGGATGATACTTTCTGTCTCCATCCATTTTCGTAAGTATTTCATGAATTCATCATTTTAAATGCTGCGTAACACTCCTTTGTGTAAATGTACCACATTTTCTGTATCCATTCTTCTGTTGAAGGACATCTGGGTTCTTTGCAGCTTCTGGCTATTATAAATAAGGCTGCTATGAGCAGAGTGGAGCATATGTCCTTGTTACACATTGAAGTATCGTTTGGGTATGTGCCCAGGAGGGTATATTTTCAAGATAATTTTTTCATCATAATTCAGCTGAATTACACACTGGTTCTAAAGTTTATACTTAATGTTATTAAATGTGGGGTGTGTGAATGAAATGAAAGATTTATTTCTCACCCTGTAAAATAACTCAACTACCATTCTATCTACAATCTCAAAAAACCATTAGAGTAGTAAGTTTTATATTTCTAAAAAAATGTTAAACCTGAGTATTTATGAAATAAAGAGCTTCATTGGACTCAGTTCTGTGGCTTGATGATTTAAGCAATGCAATGTCTGAACTCTTGTGAATATATCCTAGATGTACTATGTGATGGCAAAAGTGTTAAAAACTCAGATGTTCTGAAGGGTCCTAGTTCACAGAATAAGTTCTCTTTAGAATGAAATTATCTGAAGCATAACTCGCTCCATAAAACCACCCTTTGATGATGTCTTTTAGGATTGTACACCAAGATATGATTATCTTCAACTAGGCACATCTTCTTAAATGCTTAATTGTCTTCTTGTTACACTTGGGACTATATTTTCAGGACATGAAACTTTGAGAAATTTATAAAGTTCATATGCAGAGTATATAATATTTACTCTGTGTATTTCTTATCTTTATCATTTTCTTTTTAAAGATTATTGATTTATTCCCATCTAAATTATACGTACACTTCAAGTATGAAAAGAATAAGGGGAGATATACAAGCTATCCTTTCCCATGTTGCAAAATTCTCTGCCATATTTGTTTGAATGCAAAGTGCAACAACCAATTTGGAAAACCATGTCACAACATAAGAAAAAGAATACATACAACTTCCTGATTGCCAGTCCTTCTGGTGCAAGCCAGGCTGCCCTAAGTAGCCTGTTATCCCAGTTGGCCCTGAATTTCCCCAGCCACCTCTTTCCAACCTACATCAAAAGTCCTGAACCTGAACCAAATAGGTAAGCTTCTCCTGCTATACATACAGCTAGCTGCTTGGTGAATCTCCTAGGCAAGCCATGCTTCTCTGAACAATCTACTTGCCCAGAAAGATCTCCATTCTCCCACCACCATTCTGTCCACCTTCATCTCATCAGATGACTGGTCCTTGAACCATACAGACCTGCATATCCAGAACCATATAGCCCAAAGGCCTACCACACCAGGATCATCGAAATTAACTCCCTTCCAATACCTACTACAACAGGAATATCCAGAAACCAAAGCCATCCAGATGGGTAAAGGTCCTCAATGAACAAAAGCCCTGAAAAGATGACACCAGAGCATGACTATCCTACTACAGCAAGCCCAGGATATCCTAACATAACCAAAGCACGAGAAAATGACCTTAAACCCAATTTTATAAAGATGATAGAGGCCTTTATTTTTTATTCTATATATTCTTTATTTACATTTCATATGATTTTCCCTTTCATTGATGCCCCTTCCCAAAAGTCCGATAAGCCCTCTTTCCTCCCCCTGTTCCCCAATCAACCCCTGCCTGCTTTTGTGTTCTATATTCTGCATTCCCCTAAAATGCTTCATTGAGCATTTCCAGGACCAGGAGCCTCTCCTTCCTTCTTCTTGGGCATCATTTGATATGTGAATTGTTTCTTGGGCATTGTGAACTTCTGGGTTAATATCTGCTTATCAGTGAGGGCATACCATGTGTGTTCTTGTGTAATTGGGTCATCTCACTCAAGATAACATTCTCCACTTCCACCCACTTGATTAAGAATTTCATGCTGGGCATTGGTGGCACATGCCTTTAATCCCAGATCTTGGGAGGCAGAGGCAGGCGGATTTCTGAGTTCAAGGCCAGCCTGGTCTACAGTGAGTTCCAGGACAGCCATGGCTACACAGAGAAACCCTGTCTCAAACAAAAAAAACAAAACAAAACAAAACAAAAACAAATCAAAATAATTCATGAATTCATTGTTTTTAATAGCTAAGTAGTATTCCATAGTGTAAATATACCACATTTTTTTTCTATCCATTCCCCCATTGAGATACATCTGGGTTCTTTCCTTTTTCTGGCTATTATAAATAGGGCTGCTATGAACTTAGTGGAGCATATGTCCTATTGAGGAAAATATAATTAAAATGTGAAGGAAATAAATACAACTGTGCAAGACTTGAAAGTGGGAAAAGAAGCAGTAATGAAAACAAAAACTGAAAGAACCCTGGTGATGAAAAATCTAGGAAGGAGAACAGGAACAGATGCAATCATCACCAATAGAATACAGGAGGTATAATAGAAGAAATAGATACATCAGTCAAAGGATAAATCTAAAAAAAAATCCGGACACAAAATATCCAGGAAATCACCAATACCATGAAAAGATCCAACCTAAGAAAAAATAGGAATAGAAGAAAGCAAAGTATTCCAGCTCCAAAACTGGGAAAATATTTTCAACAAAATAATAGAAAAAAAGTTTTCCAACCTAAAGAAAGAGATACCTATAAACATGCAAGAAGCTTGTGGAACACCAATTAGATTGGAGCAGAAAAGAAATCCTCCTGCCACATAATAATAATCAAAACACACACACACACACACACACACACACACAAATGAGACACTTATGGAAAAAGAGGATGAAGAGTTTCATCCTTAAGGGGATAGGGATTCCAGAGGAAGACCAACAGAGTCAACTAAACTGAACCATTACGGCTCTCAGAGACTGAGTCCCCACACATATGTAGCATATTTGCAACTTGGTTTTCATGTGGATTATGAACAACTGGAATGGGAGCTATCCCAAAACGTTGTTTCTTTCCATAGGATATATTCTTCTAGCTGTGCTAGCCTTCTCTGGCCTCATTGGGAAAGGATGCTCTCAGCCTTGTAAAGACTTGTTGTGCTGGGAGTGGGGAGTTATATTCAGGGGGATTCCCACCTGCTCAGAGGAGAAGGGAATGATGGGAGATAGGAGGAAGGATTGTTTGATGGAGGTTACTGCGAAGGGAGCAGTGAATGATATATAAAGTTAATGAGTAAAGTAAGAAAGAATACACAAGTCAAACTATATGGACTTCAGACTGTATGTATGATTATATATGTACAAATAATTGCATATGTTCATACAATAATAATTAGAAAAAAAAGGAGGCCATTAACTTGTAGGAGAATGGAGGGGATATACAGGAAAAGTTGGTGAGAAGAGGAAAAATAAAGCAAATAATAAATAAATATTACTCCGAACATGAAAGTACTTAGAAAATGTAGTAATTATTGACATCTAATGAGTAAGATATATTTTTGGCATAATGGAAATTATGTATAACATACTTAGAATGGGTCTTATTCAGATACATTAATATTAATACTTTATCTAGTTGTATACAGTAGATTTGTTTATTATACTTCAAACAAATTGCATTTCATTGAATCCATGTGTAGAGCAAGGAAGAGCTAAATTAAATAGAGAGGAAGAAAATATCATTGGTCAGGATAACTTTTGTACAATTACATAGATTAAACAGTAGAGTGGAATAAGAAACCATTTCCAGTCAAGTTAGCCAGTGACCTACATTTTCTGTAGGGTGTTTCCTTTCTCATTTCTCTTTTCTTCATTTCTACCTTTGCTCTTAATCGCATTTCTGCTTCTCCTATTCCAATTTTGCTGAATTAACAGTCTTTTAATATTTGAAACCAACATTTACATAAATACAGCATGTTGTAACTATAAGTCATGGAGGAGGCTGCCAGTAACTGAAGGGACAGACATGAACAGAATAGAAACCTGCCTAAGGATTATTTAAGCTACTTGCATACGCAGCCATCTAGTCTGGAACTGTGAGCGAACCACATGACCTGAGCTAGACCAGGGACAACTGGTGCCTATGCTACTCAATGGGAAGCTTGCCAGGAAAACAAGCTGTGAAAGCTAAACCTCAACATGTGGAACCATTCCAGCAAGCCTGGCTGGAGATGGTGCAGAGGGAGGGCAGGAGCAGAGGTATCATACCAGATAAAGGCCATGTGTACGCTTCATATCAAGAACCAGACTTAGTACTTTGAAGATGAGCTTAATCTGGTCTGAGTTTATCCTGTTGTAGTTACACAGAAACTGTTTAACAACTACCTTTAAGATATCAGGAATTGTGTGACTTTTTAGATGAGTAGTTACCTGAGGGTTCCTGTGGAAATGAGAAGACATTTTTTAAAAGCATGCTGCTTTTATATATTAAAGTTTTGTTTAGAAATTCGTATATTCTTTGTTTACATTCCAAAGGCTTTCCCCTTTCCCAGTTACCCCCACCATATGTCCCATAATTCCTCTCCCCCCATGCTATTCCCCACTCTTCCCCCCTCCCACGATTTCTCTGTTCTGGGTCTACAATACTGGATCCAATCTTTACAGGCCCAGGGTCCTCTTCTTTTTTTCTTCTTGAGAGTCATTTGACTTGCTAATTGTGCCTTGAGTATTTAGGGCTTCTGGGCTCATTAATATCCACTTATCAGTGATTGCATTTCGTGTGTATTCTTTTGTGATTGGGTTAGCTCACTTAGGATGATAGTTTACAGATCTAACCATTTATCTACAAATTGCATGAATTCATTATTTTTAATTGCTGAGTAGTACTCCATTGTATAAATATACCACATTTTCTGTATCCATTCCTCTTTTGAGGGATATCTGGGCTCCTTCCAATTTCTGGCTATTATAAACAAGGCTGCTATAAACATAGTGGAGCATGTGTCTTTGTTGTATGCAGAGGAATCCTCCATCTCAATTTAAAACTAGATAGATAGATAGATAGATAGATAGATAGATAGATAGATAGATAGAAAGAAATCAGGAAATAAATATTATATATCATTTCCTATATGTATGTGAGATATATATGAGGTTTATAACAGGAAAGATGATAGATAGATAGATAGATAGATAGATAGATAGATAGAACAGAAAAATATATATCTAATTAGTATTATGGATTATATTAGTATATATCCTTATATGTAATTATCACATAGAATGATATCTTTTTTTGTTTTGAATTTTTTAATTTTCTATATTCTTTGTTTACATTCCAAATGTTTCCCCTTTCCAGGTTCCCCCCAACCCATAAGTCCCATAAGCCCTCTTCCCTCCACCCATTCCCCAATCACCCCCTCCCATTTCTCTGTTCTGGTACTCCCCTAAAATGCTGGATCAAGCTTTTCCAGGACCAGGGACCTCTCCTTCCTTCCTTCTTAGGAATCATTTGATATGTTAATTGTATCTTGAGTATTCAGAGCTTCTGGGATGATGTCTTTCAAATGCAGGTGGGTATACATGGAATGAGAAAATATAAAATGATGGGGCTTGATAAAGATGAATATTTCTCCTGGAGACATAAGTCCAACATAATTAATTTACCATGCCCTATCAAAACCACTGACCGAAGAGATGTCTAGGCAGTGCTAAAATGAGAGCTAATGTTTGTAAATATCCTAAAATATGGCATCAGTTCTTGGAAGATGCTCCAAGAATCACTTACTTATTAGGCTCAGACATAACTACTAAAAAAATTCTAGCTCTTATTTTGTCATGGGTTTTCTCACAAAGTTACTTTTAATGCCAGAATCACTATGTTCTCTTCAAGGGCTGGTGGCTTCATTCTATCTGATTTTTACATTTATAAAACATCAGAGGATGTTACTCTAAAATGATCATACTTTATATATAATATCTAATATGTGGGATGACTATAGTTTCTTGGGTATAGGTAGTGATACAGATGTTGAACAGAACACAGGATAAAACAGGTGAAAATGCTCTTAATCCAGGTGTCCGCTGGGCTTAGACTGATGCCAAATATAACAGACTGCCAATTACTAGAATATTTAAGAGATTCTCACCAGACAGTCACATTCATTAGGTTATTAAGCATAGTTCTAAACTCTCTTGCATCTGGCACAGCAAACTGACAGGATGCAAACTCATCTGAAAATTGATCTAACATGTAATTGGAGTCTTGCATTAACTTATGTGATAACACACTGACATAATCTCTCAAATTTTTTTCTACTCACCCTTAGATATAGTGATATTTTAATGCACATTTAAAATATGAAATAAGAAACTTGGTATTATCCACTGTCCTATTAATACTATACATGCTTCTCTAAAGTGATACATAAGGTATTTTTAACAAACAAAGATGACAAAGATAAAACCTCCTTAATATAAACCCACGAGGGAATATGCATAGATAGGCATCTGTTTGCTTACATCCTAATTCTTCTCATAGACATAGAGGATTCCAGATGCTTCAGAAATAGATGCTGAATTACAGGTGAAGGAACAGCTGCCATAAAAATGGGGAGGCAAACTTTCACACTTATAGGAAAGAAGCTGATGTGAGTCTTTTGATGATTCAAATTGTCCAGTAGACCTTTGAATTAATAAATTGTGCTTGCCTTTGCACTTCTGTTTTCCAAAGAGAAATAAGCAAACTACAAACTGTAAATTTCTAATCTATATTTGGCAAGATTACTAAGTCCTGAAAAGAATATGGAAGCTCAAAGATTCCAGCCAAGCAGACGTCCATGAAGGCCCACATTAGCTTTTAGATCTAGCTTCTGAAAAGTGGAACATTTGAAGTTCTAAGTTTATATCTCTATATCTCTCACAAATATCATTATCTGTTATCATTACCTAGGAATAAAACTCATCAATATAAAATGCAAAAAGAAGATTCTGCAAAGTAGATGCTGTAGGCATCAACACAGGAACTGATATCAAATGTAGGTATTGTGTAGTTCAGTGATTACAGGTTGTGTGTAGGATAAAAGAGGGTACTTAGGTTTTGAGATTATGTGTGTGTACATTCCTGGGCAATATTGTCATTGCTGTGTCATTCATACTTTCTCAAAAACCCCAAAGGTGTCGCTAGTTGTTGACCTACAAACTTAAATTAAAAGAGCTTTGCTAATTACATCAGTTATCCAGCATTAAAATTATTCTTCACCACATTACCATTTTAAATTAGGATTCATGAAATTTAAACATGAGAAACACAACTACATCTCTCCCACTACTCAGCCTTCTCCAACTCTTCCTGTGTGCCTGTTCTCTTATTTAACTACTATTAAATATTTCTCATTTACTATTACTACAATTGTTAGAATTCATACATCTATATATACAAACATACATACATACATACATACATACATACGTACATACATATATACTTACTTACTTACATAACTTATTAGCTCTATTCAGCTTTGCTCTGATGGTCACTGAGCTTTAAGAAAGCTATTATATTATAAATGCATTAATTGGTGTTGAGTTCTGCATAGAACACTATTTTCTACATTTGGTCATTATGAATTTTCATAATATTTTCCATCAATTACAAAAAATAAACTTTTTTGGAGGGTTGAGTACTAAACATATCTGTTGAAATAAGAATAAATAATTAAAATGCAGGTAGAAATTCCACTAATTTGGAGGAAACCAAGAGCTTCTCTAGGGCTCTTACATTCTCCAGACATGTAAAATTGGCTAGGTTTACTTTACCAGGCATGAAATCCCTCCTTTTGAATGGGCTTTAATTTCAATAAATCAGATGTTGGTTACACACAGATAAAAATATGTCACTTTTTTATTATGGGGTATATCTCACTTACTAGCCATTACTGTGGTCTTAGATATTACAGGAATTCCCTCCTCTTGAATGGATTTTAATTTCAGTAAATCAGATGTTGGTTACACACAGATAAAACAATGTCACTTTTTTATCATTGAGTATATCTCAATTAGGCATTACTGTAGTCTTAGACATTACATGTTGTTAGGACTACACCTTAGTCTTTACACAGGCAGCTTGCCAAGTACTCTCTGATATTATGAAGGCCAGGCCTCAGGAAGGAAGCTTCAAGGTCAGCTCTAACTCATTTTCTTGAAACCTGCTATTTGAAGTATGTGGTAACTTTAGTAGTAACTTCAGCTGTAGTCTTGGCTCCAAGCTCTGGTAGATAATATTTCACTTTACTCTGGTCAGAATGGCTAAGATCAAAAAAACCTTTGGCACAGAGATTGGTGAAGATATAGGAAAATGAGAACAATCATTTGTTGTTGGGAGGAAGACAAATTGATGCAGATCCTCTGCAAATAACTATGGAAAACTTCAAAAATTTAAAAATAGATCTACTCTATGATACACCTATATCAAACTTTGGAATATTCCCAAAGGACTTGACACCATTTATGACAGATACATAACCGGCCACATTTATTGAAGTTCAATTCACATTAGCTATGATATGGAAACCATCTGAATTTTCCTCAGTAATGAATAGAAAATGAAAATGTAGTACATGCACATATTAGAATTCCAAACAAATGTAAAGAAAAACTAAAATATAAAATTTGGAGGCAAATGAATATAAATGAAATATATCATATTACGTGGGCCTATTTAAGACCCAGAAACACACACACACACTGTATGTTCTCTCTTATTTGTCAATATTAATACCAAGTCTTAAGCATATAACTTGAAATAGCTATTAACCAAAGCAGTTAAAGAAATAGAATGGCATCCTGGGGGTGGGAAGCAAAGGAGTTTTGGAGGGACAGGACAGTAATAAACAGTTGCTGAAATGTGGGGGGATTGAAGAAATGGGGGAGGACTTGAACTTGGTAGAGGGGAAAAATTCTTTAGTGTATTCCTTGGTAACAGGAAGAGAAGGGGGATACATGATTGTAAGAATTTCTTTTTTTTAATTTTTATTTTCTATATTCTATGTTTATATTCCAAAGGCTTTCCCCTTTCCCAGTTCCCACCCACCATACTTCCCATAGTTCCTCTCCCCCCCAACTATTCCCCAATCATTCCCCCTCCGCCCTCGGATTCTTTACTAAACTGGATGCAATCTTTACAGGCCCAGGGTCCTCTCATTTCTTCTTCTTGGGAATCATTTGACTTGCTATTTGTGTCTTGAGTATTTAGGGCTTCTAGGCTCATTAATATCCACTTGTCAGTGATTGCTTTTCATGTGTATTCTTTTGTGATTGGGTTAACTCACTCAGGATGATATTTTCCAGGTCTAACCATTTACCTACAAATTGCATGAATTCATTTTTTTTAATTGCTGAGTAGTATTCCATTGTATAAATATACCACATTTTCTGTATCCATTCCTCCTTTGAGGGATATTTGGGCTCCTTCCAATTACTGGCTATTATAAACAAGGCTGCTATAAACATAGTGGAGCATATATCTTTATTGTATGCAGGGGAATCCTCTGGGTATATGCCCAGGAGAGGTATGCCAGGGTCCTCTGGAAGTGACATGCCCAATTTTCTGAGGAACTGCCACACTGATTTCCAGAGCGGTTTTACCATTTTGCAATCCCATCAACAGTGGAGGAGTGTTCCTCTTTCTCAACATCCTATCCAGCACTGTTGTCTCTTGAGTTTTTTATTATTATTATTATAAATCTCCTTTTTTATTTTTATTTTCTATATTCTATGTTTACATTCCAAAGGCTTTCCCCTTTCCCAGTTCCCACCCACCATAGTTCCCATAGTTCCTCTCCCCCCCAACTATTCCCAAATCATTCCCCCACCCCTCTCGGTTTCTTTACTAAACTGGATGCAATCTTTACAGGCCCAGGGTCCTCTCCTTTCTTCTTCTTGGGAATCATTTGTCTTGCTATTTGTGTCTTGAGTATTTAGGGCTTCTGGGCTCATAAATATCCACATATCTGTGATTGCATTTCATGTGCATTCTTTTCTGATTGGGTTAACTCACTCAGGATGATATTTTCCAGGTCTAACCATTTACCTACAAATTGCATGAATTCATTATTTTTAATTGCTGAGTAGTATTCCATTGTATAAATATACCACATTTTCTGTATCCATTCCTCCTTTGAGGGATATTTGGGCTCCTTCCAATTTCTGGCTATTATAAACAAGGCTGCTATAAACAGAGTGGAGCATGTGTCTTTATTGCATGCATGGTTATCCTCTGGGTATATGCCCAGGAGCGGTATGCCAGGGTCCTCTGGAAGTGACATGCCCAATTTTCTGAGGAACTGCCACACTGATTTCCAGAGCAGTTTTACCATTTTGCAATCCCACCAACAGTGGAGGAGTGTTCCTCTTTCTCCACATCCTATCCAGCACTTGTTGTCTCTTGAGTTTTTTATTATTATTATTATAAATCTCCTTTTTTTATTTTTATTTTCTATATTCTATGTTTACATTCCAAGGCTTTCCCCTTTCCCAGTTCCCACCCACCATAGTTCCCATAGTTCCTCTCCCCCCCCCAACTATTCCCAAATCATTCCCCCACCCCTCTCGGTTTCTTTACTAAACTGGATGCAATCTTTACAGGCCCAAGTCCTCTCCTTTCTTCTTCTTGGGAATCATTTGTCTTGCTATTTGTGTCTTGAGTGTTTAGGGCTTCTGGGCTCATAAATATCCACATATCTGTGATTGCATTTCATGTGCATTCTTTTCTGATTGGGTTAACTCACTCAGGATGATATTTTCCAGGTCTAACCATTTACCTACAAATTGCATGAATTCATTATTTTTAATTGCTGAGTAGTATTCCATTGTATAAATATACCACATTTTCTGTATCCATTCCTCCTTTGAGGGATATTTGGGCTCCTTCCAATTTCTGGCTATTATAAACAAGGCTGCTATAAACATAGTGGAGCATGTATCTTTATTGTATGCAGGGGAATCCTCTGGGTATATGCCCAGGAGTGGTATGCCAGGGTCCTCTGGAAGTGACATGCCCAATTTTCTGAGGAACTGCCACACTGATTTCCAGAGCGGTTTTACCATTTTGCAATCCCACCAACAGTGGGGGAGTGTTCCTCTTTCTCCACATCCTATCCAGCACTTGTTGTCTCTTGAGTTTTTTTATTATTATTATTATAAATCTCCTTTTTTATTTTTATTTTCTATATTCTATGTTTACATTCCAAAGGCTTTCCCCTTTCCCAGTTCCCACCCACCATAGTTCCCATAGTTCCTCCCCCCCCAACTATTCCCCAATCATTCCCCCTCCCCCCTCGGTTTCTTTACTAAACTGGATGCAATATTTACAGGCCCAGGGTCTTCTCCTTTCTTCTTCCTGGGAATCATTTGACTTGCTATTTGTGTCTTGAGTATTTAGGGCTTCTGGGCTCATTAATATCCACTTATCAGTGATTGCATTTCATGTGCTTTCTTTTGTGATTGGGCTAATTCACTCAGGATGATATTTTCCAGGTCTAACCATTTACCTACAAATTGCATGAATTCATTATTTTTAATTGCTGAGTAGTATTCCATTGTATAAATATACCTCATTTTCTGTATCCATTCCTCCTTTGAGGGATATTTGGGCTCCTTCCAATTTCTGGCTATTATAAACAAGGCTGCTATAAACAGAGTGGAGCATGTGTCTTTATTGCATGCATGGTTATCCTCTGGGTATATGCCCAGGAGTGGTATGCCAGGGTCCTCTGGAAGTGACATGCCCAATTTTCTGAGGAACTTCCAAACTGATTTCCAGAGCGGTTTTACCATTTTGCAATCCCACCAAGAGTGGGGGAGTGTTCCTCTTTCTCCACATCCTCCCTAGCACTTGTTGTCTCTTGAGTTTTTAATTTTAGCCATTCTGACTGGTGTGAGATGGAATCTCAGGGTTGTTTTGATTTGCATTTCCCTGAGGACTAATGATGTTGAACGTCTTGATCCAGTCTATATGGGGTTCTATAGGCTTCTTGTATATTCATGGGCATCTCTCTACTTAGGTTGGGGAAGTTTTCTTCCATAATTTTATAGAAGATATTAGCTGGCCCTTTAACTTGTAAATCTTCACTCTCGTCTATACCTATAATCCTTAGGTTTGGTCTTCTCATAGTGTCTTGGATTTCCTGGATGTTTTGGGTTACCACCTTTTTGCATTTAGTATTTTCTTTGACTGTTGAATCAATGGTTCCTATGGTATCTTCGGCTTCTGAGATTCTGTCTTCTATCTCTTGTATTCTATTGTTGATACTTGAATCTATGGCCCCTTATTTCTTCCCAAGGTTTTCTATCTCCAATGTTGTCTCCCTCTGTGATTTCTTAGTTGTTTCTACTTCTGTATTTAGTATCTGGATGGATGTGCTCAGATCTTTCACTTGCTTGATTGTGTTTTCATGTATTTCTTTAATAGATTTTTGTGCTTCATCTTTCATAGCTTCTACTTGTTGGCCCACATTCTTCTGTAGTTCTTTAAGTGACTTTTGTCTTTCTTACTTATTGTCTTCTTCTTTTTGATCCATCTTCTCCTGAATTTCTTAAAGTGATTTTTGTATTTGCCTCGTAAAGGCTTCTAACTTTTGATTCATTTTCTCCTCTATTTCTTTATGAGATTTTTCTATGTGTTCAGCTACCAGCATCCTGACCAGTGATTTTATATCCAAGTCTTGTTTTTCTGGTGTTTTGGGGTATCCAGGGATTCCTGTTGTTGGAGAACTGGGTTCAGATGCTGTCATGTTGCCTTGATTTTTGTTAGTAACGTTCATTCGTTTATCTTTTGCCATCTGGTTATTTCTGGTTTTAGTTGGCCTTGTTGTCAGTGGCTGGTGTTTGAATCTCCTGTGAGGCTGGGCTCACCTGTTGTTTCTCTACTGGTGAATATCTGTGACTGCTGCTTTAAGGGATCATAAGCTGGCTGCCACCCATGTGATTGTAGCCCCTGTTGGAGTTGTCTACCTAGGCTTCTTCAGCTGTGTCCTGGTTGCAAGGAACTCGGCCTGCTTGGCTCCGAGAGCCTAGCAGATCCCCCATGAGGGTAGCCCTGGAAGGGGTGTCTACCTGGGTCTTTCCAGCTGTGTCCTGGTTGCAATATGGAGGCCCGCTGCTATTGCTGGTCCAGGGGGCTGGCGAGCTGGTTGCAGAACACAGCCTCAGTGCTCAGCCAAAGGGCGCGGGGATGTCCCACAGAGCCTGGGCCATTCCAGCTGTGTCCTGGTTGCAATATGGAGGCCCGCCACTATCTCTGGTCCAGGGGCCGGCGAGCTGGTTGCAGAATGCAGTCTCAGTGCTCGGCCAGAGGGCGCGGGGATCTTCTCTTGAGTTTTTAATCTTAGCCATTCTGACTGGTGTGAGGTGGAATCTCAGGGTTGTTTTGATTTGCATTTCACTGATGACTAATGATGTTGAACATCTTTTAAGGTGTTTCTCGGCCATCCGAATTTCTTCTGGTGAAAAATCTTTGTTTAGCTCTGTGCCCCATTTTTTGATAGGGTTATTTGGTTCTTTGCGGTCTAACTTCTTGAGTTCTTTGTATATATTGGATATTAGCCCTCTGTCAGATGTGGAGTTGGTGAAGATCTTTTCCCACTTTGTTGGTTGCAGATTTGTCCTTCTGACAGTGTTCTTTGCTTTGAAGAAACTTTGTAATTTTATGAGGTCCTATTTGTGATTCTTGATCTCAGTGCGTAAGCTAAGATTGGTGTTCTGTTCAGGAACTTTTCCCCTGTGCCCAAGTCCTCCAGGGTCTTCCCAAGTTTCTTTTCTAATAGTTTCAGTGTGTCTGGTTTTATGTGGAGGTCCTTGATCCACTTGGAGTTGATCTTAGTGCAAAGAGATAAGAGTGGGTCAATTCGCATTCTTCTGCATGTTGACCTCCAGTTGAACCAGCACCATTTGTTGAAAAGGCTATCTTTATTCCATTGGATGGCTGTGGCTCCTTTATCAAAGATCAAGTGACCATAAGTCTGTGGGTTAATTTCTGGGTCTTCAATCCTGTTCCATTGATCTGCTTGCCTGTTGCTATACTAATACCATGCAGTTTTTAACACAATTGCTCTGTAGTACAGCTTGAGGTCAGGGATATTGATTCCCCCAGAAGTCCTTTTATTGTTGAGAATAGTTTTAGCTATCCTGGGTTTTTTGTTTCTCCAGATGAATTTGAGAATTGCTCTTTCTAGATCTATGAAGAATTGAGTTGGGATTTTGATGGGGATCGCATTGAATCTGTATATTGCTTTTGGCAAGATGGCCATTTTTACTATATTGATCCTGACAATCCAGGAGCAAGAAATATTTTTCCATCTTCTGAGGTCTTCTTCCATTTCTTTCTTCAAGGACTTGAAGTTCTTGTTGTACAGATCTTTCGCTTGTTTGGTTAGAGTTGTGCCCAGATACTTTTAGTTGAATCCACTACATAAACAAACTGAAAGAAAAAAACCACATGGTCATCTCATTAGATGCTGAAAAAGCATTCGACAAAATTCAGCATCCTTTCATGCTAAAAGTCTTGGAAAGAGCAGGAATTCAAAGCCCATACCTAAACGTAGTAAAAGCAATCTACATCAAACCAGTAGCCAACATCAAAATAAATGTAGAGAAACTTGAAGCAATCCCACTAAAATCAGGGACTAGACAAGGCTGCCCTCTCTCTCCATATCTTTTCAATATAGTACTTGAAGTTCTAGCGAGAGCAATTAGACAACATAAGGAAGTCAAAGGGATACAAATTGGAAAGGAAGAAGTCAAACTATCATTATTTGCAGATGATATGATAGTTTACCTAAGCGACCCAAAAAACTCCACCAGAGAACTTCTACAGCTGATAAACAACTTCAGCAAAGTGGCAGGTTATAAAATTAACTCAAGAAAGTCAGTGGCCTTCTTGTACTCAAAGAACAAGCAGGCTGAGAAAGAAATTAGGGAAATAACACCCTTCACGGTTGTAAGAATTTCTGAAAAATCATAAGGAATGTTCATTTGTAAGCATGTTTACAATTGATATACAAAATATCTCTATATTCTTTAGTGGAGTAAAGAATGTGGAGGAATGTTGCTTCCTTAAGAGCTTTGCATTGTCTAACAGAGACAGACCTACATCCTGTTCTCTTCAGATCTTATTTTGTGAATTTTCAGTTCCTCTGAGGTAGAGATTGTATTTATTAATTAAACAAATATTAAGGCTAGGAAAATAATCTCAATCTATAACTGAAGTGATTGGTGCAGTCGTTATGAACAATATCTGTTCTGCCAGAAGACCAGGTTTGATTGTCAGCACTCACATGGCAGCTCACTACCTTTGTAATTCTAGTCCTAAGGTATCTGGGAGGTCTTAGGCACATACATGATCTGCAGACATATATGTGTGAAAAATAGCCAGAATCAAACAAATAAATATTTTTTTTTCTGGAAAATGGAGTTACAAGAAACTGTTGCTAGCTGTATGGATTCTGGGACACAAGCCCCATGATCACAGGAGCAGCTCTTAGTCACTGAATGATTTCTTCTGACTTTGAATTTTCAATTACAAATACAAGTTGTCTAACCATAGGAGAATTTCATCTCTAGCCTTTTCTTTACATGTTGTATGTTTTATAATAATTGTGTTGTTATAATTCTCTATATATGACAGTAACTAACAATAAAATAAATGCATATACATTTATTTTATTGTTTTATATATTTTAATTATATATAATATATATTATATGTGTATATAATTGTCATATATATATATATATATATATATATATATATATATATAATGTGTGTATATACATATATGTCAAAGATCTTTTGATGAGTAGCCGTGGTAGTTCCAAAACTTAGCTAATATGAATAGTTTCACATTGAACATGGATTTTGGTTTTTAATTATAAATTTAGCTGTCAAATATAAGCAACTTTGAGAAGAAAAGCTGGCAAGAGTTATAGGAGCATAAGGAATGTGATCAAAATATATAAAATTTCTAAATAAAAAATACAATCAATAAATATTTAAAGAAGCATAACAAGAAAATTCTTTTAGTGTATTTAATGAATGATATTGTTCTTAATTTCTTAAGCTTGCCAAATTTTATATTTATTAATTTTATTATATTCTTTGTTCATATATTCATGTGTATGTATGTGCATGTATGTATATGAATGTATTATATACTTACCTGTGTGTGTGTGTGATTGTACATGCGTTGTCATGACACATCTGCAGAGATAAGAGAATGCCTTATAAAAGTCAGCTCTTCTACCTTGTGGGTTGAGGGTATCAACCTCAGTTTTAAGTGTAGCCCTAAGACTGCTTCCTAAATGTTGAAGTTTGCTAGATCCTATGAATTTTCATTTCACATTGCATATAACAAATTCTGTCACCAACTATCCCTGTGGGAGATCATGGAGTTTTTGTAATGCAACTACCAATAATTCCTTTTGCTTATACATCGAACTGAAAGGTGGTATCCTGTTTTGATTGGAATAGTCATCACATGATCACATCTTCAGCCTGGAAACATCACTTCTTCTAATGGATCTTCCATTATGTCTCAAAAACTGGAAGGCAGACAGAAAGGAGGAAAAAAGCACTTAGTCTTTCTGCATTCATTTATCCCTCATTTGTTTTTTGTAGAGAGTTTATGAGTTGAGCATGCTTTTCTTTTACTCTAAACTCTTTTGATGATGTCTTATAAGAGAAACAATATAAATGTAGACTCATCTTGTAGACTGATTTTATGACAGACTATGTAACTTTAACTATCTTCCACAAGGTAATACTATCTACCTAAATACAAATATTTTCCTGGAAATATAATTGTTAGACAGTCTCATCCAACTAAATTTTGTGCACAAGCAGCATTTTAATTTACTGACACTTGAAGGATAGATGCAGAATCTACTAAAGACTAATTATTATGCACTGTGCTCAAAATTAATTAAATTGCATTCAAACAGAAAGTTCCATTACATAAATCTCGTATTTATCATGGGAAGGACTTTTGGTTACTTAATCGGAAAATGATGATACATGTGCAGTGTATACCTAAAATGGTCCCATATGATAGAAAATCCACAAGAATATTTTCTAAAATGAGCCTTCTTTTCTTTTGCAAGAACACTCAACATGTAGTCTACTCTTTAACAAATTTTATAATATACCTGTAATGTTCACTAAATCTTTTCAACTTATTTGTCTAGCATAACTGATAATTTATACTTATAGAATAACTTAGTTTTAATATACCACAAACTCTTTGAAAACTGTTGCATTCTCTTATCTTATAAGCATCACTATAAACTACATATATGTATATAGATACATATATTCTCATATATACATGCACATACACACATGAACACATGAACAATCACATACTATATACATATGTAAACATTCATGAAGTCAAACAATATTTCTCTTTCCCTGGTTTTTATTCTGAGATATTCCAATTACCTGAAATTTGGCATCATGAAGCAGGGATTTCACAATATATTTCACAGCATATTTGCAATTTGTTACAAGATAACTGAGGATATGTAGTCCTTGTATAAACAAAAGCCAGACATTTCATAATTTGAAGTAGAGTATGGATCCATGAAAAGAATGATTCATCCATGTAGAAATGTACCACACTTATCTCAAGCTACTATTTCACAGTTACACATATCCCCTATAAGAGGACTACTCATAATATCAAAGTCTATTCTAAGTGGTTTTCTCTATCATGTACAGGGAAAATATGCAAGAAAACTAGAATGATATTTTAGGATATATCAAACAGTTTTGATTCAAGAAAGGTTATTTTATTTTTAACTGAATCTATAAATCATGTTTACTTTGTTTTGTGCAATGACATTTATATTCCTCCATCTTGCTTTGGATTTCATGAATTCTTTCTTATAGAGATTGCTAATACTGTACTGTGGTTATGCAATACTTCAACTATCCATTATTCCACCATTTGATATTTGGATAGTTTCTATATATTATTTATCTGGGAAATGCTATAATAAGCATAAAATAGAGATATATTTTTAGATACTAATATGAATTTGCTAGTCCTTCTCTTTTTGTGTTTTTAGGAAGATCTTCATACTCCATTATAACTCATGTTGTAATATTTTTTCCAAAAATATGTAAAGGTTCTGATTTTTTTTACAACCACACCAAAATAACATGTCATTACAAAATAATCATCTGAATAGATTTAAAGTTACCTCTTAATATGCTATAGATATGATGTTCTCTTATAATTATTTTAAAATATTCATTGGTCATTTATTTGTTTTCATAAGAAATCATATTATAAACAACAAACATTAAATAGCAACTTTTATAGTATGGTTTATCAAAACAAATTTATTCTGAAGACAACACATGAGAATATACATAGAAGAAATAAAATCAGTTGAATGAAAAAAATGAGTAGTTTCTATATTTGATAAGAGGTTACACTCCAAAAATACACAAATATCTTTATGACTCAGTAACAGAGAAACAATGTGGAAAAAAGGAGCAAAGTTCTTGAATAATATTTTTGCATTTTTGCATGAAAACTAATAAAGTAGTTTCAAAGCATTCTTAAATATTCATGTAAATATAAAATGCTTGAATATATATGAAAATATTTTACTTTTGCTTTTTAAAATGTTGTTAGTATAGTTAGAAGAATTCATAAAATTAGTCAGATAAAATCATCTGCCGGATTCTAGGTGTCTAGTGCCCTTACTTTTATCATTTATCTATATACTCACATAAAGGATATGGAATATTCTATGGTTATCAACCTGTGCCAGTACTCATGCTGCCATTACCATGGTTTGAATTCTGCACTAATATTCCAGTGCAAGAGAATGATGGACATATAATTTTTACTACTGAGTAAAAATTACTCAGTAATTATATTTTGTTATTATATTACCGTGTCCAACATTTGAGGGACTAGAGTGGGCCAAATTATTTTAAATCCAGGGCAAAATTTGTAGTGTTACATTCTTAAAGCCTTTTAATAATTAATTGAAAACATCTTCCATATTGGGTGAATAATAGTTGTATTTCTAAGCTATCTTAAAGGTATTGTTGAGAATGTATTTAGCATGGCCCTACTCTTATCTCTCCTAATTTGACTTGCCCTCCATCATATCAGGCTACCAAGCAGCTTTTTCCCTATAAAGGAATAGTGCAATCCTACTGAACCTCAAATCCTTAACTGAATGTTTTCATAAAGAGGAATAACACGGTCATTTATGTTGCCACCTGAGTTTTATCAGATATTGGCATCAATCACATTACAAGCTGGTAGCTTCAAGAAACATTCCTGAGATTTTGAGATTGTCTAAGTGCTATTGTCTGGAAGAATTCTGCCTAAATAATTTTTTTGCTTGGAAGCAGCTGACCAGTGCAGAATACAAAAGGCACTGGATTAAACCTGAGTCTAAGGTTGCGCAATGACATAGGCATCAATTACTAACATTATCATGCTTATCTTGATAGAAAGAATAATCTATAAAAAGTACTCTGAATTGAAAATCCTGAGGTATTACTCTGGAGATATCTCTTGCCATCAGTATCAATATCTAGTGAGGATATAGAATTTGAGAAATAATCAGTACCAATTGACAGGCTATTCAAATTCTCTGATTATGCAACCATATAGTAAAGATGCAATAAAAGAAGTGGGAAAAAGAGATGATAGGAAATGGTAAATAGAGGATAATTTGACAATACTTTCTATTTTTTCTTATTGTGCTTTGCATTATAGCATCTGGCAGACTTATCTGACTATATAGTTGCACATCTAATTTTCTTTTTTAAAAATTTATTCTTTTCTCATATATTACATCCCAAAAGAGTTTTCCTTCATTCTCTTCCCTAAGTTCCTCCCAACCCCCATTTCCCCCATATCCAGCTTAATTCTAGTTCCCCTTAGAATTAGCAGGATTCGCAGAGGGTATCAAACAAATATGGATTAACAAGGTACAATAAGACCAGGCACATATTCTCACATCATGGCTGAACAAGGAAACTCAGTATGATGCAAAGTTCCCAACGACAGCAAAAGAGTCAGAGATAGCCCCTGCACCCACTGTTAGGAATTCAACAGGAGCGTAAGCTACCCAACTTTAACATGTATGCAAAGGACCTAGGTCAGACCCATACAGGCTCCCTGACCTCTGTGAGCCCAATGGAGTCTCTGTCAGTTGATTCTGTGGACCATTTTCTTGTGGTATCACTGTCCTTTCTGTCTCTTCTAATCTTTTCTCCTCCTCCTCTTCAGCACTCCTTTAGAACTAATATTTGGCCATGGGATTCTGAATCTGCTCCCAGCATTTGCTGTATGAAGTATCTCTGATGATGATTTTGCTAGGCTCCAGTCCAAGTACATCCTGGAGGCATGTCAAAGTGAATGTAGGTGGTTTTGTGGATGGATCACTGTCCAAATCCCTTCTCTTGAAGCCTTGCTTGGTTACAGAAGATGTCTGGTTCAGGCTCTATAACGAGAAGACTTCCCAAGTGTCAAATTTGTATATTTCATGGTGCATTCATTTCAATGAGTTTCTAACTTTCTCCCAAAATATTCCCCAATTCCAGTTTTTGTCACCTCCGACGCCCTCCCATCTGATTCCTCAGGTTCTAGTCCCCATTCTCCCCCAGTCCACCAACTATATCTATTCTATTTTACCTTACCATGGAGATCCATTCCTCCCCCTTATGCACTACTTGTTACTTAGCCTTTCTGTAGCATGATTATTCTTTTTTTTGAGGTTTTTATTAGATATATTATTGATTTACATTTCAAATGTTTTTCCCTTTCCTGGTTCCCCTCCTCCCCCAAAAATCCCATAAGCCATCTCCCCTTCCCCAATCAACTGAACCCCGCTTCCCTGTTCTGGTGTTCCTCTACAATACAGCATCAAGTCTTTTCAGGACAAAGGGCTTTTCCTCCCTTTGATGTCTAATAAGAACATCCTCTGCTGCCTATGTGTCTGGATTCATGGGTAACTGCATGTGTACTCTTTGGTTGATGGCTTTGTCCCTGGGGTCTCTGGTAATACTGGGTGACTTATATTGTTGTTCATCCTGCAAACCCCTTCAGCTCCTTGTATCCTTATTCTAGCACCCCCATTGTGGACCCTGTGCTCAATTCAATGGCAGGCTGAGAATGCTCCTCTCTGTATTTGCCATGTACTAGGAGAGCCTCCCAAGTGATAGCTATATCCAGTTCTAGTCAGCCAGCATGCATGGACATCCATAATAGTGTCTGGGTTTTGTAACTAGATATAAGATGCATTCCTGGGTAGGGTAGTCTCTGGATGGTCTTTCCTTCAGTCTGCTCCACACTTTGTCTATGTATCTCCTCCCATGGGTATTTTGATGCCCCATCTAAGAAGGACCAAAGTATCCACACTTTGGTCATCCTTCTTCTTGAGCCTCATGTGGTGTGTGAATTGTATCTTGGGTATTCCAAGCTTCTGGGCTAATATCCACTTATTAGTAGTGCATACCATGTGCGTTCTTTGTGGTTGGGTTACCTCACTCAGGATGTTGTTTTCTAGTTCCATTCATTTGCCTATGAATTTCATGAAGTTATTGTTTTTAATAGCTGAGTAGTACTCCATTGTATAAAGGTACCACATTTTCTGTATCCATTCCACTGTTGAGGTACATATGGGTTCTTTCCATCTTCTGGCTATCATAAATAAGGCTTCTATGAAGATGTAGGAGCATGTGTCCTTACTACATGCTGAGCATCTTCTGGGTATATGCCCAGGAGCGGTAAACCTGGGTCCTCAGGTAGTACTATATTTAATTTTCTGAGAAGCTGCCAAACTGATTTCTAGAATGGTTTTACCAGCTTGCAAATCCACTAGAAATGAAGGAGAGTTCTTCTTTCTCCACATCCTTGCCAGAATTTGTTGTTACCTGAGTTTTTGACTTAGCCATTGTGACTGGTGGAATGAATCTCAGGGTTGTTTTGATTTGCATTTCCCTGGTGATTAAGGATATTGAACATTTCTTTAGGTGCTTCTCAGCCACTCAGTATTCCTCAGTTAAGAATTATTTGTTTAGCTCTGTATCCCATTTTTAATAGGGTTATTTGTTTCTCTGGAGCCTAATTTCTTAGCTAGAGAAAGGTCCAAAGAACTGAAGGGGTTTGAAGTCCCATAGAAGGTAAAACAATATGAACAAACCAGTCCCACAAATCTACTGGGAACTAAACCACCAACCAAAGAGTACACATGGAGGAATCCATGGCCTCAGTTGCATTTGTAGCAGAGGATGGCCTTGTTGAACATCCTTGGGTGGTGAGGACTTTGGTCCTGTGAAGGATTGATGCCCTGTGTAGGCGGTTTTCAGAGTGGAGACGAGGAATGAAGATAACATTTGAAATAATATAATAAAAATAATATTTAATAAAAAACATTCTCCCAAACTGAATCCAAGAACACATGAAAATGATCATCCATACAGATCAAGTTGGCTTCAACCCAGAGATGCAGAGATGGTTCTTTATTGCATTTATTTCCATTTTGTGGCATTGAACAGTTTCATTTGTTTCCTTCAGGTGTTTGTTTTATTTCTCTCTCTCTCTCTCTCTCTCTCTCTCTCTCTCTCTCTTTCTTTCTGGACATTTTTAAATAAGTTTGGTAATTTTCCCCTATTTTTTTGTTATTTCCTAGATTTCTTTAAGAAATTTATTATTTTTTTTTAATTTTTATTTTCTATATTCTATGTTTACATTCCAAAGGCTTTCCCCTTTCCCAGTTCCCCCCTCCCTATCTCCCATAATTCCTCTCCCCCCAACTATTCCCCAATCATTCCCCCTCCCGCCATGGTTTCTCTACAAAACTGGATCCAATCTTTACAGGCCCAGGGTCCTCTCCTTTCTTCTTGGGAATCATTTGACTTGCTAATTGTGACTTGAGTATTTAGGGCTTCTGGGCTCATTAATATCCACTTATCAGTGATTGCATTTCATGTGAATTCTTTTGTGATTGGGTTAGCTCACTCAGGATGATATTTTCCAGGTCTAACCATTTACCCGCGAATTGCATGAATTCATTATTTTTAATTGCTGAGTAGTATTCAATTGTATGAATATACCACATTTTCTGTATCCATTCCTCCTTTGAGGGATATTTGGGCTCCTTCCAATTTCTGGCTATTATAAACAAGGCTGCTATAAACATAGTGGAGCATGTGTCTTTATTGTATGCAGGGGAATCCTCTGGGTATATGCGCAGGAGTGGTATGCCAGGGTTCTCTGGAAGGGACATGCCCAATTTTCTAAGGAACCGCCACAATGATTTCCAGAGCAGTTTTACCATTTTGCAATCCCACCAACAGTGGAGGAGTGTTCCTCTTTCTCCACATCCTCGCCAGCACTTGTTGTCTCTTGAGTTTTTAATCTTATCCATTCTGACTGGTATGAGGTAGAATCTCAGGGTTGTTTTGACTTGCATTTCCCTAATGACTAATGATGTTGAACATCTCTTAAGGTGTTTCTCGGCCATCTGAATTTCTTCTGGTGAAAATTCTTTGTTTAGGTCTGTACCCCATTTTTTGATAGGGTTATTTGGTTCTTTGGGGTCTAACTTCTTAATTTTGTTGTATATATTGGATATTAGCCCTCTGTCGGATATGGGGTTGGTGAAGATCTTTTCCCACTTTGTTGGTTGTCGTTTTGTCCTTCTGACAGTGTCCTTTGCCTTGCAGAAACTTTGAAATTTTATGAGGTCCCATTTGTCAATTCTTGATCTTAGTGCTCAAGCTTTTGGTGTTCTGTTCAGGAACTTTCCCCCTGTGCCTATGTCCTCCAGGGTCTTCCCAAGTTTCTTTTCTAATAGTTTCAGTGTGTCTGGTTTTATGTGGAGGTCCTTGATCCACTTGGAATTGATCTTAGTGCAAAGAGATAAGATTGGGTCAATTCACATTCTTCTGCATGTTGACCTCCAGTTGAACCAACACCATTTGTTGAAGAGGCTATCTTTATTCCACTGGATGGTTGTGGCTCTTTTATCAAAGATCAAGTGACCATAAGTCTGTGGGTTAATTTCTGGGTCTTCAATCCTATTCCATTGATCCACTTGCCTGTTGCTGTACCAACACCATGCAGTTTTTAACACAATTTCTCTGTAGTACTGTTTAAGGTCAGGGATATTGATTCCTCCAGAAGTTCTCTTATTGTTGAGAATAGTTTTAGCTATCCTGGGTTTTTGGTTGCTCCAGATGAATTTGAGAATTGCTCTTTCTAGATCTATAAAGAATTGAGTTGGGATTTTGATGGGGATCGCATTGAATCTGTATATTGCTTTTGGCAAGATGGCAATTTTTACTATATTGATCCTGCCAATCCAGGAGCAAGAAATATTTTTCCATCTTCTGAGGTCTTCATCGATTTCTTTGTTCAAGGACTTGAAGTTCCTGTCATACAGATCTATCACTTGTTTGGTTAGTTACGCCAAGGTACTTTATGTTGTTTGTGGATATTGTGAAGGGTGTTATTTCCCTAAATTCTTTCTCAGCCTGCTTGTGCTTTGAGTACAAGAAGGCTACTGATGTTCTTGAGTTAATTTTATAACCAGTCACTTTGCTGAAGTTGTTTATCAGCTGTAGAAGTTCTCTGGTGGAGTTTTTTGGGTCACTTAAGTAAACTATCATATCATCTGCAAATAATGATAGTTTCACTTCTTCCTTTCCAATTTGTATCCCTTTGACTTCCTTATGTTGTCTAATTGCTCTCTCTAGAACTTCAAGTACTATATTGAAAAGATATGGAGAGAGAGGGCAGCCTTGCCTAGTCCCTGATTTTAGTGGGATTGCTTCAAGTTTCTCTCCATTTATTTTGATGTTGGCTACTGGTTTGCTGTAGATTGCTTTTACTATGTTTAGGTATGGGCCTTGAATTCCTGCCCTTTCCAAGACTTTTAGCATGAAAGGATGCTAAATTTTGTCAAATGCTTTTTCAGCATCTAATGAGATGACCATGTGGTTTTTTTCTCTTAGTTTGTTTATGTAGTGGATTACATTGATGGATTTCCGTATATTGAACCATCCCTGCATCCCTGGGATGAAGCCTACTTGATTATGGTGAATGATCATTTTGATGTGCTCTTGGATTCGGTTGGCAAGAATTTTATTTAGTATTTTTGCATCGATATTCATAAGAGATGTTGGCCTATAGTTCTCTTTCTTTGTTGGATCTTTTTGTGGTTTAGGTATTAGCGTAATTGTGGCTTCGAAGAATGAGTTGGGCAGTGTCCCTTCTGTCTCTATTTTGTGGAATAGTTTGAAAAGTATTGGTTTTAAGTCTTCTTTGAAGGTCTGGTAGAATTCTGCACTAAAACCATTTGGTCCCGTACTTTTCTTGGTTGGGAGGCTTTCTTTAACCCCTTCTATATCTTTAGGGGTTATGGGACTATTTAGCTGATCTATTTGATGCTGATTTAATTTTGGTATTTGGTATCTGTCTAGGAAATTGTCCATTTCCTCTAGATTCTCCAGTTGTTTTGAGTATAGACCTTTGTAGTAGGATGTGATGATCTTTTGAATTTCCTCGGTTTCTGTTGTTATGTCTCCCTTTTCATTTCTAATTTTGTTAATTTGGATACTGTCTCTGTGTCCTTTGGTTAGTCTGGCTAAGGGTTTATCTATCTTGTTGATCTTCTCAAAGAACCAGCTCCTGGTCTTGTTGATTCTTTGTATGGTTTAATTTGTTTCTATTTGATTGATTTCAGCCCTGAGTTTGATGATTTCTTGTCTTCTACTCCTCCTGGGTGAATTAACTTCTTTCTCTTCCAGGGCTTTATAGTGTGCCATTAAGGTTGCTAGTGTATTCTCTCTCCAGTTTCTTTTTGGATGCTCTTAGAGCTATGAGTTTTCCTCTTAGCCCTGCTTTCATTGTGTCCCATAGATTTGGGTAGGTTGTACCTTCATTTTCATTGAATTCTAAAAAGTCTTTGATTTCTTTTTTTATTTCTTCCTTGACCAAGGTGTCATTGAGTAGAGTATTGTTCAGTTTCCATGTGTATGTGGGCTTTCTGTTGTTTTTGTTGCTATTGAAGACCACTCTTACTCCATGGCGATCTGATAGGAATAGGATTAGCACGATCTTCTTGTATTTGTTGACATCTGTCTTGTGCCCAATTATATGGTCTATTTTGGAGAAGGTACCATGTGGTGCTGAGAAAAAGGTATATTCTTTAGCTTTAGGATGAAATGTTCTATATATATATCTGTTAAATCCAATTGGTCCAGAGTTTCAATTAGTTTCACGGTGTCTCTGTTTAGTTTCTGCTTTCCTGATTGGTCCATTGAGGAGAGTGGAGTGTTGAAGTCACCCACAATTATTGTGTTAGGTGTAATGTGTGCTTTAAACTTTAGTAAGGTTTCTTTTACGAATGAGGGTGCCCTTGCATTTGGAGCATAGATGTTCAGTATTGTGAGCTCTTCTTGGTGGATTTTCCCTTTGGCTAGCAAGAAGTGACCTTCTGAGTCTCTTTTGATGATTTTAGGTTGGAAGTCAATTTTATCTGATATTAGAATGGCTACTCCAGCTTGTTTCCTGAGACCATTTGCTTGTAAAATTGTCTTCCAGCCTTTTACTCTAAGGCAGTGTTTGTCTTTAACACTGAGATGTGTTTCTTGTATGCAGCAAAATGTAGGGTCCTGTTTCCGTATCCAGTCTGTTAATCTATGTCTTTTTATTGGGGAATTGTGTCCATTAATGTTAAGAGATATTAAGGAATAGTAATTATTACCTCCAGACATTTTTGAAATTATATTTATTTATTTTATTTAATTTTTTATATTCAAGAGATTATCTTCTTTTGGGTTTGATGAGAGGAGGTTTCTAACTTGCTTCTTCCCGGTTGTAGTTTCCGTCCTTGTCTTGTTGTTTTCCCCCTATTATCCTTTGTAGGGCTGGATTTGTGGAAAGATATTGTGCAAATTTGGTTTTGTCATGGAATACCTTGATGTCTCCATCTATGGCGATTGAGAGCTTTGCTTGGTAAAGTAGATTTGGCTGAAGTTTGTGTTCTCTTAGAGTTTGCATTATTTTTGCCCAGGATCTTCTAGCTTTCATGGTCTCAGGTGAGAAGTCTGGTGTTATTCTGTTAGGTCTTCCTTTATAAGTTACTTGGCCTTTCTCTCTTGCTGCCTTTAATATTCTTTCTTTGTTTAGTACATTTGGAGTTTTGATTATTATGTGATGGGATGTATTTCTGTTCTGATCCAGTCTATATGGGGTTCTATATGCTTCTTGTATATTCATGGGCATCTCTCTCTTTAGGTTGGGGAAGTTTTCTTCCATGATTTTGTAGAAGATATTTACTGGCCCTTTAACCTGTAAATCTTCACTCTAGTCTATACCTATAATCCTTAGGTTTGGTCTTCTCATTGTGTCCTGGATTTCCTGGATGTTTTGGGTTACAACCTTTTTGCATTTAGTATTTCTTTGACTGTTGAATCAATGGTTCCTATGGTATCTTCGGCTTCTGAGATTCTGTCTTCTATCTCTTGTATTCTATTGTTGATATTTGCATCTATGGCCCCTGATATCTTCCCAAGGTTTTCTATCTCCAATGTTGTCTTCCTCTGCGATTCTTAGTTGTTTCTACTTCTGTTTTTAGTACCTGGATGGATATGCTCAGATCTTTCGCTTGCTTGATTGTGTTTTCATGTATTTCTTTAATAGATTTTTGTGTTTCCTCTTTCATAGCTTCTACTTGTTGGCCCACGTTCTTCTGTATTTCTTTAAGTGATTTTTGTCTTTCTTCCTTATTGTCTTCTTGATCCATCTTTTCCTGCATTTCTTGAAGTGATTTTTGTATTTGCCTTGTAAAGGCTTCTAACTTTTGATCCATTTTGTCCTCTATTTCCTTACGAGATTTTTCTATGTGTTCAGCTACCAGCATCCTGACCAGTGATTTTATATCCAAGTCTTGTTTTTCTGGTGTTTTGGGGTATCCAGGGCTTCCTGTTGTTAGAGAACTGGGTTCAGATGCTGTCATGTTGCCTTGATTTCTGTTAGTGATGTTCCTTCGTTTATCTTTTGCCATCTGGTTATTTCTGGTGTTAGTTGGCCTTGTTGTCACTGGCTGGTGTTTGAATCTCCTGTGAGGCTGGGCTCATCTGTTGTTTCTCTACTGGTGTTTATGCGTGACTGCTGCTCAAAGGGATCATGGGCTGGCTGCCACCTGCTGCCTCAGTGCATGGCCTGAGGTCAAGGGGGAGTGTGGGGAAGTGCAGCAGAGCCTCGGCGGGCACCCCTGGGCCTGCCTGGAGGCAAGAGCCTAGCAGATACCCCCCACACACGTGGTAGCCCCAGATGGAATCTGTCTACCTGTGCCTCTCCAGCTGTGTCCTGGTTGCAATATGGAGGCCTGTCGCTACTGCTGGTCCAGGGTCCTGGGAGCTGGCCTCCTCCGGCTGCCTTGGTGCATGGCCTGAGGTCGCAGGGAAGTGCAGCAGAGCCTAGGTGGGCACCGCTGGGCCTGCCTGGTGACGAGAGCCTAGCAGATCCCCTTGTGTGGTAGCCCCAGATGGAATCTGTCTACCTGCGCCTTTCCAGCTGTGTCCTGGTTGCAATATGGAGGCCTGACGCTATGGGATTTATTAATTTTTAATGACCTCTTTTATTTTCATAAAGTGAAGTTTAAGATTTTTTTTTGTGCTTCAGCTGGGTTAAATTATTAACAGCTTATTGTAGTGTGATAGTGCAGTGTAGTGTAGTGTAGTATTTTCTTGGTGACACATTGTCCTGGCTGTTGTCAACTGTGTCCTTGTGCCAATATCTAGGCATTTGGATTTGGAGTACTTAAAATTCTACTTTCTAATTTCCAGGTTTGTCTTTTATATGTTTGTTTTCTTTCTTGGGTTTGCTTGTTTGTTTTCTCTCTGTTATTCTAGCTATAATGACTTGAGGTTGAATAAAGGGTCTCTACCTGAGTAGTGGGCTAGATCTCCAGTGACCTTGATGACCTTTTGCCCAGCAGGGTATTTCTACCACGGTGGGAGCTGAAGTTATATCAATGTGCTCTAATCAGGCTGGTATTCCTCTGGGGTTCAAGACACTGGTCTGGTTTGTAGAGAGGTAAGAGGCTTTTTGCCAGTTTTTTCAGGGAGCTGGTCTGGCCTCTAGTAGAATTAGAGGCTTCTATCATATGTATGAGTCATGACATGGTGATAGGAGGGACATAACCACTGAGGTTGCACTTAGCAGATGGTGTACAGGCAGGGCTGGGCTTAAAAGTGAGAATAGGTTGGCTTACCTGGAATTCAGGGAGGTGACCTGGCCTCTCATGGAGTAGAAAGATTCACTTGAGGTGTAAGCCTGGATATGGTCATAGTGTCACAGCTTGTCTGACTTAATACCTTCAGTAAATCACTCCTTTGTTGTGGCAGCATTCATTTTGAATGAAGTCTGGACTTTATCTTATTATTAGCAGAACATAGTCCCTCAACATATGGTTTACATTCTCAGCCACCTACAGATTCCTCAAACTGTTGGATCCAGATATCTGTTCTCCTTATCTTTGCCTACTGGTCACTTATACCAGAGACATTAGATGCTGCTTATTTGATTCCATCATTGACCTCTAGATTACTGTCCTGTTATGGCACTAATGATAACTGTTAGTCACAGTACTCTCTTCCAGCCAGTTCCTGCCTGGAAGATATGAATTCACCAATGAGAGTTTTCTTTAGAAAATATATTTTTATGTTTAGAAAGTTTCTGCCCTTTGCAAGGTGTATTGCCCTCTATTCTCTGGGATCTATACACGATAAACACCACCACCACCCATGTTTCTGCATAGCTGAAGGCTAATGTTGTAAAACAAATAAGTAGATGGTTAAATGATACAAAATTTCAGATTGTTGATGTTTTGTGTTTCAATCTATGCAGGTTCAAGTCCTGGAGTCTGCACATAGCCCCTGGGACTTTCCCCCAAGTCAATTCTAATTGGTGAATAAAAAAAAAAAAACAATAGCCAATAGTTGGCCAGAAGAGACATAGATAGGTGGGTTTAAGGTTTAGACAGCTTGGGCGAAGAAAGAAGGAGTCATCATGAAAGAGGAAAAATGTGCAGGAAGGAGAGCCAGCTTCCTTGGGGGTAGCGACAAAGAAAATGTGGCCCTGTGGGCTGGCTAGTTGGAGCTAAGAACTGTGCAGATAAAACACAGTAAATGGTAAATAATTAGGTGTTATTGATAGGATAAGAGATTCTAACAGCATGGAGGGTCAGCAGCTGTCTAGCAATTGTGCTTCCTACTAAATGTTTAAAAATATAAGGCTGTATATATCTTTCACATGGGAACATAAATGGTCAAAGAAATGGAAGAAATCCTATATTGGAATTATTAATTATTTACTACATCAGATGTGTATTTTTGTTTGATTCTTTGATTTTTGTTTGATTCTTTGAGACTTTACAGTGTAGGATATGCAATTAACAGTAGAGTAGAAAACACTTCAAAGATACCAAAGTGAAACAAAAAATGTCTTTGACTAAAAACACATTATTTTAAATTAAAAGGTATTTCATTTCATTTTTCTTTGTATTGGAGATTAGGTTACTGAATTGGGATTTTATTTATGTGTTTAAGAAAAAACTCAAGTTGGATGGACAAGGACAGTAGAGAATCTGGAATGACTTGAGGTAGGAAAAGAATATGATCAAAATATATTTAAAGGTAAAATATTTTAAATAAAAAATATAATAAAAATGAGAAAAAAGTGAAGGGTGGGAGTGATATCCCCAATATGCAGTACATGCTTAATACTAAAAATAAATTAAAACCATTACACTGCTAAATGAATTGAAATTTATGACAAACATTTTAAAATATATAAGGGTTACTGGGAAGGCATATCATATGTTTTGCTATTCTACTACTTTCTCTGGGTCTACCCTGAGTGATATATTTGGAGCCATCATTCCAGATAGGACTCTTCTGAATCGTAATTTCTTTGACAGGCAAAAACTAGAAATGGGTTACATTGCCTAGGGAATACATGGCCCCACTATGAACATGTTTTCTTTTAAAGGATGCCTAGGTACAGGTAGAAATTTAGGTATAGGCAATACAATGGGAACAACATAAACCATTTTTTCCAGGAAACATTGCAGTAGCTCTAGAATGTATAGACTTTTCCAAAGACGTCAATACAAAATGAGAGGGACTCACCACCGTAGTATCTATATGCACATCCTCAAGGGAAAATAAAACTAAAATAAATGCATTGATATCAGCCTTGTAGAAATTTATACTTTCTATTAAAAGGGTCATATGCAAAGCATATTTATTAAGTTATTTGTCAGTTAACATGCACATGTACATAATTGGATATTAAATCTTATTTTTAAGTTTATTAATGGAAACTATTGTCAGAGAATGAAGGACAAGAAAAACATAATCCTCTGAAGTACTTTCTTAAGATGAATTGTCCTGTTGTTGACTAATGATTCTGTTGGGAACAATAGGACTCAACTTGTCTGATTGAGGTTTTTAGATACAATATTTACCCAGTACTGATTCATTTCACTATCTTTGTTATTGTGCTTAGGTCTGAGCCAACGATTTGAATCACCTCTATTTAAAATTAAGATTCCATTACACTCTCCTGTAATGGATACTGATTTTATCAGCCTCCAAGTAAGATCTGAACAGAATGTCTAATTCTCAGATGGCTTAGGGTTTACCACTCTGCCTCACCATCTTGAGTCTGTGATAGGATGAATTTAATGTAACAGGGCACCTGCTTTACCAAGAACACAATAAGAAAGCAAGTAATTTTACCGAGGAATGTAGAAATGGTTTCTTCATAAAGTCAACACACTAGAGGGAATCTCTGTACACTCCACAGTAAAATTCCAGAACTCCCCTTTTTGATACAAGAAACTTATTTCAGAATAAAGCCTCCACAATTTGTACAAAATACAGACACTAGCACAATGAAGGAGGTTACAAAAGCTGTGCTGCTCTAATAGTGTAATTTGTTTCTTGGCCATTAAATGAGAATGCTGGGATTTTAATTCCACTATTTGGTTTCCAACATCTACTATAATTAATTTTCTCTTATTTTGTTGCTATAGAATCAAATGGAAACTAATGATGTGGAACCCAGTGTTGTCAAGGCTGTGATGAGCTCCATCTACGAGGTGGGGAAGTGCTTCCATCTGACAACATGGCAGATGACTCCTGTGTTCTCTAGCAGTGCCTGGATCCTATGCCTTTTGGCAATGTTCTGCTTGAATTAGACCACCTAGGGATTGCAGTTCCCAACCAAAGCTGTATTAAATCTTTCCTTTGCTTGCATCTGTGCTTCTTTGTCAGCTCACAACTTACCAATATGCTTTGAGTCTATGTCTTTTATCTGGATTATTGGAAATATCCAACAAAGAACACCTCAGTAAGTGGATCAATGTTTCGTTGTACAATCACATCTACTTTTAAATGAAGTACTTTTAAAATCATATAAAGATCATTTTTTAAGCACTATATATTTTCATTGACAAAAGACTAGAAAATATGTCTGTATTTAAAGCTTGAATAATACATTATTTAATTTCTTAGGCACAAAAGAATTTAAATGACTTAATAATTTCATTGACTAAGGTAATTTTAATGTTTTTTGCAATGAGAAAACGAGAATATTAAAAATACGACTCTTTCATCTACTATGGAGAAAATTAGAAAAGAAAGTTCAGTGAATTGATAAAGCTCTTTTTCTAGTGCTACATAGAGTTGACAGCAAAGACAAAATTAAAACTACTAATTTATAAATAAAAATATATAACATGAAGAGAAAATTAAATATGTACAAAAGTGATTTTCCTAAGACCTTGAAACTTGAAGATTACAAATATTATGAAAACATCATTTGAAATTATGACATCAGTCTTAAAAATGACCATATTGCACAAATTATAGTTGCAAAAGTATATGAAATATGATGTATGATTTGCTGTGTTAACATGATGAAAAAGAAGGGAGAAAACTGTTCCAGTTCAAGAAAAAACGTCTTGCCAGAGATAAGAGCTTGAGAAAATATTATTTTGGAGAAAAAGAAAACTTCAAGAGATGTATATGAGAAAAAAAGCATACCAGAGACAAAAGAATAGTATCAACTGAGAAAGAAGCAAGGCTTTCAAAAGATGGGTTCAGCATGTCTTGCTAAACGGATCTGAAAAATGTTTGAACCTTATTCTAAACATAATGGAGAGATTCAGCAGTGTTTAGATAGATAAGTCAAAAGAGTACATTCAAAACTTACTAAGATCATTCAGTGAGTTCACAGAAAGTTTTGAAAGAAACAGTCTTGCAAGCATAAAGTTGAAGTTATAAAGTCTGTGCAATATGATTCACAGGCTAAGGTAAGGAGTTTCAGCAGTGCAATGGTAGTGGGCTAGAGAGTATGCACTCAGATATAGAGGATTTGAGGTGCTGACCCACTTGACATGGATGGATAGGCTGTTTTCTCATCCAGGCTTCCTTGGAAAAGATAGACTGAGGAGGATTTCTGTAGCCATTTCCTAAAGATTGAAACATTTTATCCTACAAGAGACTTCTTTAAAATTGAAAATAACAAACTCAATGAGCCTCAGGAAGTCCCCAAAGCTACCTAGATTCTCTAGTCCTCTCCCTTCAAAAGTAAAGGACAAATAGTAATGTCAAATAAGCCAACCTTCAAAGAAAAGTATTTGATGAGGCAAACTCCAAAATGGAAGCAGAAACTACCCCAGCAGCTTAAAAGGAATAAAACCAGCACAGCCACCTCTAAGAGGTGTGGACCAACAGAGCTGCATAGTCCTGAAAAGACTGGATCCAGTTTGGTAGGAGACTATCAGAACAGAGAACTGCGGGGGGGTTGATTGGGGAATGGACGAAGGGAAGAGGACTTATGGAACATATGGTAAGGGGAGAACTGAGAAAGGGGAAAGCCTTTGGAATGTAAACAAAGGATGTAGAAAATAAAAAATAAAAAATTTACAAAAAAAGAAATAACACTCTCAACCTGTTGAGCTTCTTCAGAGTTCTCCAAATTTCTGGCTTATATAAACTGTTATCAACTGACCCATGTATCATTGAGGGAGCTGTCTTTCATCTATTTCTGCCCATGTGAGCAAACCCTCAACCATATTCCTGTAGGTAATCCAAATAAAACTCATTGGCTTATGAAATTGCACTTGGTAATATTGGCACTTCTGACTGCCTTGGGTCCTTAATCTGGGGTGAGTAAAGATGTGTACTGCATCTTTCCCCCAAAATAAAGCCTTGTCATATGACATAGGATCACACGAAATACTAATTCCTTATATTGGATACTGGACACTAGAACAGACACTAGAGAACCACATTCTGTGTTGAAAGAAGGTATAATCCTTTGTAAAAGTGAATTTGCAACAACACTGTAATTCATACTGATCTCTGCAGAGACATGGGGGATCGCATTTTGTTATATGAATTGGGTAAATTTTGACTAGACTAGAATGAGAAGCTGTTGCAGGATATACCATACAAGTGTAAGGATGAGGTGAAATTCCTTATTTGATTCTATTCCTTTCTCCCTAATAATTGTGATCACCTCCTTATGGAGTTACTTCATATGAAATATTAGGGTGATGAGAGAAATGCAGCTATTCCAGTTAGATACAGCTCAAATCAATATGCTCTATAGGACAAATAGAATGAATCATGCTTTCCTTATTGTGCTGTGAGCATGAGTAATATTTTACATAAGCTGAATTTGGCATGTGTAAAAAATACATGGTTAACCTTGTGCCAGATGTCTCAGGAGAAGAATCAAGAAGATTGAAAGTCCAGAGTATAGAAATGTTAACAGCAATAGAAGACATGGAAAGAAATAGCTCATATCACCTTTCTACCACTGTTAAGTGAAAAATTAAAGTGACCAATGAAATATGATAGACATGAGGAGAGACATTTTAATATGTATGCTTAGTCAGAAAATAAGAGTTGCAAACTATGAAATAAAGTTAGATGGACCTTATAGCTGTATCTGCCAAGAAAGACAAGTATAAAAATAGTAATATCTGTTACCAATTGCTTCACTGGTACTATACAAAGATGAATGGAATTGGAAGTAGTATATAGCATAGCAAGCACTGATAAATTTAGGGAGCATTGAGGAATGCTGCATACACACTCAGACTGGATTTGACTTGGTAATTCATGGGCTATAATAAAGTAATAAAACTTACCAAACACATATACTTGACTGAAAATTACTTTCATCTTTGAGAAATGAATAGCACATGTATATATATAAATGAGAAAAAGTTGTTACAAAATAGATGGCCAAAGTAACAATGAGGAATTGTCATGAATATTACAAGTTTTAAAAAATATTTAATACTTAGCTGAGGACCCAAAAGAGGGATCAGAAAATTAAAGCTTGCCACAAAATTCTAACTGTATCAGATCTCTGGAGCCCAGGGAAAGGTGTGAAGAAAGAACCCACCCCCAAAAAGGAGTCCTTGATGTCTACACATACTTCATGGTATATACTCCCAGATACATAGCATATAAAACACACACACACACACACACACACACACACCACAAATATTTTGTTTTGGTCCAGATACTGAGTAGAGATCTCTACAATCATTTATGATTCCAAAGCATGACTCAGTGTTCAGAAGTGAACAGATTGTTTGATATATATTTTTTAGTGATATGATAACAATATGAAGACCAAAGAGCAATCACCAGACCCATTGCTAAGCTGTGATGTTGGTTCACTGTGATTTTTCATAAAAGATATTCTTTAGGCATTAGCTACAGTCACACAGAGAAAAATAAAGTTATGAGGGAGGGGTCTTAATAGAAGAAATTCATCTAATATAAGATCATGAGTATGAACTCTCATTTTCATAAAGTAAATATATTGTCTTTATTATAGAAAGAAATCATATAGGCAAAATTGTTAGCACTGATAAATAGGAAGAAAGTAAGAGTATCTGTAGTCTATATGTAAAGCCTGGTGCAAGTCACCTCTCCATGTTCACAACAAAACCATATGACCATACCTTGATTTTGTGCTTTTTTAACATAGGACATAAGACTTTGGGTTTCCTAATAGAAAAGGTGTGTTGTTCGAGGCGTGTTGATTGTGGCACTTTGTTAGAGCAATCTTAACCAACAGACTCAATTGTAGCAAGAATTTCTCATCACAAATCTTCTCACTGTGTAATTTTGCAAGCCTAGCATAATTTAAAAAAAGAGAAAAGAAAAAAGAAAAGAGAAAGAAAAGTAATGTTAAAAAATGAAAACTACCTATGCTTCAAGCCTTCTTATATTACCCAGTGCCTTATAATTTTTTATTTTTATACAGTAAATTAGCCACATCATACAATACCTTTTAAAGTTGACATTTAGGACACATACACACAAAAATGAAAAAAAAATAGTATATTTAATGTCAACAGCAAATCTGCTCACCAGAGCTTAGCCTATAATGTCGGCAGACAGTAAAAAGAAACTTCCTAGCCGGGCGGTGGTGGCGCGTGCCTGTAATCCCAGCACTTGGGAGGCAGAGGCAGGCGGATTTCTGAGTTCGAGGCCAGCCTGGTCTACAGAGTGAGTTCCAGGACAGCCAGAGCTACACAGAGAAACCCTGTCTTGAAAAACCAGAAAAAAAAAAGAAAGAAAGAAAGAAAAAAAGAAAGAAAGAAAGAAACTTCCTGCTCATCTTCAGCAATTTTTGGCTGAGAGGGAACAAGTGGCTGAAAGAACAAATGTAACACAGAAAAGGGAACCAGAGCCTGAAATAATTCCATCCAGAATGAAATATCCAAGTAATTGCTAGTATTTCGTTAGCTACAGTGTTTTGAATGAGAGTAGTTACCATAGGCACATATGGTTGAGTGCAGAGGCATTAAGGAATGGCAATATTTTTGGGAGGAATTAGGAGGTGTGACATTGTTGGATTCAGGTAGCCTTGCTATGGGTAGGCTTTGAGGTTTCACAGCCTCTTTTACCAAAAAACAAAACAAAACAAAACAAAACAAAAAAACAAAAATAAAAACAACAACAACAAAACACCTCTTCCTCCTATATTCAGAACTAGACATATAAATCCCAGATATTTCTCTGGAACTATGTCAGGCTGCATGCTGTTATGCTCCTCTTCATGATGAAAATGGACTAAAATTCTGAAAACAAAAGTAAGCCACAATTAAATGTCTTCTTTTGTAAGAGGGAAGAGGACTTATGGGATATATGGTGAGGGGGGAACTGGGAAAAGGGAAAGCATTCAGAATGTAAACAAAGAATATAGAAATAAAAAGAGTTGTTGTAGTCATGCGGTCATCTCACGGCCATAGAACACTCACCAAAATATTTCCTAACAAAATATTTGTTATCTAAACACTAAGAATATTAAAGTTTGAGTTATTCTTTATGATATTGAAGGAGGTAAGATCCTTCCATAATGTCCAACCATAATGGACAAATGCCCCCTTGAAAGAAAGTGTGTAGGATATTTTCAATCTAAATGATAAATTATCAATGCCAGAAAGCATGTATGCTACAGTAAGAAAAGGATTTGAGGCTGGGCGGTGGTGGCGCAGGCCTTTAATCCCAGCACTTGGGAGGCAGAGGTAGGCAGATTTCTGAGTTCAAGGCCAGCCTGGTCTACAAAGTGAGTTCCAGGACAGCCAGGGCTGCACAGAGAAACCCATCTCCAAAAAAAATGAAAAGAAAAGAAAAGAAAAGAAAAGGATTTGAGAATAACAAAAGCTGGAGAGATCACTCAGTAGTAAGAGTCATTACTGCTCTTATAAAAAACCCTGAGTTTGCTTTTCTCAGAATCTACATAATGACTCACAACAGTATGTAACTACAGTTCTACATGAACCAACAACATCTTCTGGCATCTTCAAGCTGTAACATAATAGGCATAACACAGAAATTCATTGTGTGTGCGTGCGTGCGTGCATGCGTGCGTGCATGCATGCGTGTGTGTGTGTGTGTGTGTGTGTGTGTGTGTGTATACTGTGTATCCAAATATACCTGCTTCAGGGGGAGGTGCATGCATGTAACCCTCCAAGAACCAAAGAAGTGTAGCCAAATTCTCCTCTACATAGTTTCTCTGATTCACAAAATTTTATTGTTTCCAAAATTTAGGAGTAGTTACAAAGAATGCTTTCACTTTATGTGAATTATAACTCAAAGACACTCTTGAGGATTGTTTTAGTAAAGTTTATCAGGTGATCTAACAATTTCTTCAAACTCTTCTTTACAATAGGAATATACAAACATCTGTATCTCTGTAGTTAATGATGTTATTCGTGGCTCTAATCAATATTTCAAGAGATTAATAGTAGCAACATTAGAGCACAAATGCTAGGAACTGAATCTTTGCTCATGCCCCACCAAAATATTTGACCTCAAAAAAACCACTGTGACTTCTTACAGGCCATTTATAAAAGAAAATATTAGGCATAACAAGTAGGATGTCAGGGGAGAAATACATATACATAGAATTTACTTTTAATATTTGTCACAGAGTAATTGATCAAAGTACTGTTATAATTTTATAAGTATATTAATGTCAACTTGAGAGGACTGTATCTCATTTCTAAAATTTGCCCTTTTCAATAACTTGGCAAGAGATATTGTTGGTTCCTTGATTAAATTTAAAAATCACATGCAACATGTTAGCCAACATGCAATATTATTGAGATGATTTGCTTTTGCAACTAGGAATAAAAAAGTGAGTCTCTTTAAAGTAATATTGTAGAAATAGAGAAAATTATTGCTTTCTGGGGAAGATTAAATATACCCTGCACTTAATATAGATTGTATCATGCAAAAGTATCATTAAAATATAACATATGGGAGAAATCTAAACTGCATGAAACCATTATTTGTAATCCTGGTAGACAAAATACACTGCAAGAAGATCCTCAAGATAAAACAATGTAAAATTTTATAGAAACTTAGGTCAAGTTATAAGAAGCAATGAGAAAATCTGATACACTTTTCTATACAACATCTTAAATCTACACTCCTTTAAAATATCATAGAATACATCTTTCATATAGTTGCATATCTCCTATCTCCTTTCATACTCTTAACATCTCTCTAATGTGTTTTTCTCTCAGTTAAATCCAAACAAAACAAATTCCAGCTCCCAACCTAAGCAGAGACCCCTTGCTAAAGCAGAAGTCACACCAAATAGAAGACCAAGAAGGAAACAAAACCAAGGTATGAAGCATTCATTCAATAAAGACAAACCCAGAAATTGATACCTAGAACTACAATCACCATAACCACAGATCCCTATGGACCCTTGGAGGTACACAATAATAGCCAAGGTGATATGTCCACAAAGAGAAAACAGCTGTCCACTAGAGCAACAACTGAATATTCCAACACAGTAGAAACGTGTGTGTTCATGTGCGTGCGCACGTGCGCGCGCGCGCACACACACACACACACACACACACACACACACACAAGACTTTAAAAGGAACTTTATAAGAATGAGTAAGATCCTTAAAGAGAAAATGAGTAAGTCACTTAAAGAAATCCAGGAAAACACAAACAATTGGAGACACTGAATAAATCCTTTAAGGAAATACAAGGATATTCCAAACTTTTGGCTACTATCCATTATCAGTGACTGAATACCATCTGTGTTCTTTCAAGATTGGGTTACCTCACTCAGGATGGTATTTTCTAGTTCCATCCATTTGTCTACGAATTTCATGAATGCACTGTTTTTAATAGTTGAGTAGTACTCTATTGTGTAAATATACCACATTTTCTGTATCCATTCCTATGTTGAGGGACATATGTGTTAGTTCAAACTTCTAGTAAGGCTGCTCTGAACATAGTGGAGCATGTTTCCTTATTACATGGTGGAGCATCTTCTGGGCATATGTCCAGGAATGGTATAGTTGAGTGCTCAGGTGGTACTATGACCACTTTTATGAAGAACTGCCAAACTGATTTCCAGAGTGTTTTTAGCAGCTTGCAATCCCACCAGCAATGGGGGAGTATTCCTATTTTTTTACATCTTTGCCAGCATCTTCTGTCTCCTAAGTTTTTGATCTTAACTATTCTGCAGGTAAATGGAACTAGAAAATATCTTCCTGATTGAGGTAACTGTGACCCAAAAGGACATGTATGGTATGTACTCACTAATAAGTAGATATTAGCCTCAGAACTCAAAAAGTTCAACAAATTGAAGTGCCCAAGTGAGGATGCCTTAATCCCACTTGGGAGGGAGAATAAAATAATCAGCAGTGAAAATGTACTCATCAATAAGTAAATATTAGCCACAGAACTCTAAAAGGTCAACAAACTGAATTGCCCATGTGAGGATATATGGTCTTAGTCCCTCTTGGGAGGTAGAAGAAAGAAATCACAAGTGGGGAAGGAGGGTGGGACATGGGAGGGAAAGTGGAAGGGGTATAGAATGTGGAGGAGTGGGTAATCTGATTTGGTATTGGGTGAGGGAAAAGGACTGAAGCCCTGAGGGCCAGCAGAAAGAAGGGAAACAGGCAACATCAGGAGATAGGAGGTGGGGGTAGGCCTTCCAGAATGAACCAGGGAACTAGGATGTGAGAGACTCTCATGACTCAAAGGTGGTCATTAGATAAAATGGCCAACAGAAGGAAGAGAGAACCTATAGAGCTCACCTCCAACAGAAAGACAGGGCATCAAATGAGGGAGAAGAGGACCATCCCACAGTCACAACTATGACCAATAATTGTTCCTTCCTGAAAGAATTACAGGGATGGAAATGGAGAGGAGCCTGAGGAAAATAAGGTCCATGACCAGCACAAAGTAGGATCCAGCTCAAGGGGAGGTTCCAAAGGCCTGATACTATTACTGAGGCTATGGAGCACTCACAAAAAGGACATAGCATGGCTGCACTCTGAAAGAACCAATAAGCAGCTGAAAGAGTCTGATGCAGATATTTGTATCCATCCAATGGACAGAAGGAGCTGACCTGGTTGTTGAACTAGGGAAGGCTGGAAGAAGTTTAGGGAAAGGCCGAACCTATAGGAGTATCAAAAGTCTCAATTAATCTGGACCCATGAGATCTCTCAAACACTGGACAACCAAACAGGCAGCCTATACCAGCTGACATGAGGTGCCCAACATACATACAGTAGTGGACTGCTGGATCTGTGTTCATTCAGAGATGATGCACCTAAGCATCAAGCGACTGGAGACTCCAATGAGTTTAGAGGTCAGGTGAGGTGGTAGGTGGGGATAACAATGTGGAGATGAGTGTGGGGAAGAGGTATGGGATGTAGAACAGTGAAAGAGTGGACAGAGGGGCATGGATAAAATATGGAGTGTAAAAAAATAAATTTAAAAATTTTTTCAAGCACTATAGATAAAGGAAAGAAAACATTTCATGATAAAGCCAAATGTGCACAAACTATAACTGCACAAATCCAGTCCCACAAGATATACTAAAAGAAAACCTCCAACTGAAGGAGGTTAACTATACCCATGGAATAAAAGGAAATGGAACCTTTCCTTTTTTACCAAGGAAATGAAAGAAGGGAAACACGCATATATACACACCACCACTACCACTACCACTACCACTACCACTACCACTACCACTACCACTACCACTACCACTACCACTACCACGACCACGACCACTACCACTACCTCTACCACCATCAATAAGAAAATGGACAATGAACCCCAAACAAACAGGAATTAGCAATAATTGGTCACTATTATCTTTCTATATTAATGGATTCAATTTCCTAATGAAAAGATACAAACTAACAGAATATGTGCAAAAGCAGGATCCATTCTACTACATGCAAGAAACACACTTCAACATGAAAGATAAATATTATCTCAGACTAAAGGGTTACTGAAATATTTTCAAGCAAATGTACCTAAGAAGCAAACTGTATAGTCACTTGAATATCTACCAAAATAGACTTCTAATAAAAATTAATCAAGAAGAATGAAGAACACTACATACTCATCAAAGGAAAATTCCACATAGATGAGATTTTAATTCTTAACAAATCTGTTCCAAATGCAAGCATATACACATATAGAAAAATAACATTACTAAAGCTTAAGTTATACATTTTAACATCATACATTGATAGTGGGGGATATCAATACCTTACTCTTACTTATAGACAGGGTATCCAGACAAAAATAAATAGAAATGTTAGAGCAAGAGAAGTTATTAACCAAGGGATAGATAGACAGACAGACAGACAGATAGAAAGATAGATAGATAGATAGATAGATAGATAGATAGATAGATAGGCAGAGATAAATGCAGAAAAATTAATGCAAGCACAAAAGATAATACCTTTTCACAGCACTTCACATAACTTCCTCCAACCCTGACCACATAATGGGTCACAAAGCAAGTCTCAAGCAATACAAAAAAATTTAAATACACCCCTGCACCCAAAAAATGTTCAAATATTAAATCTGGATTTCAAAAATAGAAATCCTGAAAATTCATAGGAATTAAACAATATTTCTAAGCTCTTTCCTACTTTCTCTTCTATTAGATTCAGTGTACCTGATTTTATGTTGACGTCCTTGACCCATTTGGCCTTGACCTTTTGGAAAGGTGAAAAATATGGGTCTATTTTCACTTTCCTACATACAGAAGGCAAGTTAGACCAGCACCATTTATTGAAAATGCTTTTGGTTTTCCATTGTAAATGTTTGGCTTCTTTGTCAAAGATCAAGGGCCCATAAATGTGTGGCTTTATTTCTGGATCTTCAATTCTATTCCACTTATCAACGTGTCTGTTTCTGTACCCATATCATGCAGCTTTTATTGCTATTGCTCTGTAGTAAAGCTTGAAGTCCGAGATGGTGATTTCCTCAGATATTCTTTTATTGTTAAGAATTGTTTTTGCTATTCTGGTATTTTTGCATTTCCAGATAAATTTGAAAATTGCTCTTTCCATGTCTTTAAAGAATAGTGTTGGGATATTGATGGGATTTACATTGAATCTGTAGATGGCCCTTGGTAGGATGGCCATCTTTACTATATTAATTCACCAATCCATGAACATGGGAGAACTCTCCATTTTCTTAGAGTATCATTGATTTATTTCTTGAGAAATTTGAACTTACTCTCATACAGGTCTTTCACTTATTTGGTTAGAGTTACCCTAAGATATTTGATATTATTTTGTGGCTATTGTAAAGGAAGTTGTTTCCCTAATTTCTTTCTCAGCCTGTTTATCACTTGTATAAAAGAAGGCTACTAATTTGAGTTAATTTTATATCTGTCCACTTTGCTAAAGTTTTTTAACATCTAAAGAAGTTCTCTAGTAGAATTTTTGATTTGCTTATTTATACCATCATACCATCTGCTAATGATATCTTTATTTCTTCTTTACCAATCCTTGATCTCTTTTTGTTGTCTTATTGTTATAGCTAGCTCTTCAAGTAGTATATTGAGTAGATATGGGGAGAGTGGGGAGTCCTGTCCTGATTTTAGTGAGGTTGCTTCTAGTATCCCACCAGTTAATTTGATATTGATTGTTGGTTTTCAGTAAATAGCTTTTATTTTGTTTAGGGCCTTGAATTCCTGATGTTTCCAAAGATTTCAACATGAATGTGTGTTGTATTTTCTCAAATTCTAGTTCTTAACTAAGGAGCTGATCATGTGATTTTCTTTCTTTGAGTTTATTTATATATTGAATTACAATAATGGATTTTCCTATATTGAAACAACCTTGAAACCCTGGGATACCTACTTGGTCATGGTTAATTGATTATATTGATGTTTTCTTGGATTTGGTTTGCAAGAATTTTATTGATTATTTTTGCATAGTCACATTCAGAACTCCAATGTCTCACACTCTAAGATAAAGATTTGAAAAATGGGCCCTCTTCTAACTGGAAAGCTTCTGTAAGGACATAGTTAATAAGACAAATTGGTAAGCCACAGTTTGGTGAAAAAATCTTCACTAACCAAAAGGGCTAATATCCAAAATATATAAAGAACTCAAGAAGCTAACCAACAGAAAACCAAACAACACAATCAAAAGAAGAATGTAGAACTAAACTGAAAATTCACATCAGAGGACTCACAAATGGCTGAGAAGCACCTAATGAAATGTTCAAAGTCCTTAGTTATCAGAGAAATGCAATTCAAAAGGACCCTGAAATTCTATCTTATACCAATCAGAATAGCTAAGATCAAAACCAGAGGTAACAACATATGTTGGCTAGGATGTGGAGAAAGAGGAACACTCCTACTTTGCTGGTGGGATTGCAAACTGGAACAACCACTCTGGAAATCAGTATGGCATTTCCACAGAAATTTTGAAATAGATCTATCTGAATACCCAACAATACCTCTCTTGGGAATATACCCAAAAGATGCCCCACCATGCCACAGGAGCATATGTTCCACTATGTTTGTACTGACCTTGTTTGTGATACCAGAAGCTAGAAACAACCCAGAAGTCCTAAAACAAACGAATGTATACAGAAAATGTGGTTCATTTACACAGTGGAACACTACTCAGCTATAAGAATGAGGACATCCTGAGTTTTGCAGGCAAATGGATAGAACTAGAAAATATCATTCTGAATGAGGTAACTGAGACCCAAAAGGTCCTGCATAGTATGAACTCACTAATAAGTGGATATTAGCCAAAAATAACCAAGAAACACTATCCCTGATTCCAAGCTGTACTGAAAAGTTATAGTAATAAAAACTACGGTTATTATTGACATAAAAACAGATAAGTTGATCAATGGAATAAAATTTAAGACACATAAATAAATCCCCACAGCAATGGAGACCTAATTTTTAAAAAGGATCCAGAAATACACAATGAAAAAAAAGAAAGTATCTTCAATAAATGGGGCTGGTCTAACTAGGTGTCTGCATGTAGATGAATGCAAAGATATTCAAATCTATCACCCTGCACAAAACTCAAGTCCAAATGGAATAAATACCTCAAAAATAAAACCAGAAGCAATGAACCTGATAGATGATAAAATACAGAGTAACTTTGAACACACTGGCACAGTAGACAACATTTTGAACAGAACACCAATTACACAAGTACTAAGCTCAATAATCAATAAATAGGGCCTCATGAAATTAAAAGCTTTTATAAGGTAAAAGAAAGCATTGATTTGCAAAATGACATCATACAAAATGGAAAAAGTATTTTCACCAGTTCTATATCGGATAGAAGGTTAATACCCAAAATATATAGAGAATGCTAGAAACTACCTATTAAGAAGGAAAATAATCCAAATTAAATGGGCCTGATGGGATATGCAGATGAAAACTACTTTGAGATTCTATCTTATACCTGTCAGGATGGCTAAGATTAATAACATAGGTGACTTCATTGTTTGTAGAAGTGCAAACTCATACAGTCACTAAGGAAATCAATATGGTGGGAATTTTAAAAACTGGAAATCAATGTACCTTAAGACCTAGCTATACTATGATACTACTCTTGGGCATACATCTAAAGGATATACCATCCTACCATAAAGACACTTGTTCAACTATGTTAATACTGGATTTATTCATAATAATCAGAAACTTGAAATATCTGAGATGTCCCTCAATTGAAAACTGAACAAATAATATGTGGTACATTTCGATCATGGAATATACTCAGCTAAAAATAATAATATGAAATTTGCTGGTAAATGAATGGAACTAGAAAATAATCATACTGAGTGAGGAAACTCAGACCCAGAAAGACAAACATTGTACATTCTTATTGATAAGAAGATATTAGATGCTAAGTAAGTGATCATTACAATAGAATATACTCACCCAGAAAGGCTAACTAATTAGAAGGGTTCTAAAGAACGTGAAGAAATAGCATAGATTTTGTGGGTAGACTCTTTACTTTCAGGGATGGGGACAGGATGCATCAGGTGGGAATTGGAGAGGTATGGAGGGAAAAGAATGCTGGGAGAGAAGATTGGAACTGAAGACTATTTGAGCAGACATGTGGAAATCTGATAGAATAGAAATTTTCAGGATTTCATTGATTTCAATTAACCCTAACAAGGACTCTGTAAAGAATTTAGAGCCTGAACTGTGTAAACTCTAAAACCAGGCAAGGATTCCAAATGAGGGACTGGAAAACAACTGAGCCATACAATTTGTCTATAAAATCTATGCCCCCTGCAAGATGTATTGGGAAATCTGGAGGCACAGAATATGGGAATGGCTAATCACTGATAGTTCTAATTTGAGGTCCACATCATGAAAGGAAGCCCATGCCTGACACTACCTGGATGACAGAAATCAGAGGCTAGATATCCCAGAAACCTATGATAAAAAATCAATAAAATTATTCCTAATACTATATCTATATATTTACAGTTTGGTGCTTAGTTCAACTGTCATAAAAGAGGATATTGCCAGCAGCTGATGGAAGTAGAGGCACCAACCCACAGCCAAACCTTAGACAAAAGGCATGCCAGAATTGGAGATTTCAATCAATTATCTCCCCTTGGATCTCAGAGAACATCATGTTAGTGGGGCAGGAAAAAATTAAGTCACCAGAGCATTTAAGGACACCAGAGGAACAAGAATCAGAGATTATATAAAGCTAAGCAAGCTATGGGGGATCACAGAGACTAATGTAGCAATCACAAAGAATGCATGAGTCTGTGCCAGGTATTCTGCATATGTTACCATTATATAGCTTGGTATTTTTTGTGTGTGAGTGGGTATGTTTCTGACTCTTTTGTCTGCTCTTGGGACACTTTTCCTTCTACTGTGTTGTTTCACCCACACTGGACATGAAGGTTTGGACCAAGGCTTATTCTATCTTGTGAGGCTGTGTTTGGTAGACATTTCTGGAGGCCTCTCTTTTCCCAAGGGAATTGGAGGAGAAGTGGATCATGAGTTGTAGAGATAGAAAGAATGAAGGGTTCTCTATATATTTTGGATATTATCCGTCTGTCAGATAAAGTTAGTGAAAATCTTTTCACAACCTATAGAGTGCTGTTTTGTCTTATTGACAGTAACCTTTGCCTTATAGAAGCTTTTCAGTTTCATGAGGCTCCATTTATCAATTGTTGATCTTAGAGACTTTATCACTGGTATTCTGTTAAGAAGATTGTCTCATAGGCCAATACATTTAATGCTATTTCTTATATGAGATGTAGTGTATCTGATTTTATGTTAAGGTCCTTGATTCACTTGAATTTGAGATTTGTGCAGGTTAAGAAATATAGATGTATTTGAACTGTTCTACTTGCAAAAATTCAGTTAGACCAGCACCATTTGTTGAAGACCAATTATTTTTTTCCATTGTATTGTTTTGATCTCTGTCAAAAATCAAGTGTTTACAAGTGTGGGGGTTTATTTCTAGGTCTTCAAGTCTATTCTATAGATTGACCCATGTGTCTCTGTACCAATACCATGGAAGGTTTTTGTATTTATTTATTTACTTCTTTACTTCTTTATTTATTTATCACTATTGCTCTGTAGTACATCTTGTGGTTAGGTGTGGCAATTACTCCAGAAATTCTTTATTGTTCAGGATTATTTTGGCAATACTGTTTTTTTTATTGTCGTCGTCGTTTTTCCATGTGAAACTGAGAATTAATCTTTCAAGGCCTCAAAAATTAGTTGGTATTTTGATTGTAATTGCATGTAATCTGTAGATTGCTTTTGGGAAGATGTTCATTTTCACTGTGTTGATCCTTCCTATCCATGAGCATGGGATATCTTTCCATTTTCTGATATCATTTTCAATTTCTTTCTTCACAGGCTTTAATTCTTCTTTGTGTCATACAAATCTGTCACATGCATGGTTAGAGTTATACAAAGATATTTTATACTATATATGGCTATTGTATCTGGTGTTGTCCCTAAATTATTTATCTGTCCTTTTATCATTTGTATAAAGGAAGGCCATTGATATCGTTTAGTTAATTTTATATCCAGCCACTTTGCTGAAGTTTTTTTTTTTTATCAGCTGAAGGAGTTCTGGTAGAATTTGGGGGATTGCTTGTGTACACTATCATATCATCTGACAATGATACATTGTTACCCCTTACCCCTTACTACCTAGTGCAGGTGCAGGAGAGCTGGCACAGAGGCCATCAGAGAAGAAAAGCAGGTCTTGTACATCACCTGGGAAACACAGTAGAGCTGGCTCTGGATATGGGACTTGCTCTCATCACTGACAGCAGAATGAAGAGCTGGCCTTGATAGGACTAAGAGCTCAGGAGAGTTGTGCTGTCTCTCTACCTGCTGCAACACTAGGGATAGCAGACCCTGCATTTTGTCTTGGCAGCATAGTAGAACTGGCACTTGATGTGAGGGTTGCAGATGAGCTACCAGCTAGGATGTGAGCAAAGGAGAGCTAGCCCTGCCTCTTGTCTGCCAGGGGTTGGTGTGGACAAAGAAAAGACACTATTTTCTCCTCCCTCTCTGTTTATGGGAGACTGGAGAGTGGTCCTTTGGATTATGGACGTGGGAAAAGTGGACATGTTTCTCACTGGCTGCAACAGGAGAGTGAGCCCTGAGCCTCACCTAGGCAGCAGGTTAGAGCTAGCCCTAGCTAGGGTTGCATGTGAGCTACCTCTAAGGTCATGAAAGTTTAAGCTCACCATGTCTGAAATCTCTCAGGCCCAGATCCAGGTCTTTGATTTGATCCACCCTAGCATCTACCCATAGATCAACTACTAGAGTACATACAGGGGCTAGTTCTACAGATGCAAAACTACAAGGTCTCCATGATATGGGGAAACAATGGGATATCTGAAAGGACTCCTGGGGAGGTTCCAGTATTGACAGAATAGCAGAAGCCAGAGGCCTTGTATGAGACCACAGTGTCATTTCAATGAACATTTGCAAGCAAAAAAATATGGACAAAATGAAATACTGTAGGATACACTGAGAAACAATATAGCTTCCACAGCAAGCTTCCTTTACTCTTATAGTGGAAGGGGAGGTTTAAAGAGAGGAAGGCAGATACCAAGGAAGTGAAAGGTGAGCAGTTTTAAGGTACATTATGTGAAATTATCAAAGAATGAAGAATTAAAAAAATAAAGATGAGCCATGTGTTCTAAAAGGAGAAATTGCAAGAGAATCAAAACTCCACAATCAGAAAAAAATGAAAAAATTAGAATATAAGAAATAATTCATAAACTGAGGGAAAATTATAAGGAATATCAAAGACAAATGACAAAACCAGAGAAATAATATCTTTTCTTTCATTGCTTTAAAAATAGGCTCAAGGGGCTGGAGAGATGGATCAGCAGTTAAGAGCACTGACTGCTCTCCCAGAGTTCCTGAGTTCAATTCCCAGCAATCACATGGTGACTCACAAATATCTGTAATTGAATCTGATGCCCTCTTCTGATATGTCCAAAGACAGAGACAATGTACTCATAAAACAATCTTTAAAAAAATAGACTCAAATCTCTGTTTTAATATAAATGTATTAAAGATATGATTGAACTGTGTGTTCTATCAGTGGTTAATGTTACTTTCAAAAACACAAATACAGTTATTGTGAAAGAATGGGAATACCATGCAAAAGAGAATTGAGGTGTATATACTATTACAGATGGAAAGTCAAAACTATAAACAACCTAGGAAATAAAGTATTTCCAACCAAGGAAAGACTACTCTGAAATACTTACAATGGGAAAATAAATTAATTATTTAAGGGTAAGAAATATACTACTTTTCACAAATTCTTTCTGGAAATAAAAATAGAAACAACTTTTAGCTACTTTTTCATGGAAGCCATTATTAACCTAACAGCAAAACTTAACAGAGATTTGGCATAAAAATATACATGGGTATTCCTTATGAATATGAATATAAAATCCACAATGACATTAGTGAACACAAAGTGTCAGTGTACTGGGAATTATCAAGTTTGCATATCTAAGTAGTAGTTTAATATATGAAAGACAGCCAATGCTACACACCATATTAACAGCATGGAATAAAAATATATGAAACTACATATTTTAAAATTTATTTTTTGTGGTGAGTACATTTGATATGGTCCCTACTAATAACAATAGTATTATTCTGAATTTTAATTTCCTGACCCTCCAACCTGTCCCTGGCAACTATACTTCAGCTTTCTCCTGCATGTTTACCTCAAAAGTTGGATGCAAGTGGAATCATGTCATTTGTTCTTCCCCATTATCCTTATTTCATTAGAAAAGTATGTTCAAAATTTGCTCATATATTTCTCCCTTGTTTCTTTTCCCTTTTTGGTTTATATGTGTACAAATGTATGAGATTATATATGCACATATTTACACACTTCCGTGTTTGGGTGAATGTTCAAGGATAATCATGTTTGGCACTACTCCCCTTCTACCTTACTTGAGACAGGACCCCTTTTTTCCCCTTTGTTTTAGTGCACCAGAATATCTGACCCTCAGGTTCTGAGTTTTCTTTCTTCATCTCTTATCTTTCCATGGGAACACCAGCACTAGATACATTCATTTCTGTTTTCAGATTTTACATGGAAGGCTGGTATTAAAATTAGGGTTCCAAAACAGCAAGTGCATTACTTACTGAGAGAAATATCTAACTTAGAATTTCCTTGATTGTAAAGCAGCAGTATTCCATCTCATATTGATACCAGGTTGTATGGTACATTTGTGGAGAGGAATCCAGTTATTATTTTTCCTGCAATACAGGGTTAGGCAAATAAGAGGTATACTGAGAGTCAAGTACATGGATTTCTGAAAGACAATTGTTACTATGTTCCCAGAAGGACAAGGAAACAAAGGAAAATTTAAGCAATGCTGAGAAGTATACAGGTCTCTTAGAGTATAACCCAAGAGCAGTTGGTCTTTCGTGAACTTGGACCTTTGCTATATACCAGCAAAATATTCATTATACTATTTTCACATGATATTTTGGGTGATGAATTTTTTCTACATGGCGTTTTTATTTATGTCAACAAGATTCACTTGTGTGCTGACAATGGTATAGCCATTTCCATCTCTGGTAACGGGCTTATCATAAAAACAAAAACAGCGTATGATAAGAGCATAGGATTTCAAGTAATACATACAAGAAAGCACCATCTTATGGACATTTTCCCAAGTGTCTAATGCTTATTCATAGGCATATTTATTACCCTGTTTATGGCAGCATAAGAAATATTAGCAAGTTGCATTTTAACTCAAATGGTTTTTTTCTCTAAACCCCACTGTGAAAATTATACAATTGTTAGGCTCTATACAGACTTAATGAAAGTTCTACTGCAAAGAATAATCCTAGCATCAATAGCCTCAACCATACTACATTGTCCTATACAGAGATAGGCTAGCTTACCTGTAATACTCTACTCATATTTTCTCAATTCTGTGATAAATGAATCTGATAAAAACAACTTAAGGGAGAAAGAGTTTATTTTATATTAGAGTTCAAAGAAGGTATAGTCAGTCCATCATGACAGGGAATTCCTGACAGCAGAAACTTCAATCAGCTATCTGGAAGAGAATTATATATGCAGGGTTTCAGCCCACTTATATTCTTTTAGTCTAGATAGGCACCCAAGGAGATGGCAGTACCCTCCATTAGTGTGGAATGTTTCTTAATCAAAATAATGTCAAGAAGTTAAGCTTGTTTACAAAATCTCTCAGAGGTATGCCTGGAAGCTTTTATTGTAAGTGATGCTAGATATTGTCAAGTTCATAACATTAAGAAACACAATGAGATAGGAGAACGATCCCTTAAATGACCTTATTTGAAAGAGACAATTTTTATGTCACAAAGAATCTGGTGGCATGAACCAAAATTACTGAAATTCAAAACAATTATTTGTAGTTAATTACTGTGGTATATTTGAAAAAAATAGAGGGTTGTGGGCCCCATGTCTGCTCTGCCACAGGGCACAACTGCTAGAAAGGGTGAGATATGGGAGTTGACAGTGCTTACTCGTGCCATAGCCAGGGCAGGTGTGGGCTGTATTGGGACACTGCTCAATGGGAGGAAAAGTGTAGTCTGAGGCAACGGACAGTGGGAGCAGGCTCTTGGACATCCAGCAAGTCGAGGAAGAGCTGAGAACAGAGTGGGAGCCTGCAGGCTGAATCTAGCCCAAAGCCAGTGGGTAAAGTGGGTCTCCATTTGGTCCCGTAGGGATAGTCCTTGGCTTGATGACTGCAGGCTTCATCTTGACGCCAGTCTTGGCTATGAGCACTGAGAAGCCTTCTACAGAGGACTTGAAAGACTAGATGGTACCTCTATTGGTGAAGGCCTTCTCCATAGCTCCTCACAGTAGATCCAGATGTAAAGAGGCAGTCTGTGATTTTAAGGCATTTATTGTCATGGCAGAAAGTGGATGTGTAAAACCATACCCCAATTCTCAGGTGGGCCTGAGATTAAATACCTTTAGCAGGAAGGAATGACTGGGAAGTAAAGCTTATTAGAGAAGCTGTTCAGGCCTCTATGTATCTCATTAAAATGGAGATCTCTGTCTTGAGCACATGTAATAACAGGTCACATCCTCTACATGTGGAGGAGCTTGACTGATCCACAAATCAGTGGGGTGGGGTGGCTAGTGACAGAGGCCTGGTGCCAGGGAGCAAGTAAAGCTCATGCCATCCATTGAGGGACTCTGAGGCTACTAGCCTTAGCTCAACCAGGGACCATGCTACTTTTCATGGTCCCGAAGTGTATTTCAACTTTTATATAATAAAATTAGATCTACAACATAACATTATAACAATTAATTGAGCAGAGATTCCATAAACTTGCTTAAATCTCAATATAAAACAAATAATATTTTGTTTAAGCAAGTTTATGGAATCAAAGTTAATCAATTATAAAATTACAAATTTCTCTTAGTGTTTGCAATGTATTCTCATGTCATTTGAATAACCATGTTAATATTGTGAAAAGAAAAATGGAAAATTATTTTCAGTAGTAATTCATTTCTTAGTTTGGTGGATTAATGTTTGAATATAAAGGAAGTGATTGTTGCTTAATATAGGGAAAATATGTTAAAATAAATGTGACTCTATCATTTTTCTCTAAAACCAGTTTCTTAACTACATAAACCATAAAAAACAAACATTTCTACAGACTCAAAATTTCCTAGGAATAATATGGCTTGAAGCATTCTATTTATGTAAATTAGAAATAAACTTATGTATTCTGTATATTAGCCTTTAGTATTCATTCATAAAAGTGAATTTTGACTATCAAAAGGATTAACGGTCTTATCTAACTATATGCAAAAATACAATGGATTTGGCATCCATTTTGAAGTTAATCATACAAAATATTGTGAATATCTCTGTTACACAAAACCAAGATAAAGAATTCGGGATCCAAAATGCAATGACTCTTGAGTGACAGGTTCAAAAAGTGAGCAATTAATCTTTCATTTTAAGCTCAATATGACACTGCCAAGCAATTCTATTTTTGCCACTTTGAAAGCATTCCTTCAGGCTGAAGAAATTTTGCAAATTGCAATTGGGAAATTCTTTATGACTTCATTTTGGAGTTTTGCTGTAAAGCTATACTGTATACAGGTAATCAAAAATGTTTGCATACTTTGGTATGAACTAATCAAAATACCCATTAAGCATGCTAACAAGCACACCTGTTATCATTAAGGGATTTATTCTCTAATTTTATATGATTAGCACAATCAAATTAAAAGGTGAAAACATGTGGATGGTACTCTAAAAAGTAGGAGTAGTAATTATTAGTGTAAATAGTATTAGTTGCAGTAGAAATATAAATTGCTTGGAGTGGCAAGCTAATGTGGTAACAGTATCTTCATTCATAAATACATATTTTTAATGTAGGAAGGAAGGCCTTCCAAATCATTTTATGTTTTTCACCAAAATCTATGAAAAGATAGACCTAAAGTCTTTTCATGTCACATTTGACCAATGTAGGCTTTAATTCCCTCCATTAAATTTAAGAGTTCTGCTTTCGACACTATTGATTGGTTCCTTTTTCTACTCTGCTTAACAGACTGATGTCCTTTTAAATGGCTCCTTATGTGAAATTATGTCAAGAAATAATTTTCATGATTTGTTGTTTTGTCTTGCTTTGCTGTGATTTAAAAAGTCATCAACTTTCAAACAGTAGCATGCTGACAGAGCTGTTCTTGTTCTTGTCTCTCATTGTTCTTGCTACAGATCTTAACACGTGTGAGAAAACCAGTAACCAGATTGCCTCCTCATGCACTGTCCATTTTGATTTTGTTGAGGCAGGGTCTCTTATTTGGCTTGCACTGACAAGTAGTCTGGGTTGGAGGATCTACAAATCTTAGACACACACACACACACACACACACACACACACAGACACACTGTGCATGTATGCTTTTATAAGATGAAAAGTAAAGCCTTAAACATGAAATTTATTGTCAATAGAGATAAGGATTAATTATGTTAGTATAATTGTAAGAATGTGGATTGTTCACCCCTGTGATTAATTTTCTCACCAAATATGTAATTACCTGAAGGGAAGCAATATATTTTGACTCTCATATTTTGAGGAGGTATATTAACACAGGAAAGACATGGAAGTCCAAAACACCATGGATATGGGACAATGGGGAAGCTGGTTGTTGTTAAAAACTAAGACTGAGAAAGGAAGAGAGAGAGAAAAAGAAAGGAAAGATGAAGAGAAAGGGAAGGAGAAAGAGATCAGGAAGAGGAAGACTGGGTAGTTGGGACAGAGTGTTGGGGAAGAGGAATCAGAGGATGGGGCAAAGAAAGATGAGGCAGAGGAGGAAGATGAGATGTGAGGAGAAGATAGAGGTGAACATCTGAGCAACAGAGCCTGAGACCGAGCTCGTAGCACAGCTAGGTTCTACTAGCCCAAGGTTTACCACTCACTGACCCACTTCAATCTGTGAGTGTTTTCATAGCTTTTCCAGGGAAGATTACACAAGCCCACTCTGTCCAGTGTCAAGTGATCAGATCTGAAAAATGTATGTACAAGTAACACAGGAACTGAGCAGGTTATATTAAGAATCAGTGTCTGTAAATATACACATATGCATGTAATAGTATTTAATGAAAAATACAATGATTTTTGAAATTGGGCAAGTAGTGATATATGGGAGGATTTGGAAGGATGAAAGGTAGAAATTATGCAATTATTATCTCAAAATAAAAGAAAATATTGGAACACACATGCACAAATACATGAGAATGTAGAATATTTCCCATCCAAAGTGCATGAACTTGAAAAAAACAGTGATCACTTTAAGAGCAAGAGAAAGCCACATCTTATAGCCAAATACAGAACCACTGTTTCAATACCATCAGCCTCTTTATCTTCATGAACATGACAACAAGCTTTATTCATATAAAAATTAAAGGTCAAAGAGGCACTTTGTGAGCACAGACTGGCAACTTCCATCAACACTAACATTTCGATGTGATCTTAAAAGCCAGTGGATTTAAGGTCTGTGCTTGACACATCTACTAAAAATATAATATGAAGAAGAAAAATGAATTTTGTCAATTATTATGACTTTGATTTATCCTCAGTTATATATCTTTAAATTTGAATTTGATGGCTAGTGTGTCTTACCATATGAGTGAAAACAGAATCAACAGAAATGGTTACAAAAGTTTATGGAGGAGATAAAATAAGAAGACAGACTTGGCAAGAAATTCCTGAATCATCACTTTTATGAGTTTCATGATCTTACTTCAGGATTCAGCATTTAATAAATGGAGTCAGAAAGGGTAGTATTTATTTTTATTTGGTATTTATTTCTGCTCTGATATGAATGAGTCTGTTTTAATATAGATCGTGGGTATCTACAAAAGTGTTAAATCAAGCCCCAAATAATATTGAAAACCTGAACTGATTTTTCTGGCAACCACCTATTCTTACTGGTCTGTGGTACTAAAGAACATGTAAAAAGAGAGTTACTTATAGGAAGGGCTGTTTTATTTTGTTCTGTTTTGTTTTGATTGCTTTAGTTGTGGTTATTGTTGTTGTTTCAATTTTATGCCCTCAGGGACTTAGTTAATTAGAAGCATAGCCCAAATTCATGGTATGCTTCAAATGATACTGATGAGCAAGAATACTGAGATTCACTTAGGTCTTAATTTCCCATCATCTGAAACCAAAGCTTAAAATCTTTTTCTTCTTTCTAAAAATTCCATGATTTTGGCAAGGATTAAAGGAAAGGAGGAAGTTAAAATTAATTCTTAAGGCATTTATAATAAGGCTGTTGCTTTGGAGAATAATGGGATTCTGAAGGTGGAACAGATAATGGCATGCTATTGTTCATCATTACACAGTGTAAGTGAGCTAGAGAACCAACTGTGTTTTTATGGGCTGCATTCATTACCAGAGAGAGTGATTTTAGCCATAGTGTCACATAATGGGACTCTGGAAGTGCTGAGAGCATCCCTTTGGTAGGATGCAGATTGTAATAACCTCAGAATTTGTTTCCTCAACAGCCAACAAAGGACTTAAAAGAAGTGGGGAAGAAGAACTTAACAATATGTCTATTTTCAGAAAATGGCTGCAAGCTAGTCAAGGCACATGAAAGCTGCCTTTAACAGCAATAGAAAGTGTGTATGCATCCTATGGAAACGGGAAAAGGATAAGCAATCAGACCATCTTGAGTATTAGATGAGTGTTTGAGTAAATGTTTCTTTTATGCTTTTACTCAAGATATTGAGATAAAATATGATAGCCAATAGTAAATAAAGTTTATATCATTGGTTATAGATAGATGTAAAAAATATTGGTAAGATAAAGCAATAAAATATTCATATATCCTTTGAATTTTTACAATGAAATGTTAGTTTCTGATTAGAAATAAAAACAGGCTGGGCGGTGGTGGCACACGCCTTTAATCCCAGCACTTGGGAGGCAGAGGCAGGCGGATTTCTGAGTTGAGGCCAGCCTGGTCTACAGAGTTCCAGGACAGCCAGGGTTAGAGAGAAACCCTGTCTTGGAAAAAAAAAAGAAATAAAAACAGTTCTTTTTCCAACTCAGACTAACTGAAAAGCAATGTGAACAATAAGCAAATATAACAATGATATGTTGTGTGTGTTGCCATTGTGTGTAGACCTTATCCCACTTAACATTTGTGTCTAGTTTATAGATTTTTAACATTATATTAATTTATAGGTTTTAGAAAAATAAACAACACCCATACATTGAGATGCTAAATGTGCTAATTATTTAAATAATTTGCAATTAAATCATAGGTGTAAAGATTAAAGATTAAGACAAGAAACTTCCCCTAATCAAAATCCAAATAAACATCCTGCTGTACACTTTGACTCTCAACCAAAAAGATGAACTCGATCAACATCTATTTTGAGTTTTATTTTGCCTAAGGCAAAATATGAGGAAAAAAGTAACTAATAATCATACTTAGGAGCCAAAATAAAAATCATAATTTTTATATCTGTTTATAATTAAAACTGATGTGAGCAGCCCCAAATTGTGTCAATGTATTTCTTATTACTATAAGAAAATATTTGAGTTTGAGTAACATATCCAGAAGACATTTACATTTGGCTTACAGATAAGAGTAAGTTAATTAAAACTATTAGTACTTTTATGTTTTATGTTAATTAATAGCTTTTCTTATTCATGGTTGCATATTTATTGTATATATTATTTAGTACAATTTATTTTATTAGTCATTTAGTTTGTTATTGTTTGCTTTGCATTCTGCAATTACAGTGGATTTAATTTATTTTAAAATTTCTAATGGTTTAGTTCTTTCTAGCATATATCCATTTAATTTTATAATTTGGAACAAAACTCAGAAAAATAAAAATATAATTTACTTATATGTTTAGCACATAGTAAATTACTTGGAATTTGAAAATTTCTATTAGAGACATAGTCTATATTCTTGGTAACTACTTTTTATTTTAAGCTGCCAATTATATTTCTAAAATATTGATTATTTCCTTTTGGCTTAAAGTATTATTACAATTTTTAAACATATAAATGATTCATATCCAGATTCATAAACATTACAACACTTTACATACACTGCTCACTAATCTAAATAAATGTTATAATATTATACCTGCTTGATGCACATCATTGTATAATTTGTATTGTTAGCTATTTCTTGTGATGTTTAAATTCCTCTTATAGTGAGAATTAGATAAGTGTGATTCAATTGTTTCACATATAAAAGTATATTTTCTCATATCTATATCAAATATAAAAATTTCTTCAGAATTCTCAAGTAAATATTTTTAAAATGTTTAAAAAAATAAAAACTACTTTTTATGTTTTCATATGCTCTAGTACTGAGAATTCATATTTATTTCATAGACAAAGTGAGCTTTCCTGCTCATATATTTTATAATCTTATCTTTAAGGTAAAATTATTATCACTAGATCTTTGTATCAATTATTTTAAACCTTGAATACATTATTCTAATTAGAACTATTGACTGAAGACTTCAATTTTAATCTCATATTCAGAAAATATTTTTACTTTTTTTCATATTTACCATGTGTCAATCATTTTCCCCCATCATAAGCTTCAAAATCATAGCCAATTGCACTTTTAAAATATTTTATTTTAGTCTTCTTGAAACTGAAGTGTGGATACCTTGGTCCTTCATAGAAGGGGGATCAAAATACGCATGGGAGGAGATACAGAGACAAAGAGTGGAGCAGAGACTGAAGGAAAGTCCATCCAGAGACTGCCCCACCTGGGGTTCTAATCCATATACGTTACCAAACCGAGACACTATTGTGGATGCCAACAAGTGCTTGCTGACAGGAGTCTGTTTCCTGAGAGGTTCTGCAAGTGTTTGACAAATACAGAGGTGAATGATTTCAGCCAGCCATTGGACTGAGCACAAGGTCCCCAATGGAGGAACTAGAGAAAGGACCCAAGGAGCTGAAGGGGTTTACAACCCCATAGGAGGAATAAAAATATGAACCAGCCAGTAACCCCAGAGCTCCCAGACACTAAACCACCAATCAATGAGTACACATGGAGCACCCCATGGCTCCTGCTGCATATGTAGCAAAGGACTGCCTTGTTGGACATCAAAGGGAGGAGAGACCCCTGGTCCTGAGAAGGCTCAATGCACCAGTATAGGGGAATGCCAGGACAGGGAAGCAGGAGTGGGTGGGTTAGTGATCAGGGGTAGTGGGTTTGGGATAGGGGTTTTGAAAGGGGGAAAGGAGGAAAAGGCAGGGGAAAAGAGGGAAAAAATAATAATTGCAATGTAAATAAAGAAAATATGTAATTTTTTTCTAAACTTTGACTTTTTTCACAATAATATTGTTTTGCTTTGCTGTGATTTTCCTGTGGAGTTTGATGTGTGTATGTGTGTTTGTGAGGGATGTGTGAGTATATGATTGTGTATGAGTATGTGTGTGTCAGAGTGCATAAGTGTGCATGTTTGTTTGCTCTTAAGCTTGTCTTAAGTATTTATTTTCTGAATTTAAAATACATTCAGAATAAAATATTACCACCTCGAGGTATGGTGGTGCATTACTGGATCTGTGTCTTTGAGATAAAAGAAGTCACATATGATAGTATGTAGAGGACTCAAGTAGAGGAGGCTGCTGCAAAGTGTACCATAGTGTATGTTGAGTAAAAATAAAACTAATAATAGTTCTTGAGTTCTTGCTTTGTCTTTACAATTGCCTTACATGAAGAACATAAAATTGTTATAAAATAATGTTTATTAGCCAAACCTTTGTCTTATACTGTAAGTTCTAATGAATTAAGGTGAAAATTACACAAATTGCTGTAAAAAAGTATATTCATATATTCAAATTAACCATAGAAAGTATATACTGCTAATGTTAGCAATATGTTTTGTGGTTTAAGCACATGGTAAAATTAACAGATCATTGTTATGTTCACACTTCTTTGTAGGATATTCTTAAATAATATGAATATAGTATTCCTGATTTCATAATAGAGTATTGATGATTTCACAATAGAGTATTGACTTTTACTTTCACATTATATTTTTCCCACCAATTGTTGCCACACAAGAGCCATTTCTGATCCATTTACTATTAGAAAAATAATACTGAAACCTAATTGAAATTTGGTTTAATCAATGAATATAATATAAACTTGAATATTATTATTGACACAAATTCTGTTACAATGCCTATACATTCTATTATGTGCACAATCAGGGTTTTGACATTTTTCACTTCAAAATTTTAAGGTACTTTTGTTGATGATCACTTTTGAGAACTTTTTGTATTTCAATTTCTATAAACAGTTCTAACTAAACACATCAAGACATGGGTTTTCTGAGTTCAAAATTCATGCAAAATTCCTTAATACATCATTATCATAAAATCTGAAAATTTTAAAATAATTAAAATGTCACCTTTCTTTTATAATGCTATGAAGTTTATTTAAGAAAGAGGATTTTTTTAAGGTTTCATCACACTTCTTGAATTTGGTTAAAACGTATTCACAAAAGTTAGGCATTATTTGATTAATCTGCTCATTATTTTAATATTGCAATTAATCCAAGTCACAGAATATTTTTAGCACATATTTGAATTAATAAGCTTACAAATTATATTCCTGACAAGGGAGAGAATAAGAGCAGGAGAGAGCAGAAACAGAGATCGAGAGACAGAGCGAATAACAGAAAAAGAGAGGGATGGAGAAAAGGAGCGAGAGAGGACTAAGATTGATTGAGTTTCCAAAAACAGGATTACAAACAAAATAAACAGAAGTTTCAACAGGATAGCTCCTAAACCTGTCTTCTGAAAACTCAGGTGCTTTTTCTCCCAAGATCAATATTGTGCCATTTCTAAATTCAGATGAAGTAATTTTACCTCGTAATAAAGCATATATATATATATATATATATATATATATATATTATTGTATAAAATTCCCTGAATACACTTTGTTTCAGTTGTGTTAAAATGATTGTGATTATTTGGAAAACTCTAATGTTTTCAACTACCACTACTACTACTACAACAACAACAACTACTACTACTACTACTACTACTACTACTACTGCTACTACTGCTACTACTACTACTACTAATAATAATAATAATAATAATAATAATAATAATACATTCAGAATTGTTTAAGGTCTATTTTCATTTTTAAATATTTGATATTCTAAATCTACTGTTAATATATTTAATGTTTCATATTTGAAGCCAATCTTTCTGAAATAGAATTTCACACAATTTTCTGCACTTCTTCATGAGAAAAAGTTGTGCTGTATATTTTTCTCAGAGTAACAATCAAAAGCATAGGAAATAAAAGCAGTTATAAGTAGACACTACATCCATTAGTATCAAGGAATTTCCTATGGAATGTAAGACCAAAAATTTCTTCATTCCTTTGTTCATACATCTATTCATTCATTTTGGTGCTAGAAACTTAATTAAAAATGTAACCTGAAAAATCAGTTGAAATTACAATAAGAATGTGGCAATGACACAGACTTCACATCACATAGAAGTCTTCCTACACAATACAAACATAATTCACATCTTCTTAATTACTATTAGTCTAGATGGATTTAAAAAATGGAAAAGAAAATCTAGTGTAAAGAAAAATGAAGATCAATTGATTAGTAGCCTGGATGCTACTGATTTAAGTGAATATCTAGTATCAAAGAAATTTTAAAAATTATACTTATAACTTTTAATGCTTCTTGGCAAATGTGAAAATTACCGTTGATGATTTTATATAATTTTATCCATATTTAATTAATTATTAAGTCAATACTTTAATTATTAATAGTAACAATTAGGTTTCTTAAAATTGTGCATCATTAAAACTAACTTTCCTCATAAGTGTTAGATACAGGAAAATATCTAATACTTTATCCAATATTTGTGGTGATAGGTATTGAACCAAGGCCTTGTATATTCTAGACCAGTGCTTTCCAAATGAAAGTCACCTGTGCCAGAACTATTTTATCTAACAATTGAGAGCATACTGTTTCAAGAAACTTGAATATTTTCTACTACCTTGTTACTGCCATTGGAGACAGAATATACTTGCATGCTCAGAAATATTGTTACATGGTTTCCAATTATCTAATTCCATAAATACCTGTGTAAAACTAGTGCTTTGGTAATTATTAGAAGTGTAATAAAGTTTAAACCTTACAGACATTTTTCGATTAACTAATTTAAGTATATTTTCATTAATTCTTCAAAATTTCACATTTTGCCTTTTAATCAATGTACTCTTGTGTCCAGACTCACTTTTAAAACAGCATGTATACAATTAGTGCTCCTTGTATCCTCTCCATCTGGACATCCATTGGGGCTTTGTCACTTACCATGAACCACACACTTAAAGAAAACTAACCCTTCCTCTCCTAGCAGCTATCAAATACCAATAGGTCCTTAGCTATGTATGGGTAGTTGTTACATTTCTTCTTCAAATTCCCTCTCCATGTCAAAATTTCATCTCTCATGATCTTTAAGGTCATGTGGATATTGTCACAATCGATTTGATTTTATATGTGCACCAGCTCTATTGCAGGCAGAAAAGTTTCCTTTTAGTCATCCACTACTGCTGGCTTTCTCAGTCATTCTGACCTCCATCCTGCATTGATACATGAACTTTGTGAGGAGTGGGTATGAAATGGATGTTCCATTAAGGATGGAGCAATTTTTGATCATTTGCTCCATGTACTTTGATCAGCTAGGAGTCACATTTATGAGAGGAATGGGTGACAGGAGATTATGGCACTTGCCTAGATTGTAGGAAGGGCAGGGAAAGGTACAGGATGCATAGTCCAGAGAACAGGGCATCTTCCCTGTATCCTCTGTGGCTTGCCCTCTATGTGTCTTTTCTAGATAAACACTGTATAATCTAAGGATCAGTTCCACTCAGCCCTGTGACTTGCTGGAGTACCCTGTATCTTTCTTTCTGCCCTCTAATCACTCCTCTAGCCTTCCTCTTCAGGAAAATTCTAGACTTGAAATATGAACTCCACATACTCCCCTGTCTGGCTGGAGTACTGTACATCCTCTGGCCATATTCTGAAGATGGTTGTAAACAGGATCCAAGGCTTATGCTGTTCATGCCATGTTAACCCTGTGGCTGTTTGTAGACTTTGTGTTCCAGGCCTTTCCAGATAAGTACTCCACTCTCACATTGCCAACTGAAGTCATTTATTTATTACATATTTGTATTTTCCCTTGGTATAAAAATATATTAATATATGATATCTATTTAAAAAGAACTGAGAGTCATCATGCAATAAAATAAACCTGTCTCTTCAGTATCAAAAATAAACAATGTCTCAGAACCAACTTAATTTCAAAATTTCCCGATATGAATTCATTATTTATCTTTCTCTTTTATCCTTATATATCTCATACTTTCATTTTTCTAATATTTACAAAAATTTGCAGCAATTATTGCTAATACCAATTATTTAGATAGTCACTAACATCTAGAGGTGCTTAGATCTAAGTATCTTAAGTTCATTATAATTTCAAAACCTAAGTTTGTCACAGTCAGCAGTCATATTCAATTACACTCATAGCAGAGAAGGGAACAGCAGAGTCATTCTTTAAATATGTATTTTATTCTAAAAACTATCTTGGAAGATACTTTGGAAATATTTTATTCTAAAAGATAACTTGGCAGGTATTTCAGGGAAGGGAATTGTGTATCAATTTGAATAACAGTAAATACACAACTATTATAAATAATACAGATATTTAGCTTTAGAAATAAATAGTGTAGCCCCATGAACACTTAAAAATTATGTATCTGATTCAGAAAGTTAAATGATTGATATTATTTTAAAATTAATTAAATTTAAATATAATGAATCATATTCTCTCCCTCACCTAAGTCCTTACAGATCATTATTTGTGGGAAAGTAAATAATGACAGGGATTGTCTACAATAGGCTGAAATGGAGACATTTCAGAAGCTCACAGCAGCACCTTATATAAAAGGACAGTGGCTGGGATCCTGAGAATTAGAAGATACATCACTCTAGGGGACCCACTGTCTGAAATAAGAGAGTCTGTTGTAAGCCTGAATGGAGATATCTTAATAGCTTGCAGCAGTTCATTGTATAACAGTTGTCCTCATTTCCCTTAACCTTAGCCCTAGACAGTGGCTGTATAGATTTTATTTGTGTGTGACTGCTTTTCAGTTGGTCTTGGTGTGTATAATTATTTTATTATATCTGACTTTTTTACTCCTTTAGCTTTTTATTCTGGTGAATTTTGAAAATTGGGTGTTCTCTGATGTAATGATTTTTAAACAATTAAAAACTGAGGCATAGGGCACAGCACAGCACAGTCCTAATGGCCCAGTTGCATGTTGTGTGTTGTCATTTAAGAAAAAATGTAATAGCTCTACAATTGTAGTTCTAGATTAAAGTTTGATGAAATTATTAGAAAATAAATTAGAATGATATTTTCCAGATCCAACCATTTGCCTACAAGTGGCATGAATTCATTATTTTTAATAGCATAGTAGCATTCCATTGTATGAATATACCACATTTTCTGTATCCATTCCTCATTCCTCCTTTGAGGGACATCTGGGCTCCTTCCAACTTCTAGCTATTATAAATAAGGAATATTCTAGGAATATAGTGGAGCATGTGTCTTTAGTGCATGTATGGAAATCCTCTGGGTATATGCCCAGGAGTGATATGACAGGATCCTCTGGAAGTGTCATGCCCAATTTTCTGAGGAACCGCCAGACTGATTTCCAGAGTGGTTGTACCATCTTGCAATCCCACCAACAGTGGAGGAGTATTGCTCTTTCTCCACATCCTCACCAGTACCTGTTGTCTCTTGAGTTTTTATTTATTTTTTATTGGATATATTCTATATTTATATTTCATTACCCTTTTTCTGGTTCCCTGCCCCCCAAAGGTCCCACATGCCCTTTTCCCTTCCCGTGTTCCCCCATCCACCCTTTCCCACTTCCCTGTTTAGGGATTCCCCTACACTGATGCTTTGAGACATTCCAGAACCAGGGTCGACTCCTTCCTTCTTGTTTGACATCATTTGGTATGTGGATTGTGTCTTTGGTGTCCTATGATTCTAGGCTAATATCAGTGAGTGCATACCATGGGTATTCTTTTGAAACTGGTTTACCTCACTTAGTATGATGTTCTCTAACTCCATCCATTTCTCTAAGAATTACATGAATTCATTGTTTCTGATGGCTGAGTAGTACTCCATTGTGTATATATACCACATTTTTTGTATCCATTTTTCTGTTGAGGAACATCTGGGTTCTTTCCAGCTTCTGGCTATTATAAATAAGGCTGCTATGAACATAGTAGAGCATGTGTCTTTATTGCATGCAAGGGAATCCTGTGTCTATGCCTAGGAGTGATATGGCTGGGTCCTCTGGAAATATCATGTCCAGTTTTCTGAGGAACCACAAGACTGATTTCCATAGTGGTTGTACCAGCTTGCAGTCCCAAGAGCAGTGGAGTGTTCCTCTTTCTCCACATTCTCACCAACACTTGCTGTTTCCTGAGTTTTTAATCTTAGCCATTCTGACTGGTGTGAGGTGGAATCTCAGGGTTGATTTGATTTGCATTTCCCTGATGACTAATGATATTAAACATTTTTAAGGTGTTTCTCAGCCATCTGAATTTCTTCTGGTGAAAATTCTTTGTATAGTTCTGGACCCCATTTTTTGATAGGGTTACTTGGTTATTTGGGGTCTAACATCTTGAGTTCTTTGTATATATTGGATATTAGCCATCTATTGGATGTGGGGTTGGTGAAGATCTTTTCACAATTTGTTGGTTGCCCTTTTGTCCTTCTGAAAATGCCCTTTGCCTTACAGAAAGTTTTTAATTTAATGAGGTCCCATTTGTCAATTCTTGATCTTAGAGCATAAGCTATTGGTGTTCTATTCAGAAACTTTCCCCCTGTGCTCATGTCCTCCAGGGTCTTCCCCAGTTTCTTTTCTATTAGTTTCAGTGTGTCTCATTTATCATGTAGAATACACATGAAATGCAATCACTGATAAGTGGATATTAATGAGCCCAGAAGTTTTGAATAATCAAGGCAAAATTAGCAAATCAAAAAATTCCCAAGAAGAAGAAAGGAGAGGACCCTGGTCCCGAAAAGACTGGATCCAGTTTTGTAGGAGAGTACCAGAACAGAGAAATGGTGGGGGAGTGATTGGGGAATGGGTGGGGGGAAGACGACTTATGGGACATAAGGTGAGGGTGGACTGGGAAAGGGAAAAGCCTTTGGAATGTAAACAAAAAATATAGAAAAAATACCTGCTTTGAAATTTAATGTAGAAACAAAAAAAGCCACTCATTTACCACCTCATCACAATAGCAGAATATTTATTTAATTAACGAACTCCAAGGAGGAGATGTGAGAAACAAATAGTGGACAAGTTATATGTTCTTCCCAAATATAAATTCTTTTGGCTGCAAAATGCAATCAAGTAATATCTCTAACCTATAACAATTTTACAAGAGTATTGACTACAGAGAAAAACATGAACATGAATAATTTGGGAGGCAGAAGGCTAAGGCACAACTAACTTGTATACTTTCTTAAAATTAACAAAATTAGAAATGAAAAGGGCGATATAACAACAGAAATTGAGGAAATTCAAAAAATCATCAGATCCTACTACAAAAGCCTATACTCAACACAACTGGAGAATCTGGAGGAAATGGACAATTTCCTAGACAGATACCAAATACCAAAATTAAATCAGGATCAAATAGATCATATAAACAGTCCCATAACCCCCAAAGAAATAGCAGGGGTCATAGAAAGTCTTCCAACCAAAAAAAGCACAGGACCAGATGGTTTTAGTACAGAATTCTAACAGACCTTCAAAGAAGTACTAATACCAATACTCTTCAAATTATTCCACAAAATAGAAACAGAAGGATCACTACCCAACTTATTCTATGATACCAAAACCACACAAAGATCCAACTAAGAAAGAGAACTTCAGACCAATCTCCCTTATGAACATCGACGCAAAAATACTCAATAAAATTCTTGCCAACCTAACCCAAGAACACATCAAAATGATCATTCACCATGATCAAGTTGGTTTCATCCCAAAGATGCAGGGATGGTTCAATATACGAGAATCCATAAACATAATCCACTATATAAAAAAAAAAAAAAAAACTCAGGGGGAAGCCGGAGTGTCACCCAGCGTGCCAGGTGCTCAGAACCATCCGGCGGCGGTGGAACCAGGTTTCCGAGACAGCCTGAGCTTAAGACCTTCGGGGACTCAGGCCTGGAGTGGGAGTTGGGCACAGGATAGCAGCTGCACTCTGCACTCGCGGGGCGGACCCCGAGCTCCCTGCAGGCAGCTGCCATATTGCCTGCAGCTTCCCGCCCAGCTGGTGGTGGGGAAGCCGGAGTGTCACCCAGCATGCCAGGTGCTCAGAACCATCCGGCGGCGGCAGAACCAGGTACCCGAGACGGCCCGAGCTTAAGACCTTCTGGGACTCAGGCCTGGAGTGGGAGTTGGGCACAGAATAGCGAGTGCACTCTGCACTCGCGGGGTGGACCCCGAGCTCCCTGCAGGCAGCTGCCATATTGCCTGCAGCTTCCTGTCCAGCTGGTGGTGAGGAAGCCGGAGTCAGCCAGTGTGCCAGGTGCCCAGACCCAGCCGGAGGCCGAACCTGCCTCCCATCCAGCCAGTGGCAGGGAAGCTGGAAACCGGACCCAGCCAGCTTCCCAGCAGCTTGGGACCAGCAGGCGGAACCAGATAACTGAGATATCCCAACTTTAAGACCCCTGGGGAAACAGGATATCAGACAGCAAACCCTGAGCAGGAGCAGTGCAGAGCAGCCGCCCAACAGGCGGAACCAAATACCTGGGATATCCTGAGTTTAAGACCTCGGGGGACTCAGGCCACCTGTCAGCAATCTGTGAGCAAGACCCCCGCAGGACAGTGATTCAGGTATCCCAGTCGCTGGGAAATAGCCTTACAACCCCACAGGAGGGTCAAGCACCAGCTAGTATCTACAGGACCAACTAACACCAGAGTTAACCAGATGGCAAAAGGCAAACGTAAGATCGCTACTAACAAAAATCAAGGCAATATGGCAGCATCCGAACCCAGTTCCCCAACAGCAATAAATATTGGATACCCCGAAACACCAGAAAAACAAGACTCAGATCTAAAATCACTGGTCAGGATGCTGATAGAGGAACACTTAGATAAATCTCTTAAAGTAATACATAAGAAAATAGATCAAAAGCTAGAAGCCATTGCAAGACAAACACAATTAAATCCCAGATATCTCAACACACCAGAAAAACAAGACTCAGATCTAAAATCACTGGTAAAGATGCAGATTGAGGATCACTTAGATAAATTTCTTAAAGTAATAGAGGAGAAAATAGATAAAAAACTAGAAGCCCATACAAGGCAGACACAAAAATCACTTAAAGAAATCCAGGAGAATATAGAGCAAAAAATGAATCCCAATAAGGGGGAGAAACAAAAATCACCTAAAGAAATACAAGAGAACATGGGTCAACGAGTAGAAGTCATAAAAGAGGAAACACAAAAATCCCTTAAAGAATTACAGGAAAACACAAACAAGCAACTGAAAGATCTGAGCAAAACCATACAAAATCTAAAAACAGAAGTAGAAACAACTAAGCAATCGCAAAGGGAGACAATGTTGGAGATAGAAAACCTTGGGAAGAAATCAGGAGTCATAGATGCAAATATCAACAATAGAATACAAGAGATAGAAGACAGAATCTCAGATGCTGAAGATACCATAGGAACCATGGATTCAACAATTAAAGAAAATGCAAAATGCAAAAAGCTGGTAACCCAAAACATTCAGGAAATCCAGGACACAATGAGAAGACCAAACCTAAGGATTATAGGGATAGATGAGAATGAAGATCTACAACTTAAAGGGCCAGCAAATATCTTCTACAAAATTATGGAAGAAAATTTCCCCAACCTAAAGAGAGAGATGCCCATGAATATACAAGAAGCCTATAGAACCCCAAATAGACTGGACCAGAACAGAAATACTTCCCGTCACATAATAATCAAAACCCCAAATGTACTAAACAAAGAAAGAATATTAAAGGCAGTAAGAGAAAAAGGACAAGTAACATATAAAGGAAGACCTATCAGAATTACACCAGACTTCTCACCTGAGACCATGAAAGCTAGAAGATCCTGGGCAGACCTCATGCAGACCCTAAGAGAACACAAACTTCAGCCAAGACTACTATACCCAGCAAAACTCTCAATTGCCATAGATGGGGAAACCAAGATATTCCACGACAAAACCAAATTTGCAAGATACTTATCTACAAACCCAGCCCTACAAAGGATAATAGGGGAAAAATACCAACACAAGGGGGGAAACAACACCCCAGAAGAAACAAGATAGATACCCCATCTCATCCAACCCAAAAGAAGAGAACCACTCAAATACAAATAATAACAATTCCCAAAATGTCAGGAAGTAATAATTACTATTCCTTAATATCTCTTAATATCAATGTACTCAATTCCCCAATCAAAAGACACAGACTAACAGACTGGATACGGAAACAGGACCCTACATTTTGCTGCATACAGGAAACACATCTCAGTGTCAAAGACAAACACCACCTTAGAGTAAAAGGCTGGAAGACAGTTCTACAAGCAAATGGTCCCAGGAAACAAGCTGGAGTAGCCATTCTAATATCAGATAAAATCGACTTTCAACCTTAAGTCATCAAAAGAGACACAGAAGGTCACTTCCTGCTTGTCAAAGGGAAAATCCACCAAGAAGAACTCTCAATACTGAACATCTATGCGCCAAATGCAAGGGCACCCTCATTCGTAAAAGAAACTTTACTAAAGCTTAAAGCACACATCGCACCTAACACAATGATTGTAGGTGACTTCAACACTCCACTCTCCTCAATGGACCGATCAGGAAAGCAGAAACTAAACAGGGACACAGTGAAACTAATTGAAGCTTTGGACCAATTGGATTTAACAGATATATATAGAACATTCCATCCTAAAACAAAAGAGTATACCTTTTTCTCAGCACCGCACGGTACCTTCTCAAAAATTGATCATATAATTGGTCACAAGACAGACCTCAACAAATACAAGAAGACCGAACTAATCCCATGTCTCCTATCGGATCACTATGGAGTAAAAGTGGTCTTCAATAGCAAGAAGAACAACAGAAAGCCCACATACACATGGAAACTGAACAATACTCTACTCAATGACACCCTGGTCAAGGAAGAAATAAAGAAAGAAATCAAAGACTTTTTAGACTTCAATGAAAATGAAGGTACGACCTACCCAAATCTCTGGGATACAATGAAAGCAGTGCTAAGAGGAAAACTCATAGCCCTGAGTGCCTCCAAAAAGAAACTGGAAAGAGCATACACTAGCAACTTAACAGCACACCTGAAGGCCCTGGAACAAAAAGAAGCTAACTCACCCAGGAGGAGTAGAAGGGAGGAAATCATCAAACTAAGGGCTGAAATCAATCAAGCAGAAACATAGAGAACCATACAAAGAATCAACAAAACCAAGAGCTGGTTCTTCGAGAAAATCAACAAGATAGATAAACCCTTAGCTAGACTAACCAAAGGGCACAGAGATAGTATCCAAATTAACAAAATTAAAAATGAAAAGGGGGATATAACAACAGAAACAGAGGAAATTCAAAAGATCATCAGATCCTACTACAAAGGCCTATACTCAAAACAACTGGAGAATCTGGAGGAAATGGACAATTTCCTAGACAGATACCAAATACCAAAATTAAATCAGCATCAAGTAGACCAGCTAAACAGTCCCATCACCCTTAAAGAAATAGAAGGGGTTATAGAAAGCCTCCCAACCAAAAAAAGTACGGAACCAGATGGTTTTAGTGCAGAATTCTATCAGACCTTCAAAGAAGACTTAACACCAATACTCTTCAAACTATTCCACAAAATAGAGACAGAAGGGACACTGCCCAACTAGTTCTTCGAAACCACAATTACACTGACACCTAAACCACAAAAAGATCCAACAAAGAAAGAGAACTACAGGCCAATTTCTCTTATGAATATAGATGCAAAAATACTAAATAAAATTCTTGCCAACCGAATCCAAGAGCATATCAAAACGATCATTCACCATGATCAAGTAGGCTTCATTCCAGGAATGCAGGGATGGTTCAATATACGGAAATCCATCAATGTAATCCACTACATAAACAAACTAAAAGAAAAAAACCACATGGTCATCTCATTAGATGCTGAAAAAGCATTTGACAAAATTCAGCATCCTTTCATGCTAAAAGTCTTGGAAAGAGCAGGAATTCAAGGCCCATACCTAAAAATAGTAAAAGCAATCTACAGCAAACCAGTAGCCAACATCAAAATAAATGGAGAGAAACTTGAAGCAATTCCACTAAAATCAGGGACTAGATAAGGCTGTCCTCTCTCTCCATATCTTTTCAATATAGTACTTGAAGTTCTAGCGAGAGCAATCAGACAACATAAGGAAGTCAAAGGGATACAAATTGGAAAGGAAGAAGTCAAAGTATCATTATTTGCAGATGATATGATAGTCTACTTAAGCGATCCAAAAAACTCCACCAGAGAACTTGTACAGCTGATAAACAACTTCAGCAACGTGGCTGGTTATAAAATTAACTCAAGCAAATCAGTAGCCTTCTTGTACTCAAAGGACAAGCAGGCTGAGAAAGAAGTTAGGGAAATAACACCCTTCACAATAGCCACAAACAACATAAAGTACCTTGGCGTAACTAACCAAACAAGTGAAAGATCTGTATGACAGGAACTTCAAGTCCCTGAAGAAAGAAATCGAAGAAGACCTCAGGAGATGGAAAAATATTTCTTGCTCCTGGATTGGCAGGATCAATATAGTAAAAATGGCCATCTTGCCAAAAGCAATATACAGATTCAATGCAATCCCCATCAACATCCCAAATCAATTCTTCATAGATCTAGAAAGAGCAATTCTCAAATTCATCTGGAGCAACAAAAAACCCAGGATAGCTAAAACTATTCTCAACAATAATAGGACTTCTGGGGGAATCAATATCCCTGACCTCAAGCAGTACTACAGAGCAATTGTGTTAAAAACTGCATGGTATTGGTACAGCAACAGGCAGGTAGATGAATGGAATAGGATTGAAGACCCAGAAATGAACCCACAGACTTATGGTCACTTGATCTTTGATAAAGGAGCCACAACCATCTGGTGGAAAAAAGATAGCCTTTTCAACAAATGGTGCTGGTTCAACTGGAGGTCAACATGCAGAAGAATGCGAATTGACCCACTCTTATCTCCTTGTACTAAGATCAACTCCAAGTGGATCAAGGACCTCCACATAAAAACAGACACAGTGAAACTATTAGAAAAGAATCTTGGGAAGACCCTGGAGGACATGGGCACAGGGGTAAAGTTCCTGAACAGAACACCAATAGCTTATGCTCTAAGATCAAGAATTGACAAATGGGACCTCATAAAATTACAAAGTTTCTGTAAGACAAAGGACACTGTCAGAAGGACAAAACGGCAACCAACAACGTGGGAAATGATCTTCACCAACCCCACATCCGACAGAGGGCTAATATCCAATATATACAAAGAACTCAAGAAGTTAGACCCCAAAGAACCAAATAACCCTATCAAAAATGGGGTACAGAGCTAAACAAAGAATTTTCACCAGAAGAAATTCGGATGGCCGAGAAACACCTTAAGAGATGTTCAACATCATTAGTCATCAGGGAAATGCAAATCAAAACAACCCTGAGATTCCACCTCACTCCAGTCAGAATGGCTAAGATTAAAAACTCGAGAGACAACAAGTGCTGGCGAGGATGTGGAGAAAGAGGAACACTCCTCCACTGTTGGTGGGATTGAAAAATGGTAAAACCACTCTGGAAATCAGTGTGGCGGTTCCTCAGAAAATTGGGCATGCCACTCCCAGAGGACCCTTGCATACCACTCCTGGGCATATACCCAGAGGATTCCTCTGCATACAACAAAGACACATGCTCCACTATGTTTATAGCAGCCTTGTTTATAATAGCCAGAAATTGGAAGGAGCCCAGATATCCCTCAAAGGAGGAATGGATACAGAAAATGTGGTATATTTATACAATGGAGTACTACTCAGCAATTAAAAATAATGAATTCATGCAATTTGTAGGTAAATGGTTAGATCTGGAAACTATCATCCTAAGTGAGCTAACCCAATCACAAAAGAATACACACGAAATGCAATCACTGATAAGTGGATATTAATGAGCCCAGAAGCCCTAAATACTCAAGGCACAATTAGCAAGTCAAATGACTCTCAAGAAGAAAAAAAGGAGAGGACCCTGAGCCTGTAAAGATTGGATCCAGTATTGTAGAACCAGAACAGAGAAATCGTGGGGGGGGAAAGAGTGGGGAATAGCATGGGGGGGGGAGAGGAATTATGGGACATATGGTGGGGGGTAACTGGGAAAGGGGAAAGCCTTTGGAATGTAAACAAAGAATATAGAAAATAAAAAAAAAAGATTCAAAAAAAAAACTCAAAGAAAAAATCCACATGGTCATCTCATTGGATGCTGCAAAAGCATTTGACAAAATTCAGCATCCTTTCATGCTAAAAGTATTGGAAAGAACAGGAATTCAAGGCCCATACCTAAACATAGTAAAAGCATATTTACAGCAGACTGATAGCCAACAACAAAGTAAATGGAGAGAAACTTGAAGCAATCCCACTAAAATCAGGGACTAGACAAGGCTGCCCCATCTCATCATCTTTTCAATATATTACTTGAGGTACTAGCTAGAGCAATTCGACAACATAAGGAAATCAAAGGGATACAAATTGGAAAGGAAGATGTCAAACTGACACTATTCGCAGATGATATGATAGTATATTTAAGTGACGCAAAAACTCCACCAGAGAACTCCTATAGCTGATAAACAACTTCAGCAAAGTGGTTGGTTATAAAATCATCTCAAGCAAAATCAGTAGCCTTCCTATGCTCAAAGGATAATCAGGCTGTGAAAGAAATTAGGGAAATGACACCCTTCAAAATATTCACAAACAATATAAACCTCAGAAAATGGAAAAATCTTCCATGCTTGTGGTTTGGCAGGATTTATATAGTTAAAATGGCAATCTTGCCAAAAGCAATATACAGATTCAATGAAATCACCATGAAAATCCCAACTCAGTTCTTCATAGAGTTGGAAAGAACAATTCTCAAATTCATCTGGAATAACAAAAAAAAAAAAAAAAAAAAAAAACAGAATAGCTAAAACTATCATCAACAGTAAAAGATCTGGGGGAATCAATATCCCGGATCGCAAGCAATACTACAGAGCAGTAGTGTTAAAAATTGCATGGTATTGGTACAGTGACAGAGAGGTGGATCAATGGAATAGGTTTGAACACTCAGAATTGAACCCACACATCTATAGCCAATTGATCTTTGACAAAGGAGCTGAAAACATACAGTGGAAAGAAGATAGCCTTTTCAACAAATGGTGCTGTCTAAACTGGACGTCAGCATGCAGAAGAATGAGAATCGATCCACTCTTATCTCCTTGTACTAAGCTCAACTCCAAGTGGATCAAAGACCTCCACATTAAACAGACACAATGAAATTAATAGAAAAGAAACTGGGGAAGACCCTTGAGGACATTGGCTCAGGGGGAAAGTTCCTGAACAGAACACCAATACCTTATGCTCTAAGATCAAGAATAGACAAATGGGACCTTATAAAATTACAAAGTTTCTGCAGGGCAAAAGACACTGTCAAAAGGACAAATCGGCAACCAACAAATTGGACAAAAGATCTTTACCAACCCTACATCTGACAGAGGGCTAATATCCAATGTATACAAAGAACTCAAGAAGTTAGACCCCATAAAACCAAATAACCCTATCAAAAAAAATGGGGCACAGTGTTGAACAAAGACTTTTCACCTGGAGAAATTCGGATGGCTGAGAAACACCTTAAAAGATGTTCAACATCATTAGTCATTAGAGAAATGCAAATCAAAACTACCCTGAGATTTCACCTCATACCAGTCAGAATAGCTAAGATTAAAAACTCAGGAAACAACAGGTGTTGACAAGGATGTGGAGAAAGCGGATCACTCCTCCACTGCTGGTGGGACTGCAAGCTGGTACAACCACTCTGGAAATCAGTCTGGCTATTCCTCAGAAAACTAGACATGATACTTCCGGAGGACCCAGCCATACCACTCCTGGGCATATACCCAGAAGTTTCCTCAGCATGCAATAAGGATACATGTTCCACTGTGTTCATAGCAGCCCTATTTATAATAGCCAGAAGCTGGAAAGAACCCAGATGTCCCCCAATGGAAGAATGGATACAAAAAATGTGGTATATATACACAATGGAGTACTACTCAGCCATTAGAAACAATGAATTCATGAAATTCTTAGAGAAATGGATGGAGATGGAGAACATCATACTAAGTGAGGTAACATAGTCTCAAAAGAACACCCATGGTGTGCACTCACTAATAAGTGGATATTAGCCTAGAATCATAGGACACCAAAGACACATTCCACATACCAAATGATCTCTAACAAGAAGGAAGGAGTGGACCCTGGTTCTGGAAATGCTCAAAGCATCAGTGTAAGGGAACACCAGAACAGGGAAGTGGGAAAGGGTGGATGGGGGAACACGGGGAGGGAAAAGGGCATGGGGGACCTTTGGGGGGGTATGGAAGCAGGAAAGGGGAAATGAAATATAAATAGAGAATATATGCAATAAAAAATAAAATTAAAATAAAGAAAAGAAAAATCACTCCCGTTTCACTCAGAAAAGTCCATTATTTGCTTATGAAATCATTATTATATACAATAAATATATACTAATCAAAAAAGTTAGACTTATATATGTAATAGAGTAGGAAAAGCATGACTTCAAGGCTCAATAGAACTTGCTATCATCTCTTGCATAGTTCCAAATGAATCCTCATATATAGCCCCCTTAATAAACTTATTCATATCTAATAAAAAAAAGAAAATAACTTAGAGCCAACATTTGGACCCCAAAGAAAGAAAAAAAACTATTAAAGTTATAACATAAGTTTTGGACAATATTTGAGAGTGGTTTCTGGATAAGCAAGTATAGAATATGTAAAATTTTATATTAATAAAACTAAGTTAAAAAACCTGGGACTCTTAGGAGAGTCATTGTAATGTATAGAAACAAAAAGTTAATGGAACTATTGAGTTCAGGGTTAACTTGATTTTTTTGGCCACTGTTGGGCAGTTTTGTCCATGTCATTTATCATTAGAGACTTACAAGAAAATATGAGTAGATGGCCTTGGAGCACTGAACTCTAAAATATAATAAATTAGAGTTAAAATTTAAATAATAAGTTTATATTTATTATTTTGTCTATAGGACTAGGAATAGAGAAGCTTAAAGCTTTATGGAAAATTTTAATTTTTGATTCTTTGTGGGACATGGTTATTTTTAATTTCATTTGACAATGATTATATAGTGTCTTTTATCTGTTTTTAGAAATATCAATAAAACACTGAGGCAAGAGAAAGACAAGAGAACATGTAAAGAGCAATTAATGAACATGTGAAATACAAGTGAGAGAGTGAATGTGGAGAACATGAGAAGAACATGTGAAGAGTGAGTGAAGAGAGAATATGAGGTGTGTATAGAGAGTGCGTGTGTGAGTGAAGGGAGAGCACATGTGGTGTGTGTGAGAGATGTATGTAAAGTGTGTGTGTGCAGGAAAGGAGAGTACATGTGGTGTGTGTGTGTGTGTGTGTGTGTGTGTGTGTGTGTGTAAGTCATGTGTGAAGAGTATGTGTAAGGGAAAGGAGAATGCACAGAGGTGAATTTGATCATGAGAATACAAGAAAAAAAAGCACACAAGAGAAAAATAGAGTGCTGAGGAGAATATACAGTGTGTACAGCCCCACGTTGGGTGCCACTTACTGTCAGGGGGTCTAGCTCACCAGAAGATCAAACTTATCAATTGAAAATAGAGATATCTAAAAGGCACATAATAAAATATATAGACTATTTTTTGGATACAAGCTGACAGAGAATATTCAAGACTTAAAGTTTCTCTTCCCTCTCATTTTCTACTCTTACTCTCTTGCTCATTCGCTCCCAGCTTGAGGCTGTACACACTCTATATTCTCCAAACTGTGTTTCTGTTGTGTGCTTTTTTCTTTGAACTCTCATGCTCATATACACCTCTGTATGTTCTTTCCCTCACATACACACTCTTTACATACATCTCACACACACACATGTACTCTTCCTTCACTCACACACACATTCTCCATACACACCTCACATTCTCTCTTCACTCACCCTTCACATGTTCTCATGTTCTTCACATTCACTCTTTAACTTGTTCTTCACATGTTCACTACTCACTCACTACATGTTCTCTTTTCTTTCCCTTTCCTCAGTCTTTAGTCAATACTCCAAAAACAGACAAAAAGATGTCATATGATCATAGTCAAGTCAAATTCAAAAAATAACCATGTCCCTCAAAAAATAAAAAGTTTTAAAATATGAGTTAAAAATAAGCCAAAATAATAATAATTGTAAACTTATCGTTATTTAAATTTTAACTTTGACTCATTATATTTTAGAGCTCAGAGCTCTGAGGCCAGATACTTGCATTTTCTTGTGAAGCTCTAATGATAAATGACATGGACATAATTGACAGACAGTGGCCAGAAAGAATCAAGTTAACCCTTACCTCAGTAGTTACCCTAGATTTCTGTTTCTGTACATTGCACACAATGACTCCCAGTGTTTTGATTTAGTTTCACTGATATAAGATTTTACATGTTCTATATTTGCTTATTTAAGAACTATTCTCAAATGTTGTATAAAACTTATTTTTAGAACTTTAATAGTTTTTCTTTCCTTGGGGTCCCAATGTTGGTTCTAATATATTTTCTGATAATCTCATCAAACTGTTTATAAGTCAAATATTAATCTTGATACTACCATTGTGTAGTTATTACACACACACTCTCCATACACACCTCACATTCACTCACTCTTCACATGTTCTTTTCATGTTCTCCACATTCACTCTCTCACTCGTACTTCTCACGTTCATTACTCGCTCTGTACATGTTCTCTTGTCTTTCTCTCACCTCAGATGTTTATAAGATAAGAACACCCAACATACACATGGGGCCTTAGGACTGAGCTGTGTCATGCTCCATGTGTCAGGTTTTAATTGTTTAAAAATCATTACATCAGGGAACACCTAGTTGTACAGAATTCACCAGAGCAAAAGGAGAAAAAAGTAAGACAGTCAGATATAATAATTTTGCACATGAAGGCCAACTGAAAAAAGTCATATACAGATGAAATCTCTACAGACAGTGTTGTCCAGGGCTAAGGTTAGGAGAAATAGCAACAACTGTTGTTACAAAGAGCTACTGCTGGCTATTGAGATGTCTCCATCCTGGCCTAGTGCAAGTAGTCCCTGTCATTTTTTGCTGTCCCACAATTTATGCACCCAAATTTAAGTTTTTTTGTTAAAAAAATACTGAATTCAAATAAGAGCCAATATAATAAAAATCTGGAGTCCATTTCATGTTCGTTAACTGCTTTTGACCTTGGGAACTGTCTTGGAGCAATTGATATGCTCAGTCTCACTGTATTACAGGAAAGTTATTTTCCCTTTCTCAGCATATATAAGTGATAGTTAAATAGTTATACTTTATCCCTACAGATAGGTGTTCATTCATTCATTGACAAATTCATTCATTCATTTATAAATTTACTTTTTAAAATATAACAAATAAAATATAATTATATATAAAAAAATTATCATAATAAAGTTGGGCAAGAAAGCCCAACTGCAGAATACTCAAAAAAGTTTTATAGAAAACTTTTTTACATTTTCAATAGTCAATTTAATTAATCATGTCAGCATAAATTAAAATAGAATAAGAACTTGTTGTTTGCATCAACAGTTTGAGAAGAGCATTATTGTAAACTTCTATGCTTAGTGAAGACCATTATTATGGTACTGAAGGAACTTCCATAAGGAAAATAAGTTTTAAAATATCTAGGAAACTTTGTATTTTAATTGAAAATATTATAGTATCTTTATTGATAATCATAATAAAGTAAATATCTTGTACAACTTTTTTCTTCTTTAAATGTACTGGATATTATAGACAATACAATCAGACACTCAAAATGAATTAAATTTTTCTAGAAGACCATGAAGATTTTTAACTATCATTATTCCCAGGAAAGTTGATAAATCAAATAAATCTGTGATACACCACTAGAATTAAAAATTCAGTTTACAAACTTATACAACTGGATATAATATTAATATACAAAGATCTATTTGTATATTTAACAAAATCAATAGAAAATGGTGTATTCTAAAAGCAGATGTTACATTATAATAAAAACCACTAAAATTTTAGGTAAAAATCAAATGAAGAACATTCAAATCCTTTAGGTAGATTCTGTAGAACACTATTAAAAGTCATAATAGTACCATCCATTTGCCTGAGGATTTCATGGAGTCAAGGCTCTGTGCCCATTTTCTGTAAGGTTATTTGGTTCTCTGAAGTCTATCTTCTTGGTTTCTTCATATATTTTGTATATTAGTCCTCTATTGGATATAGCGTTGGTAAAGATCTTTTCATAATCTCTGGATTAGCATTTTGTCCTTTGGACAATGTCCTCTGCATTATAGAAGCTTTTTAATTTTATGAAATTCACAGGCAAATGGATGGAACTAGAAAATATAATCCTGAGTGAGGTAACCTGAACACAAAAGGACACACATGGTATGTACTCACTAATAAGTGGATATTAGTCCGAAAGCTCAGAATGCCCATGATACAACCCACAAACCATTTGGAGCTTAAGAAGAAGGAAGACTAAAGTGTGGATGCTTCAATCCTGCATTAAATGTAGAACAAATTAATCACAGTAGGAGATGGAAGGAAGGACTTGAGAGTGAGAAAAAAGGAGGATAAGAAAAGCTGGAACAAGATTAGGTATTGGAAGGGACAGGAGATAAGAGAGGTACAGGAAATTGAATAGAAATATGTAGAGGTGAGGGAAGGGGAACAGGTATAACCACTAGAAAGTCCTACCCAGACTCCAGGGAAAATAGAGGCTCCCAGGACCCAAGGGTATACTTTAACCAAAATACCCAACAAAGGGGAGGTGCAACCTGTAGATACACACAGCCACCATTTGAGGGATGTGACCAACCATGCATCTTAAAATTTTTAACCCAGAAATGTTCCTGTCCAAAGGAAAACCTTGGGAAAAATATGGAATAGAGACTGAAGGAAAGGTCATCTAGAAATTACCCAAAAAAGTGATCCATCCCATCTGCAATCAGGAAACCTCCATCCAATTATTGATAACAGCAAGAAGCACTTGTGAACTGGAGCCTGGTATGCCTATTTCCTGAAAGGTTCTACTATCACCTAACCAATATAGATGCAGAAACTCAAAGCCAGCCATTGCACTGAGCCTGGGAGCCCCAGTGAAAGAGCTAGGGGAAGGACCAAAGGGAATTGTAACACTATATGAATAACAATAACAACCAGCTGGACCACCCAGAGCTCCCAGAGACTAAACCACTAACCAAAGAGGAACTAACATGGAAGAAGCCATGGCTCGAGATACATATGTAGCAGAGGATGGCCTTATCTAACATAAATGGGAGGGGATGCTCTTGGTCCTTTGGAGGCATGAGGCCTCAGCATAGGAGTTGCTAGAGCAGTGAGGCAGGAGTGGGTTTGTGGGTGGAGGAGCACTCTCACAGAGGCAAAGGGGAGGGAGAAGAGGGGCAGAGGATGGGGGTTTGTGGAGAGGTAAACAAGAAGGGGGTATAATTTGAAAATAAACAAATAAAACGATAAATAACAAATTTTAATCATTTAAATATTGTCTTTAAACCTAGACAAGTCAAGTAGAATTCATTATTTCAAGATCTCACAGTCTGTGTATAATGGTTGGCTGTGTATCTCTGTATTTGTTCTCAGCTATTGCAGCAGGATGCTACTCTGATAATGGCTGAGGAAGAGAGTTATCTATAATTATAGCCAAATGTTGTTAGCAATCATTTTATTGATACATTCCTTGAGCAGAACAATCATATCATGTTCATCAAGGTGTGTGTATTATGTAGTCTCAGGTTATCAGCCACCCAAACAGTATCAAGTATGCGTTCCATCTCATGGAGTGTTCTTTAAATCCAACCACAAATTGTTTGATCATTTCCACAGTTTTCTGCCACTATTGCACCAGAGTATTATGCATGACTTATGTTACTACTGTAGATCAAATTATTTTTTTAGCTGGCTTGGTGCTTACATTTCTCTTTTGGTAATAAGGAGAGCATATTTGATAGCAGGCAGAGCACCTTTTAAAACCACGAACATTAGTCAAAACAGTTGAAGACTCTATATAAGTACCAGGTTGACTTCTCCGGGGTCAATGTATTGTGTAGGTGTTACCTTCAACAATAGTACTTTACCATTAGTTTGTGGTGAGCATGCAGTAGACTTGATAATAGCCTAAGTTGTTTGGGGATCTCCAAGGGGCCCCTTAGACTAATGATTTTAACCATTTCCTGCCACAGGATGTTTCATTTGGTGGCAAGCAACGCTTACTTTGGCCTTTGTCAACATTGATCTCTTTTTCTCTGGTGATTATATTTAGATTTCTTTAATTTATGTCTATATTTATAGAAAGATTATGCTGTCGTAAGCTTCCAAATAACCTCTGCTATGACCTTTAGTTTTAGATGTTCTTCTCTGTTTACTCTCCCTTTTCTCTCCCTTTCTTTGATTAATTCTCCTCTTTCCATTATTTCATTCATTCATCACTGTCTTTATTTATGTTTTGTCCCCTAGGGATATCATTTCTTTCCCACAAAACCACTATTATATACCTAACCTCTGGGAAGCCTGCTTAACAACGACTTAATAGCTAATAGTCATGTAAAAGAGCATAGATACCATAATTGCCTTTCTGTTCTGGTTTACCTCACTTAGAATGGGTTTGATTGTTTTGCTTTGTTTTGTTTCTTTTTTCAACTGTATCAATTTCTCTGTGATTTTTCAACTGTATTAATTCTCTGTGATTTTTTTAACAACTGAGTAATATTCCATTGTGTGAATATACCACATCTTGCTTATGCATTCTTCAATTGATGGTCCTCTAGGCTAATTCTGATTTTTGACTATTATTAATACTGTCATCAGTGTTCAGGGAATCTGCAAAAGAGGAAGCAGAAAGATTTTAAGAGCAAATGAATACTGAAGGCAAGATAAAAGCCCTTCCACACAAAACTCTCAGAGACTGTAGCAGCATTTACAGCATGCACAGCACCTACACAGGTCAATGGCAAATTGGGTCTGAGGGATGAGAAAATTGGCGACACAAGTAACACATATTTTATTTCTAATTGATAATGCCTTGCAAAGAAAGAATTAGTTTTCTTCAATGGTGTCTCACTGAGTATATGAAGTTAAGGGCGGTCCCACTGCCTAACAGCAGATGGCCAGTACATGAGAAAATCAGTAATAGTTTTGGAGGTTTCTGTTTTTTCTCTCCTCAGAATGCTTTATCTAAGCAATTTGTTTAATTTACAGGCCTTTTGCTAATATACCATAGTTTGCAATTTTGTATTTTACAATATTCTTATTATTATGAATGTGTCTGTCTGTTTATATGTATATCTTCTGCTTTTTTATATTTATTTTAACTTATTTTTGTTTATATTTCATTTAGTTTTTAAAAACTGTGACAGATGCATTTTCACATTTTTGTTTATTATTATTATTATTATTATTATTATTATGATTAAATATATTTTACAGTTCAGTCTTTACTCACCTCCCAGTCTGCACGCTGACAGTTCCTCATCCCATTCACTCAGCCTTCATCTCCAAGAGGATGTCCCACCCCACCCCCCCAGCCTCACCCCACCAAACTTCCCTTGTCCCTGGTGCCTCAAGTCTCACAAGAGTTACATGTATCTTCTCTCGCTGAGGACAAATAACGCAGTCCTCTGCTGTATATGTACCTTTGGCCTCAGACCAGCTCATGTATGCTGCCAGGTTGGTGGCTTTGTGTCTGAGAGAACTCAGGAATCAGGGTTATTGAAAACAGCTGGTCTTCCTATAGAAGACCTTCTTCTTAATCCAGCTTTTAAATGCTTAGTTATTTTCTAATGGAAAAGATAAAGAATTGGTGTAGATTTGGGTGGATATAGAGATGGAGATGTGGGAGGATTTGCGGGAGGTGAACCATGACTAGAATATGCTGTATAAAATATCTATCTTTAGCTACAAAACGAAAAGGCCAAATAGGAGGAACAACAATATGGACCAACAAGTACCCCCAGAGCTCCCAGGGACTAAAGCACCAACCAAAAAGTACACATTCGGGAACCCATGACTCCAGATACATATGTAGCAGAGGATGGCTTTTTTGACATCAACGAGAGGAGAGGCCATTCATTTGTCCTGTGAAAGCTTGATGTCTCGTTGTAGGGGAATACCTGGAAAGGAATGTGGCAGTGGTGGGTTGGTTAGCAGGGGATCGGGGGTTTTTGAAGAGGTAACAAGGAACGAGGATAAGACTTGAAATGTAAATAAAGCAAATATCTAATAAAAATATAATATAATATAATATAATATAATATAATATAATACTAATATTATTTGTGAAATTACCTCATTATGGAAGATAATAGGTCTTAAATTCCAATTAGAGTTTCAGAAAATTACTAGCATTTTAGTTTTCATGGAAGATGAAAAAATTTTTTTCAACTTTACTAGACTCAAGCTAGAATTATCTAAAGAGCAGAGATGTCAGGAAATGGTGATCATCTCAATATAAGCTGAAAAAGCATTTGACAAAATTCAACACCATGTCATGGTAAATGTCTTGGAAAGATGAGAAATTCATGGTCCATAAGTAAACATAATAAGAGCAATATGTAGCAAGCTAGTAGCTAGAATCAAACTAAATGAAGAGAAACTTGAAGCAACATCACTAAAAGTCAGGGACTAGACAAGGCTGCCCACTTTCTTGATTCCTATTCAGTATAGTTCTAGAAGTATTAACCAGAGCAATACTACAGCAAAAGGAGTCCAAAGGGATACAAATTGGAAAGGGAGTAGTCAAAGTATCACTCTTTGCAGATGGTATGATTGTATACTTAAGTGACCCAAACAATCCTACCAGAGAATTCCTACAGCTGATAAACTACTTTAGCAATGTGGCAGGATATAAAATTAACTCAAACAAATCAGTAGCCTTCCTGTACTCAAAGAATAAATAAGCTGAGAACGAAATTAGGAAAATGACACCCTTCACAGTAGGCAAAAATAATATAAAACACTTTGGTGTGACATTAACCAAGAAAGTGAAAGATATGTTTAACAAGAACTTCAAGTCTCTAAAGAAAGAAATCCAAAATCTCTGAAGATGAAAAGATCTCCCATTCTCATGGATTGGCAGGATTAATATAGTAAAAATAGCCACTTTATCAAAAAGCAATCTACAGATTCAATGCAATCTGCCATGAAAATCCCAACTCAATTCATTAGAGAGTTAGAAAGAGCACTTTGCAAATTCATTTGGAATGACAAAAAGTCAGGATAGCAAAAACTATTCTCAACAACTAAAGCACCTCTGGGGAATTAACATCCCTGACCTCAAGCTGTACTACAGAGCAATAGTGATTACAAACTGCATGGTATTGGTACAGTGACAGGCAGGTAGATCAATGGTATAAATTGAAAATCCAGAAATGAACCCACACACCTATGGTCAATTGATCTTTGACAAAGAAGCTAAAACCATCAAGTGGAAAAAACACACCATTTTAAACAAATGCTTGAAATGGTTACTGGCAGTCAACATGTAGAATAACACAAATCAATCCATTCTTTTCTCCCTGTACAAAGTTCAAATATAAGTGGATCAAGAACCTCCACATAAAACCAGATATACTGAAGCTAATAGAAGAGAAAGTGGGAAGAGCCTCATACACATGGGCACAGGGGAAAATTTCCTGTACAGAACACCAATGAATTGTGTTCTAAAATAAAAAATAGATAAATGGGACCTTATAAAATTACAAAGTTTCTGTAAGGCAAAGGACACTGTCAAAAGGACAAAATAGCAACCTACAAATTGGGAAAAGATCTTCACCAACCCTCCATCTGACAGAGGGCTAATATCCAATATATACAAAGAACTCAAGAAGTTAGACTCCAGAGAACCAAATAACCCTATTAAAAATGGAGTACAGAGCTAAACAAAGAATCCTCAACTAAGGAATACCTGATGGCTGAGAAACACCTAAAGAAATGTTCAACATCCTTAATCATCAGGGAAATGCAAATCAAAACAACACAGAGATTTCACCTTATACCAGTCAGAATGGCCAACATCAAAAACTAAGGAGACAGCAAATGCTGGAAAGGATGTGGAGAAAGAACACTTGTCCATTGCTGGTGGCATTGAAAAATGGTAAAATCACTCTGGAAATCAGTTTGGTGGTTGTGATAGTTTGTATATGATTGGCCAAGGAAGTGACCCTATTAGGAGGTGTGGCCTTGTTGGAGTAGGTGTGCCCCTGTGGGTGTGGGCTTAAGACCCTGACACTGGCTGCCTGGAAGTCAGTCTTCCACTAGTAGCCTTCAGATGAAGATGTAGAACTCTCAGCTCCTTCTAAACCATGCCTGCCTGGATGCTGCCACATTTCTGCCTTGATGACAATGAGCTGAACCTCTGAGCCTGTAAGCCACCTCAATTAAATATTGTCTTTTATAAAACTTTCATTGGTCATGGTGTCTGTTCACAACAGTAAAACAATGATTTATCAGAAAATTACACATAGTACTACCTGAGGACCCAGCTATACCACTCTTGGGCATATACCCAGAAGATGCTCCAACCTGAAATAAGGACACATGTTCCACTATGCTCATAGAAGCCTTATTTATAATAACCAGAAGCTGGAAAGAACTCAGATGTCCCTCAACAGAGAAATGGATACAGAAAATGTGGTACATTTACACAATGGAGTACTTCTCAGCTATTAAAAACAATGACTTCTTGAAATTATTAGGCAAATGAATGAAACTAGAAAATATTATCCTGAGTGAGGTAACCCAATCACAAAAGAACATACAGGGTATGCACTTGCTGATAAGTGGATATTACCCCAAAAGCTCAGAATACCCAAGATACAACTCACAGACAACATGAAGATCAAGATGAAGGAAGACCAAAGTATGGATTATTTTGATCTTTATTGGAAAGTAAATCAAAACACCCATGGCTCACAACCAATAGAATGAACATAGGGTCCCCAATGGAGCAGCTAGACAGAGGACCCAAGGTACTGAAGAGGTTTGCAGCCCTGCAAGAGGAACAATAATATGTACCAACCTGTAGCCTCAGATCTCCCAGGGACTAAACTATCAAGCAAAGAGTACACATGGAATGACCCATGGCTCCCACTACGTATGTAGCAGAAGTTGACCATTTCAGACATTGGTGAGAGAAGAGGCCATTGGTCCTGTGAAGGCTCAATTCTCAGAATAGGGTAATGCAAGTCAGGAAATTGGGGGATCGTGAGAAGGGGCAGGGAGGATGGGATAGGGGAATTTCAGAGGGGTACACGAAAAGGGGATACATTTGAAATGTAAATAAACCAATATAATAATAATAATAATAATAATAATAATAATAATAATAATAATGAAAACGTGTGTTGGAGTAATCACAGGAGAATAAAATAATAAAAATAAAATAATGGGGTACAGAGCTAAACAAAGAATTCTAAAATGAGGAATATTGAATGTCTGAGAACCACCTTAAGGAATGTTCAACATTCTTCATAATCAGGGAAATGCAAATAAAAGACCCTAAGATTGCACATCACACCAATCAGAGTGGATAAGATCAAAAACTCAGGAAAGAGCAGATGTTGTTGAGGATGTGGAGAAAGGAACACCCCTCCATTGCTAGTGGGATTGCAAACTGGTACAACCACTCTGGAAATCAGTCTGGGGGTTCCTTAGAAAACTGGACATAGTATTAACTGAGGACCCAACTATACCACTCTTAGGCCTATATCCAAAAGATCTTCTGACATATAACAAGGGCATATATTCCACTATGTTCAAAGAAGCCTTATTTATAATAGCCATAAGTTGGAAAGAACCCAGATGTCCCTCAACAGAGAAATGGATACAGAAAATGTGGTACATTTACACAATGGAGTACTACTCAGCTATTAAAAACAATGAGTTCATGAAATTATTAAGCAAATGGATGAAACTAGAAAGTATCATTCAGAGTGAGGTAACCCAGTCACAAAAGAACAGAAATGGCATATACTCATTGATAAGTGGATACTAACACTAAAGCTTGGAAAATCCAACACAAAATTCACTGACCACATGAAGATCAAGAAGAAGTAAGACCAAAATATAGATGTTTTAGTTCTTCTTAGACAAAAAAAATACTCACTGTAGGAAGTACCAAGACAAAGTTTGGAATAGAGACTGAAGAAGGCCATTGAGAGACTGACCCACCTGGGATCCATCCTATAACACAGTTACCAAGCCCAGATATTTTTATGGATGCCAAAAGTGCTTGCTTATAGGAGCTTGATATAGCTGTCTCCTGAGTGGCTCTGCCAGAGACTGACAAGTACAGAGGTGAATGTTTGTAGCCAACCATTGGACTGAGCATGGGGTCCCCAGTGGATGAGTTAGAGAAAAGAGTGAAGGAGCTGAAGGGGTTTGCAACCCATAGGAACATCAATAGTACCAGCCAATCAAATGCCCCAGAGCTCCCAGGGACTAAACCACCAACCAAAGAGTACACATGGATGGAAACATGGCTCCAGTTGCATATGTAGCAGAGGAGGCCATTGTTGGGCAACATTGGGAGGAGAGGCCCTTGGTCCTGTGAAGGCTCAACACCCTAGTGTAGGAAAATCACAGGACAGGGAAGCAGGTGAGTGGGTGGGTTAAACCCTCATAGAAGCAGAAGGACAGGGCATGAGATAGATGGTTTTTGGAGGGAAACCAAATAAGGGGATAACATTTGAAATGTAAATAAAGAAATTATCCAGTTTAAAAAAAAAAGGAAAAAAATTCCTGTGGGTTGAATCTCAGGATCTTTTATATTTGCATTTCTGTGATGACTAAGGATGTTGCACATTTCTTTTTGTCTTATATACATTCTTTTTTCCCTTCTTTTTATTAATTATTTTATTTGTTAACAATTCGAATGTCATTCTCCTTCCCAGTTGCCCCTCTACTGGCCACCTTTCCTTCATTCTCTCTACCTCTACGAGGGTACTTCCACCATTCACCCACAAACTCCTACTTCCACAAGACCTAATTCATCCCTTCCCACTGAGGCCAGACAAAGCACTCCTCTATCACACACTTAGGGGAAGCCACAGATTGGCCCCTGTATGTTCTTTGGTTGGTAGATTAATTACTAGGAGCTCTGAAGGGCGTGGTTATTTGATACTCTTTTTCTTCCTATGGGGTTGCAATTCCCTTCAGCTCCTTCAGTTCTTCCCCTAACTCTTAGGGGTCCCTTGCTTAGTTTAATGGCTGACTGTGAGTATATGATTCTGTCTTAGGTGCTGGCAGAGCCTCTCAGAAGATAGCTATGCCAGGCTTCTGTCTGCAAGTACATTGCATCAGCAGTAATAGAGTAGTGGTTTGGTGCCTGTGCTTGGAATGATATGAAGTCTGTGCAGTTTCTAGATTGACTTTCCTTCAGTCACCATTTCAAAAAGGATACCTGCATTTCCTTTAGACAAGAACAATTCTGAGTGAAAATTTATGAGGTCAGGAATGAAATGCAGATACCTAAGCATAATCAAAGAAATATACAGCAAGCCAATATCCAACAGCACATTGAATAGAGAGAAACTTAAAGCAATTCTACTAAAATCATGAGCAAGCCAAGGCTTCTCACTCTCTCCTTATCTATTCAACATAATACTTGAAGTTGTGGCCAGAGCAATAAGGCAAGTAAAGGAGATCAAGGAGTTACACCTTGGAAAAAAGAAGGCGAAGTATCACTATTTGTGGACAATATGGTGTACATAAACAATGACAAAAATTCTACCAACAAATTCCTACAACTGATAATCTACTTAAGCAAAGTGGCTGGTTAGAAAATTTACTCAAAAAATCAATAGCCCTAATTTAAATAAATGATACTTGAGCCAAGAAAGAAATTATGGTAAATAACACCCTTCAAAATAATGACAAATAATATAAAATATCTTGGTGTAACTCTAACCATGCAAGTACAAGATGTATTTGACAAAAACTTGAAGTTCCTGTAAGAAAGAAATTGAAGAAGATATCAAAAGAGTGTAGGATTCCCCATGTTCATAGATAAGTAGGATTGTCATAGTGAAAATGCCATTTTTCCAAAAGCAATTTACAGATTCAATCCAATTCCCATCAAAATTCCAACATAATTTCTTAAACAGCAATTCTCAGCTATTGCAAAAAACCTAGGTAATTAAAACAATCCTGGACAACAAAAGAACTTCATGGTAGCTGTTTATAGCAGCCTTTTTGGTAATAGACAAAAGAGGAAGCAACCTATTATGTCCATCCCTCAACTGAAGAATGGATGAAGAAAATGGTGTTCAGCTACACAATGTAATATTATTCAGTTATGAAAAACCAAGACATCATGAATTTTGCAGGAATACGGATATAACTTGAGAATATCATGCTGAGTGTGATAACTCCATCCCAAAAGGACATTCATGGAATATATTCACTTATAGGTGGATATTAGCCATAAGGTAAAGGATATTCATGCTACACTCTACAGACTCAAAGATGCTAAACAGTAAGGGAAGTGCAAGCAAGAATGGGTAAATTTCACTTAGAAGGGGAAGTAAAAATAGTCGTAATAGGCAGATGGAGAGAAGATAGTGGAAGGGAGAGGGTATGAGGTAAAAAACGGGTGGGGGATCTGATGATCAGGTAAGAGGAGGAACAAGTGGGATGGCCAGATGGCCCTAATCATGAATAGATATCTGCGACTGACAGGGATGGGAAAGTAATGGGGAAACCTCCAGGGTGAGAGAGAGTCCTGAGTTAAGGACAGTGCCTAAGAATCAATGAGAGGACTTTAGCTGTGACTCTCAGAATTGAGGATAAGGAACCTGAAGAGGCTATCCTCTATAGTCAGGCAGGAACTCCAGTGGAACAATAGGGACATCAACCATCCGCAAAATATTTGCTGCGAAAGTTATCCTATCTACAAGAAATGTTGGGACAGGGGATAGAGCAGAGACTGAGGGAATTACCAACAATAACTGGCTCATCATGAGACCCACTCTATGGGCAAGCACCAATCTTGACACTAATAATGATACTCTGCCATTCATGCAGTCAAGGGTCTAGCATAGTTGTCCTCCGAGACTCTACTGAGCAGTTTACTGAAACAGTACAGATACCCACAGACAGTGGATGGAGCTTGGTGCTTTTATGGAAGAAAAGTGGGAAAGGCCCAGAAGGAGACAGAAATTCCACAGGAAGATCAAAAGTGTCAGGTAACCTAGAACTTTGGGGCTTCCAGAGACTGAGCATACAGGGACTGGACATAGGACACCCTGACACATGTACCATATGTGCATCTTGGTTTTCATGTGGGTCCGGAACACCTGAAGTGTAGTTTATCCCACAAGCTTTTGCCTGTCCCTGGGATATTCTTCTAGCTCTGCTGTCTTCTCTGGCCTGAGTGGGAGACAATGCAGCAAGCCCCATAGAGACATGATGTGCCAGTTTAGAAGGATAGCCAAAGGAGTGGGGGAAGTCATCTGCTCAGAGAAGAAGTGTCACAGAATGGGGGGCAGAAGGATTATGGGAGGGACTTGTGGTGAGGGGGCACTGAGTAGGACATAAGGTGAATAAATAATAAAAAAAGAACTTTACTGAATGCAACTCAGATATTTCTTAAGCGATCATTGATGTGAGAAGGCCTAGCCCAAAGGGTGGTAACATACTGGACAGATTTTTCTTGGCTGTGTGCTGGCTATTCATGGTTATCAATTTGGCTACATCTGGAATTAACTAAAGCCCAAGAAGCTGAGAATAATTGTGAAAGATTTTTTTAATGGTTCATTTTGAGCTAAACAGATTTAGCTTAAAGAAAGTTATTTGGAGTCAAAAGACCTTAATTTACTTTAGGCCACACCTGATCACACCCTATATAAAGGTCATAGAATAAGGATGTTCTTTCTTGATTTCTTCCTTTCCCTGCTTGCCTTCATCCTCGGGCACCTGTAGAATGAAACTGTGGGATACTCCTGTCCCAGCTCTCCTTTCTGAAGACACCTTAGATTCCTCCTCTTGTCTGCTTATTAGCAGCATGTTGTGTTTCAAGTGTTATTCTTGTCACTGCGAACATGATGAAAATAGCAGACAAGATTCCTAACTTCCTTTCTTTCTTGCTCCAACCATGACTAACTTTTAGAGTACAGATATCATGTCCTCATTCTCATAATGCTATTTTACAATATTCCTTTGAAATCAACCTGTCTCTATGTGTTCCCATACTTCTGTGTCCAGACATACTCGGACAACATTATGTGATTCATCGAACAACTGTTTATGTACTCATTGTCCTTTCTGCAAACAATGTCTTTTTGTATCACCTTAGAATAAAATCATTCCTTATTAAAAAAAAGTCCAAGGCCTATCAAAAATAAAAATCACCCCTTCATAAAACTTTCTGTAACTTTAAAAGCAAGCCTCTGTTCTCCCTTCCTCACCCTATTTGCTGAGTGTCTTCACTAGAAAATGATTTGTTCTTACTACAAAAGGCTATCAGATATGATTCTGAAGAATGTGATTTGCATTAGTTCATGTGCCCTCACCAAATGTGAGTTGACCTATGTTTAAGTGTTGATACTAATCTTACATACAGATAATGTGCCAGTAAAGAGTTTTTAACATGAAAATGATGATGCATTTCCCCAGGAAAGGTGAACAGAGAATTACTTATCTATTTGTTTGTAGGGGTTTTTTTTTTGTTTTGTTTTGTTTTTCTGAGCCTAAGTCAATTTTTTTTTGCTAAGTCAATTGCCAAATCTAAAGATACAGTGCTACCAGCTAATAAGCATATGTCCTTCTGATGCCTCCATTCAAAGCCAAAAGGACTGTGTAACTAGTCTCTATGCAAGCTCTTGATTTGAAGTATTTTCAGTTTTTAAAAGTGACCATTTTTCTACAAGAACCAGTTTGTTGGTGCATTATTAGCTCTCATGTATGCCAAGGTTTACATAATTGGTATGTTGTGAAACTGTTCCATGTACCCAGATGATTTTCATATAGCAACAGACAATAGTCTCTGATGAAGCTTTCATTCACAATTAATTAGCACAGCAAAAGGTTCAGCTTTGGCTCTGTCCTTTCAGAAGATTGTACTGTGACACAGATTTGCATTCATGCAGCACAGCTGCTTTTCGTGAAAAGAGCATTTGCCCTCACAATAATTTCCAAGCATGTGGAGAATAGTTTAACTCCTAAAGGAGTAAACCATGGTGCAAAGCAGATGGCTTACATATGATATTGACAAATTGTCTCCCATACTTATTATCCTAAATATTACTGCAAACAACTTTCTCTACTGACACTTTGAAAAACATCAGGATAAAAAAAACTTCTAGGGATAATTCTATAAAACCACGTCATAGAATTATTTGAGATGTAAATCATAAATCATTTAGCAGTCCAAGAACATCCTAAGCCAATTTACCAGGCAATTATTTTAATCAATGCCATTAATCCATTCAGTTGGAGGTAAGAATATCTCACAGCAGTTTAGTGAACATTAAAATCTATAATTTTAAAATCTATATGATTTCAATAAAGGTGTGATCCATAGAAATAACTTAAATACGTGAACTTTCTCAAGGCATGACTCATAACTTCCAATGTTTTAAATACAATTGACATTCATCAAACATGTTCTATATTATATTTCTTATTCCCATTAAAATATGAACTTCATATAATTTCACCATACCTTGTAATTTTAAGAAGCACTTAGATACAAGGAAATAATTTCATCATACCATATAATTTTAAGAAACATTTAGATACAAGGAAAATGATGTGTGGGTGTGAAGAGATACTTCTACTAAAAATAAATTAAGATACTTTGGGAGATCTATAATTTTCCTAGGGCTTTCAATAGTAATCATAGGAACATTTTGTGTTCCATCCTAGTCACATGCATCTTCATCCTGCCAGGCAGCCTTTTTCACATATGATAATGTAATTATGCTTTAATGCATTGAGACAATCTTAATATTCAGCATTATTACATTTAAACTTAAGTGCACAATTTTGGTATTTAGAATATTATAATTTATAATTTATAATATTCTATACATATTATACATAGACCTATAGTATAGAAATATGCAAGACTCCATGTACCTTAATGTGGGGTGTATAGAATATGCATAATTTCCCATGTAATGCTATAAAAATTGAGAGCAATAAGGTTATTCCTAAAATCAATAGGATATTGATCAATCTTTCATTGAGAAATAGATAAATATTATTGAGAATTTTAGATGACACATGATTTTCCATCTTGTAAACCTAACACAGTGGTTCTCAACCTTCTTAATGCTGCAATCCTTTAATATAATTTCTTATGTTGTTGTGACTCCAACCATAAAATTATTTTGTTGCCACTTCATAACTGTAATTTTGCCACCTTTGTGAATTATGATGTGAATATCTGATAAGCAGAATGCCTGAAACGCCACCCCCAAAGGGGTTGGGACCCAAAGCTTGAGAACCTCTGGACCTTGAAAATTCTCAACTTGCTTCAAGATGTAACAGGATTTTGTCTTACTCAACATGCATGATGTTTACTCTATGTGCATCCTGTTGGAACATCATGTCAAACTACTGAGGAAAGTTGATGGCTTGGTGAAGTTAGCAGTAGGAACTGAATACATAAGGGTTTACTCTTGTGAGTCACCAAAGGAAAATCTGAAGATATCATTCATATTTGGATGCAGGACATATGCTTTGATAAAAGTGACCTGTTTGAATATGCTTGGCCCATGGGACATGGCACTCCTAGGAAGTCTCAATTTGTTTGAGCAGGTGTGGCCTTGGCAGAAGTGTGTCCTTGTGTAAATAGACTTTGAGCATTCCCAGTGCTCAAGATTCACTCAGTGCAGAAGAGTCAATCCTTTCCTGGATGCCTTCAGATCAAGTTGTAGAACACTCAGCTCCTTCTCCAGCACCTTGTCTGCCTGGATGCTGTCATGTTTCCCACCATGATGAAAATGGACTAAACCTCTGAAACCATGAGCTAGTCCAAATTAAATGCTGTCCTTTATAAAAGGTGCCTTGGCCATGGTGTCTCTTCACAACAATGAAACACTAAGACACTGGTTTTGTTTTTGTTTTTGTTTTGTGACAGGATTCCTTATAAAACCTATCTCTTCAGAAATCCTCATGGCTATCTGAACTTACAGTCCTTGTTTCACATCATAATGTCAATATAATTTCTCCAGTCACTCTTCTGCGTGTCTGTATGACTGTAGCAGTAATGAAAAGTCCTGCCACTCTTGCTCATCAATGGAAGTCATTTTCTCTCATATTGATCCCTCCTTTGTTTCCAAGGTCAGATAAAAGTCAGGAAACAACCCTTGTTGCTACTTTCTATGTGGTTGTTATACAACATTGAAAATCTGACTTCCATTACTAATCATTCTGATTAAATAATCATTCATTTGATTTGAGTTTTACTGTAGCCCTGAAAGATTCCAAGGATGGATCATGTTTGAAAAGAAGGTCTGCTTCAATGACAATTAAAGAAGGCCGGGATCTGGCTGGAACTACAAGGTCCCTTGCTCAACTGAGCGAAGATCGGAAGTGGACTCGCATTAACCAAGTGCTGAAACCTGCATTTTCTCACTGTGTTGAAGTCTCAGCCTAATTTCAAATTAACAGCCAGATATGTTTTGAAAATATTTGTCTGACACATTATTTAAAATCTGCTGCCACAATATGGTGAGATATTATTTTATGCTGAACATAGTTTCTTGCTATCCAAAATATTTTGAATAAAAAGGATACTCAATCTGTTAAGAGAATACATAATAAAGTTAAGCTGTAGAAGTAGAGCAATGTGTTGGGAGAAAATTACTATTTAAAGGACCCCATGTTTTGATGGAGTAAGTGGTATCTTTCACACCAATCCATTCTTAGGACCAAAGGAAAATTAGGGGAAATTAATCTCTGTATTCACCTTCACTGAAGCAAAACATTTGTGACAGCTAATGGTCTGTATGAATGATAGCATAATAAAAAACTAACAAATGTAAATCTAAGTAAACATTTGTAGTAAAACAAAGTGCTCCTTTTATATGTTCTTTTGGACATATTGTATACATCATCTGGTAACGATCTTACTGGATGTGTTCAACATAACTTGAAAATATGATCTCATGAAAACTATTAAATATAAGGATAAATTATAGTATAGAATATTACATCCATAGATGGATAAATGTGGATATCATATGTTCAAGGCCAATATATTTATATATAATTTTATAATATGAATTCTGTGTTGATTACTACTGATAATTTTACAACATAAATTCTAACATTAGATCTATTCGATTAGATATTTGAAGATATAAAACCAATAGCTATGGATCTTCTACTTAAATGTGCACAGGCAGATGAATTTGAGTATTGCTGTGAATATAAAATTATAACACTTTCAAACTTATTCTTCTCTCAACATTTGTCTACCTACTAGTGTAAAAATGTTGTCAAACAGCATAAGCTTAATTCTAGAACTGATGGCTTAAGCAGATTAAAATAATATAAAATTAAAGGTAACAGAAAACTCCATTTACTCAGAATTTTCTGAGAGATTACAAACTTGTACTTACATGCTACCTCAGATTCTTATATCTTCTGTATATTGTCTAATAAAATAATGCAGACTGAATGTTTGAAGTGAGAATTCATTTCTCGTAGTTGTAGAGAGTCAAATTCCAAGTTTAGAGTGGATATAAAGAGGTTCTTCCAACCCTGTAAATATCACATACTACCTTTATGCTGCACCTTCATAGATGTGAAAGCAGGAGGTATGTCCTAGTTTTAGTGTGTGCTTATAAATGTCACACTCCCTAGATGAGGAGCATATTCTTTTAACTTATCTATAACTAGTAATTACTCAAAGACTACTCCAAACATCACTCATCATATTTAGTTCTTCAAATATGAATAATGGAATTCCAGGAATTTTCAATCCATAATATACTTACTAATATTTTGGAACATTTTATTATATTTTAATAACAGCTTAGATACACAATAAATTATTTTGAAGATTTGTTCTGAAAAATATAATATGTATCTAATAATTTGGACTTCAGATTTGAATGAAGAAATGGCAGGCAGGTATAATTACATACCATTTTACTTATTCCATAATTTGTATTTCTTCTGTTGTGAATAAAAATGATAAATGCCAGCAAAGGTTTCTGCTGCCATGTACTCTGGTTCTGGAAGACAAGATGCTAGTAAAACTGTAAAGAAAACAAATGGCATATTCTAAGATATATGACCCAACTTTGTACTTAGATATTGGGGATGAAAATTTCAGAGAACCAACAACTGAAACTTGAAACAGAGTTTTTAGAGAGAGAGATGTCTCATCTTTGCAGAGAAAGCCAAATGCATGGAGGGTGTATGTAACTTAATTTTATTATAACACTAACTTGAAATTCTTTTTTTTTAAAGTTTGCTACATTGTTTTTTATGTGATATATTCTTTATTTGCATTTCAAATGATTTCCCCCTTCCTGGCTCCTGCTCCTTCTGTTGAGGGACATCTAGGATATTTACAGTTTCTCCCTAGTATGAATAAAGCTGCAGTGAACAGTATTGAGTAAGTGCTCTTATGGTATAGTGGGCCATTTCTTTAGTATATGCCCCAGAATGTTATAGTTGTGTCCTGGAGTAGGACTATCCCCACTTTTCTGAGAAACTGAAAAATTGATTTCCAGAGTGATTGTAAAAGTTCTCACTAGCACCAGAAATGGAGGAGTATTTCCCTTTTTCCATAACCTCATTAGCATGTGCTATCATTTGAGGTTTTATTGTTGTTGTTATTGTTACTAGCTGAAGTGATCATTTATTATCTTTAAAATAATTGCTCTCAACAGTGCAGCTGGAAGCTGCATGCCCCGCGGTTCTCCCAGGCCCCTACCCTGAAGGTCTCCATTTTGCGCCCAAGTTACCAGGAGAGAGGTGCAGGTAACCAGACCTAATCGGGGCCTGCCATTGCTCCTGCAGGAAACTGGCAGGCTTGGGCCAGGAGCCAGAGTCAGGGCAGATTGGCAGATCATCTCCACAGCGAGGCTGGGAGCTGCTTCCCCAGCAGTTCTCCCAGGCCCCTACAACGATGGTCTCCAACTTGTCGCTAGGTCACTAGTAGAGAGGGCCAGAGACGCAGACTTAATTTGTTACTACCATCACTCAGGTAGAATTCTGCCAGGCTCTTGACAGTGGCCCAGCAGGTCATCTCCACAGCCACCAGTCCTTGTACCAACTCGGTTGGGAACTGACTACTCTGACGTCCACTTAGCACTACTCAGTGGTCTCCATCTTGCCGCCTGGTCATCAGTAGAGAACCAACAGGCAGGCCCAGCCTCACGGGAGGTTCAAACACCAGCCAGTGACAAGGTCAACTAACGCCAGAGAAAACCAGATGGCAAAAGGCAAATATAGGAATGGTGCTAACAGAAATCAAGGCAGCATGGCAGCATCTGAACCCAGTTCACCTACAACAAGAAGTCCTGGTTACCCCAACACACCAGAAAAAGATTTGGATCTAAAAATCGCTGGTCAGGATGCTGATAGCTTAAAACATGGATAAATCTCTTAAAGAAATACAGGAGAAAATGGATCAAAAGGTAGAGGCCCTTACAAGGCAAATGCAAAAAACACTTAAAGAAATCCAGGAGAATATGGATCAAAAATAAAAGCCAATAAGGAGGAAACACAAAAATCACTTAAAGAAACACAAGAGAACGTGGGCCAACAAGTAGAAGTTATAAAAGAGGAAACACAAAAATCCCTTAAAGAATTACATGAAAACACAAACAAGGAAACGAAAGATCTGAGCAAAACCATCCAGGATCTAAAAACAGAAGTAGAAACAACTAAGAAATCACAAAGGGAGACAACTTTGGAGATAGAATACCTTGGGAAGAAATCAGGAGGCATAGATGCAAATATCAACAATAGAATACAAGAAATAGAAGAAAGAATCTCAGATGCTGAAGATACCATAGGAACCATGGACTCAACAGTCAAAGAAAATGCAAAATGCAAAATGCTTGTAATCCAAAACATCCAGGAAATCCAACACACCATGAGAAGACCAAACCTAAGAATTATAGATATAGATGAGAGTGAAGAGTTACAATTTAAAGGGCCAGCAAATATCTTCTACAAAATTATGGAAGAAAACTTCCCCAAACTAAAGAGAGAGATACCCATGAATATACAAGAAGCCTACAGAACTCTAAACAGACTGGACCAGAACAGAAATACATCCCGTCACATAATAATCAAAACTCCAAATGTACTAAACAACGAAAGAATATTAAGGGCAGTAACAGAAAAAAGCCAAGTACCATATTAAGGAAGACCTATGAGAATTACACCAGACTTCTCACCTGAGACCATGAAAGCTAGAAGATCCTGGGCAGATATCATGCAGACTCTAAGAGAACACAAATTTCAGCCAAAACTACTATACCCTGCAAAACTCTCAATCGCCATAGATGGAGAAACCAAAGTATTCCATGACAAAACCAAATTTGAATATCTTTCCATAAACCCATCCCTACAAAAAATAGGGGGAAAACACCAACACAAGGATGGAAATTACACCCACGAAGAAGCAAGATAGAAACCTCCTCTCATCAAATCCAAAAGAAGATAACCTCTCAAATATAAAAAATAATTTCAAAAATGTCGGGAGGTAATAATTACTATTCCTTAATATCTCTTAACATCAATGGACTCAATGTCCCAATGAAAAGACATAGACTAACAGACTGGATAAGGAAAAAGGAACCTACATTTTGATGAATACAGGAAACACATCTCAGTGTTAAAGACAAACACTGCCTTAGAGTAAAAGGCTGGAAGACAATTTTACATGCAAATGGTCTCAGGAAACAAGCTGGAGTAGCCATTCTAATATCAGATAAAATTGACTTTCAAACTAAAATCATCAAAAAGAGACCAGGAAGGTCACTTCTTGCTTGTCAAAGGGAAAATCCACCAAGAAGAACTCTCAATACTGAACATCTATGCTCCAAATGCAAGGGCACCCTCATTCGTAAAAGAAACTTTACTAAGCTTAAAGCACACATTGCACCTAATACAATAATTGTTGGCGACTTCAACACCCCACTCTCCTCAATGGACTAATAAGGAAAGCAGAAACTAAATAGGGACACAGTGAAATTAATTGAAACTTTGGACCAATTCGACTTAACATATATATATATATATATATATATATATATATATATATATATATAACATTTTATCCTAAAGCAAAAGAATATACATTTTTCTCAGCACCACATGGTACCTTCTCCAAAATCAATCATTTTGGAGATTGGTCACAAGACAGATGTCAACAAATACAAGAAGATCGAACTACTCCCATGCCTCCTATCAGATCACTATGGAGTAAGAGTTGTTTTCAATAGCAACAAAAATTACAGAGAGACTACATACCCATGGAAACTGAACAATACTCTACACAACGACAACTTAGTCAAGGAAGAAATAAAGAAAGAAATCAAAGACTTTTTAGAATTTAATGAAAATGAAGGTACAACCTACCCAAATCTATGGGACACAATGAAAGTAGTGCTAAGAGGAAAATCATAGCCCTGAGTTCCTCCGAGAAGAAACTGGAGAGAGCATACACTAGCAGCTTAATAGCACACCTGAAAGCCCTGGAACAAAAAGAAGCTAATTCACCCAGGAGGAGTAGAAGACAGGATATCATCAAACTAAGGGCCAAAATCAATCAAATAGAAACAAAGAGAACCATACATAGAATCAACGAAAGCAAGAACTGGTTCTTTGAGAAAATCAACAAGATATATAAACCCTTAGCTAGACTAACCAAAGGGCACAGAGACAGTATCCAAATTAACAAAATTAGAAATGAAAAGGCGGATATAACAAAAGAAATTGAGGAAATTCAAAAAATCATCAGATCCTACTACAAAAGCCTATACTCAACACAACTGGAGAATCTAGAGGTAATGGACAATTTCCTAGACAGATACCAAATACCAAAATTAAATCAGGATCAATTAGATCAGCTAAACAGCCCCATAACCCTGAGAGAAATAGAAGGGGTTATAGAAAGTCTCCCAACCAAAAAAAAGTACAGGACCAGACGGTTTTAGTGCAGAATTCTACCAGACATTCAAAGAAGACCTAACACCAATACTCTTCAAAATATTCCACAAAATAGAAACAGAAGGAACACTACCCAACTTGTTCTACGAAGCCACAATTACCCTGATACCAAAACCACACAAAGATCCTACAAAAAAAGAGAACTACAAGCCAATTTCTCTTATGAATATTGATACAAAAATACTAAATAATATTCTTGCCAACCGAATCTAATAACACATCAAAACAATCATTCACCATGATCAAGTAGGCTTCATTCCAGGGATGCAGGGATGGTTCAATATATGGAAATCCATCAATGTAATCCACTACATTAACAAACTAAAAGAAAAAAAACCACATGGTCATCTCATTAGATGCTGACAAAGCATTTGACAAAATTCAGCATCCTTTCATGCTAAAAGCCTTTGAAAGAACAGGAATTCAAGGCCCGTACCTAAATATAGTAAAAGAAATATACAGCAAACCAGTAACCAACATCAAAATAAATGGAGAGAAACTTGAAGCAATCCCACTAAAATCAGGGACTAGACAAGGCTGCCCTCTCTCTCCATATCTTTTCAATATAGTACTTGACATTCTAGCGAGAGCAATTAGACAACATAAGGAAGTCAAAATGATACAAATTGGAAAGGAAGAAGTCAAACTATCACTATTTGCAGATGACATGATAGTATACTTAAGCAACCCAAAAAACTCCACCAGAGAACTCCTAAAGCTGATAAACAACTTCAGCAAAATAGCTGGTTATAAAATCAACTCAAGCAAATCAGTAGCCTTCCTGTACTCAAAGGACAAGCAGGCTGAGAAAGAATTTAAGGAAATAACACCCTTCACAACAGCCACAAACAATATAAAGTATCTTGGCATGACTGTAACCAAACAAGTGAAAGATCTGTATGACAGGAACTTCAAGACCTTGAAGAAAGAAATCGAAGAAGACCTCAGGAAATGGAAAAATATTTCATGCTCTTGGATTGGGAGGATCAATATAGTAAAAATGGCCATGTTGCCAAAAGCAATCTACAGATTCAATGCAATCCCCATCAAAATCCCAAATGAATTCTTCATACATCTAGAAAGAGCAATTCTCAAATTCATGTGGAATAACAAAAAAACCCAGGACAGCTAAAAGTATTCTCAACAATAAAAGGACTTCTGGGGGAATCAATATCCCTGACCTCAAGCAATACTACACAGCAATTGTGTTAAAAACTGCATGGTATTGGTACAGCAACAGGCAAGTACATCAATAGAATTGAAGACCCAGAAATGAACCAACAGACTTATAGTCGCTTGATCTTTGATAAAGGAGCTACAACCATCCTGTGGAAAAAAGATAGCCTTTTCAACAAATGGTGCTGGCTCAACTGGAGGTCAACATGCAGAAGAATGTGAATTGACCCACTCTTATCTCCTTGTAATAAGATCAACTCCAAGTGGATCAAGGACCTCCACATCAAATCAGACACACTGAACCTAATAGAAAAGAAACTGGGAAAGACCCTGGAGGACATGGGCACAGGGGAAAAGTTTCTGAACAGAACACCAATAGCTTATGCTCTAAGATCAAGAATAGACAATTGGGACCTCATAAAATTACAAAGTTTCTGTAAGCCAAAGGACACTGTCAGAAGGACAAAACAGCCTTCAACAAATTGGGAAAATAACCCTATCAAAATCCCAAATAACCCTATCAAAAATGTGGTGCAGAGCTAAAGAAAGAATTTTCATCAGAAGAAATTCAGATGACAGAGAAACACCTTAAGAGATGTTCAACATCATTAGTCATCAGGGAAATGAAAATCAAAACAACCCTGAGATTCCACCTCACACCAGTCAGAATGGCTAAGATTAAAAACTCAAGAGACAACAGGTGCTGGCGAGGATGTGGAGAAAGAGGAATACTCCTACACTTTGATGGGATTGCAAGATGGTACAACTGCTCTGGAAATCAGTCTGGTGGTTCCTCAGAAAATTGGGCATGACACTTCCAGAGGACGCTGTCATACCACTCCCAGGCATATACCCAGAGGATACCCCTGCATACAATAAAGACACATGCTCCACTATGTTCATAGCAGCCTTATTTATAATAGGCAGAAGTTGGAAGGAGCCCAGATGTCCTTCAAAGGACGAATGGATACAGAAAATGTGGTATATTTATACAATGGAATACTACTCAGCAATTAAAAATAATGAATTCATGTAATTTGTAGGCAAATGGTTGGATCTGGAAAATATCATCCTAAGTGAGTTAACCCAATCACATAAGAATACACATGAATTGCAATCACTGATAAGTGGATATTAATGAGCCCAGAAGCTCTGAATACTCAAGACACAATTAGCAAGTCAGAAGATTCCCAAGAAGGAAGGAGAGGACCCTGGTTCTGAAAGGACTGAATCCAGTTTTGTAGGAGAGTACCAGAACAGAACAGAGAATTGGTTGGGTGGTGATTGGGGATAGGTGGTGTGTGTGTGTGGGGGAAAGAGGACATATGGGACATATGGTGAGGGGGGAACTGGGAAAGGGGAAAGCCTTCGGAATGTAAACAAAAAATATAAAAAATAAAAAAATGCTATTAGATATTTGCTTTATTTACATTTCAAGTTTTATCTATGTCCTCATTTCCCCTCTAAAAACCCCCTATCCGTCCTCCCTCCCCCTGCTCACCAACACCCCCTCCCACTTTTCTGACCTGACATTCCCCTACAATGGGACATCAAAAGGAACAATGGCCTCTCCTCTCATTGATGTCTGAAAAAGCCATCCTCTGCTCCATATGTAGCTGGGTGCCTCAATGTCTATTCTTTGGTTGGTGGCTTAGTCCCTCGGAGGTCTAGGGGTACTGGTTGGTACATATTTTTGTTCCTCCTATGGGCCTGGAAATCTTTCTGCTCCTTGGGTCCTTTCTCTAGCTCCTCCACTGGGGACCCTATGCTCAGTCCATTGGTTGGTGTTGCTGCCAGCAGCTACAAATGAACAGGATACCTGGAAAAGAACCCTGGGGATGCATGGGAATGAGGGCACGGGTGACATTTGCAGGTTGAGGCCGAATCAGGAAACTGCAGGCCTGGTAGGTCCACAGAAACTCCAGATGCAGGCTAGCAGTGGCTCTCACGTGAAAACAGGAAGCTATATTGCTCTATTAAGAACAAAGGCTGAGAACTGATGATTATAGCAGAGATTTGAAAGTCCAGCTCAAATGCTGAGGGAGGGGAACATGTTAGCTGTGAGGCATGGGTATTTTGATCCCTGTTCTAAGAATAACCAATGTATCCACACTTTGGTCTTCCTTCTTCTTCAGCTTCATATGGTCTGTGAATAACATCTTAGTTATTCTGAGCTTTTGGGCTAATATCCACATTTTAGTGAGTGCATACCATGTGTTTTTAATCTTAGCCAATTAGACTAGTATAAAAAAGAATCTTGAAACATTTTAACTTGGGTTTCCCTGATGAATAAGGACATTGAATATTTGTTTAAGACATTCACAGTCGTTACAGATGCCATTGTTGGGAATTCTCTGTATCCCTCTGCATCCCAATTTTTAATTATTTGGGTCATGTGTATATAGTTTACTAAGTTCTTTATATATTTTGGATGTTAGTTTTTGTTGCATATAGGGTTGGTGAAGATACTGTCCCATTCTGTAGGTTGTCATTTTGCTCTATTGATAGTGTCCTTATCCTTTTAAAAGATTATCAGTATCATGAGGTTCCATTTATTAGTAGTTGATCTTAGTACCTGAGCTATTGGTGTTCTGCTCAGGAATTTGTCCCTTGTTAATGAGTTCAGGGCAGTTCTCCACCTTCTCTGTTATTAGATTTAGTGTATCAGATTTTACTTCAAGGACTTTGATCCACTTGGACTGTTTTGTGAAGGGTGATAAACATGGATCTATTTGCATTCTTCTATATTGTTGGAAGCAGGCACCCACATTACTAGCATCTCACAGGTGCCTCTGCGTCACGTATGCACATTGACTGAGCACCATTCCTCACAGGCTGCACAAACTGGCTAAATGATTACTCACCGGAACCCCATACCAGAACTAGCTAATTGACTTTCACCCAACATTCCTCACCCTTGCATTCCAAGCATGTTTCACCTGACCACTCCAGTTCTACCACTTTTCCCCATTCATCCCCTTACTGTTTATAGCCCCTGGTCCTTGCTACAATAAACCAGACCTCGACAGCAGTTCTGCCTGGTCTCGCCTCTTTGTCCTGCCCATTCTTCTTTCAGGCTGGATCCACTCCAGACCCACGAATAACTGAGACCCGCAGGATAGGACACTATATGAAGATATACAGTTATACCAGAAACATTTTTTGAGGATGCTTTTCTTTTACAATTATATGGTATTGGCCTCTTTGTCAAGTGTCCATAGGTGTGAAGGATTATTACTAGGTCTTCCATTCTATTCCATTGAACAACCTGTCTGATTTATGCAAATAACATGAGGTTTCTGTTACTATTTCCCTGGAGTATGACTTGAAATCACTGATGTTTAAACCTCCTGAAGTTATTATAATGTACAGGACAGTTTTAGGTATTGTGGGTATCTGAGTTTCTATATGAAACAGAATTGTTCTTTCAATGTTTGTAAAGAATTGTTAGACTTTTGATGGTAATTGTACTTATCTGTAGATTGGTCAGGTAAGACAGCCATTTTTACTATGTTAACCCAACTTATCTTTGAGCATGTGAGATTTTTTCCATCTTCTGATATTTTCTTCAATTTTTTTCTTCAAAAAGAACTTGAAGTTCTTGTCCTTCATGTCTTTCACTTGCTTCATTAGAGTTATACAAAGATATTTTATATTATTTGGGGGTTTGGTGAAGGGTGTGGTTTCCCTAATTTCTTTCCCAGGCTGTTTATTGTTTATATAAATTTGTACTGAATTTGTAGAGCTAATATTGTACTTTGCTGAAAGTACTTGTCACCTATATGAGTTCTCTATTAGTATTTTAGGGTCACTTATATAATCATTCTATCATACCATTTGCGAATGATTCTTTGACTACTTTTTTTCAATTTCTATCTCATTAATCTACTTTAATTGTTTTATTCTTCTAGCTAAGCTTTCAAGTGCTGTGTTGAATACATAGAGAGACTGTGGCCAACTTTGTTTGGCCCTGATTTTAATGAAATTATTTTCAGTTTTTCTACATTTAATCTGATGTTGGCTATTGGCTTGATATATATTTGTTATTATGTTTAGGTATACAACTTTTATCCCTAGTTTCTCCAAGACTTTTAACATGAATAGGTGTTTGATTTTGTAAAAGCCCTTTTCAGCATCTAATGTGATGATCGTTTTTATCCAATTTGTTTATATAGTGGATTTCATTGATGGACTTTCATATATTGGAGCATCACTGCATCCCTGGGATGTAGCCTACTTGATGATGGTGTGTGATGTTTTTGATGATTTCCTGGATTTGATTTGCAGACAAATGTATGGAACTATAAAAAATGCTAAGTGAGGTAACCCAGACCAGGAAAACATTCATGTTATGCACTCTCTCATAAGTGAACATTATCCATAACCATGCTATTGTCTGCAGAAACAAACCCCAAACTAGGTGATTAGGGGGTGCCTAAAGGATGATGTATTTATCTCACACCAAAGGAGAAACAATAGAGTTATCAGATATGCATAGTGAGAGGAACTGGGTGGGAGATGGGGTGAGAAGGGGCATAGGGATAATGATCATATTTTTGGACATGGGCAGTAAGAGAGGTCTGAAAATGAGGACAGAAATTGGTGTGGTAGATACATTTCTGGGACTAGCTGGAAATCTGGGATAGGAGATTCTACAGGTAGTCTATGGGTGACCTTGCTGAGATCCTATATACAGGTAGCATGGATAATGAAGTGGCTACCTCCTACAGATTAGTAGGACTTCCACTGGAGAGAGAAGGGGTATCAACCCACCCATAAAACACTCAATTCAAATTTTTCCTTGCTTACAAGATGTACAGGAATAAAGATGAAGCTGTGCCAAACGGAATTGCCAATCAAAAACTGACCCAACTTGCAACCCATCCCAAGTGAAGGAGCCAGTCCCTGATTTTATTAATGAAACTCTGCTATGCTTGCAGAAAATTGCCTAGCATACTGTCTTCTGAGAGGCTGCATTTAGCATCAGATTAGAAACAGATGTACAGATCTACAACCCAATATTAGGCAGAGCTCCTTGAGTCTTATTAGAGTGGTTGATAGGATTGGGGGAGTTGGATGGGTGAAGGGAACTACAAAACCTAGTCTAGTAATGTAAGGAGATGGTAGGACTAGACGTGCCAGAGAAAGGCCATACCCTATGGGGGCTTACCCTCCTCTGAGGTTGCAGGAGGGATAATGAGGGGAGGATTTGTAAGGGTAGGACTTGGAGGAAAGGAGGTAGTGGAACTTCAATCAGGAAGTAAAGTGAATTAAAAATAAATTAATGAAAGAGAAATTCTTAATGATTGCCTTTTTGAGTTTGCATTTATTAGAAAAATCCAAAGGGAAAAATGAAGCATTTACACCAGAAATACACATTAAAAAAAATAAAAACATGCACATTGTTCCTTGTTCCCTAATTTGCACATAGCATTCAAACTGATGCGTGAAAATCACATTCTACTGAAACCAAGATGAATGTGAAATCAATTATACTCAGAGTGTACAAGATAACTGTGTAACCTTGGCACTTACATTCTGTCCAATAAAGACCCTGTTTTTGTCCCTTCCCCCACTTCATTTGAGCTAGGTGGTTCAGCCTCTGCTCTGTTCAATCCTCAGCCCGTGAATTTCCTGGCCTTTGTTCTATATAGAACAACCCACCCTCACCTGGAAGCTGCCAAAGCATTCTGGAGCCAACCACCTGATGAGATCCAGAGCCAGCAAGATCCCAAGACCTCACCTCAAGCCTAAGGGGAGGGAATCTTCCAGACTATATATTGCTTAACATTTATTAAAATTAGGGTCTTGAAAGGCAATGTCTCCTTGACCCAATTATTTTTGCACCACTCCCCATCCATCCCATAAGTTTCTCTTGCAGAACCAGTCTGGAGTAGCTGCAGAAAGGTACAGAACTCAACATGTTTTAAATGTAGAAATCCGTGCTTTTTCCAAGGAACATAATCTACCCAGGAACCAAACACCATTGGGTCCATATGCTTCTTTTATAGACCATATATTTAACATTAATTTCTTATTTCTATAATTTATTTTTCTATTCACTTTGTATCCCAATAACAGCCCCTTACCCCTTCACTTCCCAGTCCCTTTTCCACAAATCCCTCCCTAATTATACCCTCCTTTTCCTAAGAGAAGTAGAACCCTCCCTTGGGTGTGGCCCCATGCTGGGACATAAAGTTCTAGCTGGACTAAGCACTTTCCCACTATAGCCCAACAAGGCAGTTCAGGGAGAAGAAGGATCCAATTCCAGGCAACAGAATCAGAGACAGCCTGCACTATAATTGTTAGAGACTGACATGAAAACGAAGCTGTACATCTGCTACACATTTGTAAAGGGCCTATGTCCAACCCCTTCATGCTTTTGGTTGGTTGGTCAGTCTCTGTGAGGGCCCATGGGCCTAGGTGAGTTGACTCCACGGATTATCTTGTGGTGTCCATTTGAAAGTGATATAGACAAAGTGTAGGGACATTATACTTACTATTCTTTTTAGTCCTTCACTTTTTCTTTAGAAAAAGTTACAACATGGGCACAATATGTTAAATGTGCATATCAAGGGTGGAAATATAAACAACAGTGATGTGTTTTGAAAGATCCTGCCTTGAAATTTTATTTACCCCCAGAAAATCCTGCTTTAGAAGGCCAAAGTGCCACCATTTTGTAACTCTGTAACTCCTATCATCCCTGACCTCTATTCCAGGAACTAGCTAACTGCAAAGGTTATTCTGTGGAATGCAGTAAATCCATCTTGTGGAATAATCAGAGCCACTAAGAAGAAACCATACTCATGGGCCACTGATTGGAGAGCTGATCTCTGGAGAGGACAGGTCTCTCACTCCCCCATTTCGTGGGAGTCTCCCCATTTCTAGGGAATGCAGTTAATCCATCTTGCATAATGCAGTTAATACATCTTGTGGAATGCAGTTAATACATCTTGCTGAATGCAGTTACACCCGGTCCCCAGGAATGCATTGCCTCATGATCTACCGTGCACCTTCCCTATCTGACTCCCCCAACCCCTCCCCCTTCTGTGATTTTTTTTTCCTTTGGTTTCAAATACCCTTTTCGCTGGACACAAGGGATCGATCTCTGACCCTGCATGGTTATGAGTCGATCCCAGTGCACTGGACCCCCAATAAAGGCCTCGTGTGCTTTGCAGCAAGATGGTCTTTGGATGATCCTTTGGGCGTCTCTTTATCCCGAGACTTGAGTGTGGGGTTTCCCCATTTAGTGGGGGTCTCCCCATTTCGACGGTCTTACATTTTCACTATATTTCTGTTGCTCTGGTAAGAATAAATGAAGTAATTTTGGACTAGGTTGAAAATGCTTATTTTTGATGTTTGCATTCTCTTCTGTAAAACTGACACTGTACAATGAAACAATGAATAATAAAACACTAGAAACTTTCAATTTTAGATATTCTTCATTTCATAATATTAAATACAAAGCAAAATCAATTTGACATTTCCAAAGAAAGAAAAAAGTAGATTAACAGATTTATCTTCCAGTGCTCTTGTATTTAGAGCCAGTTGCTCTAAATTTTGTTTTGAAATAGGCTCTACAAATAATGTACATAAGTACAATTGCCAGATTGGGGACAGAGAAAACAAGACAAGGGAAGAAGAGGCAAAAGAGTTGACATAGGTGACACACAACGAGTGCTCTTTGACTTTGAGAAGCTATAGCCGAGTGGATGTTGCATGAACATCTTACCAAGATTTCTAGGTCAATCCAGAGGAAATGTGAAAATATAAGCAGTCAAAAGTGGGGAAACATACACAAAGCAGATCTGTACATGGACTGTTCTATAAATTAAAAGGTTTTATACTGTGACTCATTGATCTTGCTTCTCCTTGTAACAACTTCTCACCTAACTATAATGGTGTACTACACCAGCTTTCTCATGCCACATGTTCACAATCAGAAAAACCATCCTGTAAGACACTGAAAGAGCAGATTACATCAAGTGCTAAGGCAGCTATACTGTAATGAGTGCACATAAATTAATCTTAGTAATGGATTTTATTTGGATTAAATTTAAAAAGTAAATACTAAAGTTTAAAAGCTGAACTAGGATATAATGTTATAAACTAAGTTAGAGAGTACAAGGTAACTACTTACCATGCAGTTAGAACAGATGGCATAAAGTGAGTTTTCTAAGCAAAGGTTTAGGTTTCTAATTTTGGTAACCACATATTAATACAAGTTTAGAGGCAGTTGACAAGCACAAAAATTGTGCATGCCATTTTAAACACATTAAAGTTAAGGTTTTTAAAAAAGAAGAATTTAAAAGTGGTTATTAAAATAAGTTTTTATAGGTAATTCAGTAACTTCGTAGAGATGTGATTAAAACATGAAGATTGCATTTCTTCAGAAGATGGTGTCTCAGACTTGAAGCCACACAAGAGAGTAAGATACCAATTCCAAGCTACATTGTACTTCAAGAGACCTATCAAAGAATTTTATATATAAAAACATTAATAAAATATATATTAACATGTTTTATATCAATAATTACTGGGGATAGTCCCACAATGTAATACAAATTGTATAGTATAGAATTCTAAATATCTGGATCAAATCTAGTTCAGTTAACATGTTCCCATGCAAGTAACTTCTCTGCTTTAGGTACAAACTTTTAGTTTTTATATTAATTATGACAGAGCTGCTATTTGAAACAATTTAAAGTATTATCTCCTTTAATATTAATTATTGATTTAGAGATCAGTTCAAAAATTATGAAAATCCAAATGGATTAAGCAACATAAACTTTATAAATATAAAGTTTTCTGTAGGTCAAACATTTATCAAATGGCAGTGTAGTGAAAAAGTCTGATTCTTGCATTTGATATTCCTAGCTTACAGTTCTGTTCTAACTTTTATTCAACAAAACACTCCTGATAAAGAATAAGACACCATTTTCAATGCCTGACAATGACCATGGAAAATAGATTTTAAGATCCAAGTAATAGTCTTTCACTAATGTGTGTGGGTGTGTCAATGAGTTGCATAATTTGTTCCAGAAACCCTACATAATATTCAGATTTAATTTGTCTAAATTCATCCAACAATTATTCTCATTCAAACTCATTTTATGGACCACATTTGAACAAAGAGGTGATTTTTTAATGATGTCATTCAAACATTCATTTAACCTCAAACATATTATATATATGTACTATATATAATATGTATCGCGTATATGTACTGTGTATCACACATAGCTTTAAACCTGTCATTAATTTATGTTTCAAAAGTTCTTTTATAACTAGAGGCTGAGGATAATTTAACAAATTGTTTTAAATAATTGTGTACATAAAATCAAAGTTGCAGAGTATAGAATTTCTCAAGTGTGTCATTATATCATCCACTTTCAAAACATTTGGATTTTGTATTATTTTGAAAGAGATTTTCACATTACCTAAACTTAATCAGTAATATTCATTATTAAGATATGGGAGTGAAGTAGAGGTGGGTAGGCAGGTAGGGGTACCACCCTCTCAGAGGTGGTGGGAGAATGGAGTAAAGAACTCAAGGAGGGGGGACTTGGAAGGGTGGAAACTTTTGGAATGTAAATAAATAAAATAGTTTAATGAAGAAGAAGGCACTAGCATGTGTTTAAGTTAATTTTGAGTGTTTTGATGAGTATGACCACTTGACATTAATGTCAAAATTATATGTATATATTTCCTTTGTTTAAAAATGTCTCAAAAAAAGCCATACAGCTTAGTATTTGCCAAGGATATGTGAAACTCAAACTTCAATTCCAATTCCATCAGAAAATCAAGTAAACTAATAAAAAAATACATATCTTTCTTATATATATTGTTTTCACTGATTTTTATGATGTACTATGGCTATAATTAAATTAGAAGCATAATTCATGGACAATATTAAACATTAAGATTTTTCGGAAAATATTTTTCAGAAGTATGAATTTTCACTAAAGTATGTGAAACAACATTCAAAACTTGACAATTTGAAATCAGTCTAGACTTTTAAAAATTATGTTTCCAAATATTTGAGAAAATTGAGACAACTCAAAGAATATGGTAATGATGTTCAATCATGATGCAGATTTGCTGCTAGGATATTTAAGAACACTTAAACATCAATATTATGCAATTACACCAACTATCAAACATCAGTTTCCAAAGGAGAGCCTCACCCATATGCTCACTATGAAACACACCATGAAACAATATTCACCAAAAGTCCTCATACACGCAACAACTTATGTGAATAATGAAAATGAGTTAAGTGAAATAACATATTTCAAAATACAATATAGTATATTTAAATATTTCAAGAATTGTAAAGGAATAGAGATAAAAGATAAATTAGTGCCTGGACACATGCTGGAACAAAAGGAAGCAAACTGAGATTTCTTAAAAGATCTTTAGCTGGGCAGTCGTGGCGCACACCTTTAATTCCAGCACTTGGGAGGCAGAGGCGAGCAGATTTCTGAGTTCGACGCCAGCCTGGACTACAGAGTGAGTTCCAGGACAGCCAGGGCTATACAGAGAAATCCTGTCTTGTAAACAAACAAAAAAAAGATCTTTAATATATTACAAAACATAACATGATTGTACATATTTGGGAATGAAACAAAAATAATTGGATTGCACAATGCAAATGAATAATCTACCCACCATCCAAAGTAGACCTTAAACTTGTTAACAATGAATAAAATCTAAATAAAATTTAAAATATCCAACATAAACTTCTGTATTGTTATCGAAGTACTTAAAATGAATCAAGTAATTTGCATAGTCATAACAATACAAACTACTGAAGATCCACTGACAACATCCTCTTCTTAATTTCAGGTGTCATTGGTTGAGTGTAAAAGACTTCCCCAAAGGCTCATGTGTTGAAGGCTGGTGCCACTCTTTGGAGACGGGGCAGGGAATCAGAACTTTGGAATGAACAAAATGGATATTTTATTTATTTGTCAGAGCATCGAAAGTCTATCACACTTTGATATATATTTCAAATACTTTATTTTGGGAAACAATCACAGCTGCTTCAGTCTGGATCCACTAACCATTCAGTGACCTGATGGCTCTTCTTCTCCTAGGATGAATTCTCAATACCAGAAACTTTTTCAGATCTCCCAGTTATTAAACAAACACTTTGAAGTATACCAGAGTTTACTGGAATGAATCCAGAAATAGACATTTTATCTAACTTGTGCTTGAAAATGGAGAACTGTACTGGAGATTTGTAGTGTTTTTGTTTGTTTGTTTGTTTGTTTGTTTGTTTGTTTCTAGACACCATTTCTTATGAAGCGTCCTTTAATGTTATCATGTGAACACAGTAACTCTCAGGGCACACAGAGAGAAGCAGAGTCAGAAAAAATCAGAGTAACAAGATAAGATTGATTCCTCATATCAGAATCAGTATGCTTCTCCAGTTGCCTTAGAGACAGATTCCTTTAGATATTCATCCAGTGTAAACTTAATTTTTGTTTACATTCAGCTAAAAGCAAGAATTGCACTGTACATTGTTGCTGACCTATGGCTATTCTCTATCATTAACCTCAGATTCTGTTCGGCTTAATAGTATAATGTTTTGGACAAATTGTTCTTCTTGCACTGCCCCAGTCTGTACTACATCTTTTCCAGTTGCACAATTCCTCATTTACCTGGTGAAAAGTCACTTCCTTGGAAAAGCTTTAAAAGTCCTATGTTGAACATTTGAACACTTTCCCTAATATCACACTACATATAAATGGATACTTTGATAACTTCCCTTTTATCATTTTTTTTTCAAATATGCTCCCCCTACCAATAGAGTGACCATAGAAACCAAAGCAAAAACAAGATCATTTTTATAGATCAATGCTGTTTCTAGCTCAGTGCATAGTAATTTGTAATAGCCAAGAAATAATTTCCTGGATGAGTAAATCAATAACTATAAGTAAAGCCAACATAATTGAAATAGTTTTTACTTGAGGGTACTACTTGAATTAAGCAAGAGATAACATTATCAGAAAATAAAGGGTAGTAAAATCTGTTACATTTGTTCAAGTTATATAACTGTATACTAGAGTTTTCTGAACTGCTGAAAATGAATAGTTTTAATGTTTTGTTCTCATAAGAACCTAAGGAAACCTTCCCAAAGCTTAGTTCTTTCATGAACTGACAATAAGGAAGAAGACTATAAAATTCTCTACAAAAAAAAGAACCTATTTAATGGACATCAATATTGTTTTCCAATAGATTGCAGATCTTGGCTCACAGTTTCTGAGCATACAATGCATGATATGAGGAGACACCTTCTAGATCATTGCATGCAGAGAACTTTAAGAGATTAGAAAGGCATAATAGATCCAGCTGGACAAGCTTAGACCCAGGTGGATTTTTTTAAAGTTAATGAATAGTGGCAACTCCTGAGTTAACTGAAACTGATTCTGAAATCCTGAATTGGTCTGCAGATGGAGGTGACTGTATACAGCATCTGAAGCTTGGTACTAAAGCCCAAGGCACACAGACTTTAGAACTGAAGAACTACATACAGCTGTGACTGATTAGCCATGGAATGGTCTGTGGCAACCATGGAGGGGTCTTAAACTCTTCTTTCAGCAGTTCTTAAACTATGGAAAGATAAAGGGAAATATACATTAAAATAAGTAGAAAGAGATACACTAAAAGTAGCAAAATAAAATATTTTCGATAATCTATTGAGTAAAAATACTTTTATAATGTTAATCAAATTAATAATCCCCTTTGTAATAATATTCACATTTGTTTATAGTATGGTTCATTATAAAGGAAGATATGAAAAATCTACTTAAATAAATTTGTCGCAAAGAAACAAAGTTTAATTTTCATATACTTTAGAACAGTGACTTTCTTTCTGATTGTATCCAATACATATTATGAAAGTAATGCTGTTCAAGAGGGGGAAATCTAATCTGAATTATTTGTCTATTTTGGAGTAATATATGTCATATATTATACTAAACATTTCTATATTAATACAGATGAAATAAAGTTAACATTTTCATCACTTTCAAATCTTTATTTTTATTTTTATTTTAAACTCCAGAATTTATTCCCCTCCCTGTCCACCCTGTCTGTTCAACTTCCCATACCTCCTTCCTGCCCCCTGTTTCCACAAAGATGTCCTCACCCCCAACCCCCACCCCACTAGACCTCTATACTCCCTGGGGCCTCCAGTCTCTTCAGGGTTAGGTACATCTTTTCTGACTAAACCAGACCAGGCAGTCAACTGCTGTATATGTGTTGGGTGCCTCATATCAGTGGTGTATGTTGGCTGGTTGGTGGTCCAGTATCTGAGAGATCATGGAGGTCCAGGTTAATTGGCACTGCTAGTCCTCCTAAAGGGTCATTCTTCTCCTCAGCTTCTTCCAGCTTTCCCTTAATTCAACCACAGGGGTCAACAGCTTCTGTCCATTGGTTGGGTACAAAGATCTGCATCTGACTCTTTCAGCTGCTTGTTGGTTCTTTCAGAGGGCAGAAATTTAAATTCCTGTAACAGGAATTTGAAATGCCTGTACTTATAAATATACAGAAATACACCATGTGAATACCTCAGAATACAGTTGGCATATTATTGCCTACCAGGTTTATTTGACTTACTATCTCATTTTGGAATCTCATCATAAATTTTATAAATTCAGGGCTGGAGAGATGGCTCAGGATTTAAAAGCACTGGCTACTCTTCCAGAGGACTTGGGTTCAATTCCCAGCACCCAAAAAGCAGCATACCACTGTGGAACTCTAGTTCTGCACTTTCATATAGACATACAGGTAGGTCAAACACCAATGCACATGACATAAAAGTAAATAAATGATATTTTTAAATTATAAATTTGACACCCCAAAGTATGCACTTCTTTATTTATGGATTATATCATTTTCATGAAAGTACATAGCATAAACCAATTTAATAAAATATATATATAAGATGAATATTTTTAATTAGAGTTTTGGCTTGCTTGAATCAGCATATTCAGCTTCTTTTTTAATTCTTTTACTTATCTTATTATATATTATCCCCAACCAGTGTTTTCCCTCCCTAATCTCCAACTTTCTCTTCTCCAGCTCCTACCCATTCTCTTCTCTTCCATTTCTCTTCAGAAAAGTCAGAGCTTCCAAGCATTACCAACCAAACATGACATATCAGGTTGCAATAAGATTAGGCACCTCTCCTCACATTAAGTCAACCCAGTAGGAGAAAAAAATGTTCCTAAAGCAGATAAAAGATAAACCCTGCTTCCATTGTTAGAAGTCCTAAAAGACTTATATAGTCTCTCTCTCTCTCTCTCTCTCTCTCTCTATATATATATATATATATATATATATATATATATATATACACATACATACATACATACATACATACATACATAGTTTAAATCAGTTACATGCTGACTTCCTGATTGTTGATTTAGATTTTGTGAGTCCAGGCAAGTTGATGATGTGAGTTTTCTTGTGGTGTCCCTTACCGCATTGTCTCTTAAAATACTTCCTCCCTCTGTGGTACAGGATTTCCTGAGCTCTGACTATTGTTTGTCTGTGGGTCTCCATGTCTGTTTCCATCAGTTGGTGAATGAAGCCTCTCTGATGACAATTAGACTAGGCATCAATTTCTGAGTATAGCAGAATATCATTACAAAATACTGACCTTTTAAAATATTACATTGAATTCTAAATGAATGCTTTATTTCCATAGTCCAGGTCAGAGAAATATAAAGTATAAGCAAAATTTGCCAAAAATTCTATTTGTGGATATAAATATTTCATCATCAATATTATGCAAGTTCTTACAATAATAATGCAAAATCGTTCTCAAGATTGCAAAATAACTTTTAGACTAAACTAGAATACAAAAATATATCTCACATACTTATTATTTAACACCCTATTCTGAACTATATTGCAAAAATATATTTATTATATATTTCAACTAAATGGAGAGGATGGAATTGATTAGACAACTCCTGAACGGTAGGTGAATTAGTAGGGCTTTAATATGTTACACATTCTTCCTGTTTAACGGAAGTCATACTCTGCTTGTGGTAGGGGATAATTTTATTCTTCACACTTCAAAAATTTGGGTTTATTTAAGTTTTAAAAGAAATTCAAAGCACATGGTGTAAAATTATAGCTACTTTTAAGAGCATTTTAAAGGTGCTAGGAAAATTCCTTCATGCTTAAAATATACTGTAGTATTCAAGGCAGGCTCACAATTTGGAAAAGTCAAGTTTGGGAAAGTCCATTTTCACCACCATTGATTTTCACTGACTGTTTTCACCTCATCGATTTTGATGTTGATTGAGTCATGTTCATCTGATTGGTGAGTATTTGGGAGCTTGTTCATTTTTGATGGGTTAATTTGCCTAGGGTCACTGATCCATTTCCTTGTGTCTGAGCTCCTGTTTTATAACACAATCTCAGGCTACATGTTAAGACACTTAAAGAAGAATTTAAGGGAACACACAATAATTTCCTATAGAATTTATTCAATTCCAAATTATTTGTATTTGCATTTAGGAAGAAATTTGACTCATTATGATCAAATACATTGTAATGTTATATTTTAATGCACATATATGTGGTTCTTTTTATAATATATGTAATAAGCAGGGAACTGTGGGAAAGGGGTTCTTAAAAATCTATAATTTACAAAATTTAAAAAATCTGATTGACCTATAAAGTCAACAGAAAGAATGTTCTGAAACCATGTACTAGAAATGACACTGAAATAAATCTCCAATCTGTCTTCCTAACCTACTAAGGAAGTCTGTGCTTTCAATGTGTGTAGTCCATTAGATGAATTATCTCTAAATCTTATTGGTGTGAATATTAATACATGTCTACAGGGTCATGTCTGGCTTATATCTGACACATCTTTTGTGACATGTTTATAAGCGTTGTTCATTAATTTTTATCTTAATTTTTTTCACTCTTCTGGTACTCTAGTTTTAAAACAAACACAAGCTATTTATAATTCTTAGGTGAATCATTCCAGATTTTATACTTTAAATATCTGATGATATTATAGAATATTTTGATCCTTTATTAATTCATCAGAAATATTTATATCTCTACATTTGTTTTGTTTTCTTGTATAAAAATTAAAACTTTATATTTAAAAAGTAACATTTGAAATGAATGTTGAATAAAGAATTTCCTCTTTTTCCTGTATTCCCCAATAAGCTTTAGTCCCAAATAATGTAGATGCTTAATTTTCTTTGTGAAAATATTTCTGAAATCCCTTTTCTAGTTTATACTATTTGCTAAAATGCTGCCAGCTCTGTTGTTAATGCTGTGAGCAAATGTACTACAGCACTGAAAGTACACAGTGGACATCATTGTGATTAGCAATCTAAGGTACTATTTATAATGTAGATCTCAAGTAAAGTCTAAAGTATGAAACAGTAGATTATCCAATATAATATTATTAACTGTTAAATTGAAGAATGATAATAGCTATATTTATTAATGGACTATATCTATAATCTATTAATGTAGAGAAAGAGAAACAGAGAAAGACAACAGGCAATATCATGTGGTTATATGTGATCAGTTGCCAGATAAGAGTATTAGGCTGAGAATTACATTAGAGGTGAGGTCAGTTGTGGCAGTTTGTAAACAGATAATAGGATTACATTAGATTTTTTTAGGGACTGGATCTAACAAAACAGTGAACCCCTTATAAAAAGCTATATAGAGTGATTTGACATACCCTTAAAAGAATAACACTTTGGGAGCAGATCCTATGCTCTTGGCCCCCACCCTCAACCTGAGCACAACCAGGGACAACTTAACTCTTACAAGTTCTGACTTCAACAAGCTAATGTGTTAGTCCCACCACCCCCGCCCTAATACATGGCATAACTGGGACACCCTGGGTGCCCAGAGGACACAAGAACAGCCGCTCTACCTGAGACACATCTTTCTCCTGCTCCCCAACTGCACCCTCCATTAGGAGCAGATCTTGCTTTACTCTCTGGAAGTCTGCCACAGCCAAGCTTACAGATCAGGTACTCCATATGCCCTCCCACAGCAGCAGTCTGACCCAAAGAGGCCCAACACACCCAGGCTCACAGGAGAGACATGTTCCAGTCAGATACAGAAAGAAAAGTTAACATCAGATGGAAAGAGGCAAGTGCAAGAACATAGGCAGCAGAAACCATTGCAACTTGGCAACATCAGAACCCAGGTCTCCAACCACAGCAAGCCCTGAATAACATAACAAGCCTGAGAAGTAAGATTCTGATCTAAAATGAAGACCACAGGGGAATTTAAAGAGGGCATAAAAAACTCCCTTAAAGAAATACAGGAGATTCGGGGTCTGGCCTGAACAGAAAACCAATAGCTTATGCTCTAAGATCAAGAATCGACAAATGGGACCTCATAAAATTACAAAGTTTCTGCAAAGCAAAGGACACTGTCAGAAGGACAAAACGGCAACCAACAAAGTGGGAAAAGATCTTCATCAACTCCACATCCGACAGAGGGCTAATATCGAATATATACAAAGAACTCAAGAAGTTAGACCCCAAAGAACCAAATAACCCTATCAAAAAATGGGGCACAGAGCTAAACAAAGAATTTTGACCAAAAGAAATTTGGATGGCCGAGAAACACCTTAAAAGATGTTCAACATCATTAGTCATCAGGGAAATGCAAATCAAAACAACCCTGAGATTCCACCTCACACCAGTCAGAATGGCTAAGATTAAAAACTCAAGAGACAACAAGTGCTGGCAAGGATGTGGAGAAAGAGGAACACTCCTCCACTGTTGGTGGGATTGCAAAATGGTAAAACCGCTCTGGAAATCAGTTTGGCGCTTCCTCAGAAAATTGGGCATGTCACTTCCAGAGGACCCTGGCATACCACTCCTGGGCATATACCCAGAGGATTCCCCTGCATGCAATAAGGACACATGCTCCACTATGTTTATAGCAGCCTTGTTTATAATAGCCAGAAATTGGAAGGAGCCCAAATATCCCTCAAAGGAGGAATGGATACAGAAAATGTGGTATATTTATACAATGGAATACTACTCAGCAATTAAAAATAATGAATTCATGCAATTTGTAGGTAAATGGTTAGACCTGGAAAATATCATCCTGAGTGAATTAACCCAATCAGAAAAGAATGCACATGAAATGCAATCACTGATAAGTGGATATTAATGAGCCCAGAAGCCCTAAATACTCAAGACACAAATAGCAAGTCAAATGATTCCCAAGAAGAAGAAAGGAGAGGACCCTGGGCCTGTAAAGATTGCAGCCAGTTTAGTAAAGAAACTGAGGGGGGAGGGGGAATGATTGGGGAACAGTTGGGGGGGAGAGGAACTATGGGAACTATGGTGGGTGGGAACTGGGAAAGGGGAAAGCCTTTGGAATGTAAACATAGAATATAGAAAATTAAAAAAAATTAAAAAAAAAGAAACAACTTAAAAAAAATAAATACAGGAGAATACAGGGAAACAGGCAAAAGATCTTAATGAGGAAACACATAAATCCCTTAAAGAAATACAGGAAAACACAATGAAAGAAGTAAAGGAAGTGAATAAAACTGTCCAGGATATGAAACTGGAAATAGAAATAATAAGAAAATCACAAAGGGAGACAACCCTGGAGATTAAAAATCTAGGAAACATATCACACATCACAAATACAAGTATTAACAGAATACAAGAGTTAGAAGAGAGAATTTCAGGCATAAAAGATACCACAGAAGACACTGACACAACAGTCAAGGAAAATACAAAGTGCAAGGAAGTAAAAACCAAAAACACAGGAAAATCAGGACACAATGAAGACAAAAATCTAAGAATCATAGGTATAGAAGAAAGTGAATGGTTACTTCACAGAGGTTGATATGTTCCAATTCCAACCATTTGCCTAAGAATTTCATGAATTCATTGTTTTTAATTGCTGAGTAGTATAATTGTACAAATATATTTGTATAAATATTGTATAAATATACCACATTTTCTGCATCCATTCCTCCATTGAGGGACATCTGAGTTCATTCCAGATCCTGGCTATTATAAAAAGGTTGCAATGAACATAGTTGAGCATGTGTCCTTATTGCATGCCAGGGAATCCTCTGGGTATGTGCCCAGGAGTGGTATAACAGGGTCCTCTGGAAGAGTCATGCCCAGATTTCTGAGGAACAGCCAGACTGATTTCCAGAGTGGTTGTACCAGCTTGCAATCCCACTAGCAGTGGAAGAGTGTTCCTCTTTCTCCACATCCTTGCCAACAACTGCTGTCTCCTGACTTTTTAATCTTAGCCATTCTGACTGGTGTGATGTGAAATCTCAGGGTTGTTTTGATTTGCATTTCCTTATTGACTAAGGATGTTGAACATTTCTTAAGGTGCTTCTCAGCCATCCAAATTTCTTCAGGTGGAAATTCTTTGTTTAGCTCTGTACCCAATTTTTAATAGGGTTATTTGGCTTTCCAGAGTCTAACTTCTAAAAGAACACACATGGAATGCAGTCACTGATAAGTGGATATTAGCCCAGAAGCTCTGAATACCCAAGACACAATTTACATATCAAATGATACCAAGAGGAAGGAAGGAGAGGGCCCTGGTCCCAGAAAGGCTTGATGCATCAATGTAGGGGATTACCAGGACAGAGAAGTGGGAGGGGATTGACTGGGGAAAGGGCAGAGGGAAGAGGGCTTATGGGACTTATGGGGCAGGGGCGGGGGGACCCAGAAAGAGGAAATCATTTGGAATGTAAACATAGAATATAGAATTAAAAACAGGTGAATATTTCTCATCCAAAGGGCCAGTAACATCTTCAACAAAATCATAGAAGAAACTTTCCTAATCTAAAGAAAGAGATGCCCATAAACAGAGAATGCTATAAAAATCAAACAAATAGGAACAGAAAAGATCCCTCTTGTCACAAAATAATCAAAACACCAAATGTAAAGAACAAAAAAAGAATATAAAAAGTGGTAAGGGAAAATGGTCAAGTAATATATAACAGCAAAACTATCAGAATTACACCAGATTCCCAACAGAGACTATAAAAGACAAAAGATATTGGGCAGATGTCATGCAGACCCTAAGAGAACACAAATGCCAGCCCAAGCTACTATACCCAGCAAAATGCTTAATTACCATAGATAGAGAAATGAAGATATTACATGTCAAAATCAAATTTAAACTATATTATTTCCCTTACACCAATGCTTTAGAGAATAACAGAAGGACAATTTCAACACAAGGAGGGAAACTACATGCAAGAAAAACAAAGAAATTAAAATTCAAAAGAAGAGAACCCCACAAACATAATTCTACTTCTAACAACAAAGACAACAAGAATTGACAATCATTGGTCTTTAATATCTCTCAACCTCAATGATCTCAATTCCTCAATAGAAAGATACAGGCTAACAGTTTGGATAGGTAAACACAGCCCATCATTTTGTTGCATACAGGAAACATGCCTCAGTAACAAAGACAGATAATGTTCTAAAGTAAAAGGCTAGAAAAATATTTCCAAGCTGATGGTCCCAAGAAACAAGCTACAGTAGCCATTTAAAAATTCAGTAAATTAGACTTTCAATCAAAATTATCACAAAAGATGGGGAAGGACACCACATACTCATCAAAGGAAAAATCCACCAAAATATACTTTTAATTATGCATATCTACCCCCAAATGCAAGGGTTTCCACATTTGTAAAATAAACTTTACTAAAGATGAAGGCACATATTGCATCTTACACAGTATTAGTGGGAGACTAAAACACCCCACTATCATCAATGGACAGATCACAGAAACAGAAACTAAACAGAGACAGAGTAAAACTAACAGAAGTTATGAACCAAATGGATTTAAAAGATATCTACACAACATTTTACCCTAAAACAGAAGAATATACCTTCTTCACAGAACTTCTTGGTACCTTCTCCAATACCAACCACATAATTGGGCACAAAACAAACCTCAACAGATAAAAAAAAAAAGATTGAATTAATCTCATTAAGTCTATGAGATCACCACAGGCTAAAGCTGATCTTCAATAACAACAAAAAACAGAAAACCCTCATATTCATGGAAGCTTAACAACTCTCTACTCAATGATACTTTGGTCAGGAAAGAAATTAAAACTTTTTAGAATTTAATGAAAATGAAGGCACAGCATACACAAACATATGGGACACAGTGAAAGAAGCACTAAGAGGAAAATTCCTAGCTCTGAGTGCCTTCATAAAGAAATTGGAGAGGTCCTACAATAGAAACTTAACAGCACATCTGAAAACTTGAGAACAAAAAGAAGCAAATACAACACCTAGGAGTAGAAAGCAAGAAATAATCAAACTCAGGTCTGAAATCAAAGAACTTGTAACAAAGAGAACTATACAAAGAATAAATAAAACTAAGAGTCGGTTCTATGAGAAAATAAACAAGATAGATAAACCCTGTGGCAAACTAACTAGAAGGCTCAGAGACAGTATCCAAATTAGCAAAATCATAAATGAAAAGGGAGACATAACAACAAAAACTGAAGAAATTCAAAAAATCATCAGATCCTACTACAAAAGCCTATACTCAACAAAACTGGAATATCTGGGAAAAAATGGAAAATTTTCTAGACAGATACCAGGTACCAAAGTTAAATCAGTATCAGATAAACCATACAAATATTCCAATATCCCCTAAAGAAATATAAGCAGCCATTAAAAGTCTCCCAGCCTAAAACAAAAACAAAAAACAAAACAAAACAAAGCAGTAGTTCCAGATGGTTTACTGCAGAATTCTATCAGGCATTCAAAGCAGACCTAATACCAATACCAATACCTCTTCAGAAATCAATCTGCTAGTTCCTCATAAAATTGGAAATTGTTTTAACTGCAAACACAACTATACCACTACTGGGCATATGCCCAAAAATGCTCCAATATATAGCAAGGACATGTGCTCTACTATGTGCATATCAGCCATATTTAAAATAGCCAATAGCTGGAAATAACCCAGATGGTCCTCAATAGAAAAATTGATACAGAAAATATGGTACATTTAGAAAATGGAGTAGTATTTACTCTGTTACTAAAATGATGATGTCATGAATTTTGAAGGTAAATTCATGGAACTAGAAAATATCATCCTGAGTGAGGCAACCTAGACCCAAAAAGACACACATCCTATACTTACATACACTGATAAGCAGATAATTATCCCAAAATCTCAGAATCTACATGATATAACTCACTCATAGATCAAATGAAGTTTAACAGGAAGGAAGACCAAAGAGTAGATGCTTCTATCATTCATAGAAAGGGAAACAATACAATCACAGGAGGTAGAGGGAGGGACAGACCTTGGAGGAAGAGAAGAGAGGATGGGAAAAAAGGGTGAGAGGATCAGTTATGGGAAGAGACAAGACACTAATACAAAGGGTCAGGAAAATGAATAGAAATATGATGAAGTGGGGGGGCAGGAAAACCACCAGAAAGTCCCAGAAGCCAGGGAAGTAAGAGGTTCCCAGGTTCCAACAGAGGGGAGATAAAACCTGAAGAGACAACCTCCAGTAGTTCTACATAGTTTCCAGGTGAGGGATGGGGCCAGCTAACCATCTCAAATTTTTTAACTCAGAATTATTCCCGTTTAAAGGAAAGTTAGGGACAAAAATGGAGCAGAGACTGAGGAAAGGCCATTCACAGATCACACTTCCTTTGAATCCATTACATCTGCAGACACCAAACTCAGACCCTATTGCAGATGCCAAGAAGTACTTCCAGAATAATAGTATGGCAGTCCTCTGAGAGGCTCCACCAGCATTTGACTAACACATATGCAGATACAGCCATCCAATCGACTGAGTTCAGGAACCACAGTGAAAGAGTTAGAGGAAGGAGCTAAAGGGGATTGCAACCCCATAGGAAGAATAACAGTATCAACTAACCTGAACCCCCAGACTCCCAGGAACTAAACCAACAAGGAAAGAGTATACATGTATGGCCCCATGACTCCAGCTACATATATGGAAGAGGGTTATTTTATTTGACATCAATAGGAGGGAAGGCTCTTGGTTCTGTGGAGTCATGTTGCACCAGCATAGGCGTTTGCTAGAGGGGTGAGATGGAAGTGAGTAGGTTGGTAGGGGAGAACCATCTTACAGGCAAAGTGGGGATGGGAATGGTATGTTGCTTTGAGGAAGAGAGGTTGGGAAGGGGTACAATATTTGAAATGTAAATAAGTAAAATAACCAATTAAAAATAAATATTAAATTAAAACAAAACAAAAAATAACCCTCTATAGTCACCACTACTCACAACTCTTCCAGAGGATCCAAACTCAGTTCCCAGGACCATATCAAAGGTTTCTCAAATGCATGCAGCTACAACTTCAGGGCACGAATATCCTATTTTAGTATAGAAAGAATATTACATACCAACTCCATTTATAAACAGACATTATATACATACATAAAAATAAGTGTGATATTTTGTTTTTTTTCATTATGTATTTGTTTTTTAAAATCACTATCATTGTGGTTAAGGAACATGCAACATTGCAGATGATCTGTTAAAAAAACAAAACTAGGTCCCTCTCCCTTCAGCTTTTGCAATCTTGGTTTTTTTGGGTTTTTGTTTTGTTTTGTTTTGTTTTGTTTTGTTTTGTTTTGTTTTGTTTTGTTTTGTTTTGTTCAGGATTTTCTCTTTTTCTGAAATAATATTTCAAAACTCCATTATTTATTATCTTCTAAGCCACAACTCAAACAATTACCATATATCTAAACCTGTATAATATTCATAAAACTACACTTGCTTTTTGAGAAAATTTCTCTTGAAATTATATTTGACTTTGATGATCTATTGTCTCATGGACACATTAAATATTGAAACATTGTTCCATGGTCATTCTTTCTTACATTGTGGTCCATGTTTAATCTTCCTTAGTAGTCTTTCATATGGAACTTAAAATAGAAGTCAACCAAGGTTAATGGTTGTTTCTAGTTTTTGAAATTAATAAGTAATTCTTACAAATTTTCTCTTATAAAATATTAATCATTAATGATCATTATTTTTTCCTGAAATGATCATTTTCAACTTTGTTTTCAGGTCAGCATATTAGCTACCTTCTTTTTTCTTTTTTTCTTTTTTTATTGGTTATTTTATTTACTGAAATTTCAAATGTTATCCCCCTTACCTGTTTCCCCTCCACAAATGCCCTTTTAAATTACATTTTCTTTTCATAGTTTCATGAGTACTGCACTGATATCATATTCACATTCACCTTCTCCACTCTTATTTCTCTCATATCCTACCCATAATTTCTTGAATTTATGACTTCTCCCTCTATATGACTCTGTTACACACAAAATACACACAAATATACTAGTTACTCATATGGACATCCATTTAGAACTGACCATGTGTAAGTAGATAACCTATCAGAGAACTCTTCTCTAGGGAAAGTAACTCTTTTCTAGGGGCATTAACTAATTCCCCAATTGCCCATAGTTTTTCATCTAAACGTGGGCACATTGTCAACACTACCACCCCATTCACATTAGGATACTCAGAGATGCAGTCATCACTCACTGTTGGTATTAAACTTTATGAGTTTAGCTTCCCTGTTATGTCATAGTATCTTCCATTATGTGTTCCGGTCTTACAATATGTCTTACAATATTTCTAAACTCCCAACCAGTATATTCCTTGAGCCTTAGATGTATGTACTGACTATATGGAAGGTATAGAAATTGGGGCTAGGTACCCCACAGCCAGTTGTACTTTTTGTTTGACCGGTTGTGTATTCCAGTAATGCCCTCAATTTTCTGCAAAAAGAAGCTTCTTTGTTGGTGGTAGGATGTGAGAGCTACACTTACTGATGGATGTAAGCATAAATAGTTAGAAACAGGTTTGTAACATTTCAACATGGTTAGATGCTATATGGATTTTAGAAAATAATAATAGTAAATATTTCTTATTATGACTGAGCTCTCCAGCCATGATATTTGGTTAATTATGTAGTGCTATCGATGACTTTTTTTCTATTTCTATAGGCTTAAGTACAATTAGACAGATATTGGTCATGTCCAAGATAATAGACCACTCCATTGAAAATATCTTCCTGGGCCCATCATTAGTCATTTCTGTGGTTAGCAGACATTTTATCCAAGTACGACTAACTTTATTTTGTTTTCTTGCCTTTTTTTTCTTTTCCTATATTTTTTCCTTTGCTTTACCCTTGGCAGTTAATGTAGAGCTTGCTCTCAAGGCAGTGGATTCCACATCAGTTTTCAGCTCAGTTGCTTCAAGTATTGTGTCCAAAATGTGTAATGTTTTAGCAATGGTGAGTTACCTTCAGGCTATGGAGGCAGCCACTGGGAATGGCAATAGACCATTTTATTTCAATGCTACTTGGACTCCTCTGAACAACAATTCAACTTATTTGTAGGGCACTTCTCCTAGTCTTCATTTTCAGAGGAGTTACCTTAATTCATCTGAGCACTGTAACTTCAAGTTCTTTAACTGAGTTTTAATATTTGAAGGTATATGAATCTACAAATTCCTAAAATAATCCTCCAAATATTAATGACCTTTTAATCAGTCATAAAACTCAATCCCTACCCTATGACTCATAATATCAAGTTCTGAAATAGTAAATGACAAGGGCCTCTAATGTCTAATTTACCAAATATCTTACAGGTCCAATATAATAATCCAGAAAGACTAAAACCCTGAATGTTGAAATATTGAAAGGTAGAATCAAGGAATATTTCTATTCCTGTTTTTTTCATTTTTAGTTGTATAACGCTGGTAGAAAGAATGGTTATGATAAAGATATTCATCCAACTTTACAGTAAAAAGGAAAATTTAAGTAAAAATTATGTCATTTGCCTGTATTATCACAGCATACTGTCTATGAAATTTTAAGTATGTTAATAACTTAAAGAAGCATTTCCCTGAAGAAACTAGTAAATATATTGATTTGTTGAAAGTTCATTATTTCAAGGTAGGATAAGAAGATTCATTAGGCTTTGCTATACAGTGATCAACACAATTTGGGGTCTACATATGAGCACATTCATAATAAATTTTTATATACTCAAGATAAGAAGAAAACCTCACCTGAATGTAATCAAAATATTACACTTGATCTTAGCCAAAAGGCTGAGAAGCTATAATGTAATCAAAATATTGCCATCAATAGAATGTGAAAAAAAACCTGTGTCACATAAAAAAAAATGTGAATGCTGAAGCAGAAGTATTTCCCTGAGTTTTAAACCACACTGTCCTGGATGCCACACTACAAAGTTTCAGATGAATATGCACATCAAAATACCTATCTCAGAAAACAAAATAATTATAGAAAGAAAAATTAGGGATAAAATGAAGATGAAAATATTCTCTGAAAGCATACAGTCATACAAAGAAAGAAAGAAAGAAAGAAAGAAAGAAAGAAAGAAAGAAAAAGAAAGGAAGGAAGGAAGGAGAGAAGGAAGGAAGAAACAAAGCAATCATTGCAATAAAATTCTTAAAATTTTAACTGATAAAAACAAGATTCTATCCAGTGTTAAGGTACTAGCTTTGTGAGTCGGTGGTCTTGATGTTAAATAAAGTTTTAAACCTATAGGCACATAAATGTATGTATATGTTGTCCTATACATATGTATAAATATCAATAAATCACCTTAAATTGTAAAAATACTTTGAAAGTATTTTCATGCCGCTATTTTAGTTTGAAAGACATTAAAATTTCATATCAGTATGAATATTTTATATATTCATTGCTTATTGGTTAGTTTTGGTTCTATGAGTGATGGCTATTCTTAATTGTCAAATTTATTACATCTGGAATAAACTACAATACAGATATGAAGAGGACACCAGTGAGACAGCTTTTTTTTACCCTTGGTTTAAAATAGGTAGATCCACTTCTGGTCTGAAACTTTGAGGTAGAAAGTTATATGCCTTTTATCCAGATCTTTAATCCTGGAAGACATGTCTTTACTCTGGGCCACAGTTTGCTGGAAGCCTATATAAGGACATGGAAGATGGAAGCTTTTGAGTTTTGTCTGCTTGCTTTCCCCTTGGTAGGAAGTCCATTCCTCCACCTGCAAGGAACTTCTTTATCATTCTAGCATTTACTTAAAAAAAAAAAAAACAGCTGAGAAATCCAGGTTCATGGACTGAGTAACTTTTGAATCCTTGGACATTCTATTTATAGCCAGCCATTGTTGGATTAGTTGGACCATAGCCTGTAATCCATTCTAGTAAATCACTTCCCTTAAAAAATTATAGATGTATTTTAAAAGTCCTGTTACTCTGGAGAACCCTGAGTAATACCAATTTTTGTAACGAAAGTGGTTGGAGAAGAACAGAACTGGAAGAATGAATCTTTTAAGTATGCAGAATAGTAAAAATTTCTAATTTTTCATCACCTACAAGTACTGAAACCTCTGTAGTTTTCAAAGCCTTTACCAGCAGCTTAGTGTACACTAAAAGTCCATGGTGGTAAAAAAAAAACACAAGGAAATAAATATATTCAATTATTTTGATTTATGATGTGTAGCATCAACATATTTGTTGAGTGAATATATAATTCTTTTGACAGTTTATGGGAAACAAGGTAAATGATGATGGAAATTGGTTGCCCTTAGCTTTTCTGGATAAACAGGTAAATGATAGAAAGGAGCTTCATGATAGAGGACACAACTTCTAACATCTCAGAATATCTGAAGGACAACTATAAGCTTAGTGGTAAAACTGAGGTGCTCCAGATGTGCATAAATGCTCTAAAAATTTCTACTTCTTTTGTGTAAGAGAATTTCTCCAGCAGCCATAGAGATTAAGTTGTGGAAAATCAAACTGAAGATGATATTATAAGTTTGGCTGAATTACAGCAAAAATCCAACTCCCAGACTCAAGGGTTTGGTAGTTAAAGTAAGGGGATTAATTGATAAAGATTAGGATCCTATAATTTAGCATAGGAAAGGGCAGGAGACCCTACTGAAGCCCAGAACCTTGAAACCTCAGATTGTCAAGTTATTATCTCACCTTACATGAAGATGTACTCACACCTCCATTTCCTTGGAATAATGCTTTTTTCACCTTTGACCGAGGAAGTTGATTATTCTCTTGGAATAATGATTTTTCACCTTTGACTGAGGAAGGTCAAGGAAGAAGCCTTGACCTTCTCTAAAGGAAATGCCAGACAAGGCAATACATGCTTCCTTCAGGACTTTCTAATAGGTGTTTCTAGCCCTATAACCAAATTTAAGCCTAAGTAAGCATCAAGAAAGGCGGTAAAAAGTATAGTGCATGATGAGGCCCTCTACACTACAAAACAACATAATGAGTTCTCTAATTTATTCAAGCAGATGTCTGAAATATGTGAGGGAATAGATTTTAAGAGTATGAAATGATGGTGAAAGGAATATAAAACTAGACCAGGCTGACTTTATTGATATGAGATGGATGAGAGGAGGTCCCCATTTGAATATGGAAGACCAAACAATTAAGAAAGTTGTCAAAATTTATTTGAATTGTTGACTGAAGCATTTGTCAAAAGATAACCTACTAAAAATAGGTGTGTGTATGTGTGTGTGTGTGTGCTTGTGTGTACATATATTTTTTTCTCCTTCACCAAAGGTTTTCTCTCCTCTTCCCTTCAATTTAGGTTAATTGACACTCTGAAAATGCATTATTAGCATGAGTACAGAGTGTTAAACCCAGTCCACCAAGATGGGAAGAGCTCCTGAGGTTAGGGAGGGCCTTGACAATCTCCTGATTAGGCCAAGGGAAGATTATTTTCTTTATCTCTCTGAGGCTGTGTGTGGTTGAAAAAGATTTTAAGGCTCAGGGAAATTGCAATACTAGAGTGAGTTCAGAGTGTAAAACCAGTGGAAAGCCTAGAAAACATACTCTTCACTAATTCTGTAAGATACAAAATAATGAAAAAGGCACTAACACACTTGAAGAGTTTTGTGGTTGCTCTTTTCTTTGTGCCAGAACTTAGGGTTGGGAATGCTCTGCTCAGTTGTATGAATTAAATGCAATAAGTTTTATTTGCCCCTGAAGTGGTAGGGGCCAGGTGGAAGAACAAGATGATTGTAGCTATTGTAATGGGCAGCATAGATAAAGTAATGTTCATAATGACCTAACCTATAATCATCATGATAGGCAAAGTAAATTTTATGGTGGCATGACCCCTATGGGCCTTTGGTACTATCTGACAAATCATGGTGTTTCCAGGCATGAAATAGATAAAAACGAAGCCTACTGAATTTTTTGTTTTGTCTATACAACCAAAAATTATCAAACAAATGAAAGAAAGTTTGAATTGGAGTGTGGCTCAATTTCAAGAATTGAGCCAGTTTTCAGAGCTAGAACCTCTTGAATTAAGGTGCCTTTGGTATTTGGGTCTTGATAAAATATCTAAAAGTTTTACTGTTAAACTGTCTTCTCTCTTTTTCTGATGGGTCATATGGCCCCTATACATATACTAGGGGAAATGAAACAATCAGAATTACTGGAGAGTATAGGCTGCTGGTTCTGAACTGATGCTGATTCTGAGATATCCCTAGAGACATTGTGACACTCCAGTTAAAGTAGTGGCATATGGTGGTCAAGCAATTAATTGAATTTTGGAAGAAGCATGATTTACAATATGTCCAGTGTATCCCTGAACTCATCCTGTGGTTATTTCTAGGTCACAGGATGGATAATTGGGATACATATACTTAGAATTCTCACATTGTTTCACTGATCTTTGAAGTGAGGATTATTATTGTTAGAAAGGCTATATGGAAGACTTTACAGTTGCCTCTGCCAAAGAAAGTAGTCAATGAAAAAGAGTATTGCACTGTAGGAGGAATTGGAACAACTGGTGCAACCACCAAGAATTTACAAAATGCAAGAGTGATGGTTACCATTACTGGTTACCATTACATCTCCTTTTAACTCTGTTATCTTGTCAGTGCAGAGAACAGACTATGGAGACTATGGAAAACTCAATCAGGTAATTACTGCAATTGCAGTGTTGTTCTAGATGTAGTGCCTCAATTGAGTAAATTAACACATCTCCTGATACATGTTATATAGACATTGATTTATCAACTGTCTTTTTGTATGTATCTGTTCACAATGACCCCTGAGAGCAATTTATTTCAGTTGGCAAAGGTAGCAACATACCTTTACAATTTTACCAAAAGATTATACTAACATTGCATCTCTGTCATAACTTAGAAGTTAATTTGATCATCTGTCTCTGCCACAAAATTTCACATTGTAAACTATATTGATAGCATTATGCTGATTGGACCAAGTGAGCAGCTGGTAACAACCATTGATGACTTGTAGGAAACATACATATGCATTGTAGCATGGGAAATAAAAGCAACAAAAATTCAAACCCCTCTCTATTTGAGTAAAAATCTTATGAGTTCAGTGGTATGTATCCTTCAGAGGTATTTATTCTAAGGTACAGGTTCATTGATTGCAACTGACCCTTCCATGACAAAGAAAGTAGCACAATGTTCACTACAACTATTTGAATTCTACAGATAGCACATTCTTCATTGGGGTGTGTTTCTCTGGCCCATATAGTGACTTAGAAAGCTGCTAGTTTTATATGGAGCCTGGAAAAAGAGAAAGCTCTTCTATAGGTCCATGATTCTGAAAACAATGCTCTACTATTTGGATCATGTGATGCAGCAGACCCAATGGTACTTGAGATATCAGTGGTAGAAAAGAATGCTGTTTGATGTCTTTGGCAGGCCTCCCATAATTGAATCACAGAAGTGACTTTGGAGATTGGGGGCATGAATCTACCATAATCTGCAGAGAATAATTTTTCCCTTCAAAGCCAGCTTTTGGTCAGTTTTTGGGCCTTAGTGGAAACTGTATATTTGGTAATGGGCCACAAAATTACCAGTTTGTAAGCTGAGCTGCTCTTGATGATATGGGTGTTATCTGACTCACCAAGTTATTTTGTAGGACATGCATTGTAGCAATCAGTTATTAAATGAAAGTGATATATGTGTAACTGAGCCCAAGCAGGTCCTGAAAGTACAATCCAGTTACATGAAAATAGTTGCCCAAATGCCTATGTTTTATTCTCATTAGAATGCCACCTTCTGCCAAGTATGTACCTAGAGCCTCATGGCATGTTTCCCATGATAATTTGACTGAGGAGAAGAGTAGGACCTGATTTAATGATGGTTCTGCATGATATGCAGGCTCCAGCCAGAAGTCGATAGCAACAGCTGTGCATCCCTTTCTGGGATAACCATGAGTAACATCAGTGAAGGAGTAACTCCCTTAAAGAAAAACAGGAGAACATCAGTCAACAGGTGAAAGCCCTTAAAGAGGAAACACAAAAATCACTTAAAGAAATACAGGAGACCATGGGTCAACAGGCAGAAGCTCTTAAAGAAGAAACACAAACATCCATTAAAGAATTACCAAAAAACATAAACAATCAAGTGACTGAACAAAACCATGCAGGATCTAAAAGTGGAAGTAGAAACAATAAAGAAATCACAAAGTAAGACATCTTTGGATATAGAAAACATTGGAAAGAATACAGGAGTCATAGATGCAAGCATCAACAACAGAATACAAGAGAGAAGAAAAAACATCAGGTGCTCAAGATACCATAGAAAACATTGACTCAACAACAGTCAAAGAAAATGCAAAATGCATAAAGCTGGTAGCTAAAAACATCCATTAACTCCAGGACATTATGAGAAGACAAAACCTAAGGATTATAGGTATAGAAAAGAGCAGGGATTTACATCTTAAAGGCCCAGTAAATATCTTCAACAAAATTGTAGAAGAAAACTTCCCTAACTGAGAGAAAGGGATGCCCATGAACATATAAGAAGCCTTCAGAACTACAGAGGGGACCAGAACAGAAAGTCCTCCCAGCACAAAATAATCAAAACACCAAATTCACTAACCAAAGAAAGAATATTAAAAGCAGTAAGGGAAAAGGGGCAAGCAACTTAGTTTTTTTTTTTTAATTTTCTATATTCTTTGTTTACATTCCAAATGATTTTCCCTTTCCCGGTTCCTCCCATCCCCCTAAGTCCCATAAGTCTTCTCCCTTTTGCCAGTTCCCCAATCAACCCCCTCCTACTCCTCAGCCCTGGCAATCCCCTACAATGATGCATCAAGCCTTTCCAGGACATGGGCCCTCTCCTTCCTTCTTCTTGGGCATGATTTGATATGGGGGTTGTGTTTTGGGAATTCTAAGCATCTGGGCTAATATCCACTTATCAGTGACTGCATTCCATGTGTGTTCTTTCAAATGGCTGAGAAGCACCTTAAGAAATATTCAACATCATTAGTAATTAGGGAAATTCAAATCAAAATAACCCTGAAACTTCACCTCACACCAGTCAGAATGGTTAAGATTAAAAAGTCAGGAGACAGCAGGTGTTGACTAGGATGTGGAGAAGGAGGAACACTCTTCCACTGCTGGTGGGATTGCAAGCTGGTACAACCACTCTGGAAATCAGTCTAGCTGTTCCTCAGAAAACTGGGTATGACACTTCTGGAAGACCCTGCTATACACTCCTAGGTGTATAGGTGCTATACCCAAAGGATTCCCTGGCATGCAATAAAGACACATGCTCCACTATGTTCACAGCAGCCTTATTTATAATAGCCAGAAGCTGGAAAGAACCCCAATGTCCCTCAATGGAGGAATGGATACAGAAAAAGTGGTATATTTACACAATAGGATACTACTCAACAATTAAAAACAATGAATTCATGAAATTTTTAGGCAAATGTTTGGACCTGGAAAATATCATAATAAGTGAGGTGACCCAATCACAAAAGAATACACATGGCAAGTAACTTATAAAGGTTGACTATCAGAATCACACCAGACTTCTCACCAGAGACAATGAAAGCTAGAAGATCCTGGGCAGACCTCATACGGACCCTAAGAGAACACAAATGCCAGCCCAGACTACTATAACCAGCAAAAATCTCAGTCATCATAGATGGAGAAATCAAGTATTCCATGATAAAAACCAAAGTTCCACAATATCTGTCTACAAATCCAGACCTACAAAGGATAATTAATGGGAAGTGCCAACACAAGGAGGGAAACTACACCCTAAGAAAAGGAAGAAAGTAATCTTCTTCCAACAAATCCAAAAGAAGATACCCACACAAACATAAAAATAATATCAAATATAATAGGAAGCAACAATCACTATTCCTTAATAGCTCTTAACAACGATGGATTCAACTCCACAATAAAAAGGCATAGACTAATGAAATATTCCTCCTGTAAATCTTCAATTTTATCAGAAAATGTTTGTAATTCCTCTTTTAATTAATTTAGTCATTTATTTTATGTCTACCATTTTATCTGCATTATTTTTCATGATAATCTTCAATTTTAATATGTCTTTCTACATACTTCCTCCATTTTATCAGAACTGTTTCAAATGTAAATCTTTGATTTTATCACAAATGTTTTGAATTCCACCTTCAATTAATTTAGAGTTTTTGCATCAATCATTTTTATGAAAAATTTTCCATGAAATAGTCAATTTTAATGTGTTTTTCTATTCATTTCTTGAATTTTACCAGAAATATTTTCCATGTAAATCTTCAATTTTATCTGAAAATGTTTATAATTCCACCTTCAATCAACTTAGAATTATCTTTATGTTTATCATTTTATCAATATAATTTCCATGACAATCTTTAATTTTAACATGTTTTTCTATATATTTCTACAATTTTCTCAGAAATATTTTCTATGTAAATCTTCAAGTTTATCAGGAAATGTTTATAGTTTCACTTTTAATCAACTTAGGAATACTTTTATGCCTACCATTATTATATCTATATAAAATTTTCCATGATAATCTTCAATACTAACATGTTTTTCTACATTTTTCTACAATTTTATCAGAATTATTTTCCACATAAATCTTCAATTCATGCCTCTGGGACTCCATAGATAGCTAACAGATAAAGCCAGGTATGCAGATATAGCCCAAGGCTAACATCGCTTGGGTCCTACCCATCAGGCTTTTGCCTGTACCCAGGGCCTGAGCAGCTCAGAGGGCCATCTGTATGCCAGCCAGATCATGCACCAACTCGGTTGGGGACTGTTTGCCCTGCAGACTGCCTAGCACTTGCAGTGGAGGCTGCCATCTTGTCTCCGGGACTCCATAGACAACTAACAGATAATGCCAGGTATGCAGACATAGTCTGAGGCTAATATCATTCCGGTCCTAACTCGTCAGGCTTTTGCCTGCACCCAGGGCCTGAGCAGCTTGGCAGGCCATCTGTACGCTAACCCGGTCATGCATCAACTTAGTGGGGGGAGGGTCATCTGCCCTGCAGATTGATCGGCACTTGGATAAGGTCCGTGCAGCATCTGCCACTTGTGCTCCCTGAAGGAGCAGACAGGCAGCACCAGGTTCACAGAGACAACCCGAGTATAGCATTGCTTGGGGCAGGACACATTGGGGCTCCAAGGGCATCCAAGAGAAGGGTAGCACATCAGCAATCTGAGCCAGAGGGAACCCAGACATCCAGAGGTGCAGAATTAGCCTTAGAAGTTCACGAGAGGTTCAAACACTAGCCAGTGACAACAAGACAGACTAACGACAGAGATAACCAGATGACAAAAGGCAAACTTAGGAACTTTACTAACAGAAATCAAGGCAATATGGCAGCATCTGAACCCAATTCTTCGACAACAGGAAGTCCTGGATACCACGACACACCAGAAAAACAGGACGTGGATTTAAAATCACTGGTCATGATGCAGTTAGAGCAACACAAGAAGGACATAAATAAATCTCATAAAGAAATTACAGGAGAAAATGGATCAAAAGGGAGATGCCCTTACAAGGAAAACACAAAAATCATTTAAAGAAATTCAGGAGAATATGGGTCAAAAGATAGAAGCCAATTTGGAGGAAATGCAAAAATCCCTTAAAAGAATACAGGAGAACTTGTGTCAACAGGCAGAAGTCATGAAAGAGGAAACACAAATATCTCTTAAAGAGTTAAATGAAAACACAAACAAGCAAGTGAAGGAACTGAGAAAAACCATACAGTATCTAAAAAACAGAAGTAGAAACAACTAAGAAATCACAAAGGGAGACAACTTTGGCAATAGAAAACCTTGGGAAGAAATCAGGGGCCATAGATGCAAACATCAACAACAGAATACAACAGATAGAAGAAAGAATCTCAGATGCCAAAGATACCATAGGAACCATAGACTCAACAGTCAAAGAAAATGCAAAATTCAAAAAGCTTGTAACCCAAAACATCCAGGAAATCCAGGACAAAATGAGAAGACCAAACCTAAGGATTCTAGGTATAGAAGAGAGTGAAGATTTACAACTTAGAGGGCCAGCAAATATCTTCCACAAAATTGTGGAAGAAAACTTCCCTAACCTAAAAAGAGAGATGCCCAGGAATATACAAAAAGCCTACAAAGCTCTAAACAAACTGGACCACAACAGAAATACCTCTGGTCACATAATAATTAAAACCCCAAATGTACTAAACAAAGAAAGAATATTAAAGGCAGTAAGAGAAAAATTCCCAGTAACATATAAAGGAAAACCTATAAGAATTTCTCCAGACTTCTCGCCCGAGAACATGAAAGCTAGAAGATCCTGGGCAGACCTCACGCAGTCTCTAAGAAAACACAAATTTCAGCCAAAACTACTATACCCAGCAAAACTCTCAATCACCATAGAGGGAAAAACCAAGATATTCCAAGACAAAACCAAATTTACACAATATCTTTCCACAAACCTTGCCCTAGTAGGGTAATGGGGGAAAATACCAACACAAGGAGGCAAACTACACCCTGGAAAAAGCAAGATAGTAACCTTCTTTCATCAAACCCAAAAGAAGAATACCTATCAAATATATAATATAACATCAAAGATGACAGGAAGCAATAATGACTATTCCTTAATATCTCTAAACATCAATGGACTCAATTACTCAATAAAAAGACATAGACAGGATACTTAAACAGAACCCTACATTTTGCTGCATACAGGAAACACACCTCAGTGTCAAAGACAAACACTACCTTAGAGGAAAAGGCTAGAAGGCAATTTTACAAGCAAATGGTTGCAGGAAACAAGCTGGAATAGCCACTCTGATATCAGATAAAATTGACTTTCAATCTAAAGTCATCAAAAGAGACGCAGAGCCGGGTGGTGGTGGTACACACCTTTAATCCCAGCACTCGGGAGGCAGAGGCAGGTGGATTTCTGAGTTTGAGGCCAGCCTGGTTTTAAAGAGTGAGTTCCAGGACAGCCAGATCTACAGAGAAACCCTCTCTCAAAAAAACAAAAAAAGAAAAAAAAAGAAAAGAAAAAAGAGACATGGAAGGACACTTCTTGCTGGACAAAGGAAAAAATCCAACAATAAGAACTCTCTATTCTGAATATCTATGCTCCAAATGCAAGAGCACCCTCATCCATAAAAGAAACTTTACTAAAGCTCAAAGCACACATTGCACCTAACACCATAATTATGGGTGACTTCAATACTCCACTATCCTCAAAGGACCGATCAGGACAAGAGAAACTAAATAGGGACACAGTAAAACTAATTGAAGCTTTACACCAATTGGATTTGATATATATATAAAACATTTCATCCTAAAGCAAAAGAATATACCTTTTTCTCAGCACCTCATAGTACCTTCTCCAAAATCAGACATATAATTGGTCACAAGACAGACCTCAAAAAATATAAGAAGGTCAATCTAATCCCATGCATCCTATCAGATCACTATGGAGTAAAAGTGGTCTTCAATAGCAACAAAAACAACAGGAAGCCCACATACACATGAAAACTGATCAATACTCTACTCAATGACACCTTGGTCAAGGAAGAAAGAAAGAAAGAAAGAAAGAAAGAAAGAAAGAAAGAAAGAAAGAAAGAAAGAAAGGAAACAAAGACTTTTTAGAATTCAATGAAAATGAAGGTATAACTTACCCAATTCTATGGGACACAATGAAAGCAGTGCTAAGAGGAAAACTCATAGCCCTGAGTGCCTCCAAAAAGAAACTGGAGAGAGCATATCCTAGCGGCTTAATGGCATACCTGAAAGCCCTGGAACAAAAAGAAGCTAATTCACCCAGGAGGAGTAGAAGATAGGAAATCATCAAACTAAGGGCTGAAATCAATCAAGTAGAAACAAAGAGAACCATATAAAGAATCAACAAAACGAGATGGTTCTTTGGCAAAATCAACAAGATTGATAAACTCTTAGCTAGAATAAACAAAGAGCACAGACAGTATCCAAATTAACAAAATTAGAAATGAAAAGTGAGATATAACTGCCAAAACTGAGGAAATTCAATCATCAGATCTTACTACAAAAGCCTTTACTCAACACAACTGGAGAATCTGGAGGAAAAGGACACTTTCCTAGACAGATACCAAATACCAAAATTAAATCAGGATCATCTAAACAGTCCCATAACCGCTACAGAAATAGAAGGAGACATAGAAAGTCTTCCAACCAAAACAAAGTATGGGACCAGATGGTTTTAGTGCAGAATTCTATCAGACCTTCAAAGAAGACCTAACACCAATACTCTTCAAACTATTCCCGAAAATAGAAACAGAAGTATCACTGTCCAACTTTTTCTACAAAGCCACAATTATGCTGATAACAAAACCACACAAAGATCTAACAAAGAAAGAGAACCTATTTCCCTTATGAATATTGATACAAAAATATTATATAAAATACTTGTCAACAGAATCCAAGAACAGATCAAAACTATCATCCTCCATGGTCAAGTAGACTTCATCCTGGGGATGAAAGGATGGTTCAATATATGGAAATCCATCAATGCAATCCACTGCATAAACAAACTCAAAGAAAAATACTACATGATCATTTCATTAGATGCTGAAAAAGCATTTTACAAAATTCAGCATCCTTTCCTGCTAAAAGTCCTGGAAAGAACAGGAATTCAAGTCCCATACCTAAACATAGAAAAAGCAATTTACAGCAAACCAGTAGCCAATATCAAACTAAATGGAGAGAAGCTGGAAGCAATCCCACTAAAATCAGGAACTAGACAAGGCTGCCCTCTCTCCAAATCTTTTCAATATAGTACTTGAAGTTCTAGTGAGAGGAATTAGACAACATAAGGAAGTCAAAGGTATACAAATTGGAAAGGAAGAAGTCAAATTATCACTATTTGTAGACGATATGATAGTATACTTAAGCAACCCAAAAAACTCCACCAGAGAACTCCTACAGCTGATAAACAACTTCAGCAAATTGGCTCATTATAGAATAAACTCAAGCAAATCAGTAGCCTTCCTATATTCAAACGATAAGCAGGCTGAGAAAGAAGTTAAGGAAATAACACCCTTCACAATAGCCACAAACAAAAATAAAGTATCTTGCCGTGAATCAAACCAAACAAATGAAAGATTTGTATGACAAGAACTTCAAGTCTTTGAAGAAAGAAATCGAAGAAGACTGCAGAGGATGGAAATATATTTCATGCTCTTGGATTGGTAGGATTAATATACTAAAAATGGCCATCTTGCCAAAAGCAATCTACAGATTCAATGCAATCCCCATCAAAATCCCAACTTGATTCTTCATAGATTTAGAAAGAGTAATTCTCAAACTAATCTGGAATAACAAAAACCCAAGATAGATAAACTATTCTCAACAATAAAAGACCTCCTGGGGGAATCAGTATCCATACCTCAAGTAGTAATACAGAGCATGTGTTAAAAACTGCATAGTATTGGTACAGTGACAGGCAAGTAGATCAATGGAATAGAATGGAACACCTGGAAATGAACCCACAGAATTATGGTCACTTCATCTTTGATAAAGAAGCTACAACTATCCAATAGAAAAAATATAGCCTCTTCTACAAATGGTGCTGGTTCAACTGGAGTTCAGCATGCAGAAGAATGCGAATTGATCCACTCTTTTTTTTTGCATTAATATCATTCTTTTTTATTGTATATATTCTATATTTACAATTCATTTCCATTTTTCTGGTTCCCCACCCCCAAAGGTCCCACATGTCCTTTTCCCTCCCCCTGCTCCCTCATTCACCCCCTCCCACTTTACTGTTCTTGTACTCTCCCACAATGATGTTTTGGTCCATTCTAGCACCAGTGTCCACTCCATTCTTCTTGTGAGACATCACTTGATATGTGATTTGTGTCCTTGGTGTTCCAAGCTTCTAGGCTAATATCCACTTATCAGTGACTGTATACCATGGGTATTCTTTTGAGACTGGGTCACCTCACTTAGTATGACATTCTCCAGCTCCATCCATTTCTCTAAGAATTTCATGAATTCATTGTTTCTAATGGCTGAATAGTACTCCATTGTGTATATATACCACATTTTTTGTATCCATTCCTCTGTTGAGGGACATCTGGGTTCTTTCCAGCTTCTGGCTATTATATATAAGGCTGCTATGAACTTAGTGGAGCATGTATCCTTATTGCATGCTGGGGAATCTTCTGGGTATATTCCCAGGAGTGGTATGGCTGGGTCCTCTGGAAGTATCACGTCCAGTTTTCTGAGGAACCGTCATACTGATTTCCAGAGTGGTTGTACCAGCTTGCATTCCTACCAGCAGTGGAGGAGTGTTCCTCTTTCTCCACATCCTCGCCAACACCTGATGTCTTCTGAGTTTTTAATCTTAGCCATTCTGACTGGTGTGAGGTGAAATCTCAGGGTTGTTTTAATTTGCATTTCCCTAAGGACTAGTGATGTTGAACATTTTTTAAGGTGTTTCTCAGCCATCCAAATTTCTTCAGGTGAAAAGTCTCTGTTTAGCTCTGTACCCCATTTTTGGATAGGGTTATTTGGTTTTCTGGGGTCTAACCTCTTGAATTCTTTGTATACATTGGAGATTAGCCCTCTGTCGGATGTGGGGTTGGTGAAGATTTTTTCCCAATTTGTTGGTTGCCGATTTATCCTTTTGACAGTGTCTTTTGCCTTACAGAAACTTTGTAGTTTTATGAGGTCCCATTGTCTATTCTTGTTCTTAGAGTATAAGCAATTGGTGTTCTGTTCAGGAATTTTTCCCCTGAGCCGATGTCTTCAAGGGTCTTCTCCAGTTTCTTTTCTATTAGTTTTAGTGTGTCGAGAAAGAAATTAGGGAAATGACACCCTTCACAATAGCCACAAATGATATAAAGTATCTTGGAGTGATGCTAATCAAACATGTGAAAGATTTCATGTGAAAGATTTATATGACAAAAACTTCAGGTCTCTGAAGAGGGAAATTGAAGAAGACATCAGAAAATGGGAAAATCTTCCATGCTCATGGGTTGGCAGAATTATTATAGTCAAAATGGCAATCTTGCCCAAAGCAATATACAGATTCAATGCAATCCCCATCAAAATCCCAACTCAGTTCTTCATTGAGCTAGAAAGAGCAATTCTCAAATTCATCTGGAATAACAAAAAAACCAGGATAGCTAAAACTATCATTAACAGCAAAAGAACTTCTGGGGAAATCAATATCCCGGAACTCAAGCAATATTACAGAGCAGTGGTATTAAAAACTGCATGGTAGGTGGGAACTGGGAAAGTGGAAAGCCTTTGGAATGTAAACATAGAATATAGAAAATAAAATTAAAAAAAAAAAGAAATGTTTTCCATCAAAATATTAAAAAAAAAAAAAAAAACTGCATGGTATTGGTTCAGTGACAGGGAAGCGGATCAATGGAATAGGATTGAAGACCCAGAATTGAACCCACACATCTATGGCCAATTGATCTTCGACAAAGGAGCTGAAAACATCCAGTGGAAAAAAAGATAGCCTTTTCAACAGATGGTGCTGGCTAAACTGGAGGTCAACATGCAGAAGAATGAGAATTGATCCACTTTTTTCTCCTTGCACTAAACTCAACTCCAAGTGGATCAAGGACCTCCACATAAAACCAGAATTGATCCACTCTTATCTCCTTCTACTAAGATCAACTCCAAGTGGATCAAGGACCTCCACATAAAACCAGACACATTGAAATTAATAGAAAAGAAACTGGGAAAGGCTCTGGAGGACATGGGCATAGGATGAAGGTTCCTGAACAGAACACCAATAGCTTATGCTCTAAGATCAAGAATTGACAAATGGGACCTCATAAAATTACAAAGTTTTTGTAAAGCAAAGGACACCATCAGAACGACAAAACAGCAACCAACTAATTAGGAGAAGATCTTCACCAACCCCACATCTGACAGAGGGCTAATATGCAATATATACAAAGAACCCAAGAAGTTAGACCCCAGAGAACCAAATAACCCTATTAAAAATGGTTTACAGAGCTAAACAAAGAATTTTCACCTGAAGAAATTCAGATGGATGAGAAACAGCTTAAGAGATGTTCAACATCAGTAGTTGTCAGGGAAATGCAAATCCAAACAACCCTGAGATTCTACCTCACACCAGTCAGGATTGCTAAGATTAAAAACTCAAGAGACAGCAGGTGTTGGCAAGGATGTGGAGAAAGAGGAATACTCCTCCACTCTTTGTGGAATTGCAAGATGGTATAACCACTCTGGAAATCAGTCTGGTGGTTCCTCAGAAAATTGAGCATGACACTTCCAGAGGACCCTGTCATACCACTCGTGGGCATATACTCAGAGGATTCCCCTTCATGCAACAAAGCCACATGCTCCACTATGTTCTTAGCAGCCTTATTTATGATAGCCAGAAGCTGTAAAGAACCCAGATGTCCCTCAATGGAGGGTGGATACAGAAAATATGATATACTTATGCAATGGAATCTACTCAGCAATTAAAATCAATGAATTAATGAAAATTGTAGTCAAATGGTTGGAACTGGAAAATATTCTAAGTGAGCTAACTGAATCACAAAAGAATACACATGAAATGCAATCACTGATAAGTGGATATTAATTAGCCCGGAAGCTCTAAATACTCAAGACACAATTATCAAATCATATGATTCCCAAGAAGAAGGAAGGAGAGGGCCCTGGTCCTGAAGAAACTTGATCCCGTATTGTAGGGGAGTACAAGAACAAAGAAATGGGAGCGGTGTTGATTGGGGAATGGGCAGAGGGAAGAGGATTTATGGGACACAGGGAGAAAAGGGAACTGGGAAAGTGGAATGTGTTTGGAATGTAAACAAAGAATATAGAAAATAATAAAAAGAGAGATAAAATACCCTAACTTATACAATTATAATTTTATAAAAATAGTAATTTATAAAAAACTGTTAAAAGTAAAAAAATCTTCAATTCTACCATAAAATATTTCTCTCCAATATTTCAATTAACTTACCAATATTTTACATGTCTGCCATTTTACTCCTTAATTTTCCATGAAAATTGTCAATTTTAATGTGTTTATCTGAAATATTTTCTATGTAAATCTTTAATTTTATCATAAAATATTTTTTACTTCCCTTTTCTTTTTAATAAATAATAAAATACAATACAATAAAATAAAATAAAATAAAATAAAATAAAATAAAATAAAATAAAATAAAATAAAATAAAAAAGAAAATCTTCACTGGGAAATCTTCAATGGGCAAAATTTATAATGTAGTACACATGGTCATGCATTTTGCTTCAAGGAGAAATGGTCAAATATTCACTTGTTCACTGGTGTTAGTACATAGCTAGTGCATTGGCTGGATGGTCAGAATCTTGGCAATAGAATTATTGAAAAACTGGTGATAAAGACATCTGGAGAAGAGGTATGAGGATACATTTCTCCAAATGGGCAAAGGATGTTATTCTTATAAGCCATGTAAACGTTCAAGAAGTGCTAAATTTAGCTGAGAAGTACAATAATCAAGGACATAGGTTGACCCATTCTCAGGACAATTAGCATCATATACTACCCATTCCTAAATGAACAAAGTACCCTTAATGGCAGAGATGGAGGTCATGTATAGGCTAAACTACATAGATTTTCGCTTACCACTCACTAAGTGCAGCTGTTTCTGAGTGTTAGATTCGCCAAAACAGAGACCCACATTGAGTTCCAGATATGGCACCATTCTGTGGAGTGACAAGCCAGAAATCTGGTGTCTGGTTGACCACATTGGACCATTTTCCCCATGGATAGGACAACAATTTGTCCTCACTTGAGTAGATACCTTTTGTGATTATGGATTTTCTGTTCCTGGATTTAATACTTCTTCCAAAACCACCATCTGTGGATTTACAGAATGCCTTATGTACCATCTTAGTATTCCACACAGTATTGCTTCAACCAAGGAACTCATTTCACAGCTAGCCAGAGACAAGTAGAGCAAAGGAAAAGTATGACAGTGGACGAATAATTATAGAATCAAGGGGTATTTGTATGTACTCCAGCGCCCTTAAGGATCTGGCCTCACAGAAAGCTGAAATGGTCTTTTGAAGACACGGTCACAATATAAAATAGGCTGTAGGAGCCTAGAGACTTGGGTCAGGGTTCTCCCGAAGGGAGTACACACTTTGAATCAGTTTTCCCTAGTCACTTTGAGATTCTAATGTCCTTAAACAAATGGACTGCAAAAGAAATAATAATGTTAGGAGACATGATTGATCCAGATTACTGTGGGGAAATTTGATTGCTTCTCCACAAGCAAGGTAAAAAAGATTATGTCTGGAGTTCAGGGGATCCTTTAGTGTTTCTCTAAGTGCTACCATGCCATGTAGTTGTAGTTGTACAAAGATAGTTATGCCATGTTAGGTATAATTATGATTTAGCTAAATAAATAATGTATTTGCAATTGTACATATTATAGTTATATTATATTTTTAGTTTTGTTATAATCTTGTTTTCATTTGAAAATTAACCATGGCAAAAAGAGATGTTGTTATGTGTCAATCTTACAAGTAATGGACTTACGATGGCTAATTTTGGTTATCAGCTTGACTACACATGGAATGAACTACAATCCGGAAATAGAGGACACACCTATCAGAAACTTTTTCCTTGATTTGAAGTGTGTGGATCCAATTCTATCCTAGACTTTAGAGGTAGGAAGGCAAATACCATTAACCTTGGACTTGAGAGGTGAAGAGACACTGAATTTTGGCCACATTTTTGTTTGAATCCTATATAAGTTCATGAAAGAAGAAAGTTTTTACTCTTTGCCTTCTTGCTAACACCTTGCTAGCAATTCTATCATTTTGCTAGCATTAGAGCATACTGCTTCAAGATTCCAACAGATGCTGAAAAATGGCTGGCACATCCAGATTTATGGAATACACACACACACACACACACACACACACACACACACACACACATACCATCTAAGTTTGGGTAGCTTAGAGATCCTTAACCAATACATAATGCAAATCAAAGTAGCTCCTTATGTTTTATAAATTTTCTCAATAATTCTCTAAGGAAGTTAAACGTTAGCTTTTTCTTTAAGGTATGAGAAGACACTTAAAATGAGCAACATATACACCTTGATGAGAGTATCAGTAGAGATCTAAATTTTGCAAACATGGAACTCTTGTTTTAACATTAAAAATCACTCAATAACAGGGTACTCTGGAAGTGTCACGCCCAATTTTCTGAGGTACCACCAGACTGATTTCCAAAGTGGTTTTACCATCTTGCAATCGCACCAGCAGTGGAGGAGTGTTCCTCTTTCTCCACATCCTCGCCAGCACCTGTTGTCTCTTGAGTTTTTAATCTAAGCCATTCTGACTGGTGTCAGGAGGAATCTCAGGGTTGTTTTGATTTGCATTTCCCTGATGACTAACAATGTTGAACATCTCTTAAGGTGCTTCTCAGCCATCCGAATTTCTTCTGGTGAAAATTCTTTGTTTAGCTCTGTACCCCATTTTTAATAGGGTTATTTGGTTCTCTGGGGTTCAACTTCTTGAGTTCTTTGTATATATTGGATATTAACCCTCTGTCAAATGTGGGGTTGGTGAATATCTTTTCCTAATTAGTTAGTTGTTGTTTTGTCCTTCTGATAGTGTCCTTTGCCTTAAGAAACTTTGTAATTTTATGAGGTCCCATTTGTCAATTCTTGATCTTAGAGCATAAGCTATTGGTGTTCTGTTCAGGAACTTTCCCCCTGTGCTCATGTCCTCAAGGGTCTTCCCCAGTTTCTTTCCTATTAGTTTTTGTGTGTCTGGTTTTATGTGGAGGTCCTTGATCCACTTGGAGTTAAGCTTTGTCCTGGGCATATAACCAGAGGATTCCCCTGCAGGGAACAAGGACACATGCTCCACTATGTTCATAGCAGCCTTGTTTATGATAGCCAGAAGCTTGAAAGAAACCAGATGTCCCTCAATGGAGGAATGGATACAGAAAATGTGGTATATTTATACAATGGAATACTACTCAGCAATTAAAAACAATGAATTAATGAAATTTGTAGGTAAATAGTTGGAACTGGAAAATATCATCCCAAGTGAGCCAACCCAATCAAAAAAGAATGCACATAAAATCACTAATAACTGATTATTAATTATCCCAGAAGCTGTGAATACTCAAGACACAATTAGCAAATCATATGATTCCCAAGAAGAAGGGAGGAAATGGACCTGGTACTGAAAAGACTTGATCCAGAATTGTAGAGGAGTACCAGAGCAGAGAAATGGGAGGGGGAGATTGGGGAATGGGCAGAGGGAAGAGGACTTATGGAACATATGGTGAGGGGGTATCTGGGAAAGGGGAAAGCACTCAGAATGTAAACGAAGAATATAGAAAATAAACAAAATCATTCAATAAATCGACTTAAACTTTGAAATGAATCAAGTTGTGAAAAAAACATTTAGAAGAGTGAATGACTAATTCATTTCTCAAGAAATTAAAGGAGTGGTAATGTGCTCTTTCTCTCTCATGTTATTTGCATCTTTTGACATAGCACAACTACTTGTTCAAATAGTTCGCTGGGAAAAGCCCAAGTGTTTGTGGTTATGGACACTATACAGCCTATGCTTTGTTCCTGATGTAGTTAAAATCCTGAAGCAATTATTATTTTCAGGTTTCTCAATAGTCAGTACCTATTGCCTGTCTTCTTTTTATTTTTGAGGTATTTACATTGTAACAGTAGAAACAAAAGCCCATGTAAAGCTGTAGAAAACTATTTTACATGTCTCCTGAGTGTTTGGGGTAAGGATTGCTGTGCACATTCAGATATCATTCTGACTGCTTGTTGACATTTGTCTACCTTGTCTATTTTCCAAACTTTTGGCTTAACTAAAGCCAATTAATTGATGAATTATCTGTAACACAAAAGATCAAGCTTACAGCCAGTAATTATGTATTAGCAAATTAATTTCTTTCTAGTTGTTTCTACAATGTAAAAGAAATAGTAATCGTGTGTAATGTAATATATACTTCTATATTTTTTTCTGCAGGTACAATTTAACTCAAAACATATGGAAGTTGGCATGTTTATAGGGCATTTTAAAATTAAAATTGTGAAATAAAAGATTGTTCAGCTCTCAGAAGTATGTATTTCTCTTTCACATGACTCAAGTTCAATTCCATACACACAAATCCAGGAGCCCATATTGCCTATAATTACACTTCAGGAGAATCCTGCTATGTGTTGCTTGCATTATGTTAGTTTGGTCCCCAGTACTGGATGAGAATCTGTACATCCCCATGTAATATGGTGAGGGACGCTGCCCCCAGTTGGTTTTGATTGGTAAATTAAGTTTCCAGCAACCAATGGCTGAACAGGGAGACAGAGGTGGAAATTTAGGGACTTTTAGGATTTCTGAGCAAGAGACTAAGGACGCATGAAGTAAGCTGTCATCATATCAGGAAGGAGAGACATCACAGCTGAGAGGTGGAGAGGACAGAGGGCTTAAAAGTCATGTAGGTGCTGGAGAATGCACCCAAATGGCCTGCAAGTCTGGGTCCAAAGGAGCAAAAATAGAATAAAGATTTTAGTAAGTAGTAATTCAGAAATATCAGAGAAGGATACATTAGGCACTTGGAAATTAGGTAGAGGCTCAGACATTGAGCTGTTAAAAGCATATTAAGAACTTAAAGAGGAACAAAAAAAGGATAATAAATTAAAAAGGTGTGTGTGTGTGTGTGTGTGTGTGTGTGTGTGTGTGTGTCTTTCATTCAGGAACCTAGAACATTGGGGTGGGTAGCAAGGATCAGGATTAATTGGGTACTGTTACAGAATTCAGTTCCTTTATTCTACATCTCCATATCTACCCAATGTGTACATATAACACAGAGATTTGCACTCTCTAGATTCATGCTACATAATGAGCATGCTATAGTGAGTTTTCATTCCATATTGAATAAGATGTAACACTCTACACTCCTCAGAGCAGAAAAGCTTCTTCTGTGATGGTCTCTATTTGGTTTTACTCACTGACATTTATTATATGTAAAGAAGATGTTAATTATAATATTTCTATAACTGACATCTGTACATATTTTTGTCCTTTCATTAATTCCATCTGTACATCTTGCTTTCCTTTTAATTAAACCTACTCTACTATAGAGAGTAAATGAAATAATAGAAAGAGCCTGTTACTCATAATAAAGATTCATCTCTTTCTTTGTAGAGGTTCTGTGGTGGTTTGGATATACTTGTCCTAGAGAGTGACACTATTAAAAGCTGTAGCCTTGTTGGGGTATGTATAGCCTTGTGGGAGGAAGAGTGTCACTGTGGGACTGCACTTTAAGACCCACCTCCTAGCTGTCTGAGGATCCAGTCTCCTCACAACAGTCTTCAGATAGAAACAGAATTCTCTGCTCTGGTTCCATGCCGGTTGGACACTGCCATGCTCCCCCCTTGATGATAATGGACTGAAGTTCTGAAGCTATAAGCCAGCCACAGTTAAATGTTGTCCTTCCAAGAGTTGCCATGGTCATGGTATCTGTTTATAATAGTAAACCCTAACTAAGTCAGATTCTAATATAATTATGGACCTTCCATCACTGACTCCCACATGTAGAACCATAGACAAGAGTCTCCAGACTCCATGTTTATACTCATTTTAAGTATATCTAAATTTTTCTCTATAGTTTAACTTCAGGCTAAAATATTGAGGAACTATTTTGGATAAGTATTCTGTTACACTATAGTTATAATATATGCATTATTAAATATGTAAACTGCCAGGCTAGAAATAATTTTCTGTTTTATATAAACAAGTCATATAAGTCATAACCTTAATTTGTTTGCTCTTTAATAAACATTTCTTTAATATATATAAGTTGGACCAATTAAAAATTATCAGCAGGTGCAAAAAATATGAATATAAAATATTTTGTTCATTTCAGCACATTTTGCTGATGTCTGTCCATGTTTAATTCCCTAAGAAGCATGTAGCATATTAAATTTTTTTAATTCATTTCCTCAAATTACATAAGGTATATGAAACACTAGACTACCATGGCGGTTGGAATAAAAATGGTCCAAGTAGAATCTCATCTTCCAGTGTTTAGCCTCCAAGAAGATACTGCCCAATTTGAGAAGGATTAGGATTAGGAGGTATGGCCTAGTTGGTGGAGGATTTGACATTCTTGAAGTAAGTGAATTTCTGGGTTTTGAGGTTTTAAAAATCTGACACAGGTCTCTCTCTCTCTCTCTCTCTCTCTCTCTCTCTCTCTCTCTCCCCTCCTTGAGAAGAATGTGAAGTTCTCAGATACTGATCAAACACTATAAGTTCCACCATGAACCATGCAATACTGCCCACAATGAAGAAAATGACTACGCATCTAGAATTGCAAACAAACCTTCCTTCCATTACATGCTTTTCTTTATTAAAATTACCCTGGTTACAGAATCTCTTCACAGCAATGAGACACTAAGACAACTTCTCTTCAAATGAAACATTTGTTTATAAAAGGCGATGTTAACAATAGAATATTAATTACTTCTTATGTCAGGATTTTTCATTTTTATATATCCCTACATTATTAGTTGTGTATTCATGTTGACACTGATCTACTTCAGTCTATTTTGAGAATTCATGAAGCTTTTCTTAATTGGTATTTACATGTGTGTTCTTAATTTGTATTTGAGTGTGTGGATGTGTGTGTTTGTGTGTGTGTGTTTATATGTGTGTGTCTGTGTGTGTGTGTGTATGCATTTGTTGGAGGGAAGAGTAGGAGAAGGAAAAGGCACACAGAGAGGAGAGGGAGACAGGGAGATAGACAGAGACAGAAAGAAACTAGAAAAAAACTTGAAAGCAAGAAAGAAAATTAAGTGCATGTATGCCTGTATGTGTGAGAGCACAGAATATAGTTTTTTTTTAAAATTCATCAGAATTTTAAAGAGTATTATGAGATTAAATATTAAAAATGTCACATCAACATTAGAATAATCAATTTATTAGTTATAATATTTCATTGAGTATTTTTATTTACTTCCCCTGTTATAAATATGTTAAATAAAATTAGACATTGAATATTTTCACAAATGATCATCTATAAGCATAATAGTAGTGTTCATTTTGCAAAAAACCTGAGCCCTCAGCATTGCCATTGCCACACATAGTGAACAACTCCTTCTCACAAAGGCTTGCAGCCTTTCGAACATAAGCCAAGTTCTAGGTTAATGATGTCCTGTTGTTTGTTCTGTTCTTTCTGGTACTGATTTTATTTATGACTTGGCAAGTGTCATTTAAAACAAGAACAGAGAGAGCTCTTGCCTGGAGAATTTAACACAAATGAGCCAGGTAGAGTGTGTCCTTTTAAAAGAACAATGAAACGATTGACCTTTTGTTATTCAGAGTGTGGTGTGTGTGTGTGTGTGTGTGTGTGTGTGTGTGTGTGTTTTGAGTACTTTATGTTCTTTAGATATTACTGGTACCTTTATATGTTCAGAAATAATAATTTATCATGGTGATATTAATGGACTCTTGAGTGGGTAATGCTTCAGTTTTGAATAAAACTTACATATAGCCAGAAAGCAGAAATTAAATGAAAATTTAGCCAAAGTACTAAGGAGAAAATATTAGAATTTCTTTAAAAGTTTAAAAATTTACTTTATTTTACTTTATGAAAAAATACATTTTTTGTCCTATCCTGAGTATGAATTTTCTCTCTATCTACCATTTTCATCACAATCACTACCACAATCAGTAGAATATTAATTACTTCTTATGTCAGGATTTTTCATTTTTATATATCCCTACAATATTAGTTGTGTATTCATGTTGACACTGATCTACTTCAGTCTATTATGAGACTTTCATGAAGCTCTTCTTCATTGGTATTTCCATGTGTGTTCTTTTTTTTTTTTTTCCGAGACAGGGTTTCTCTGTATAGCTCTGGCTGTCCTGGAGCTCACTCTGTAGACCAGGCTGGCCTCGAACTCAGAAATCCGCCTGCCTCTGCCTCCCAAGTGCTGGGATTAAAGGCGTGCGCCACCACCGCCCGGCTCCATGTGTGTTCTTAATTTGTATTTGAGTGTGTATGTGTGTGTGTCTGTGTGTTTGTGTGTGTCTCTGTGTATGTGTATGCATTTGTTGGGGGGAAGAGTAGGAGAAGAAAGAGGCACAGAGAGAGGTGAGATACTTTGCACCTCCCTGTCCATTGAGACTCATACTCTTTCTGTTTCTCATTAGAAAACAAATACTTTTCTAAGGGATGAAAAACTAAATAATAAAAAAACCTAATAATATCTAAATAGCACAAAACAGAACGAAAAGAGCCCAACGAATTGCACAAGAAAAAATAGAGATGAATGGACTCACTTTTTCTGATACTCAGAAATATCATAAAAATACAAAACTGGATGTCATATATAGTAGGGAGGAGAGAAAATATAAAGTTAAAAGGAAAGAAAAGTAAAAGCCAGGATACAACATTATGATACAAAGAATCTCTAAAGATGCCCTTGAGTTCCTTTTCTGTTTTCCATCTTCTGCTTGGCATGCAGTCTTCATTTAAGATTAATTTGATGTCCCCAGTGAGATTTCCTTGAAGGGAACATTTTTTTCCTTACAAGTCCTTACAAATTGGAGATAGATTCTGGGTTTATGTCTTAGGTTTTTATTGATATGAACAGACACCAGGACCAAAGCAACTCAGATAAAGGACTGAATTTAATTAGGGCAGGTTTATAGGTTCAGAGATTCAGTCCATTATCATCAAGGCAGGAGCATGGCTATGTGCAGGCAGGCATGGTGTAGGAAGAGCTGAGTGTTCTACATCTTGTTCTGAAGGCAAACAGGAACTGGCTTCCAGGGAGCTAGAATAAGGACCTTAGCATCCATATCCACAGTGACACACTTCTTCCTACAAGGCCATACATACACCAAAAAGGCCACACCTCCTTGTAATGCCACTCCCTGAGCCAATCATATTCAAACTATCACAGTTAGAGATGAGGACATGTCTCCACTCTCCTTTGATCTCAAGGTCCTCAACTGGTATAGAACTATGCAGTTCCTTGTTTATGCCTCTTCAGTATCTGTAAATTCATATATATCAGTTAACTTCTCCATCTCTTCTGCCTCATACACTCTTTCTGCCTTTGCTCTCTCAGTTTTCCTTGAGTCCTTAAAGAGGTGTTTGATACAGAAGTCATTTTGGGGGTTGAGTATTAAAGAGCTCTCAATTTATACATAATATCTAGCTATGTTTTTTCTCATCTGCTGCAAGAGAAATCCTCTTAAATCATGGCTAAATAATGCTTTAATCTATAAGCGTAGTATAGTATCATTAGGGACTTTATTCTACATTCTTTTAGTAATGCAATAATATTTGGTTTCTGCTAGGTGCATGAGCTATCTAGTCTTGTGTTCTAAATAATTGAAGAAGCATTAGATATGAGTTTCATCTGGTGTAATGAGCCTTAAATCACATCAGATTTTTAGTTGGTTACTGTGATGGTTTGTATATGATTGGCCCAGGAAGTGACCTCATTAGGAGGTGTGGCCTTGTTGGAGTAGGTGTGTCACTGTGGGTGTGGGCTAAAACCCTCACCCTGGCTGGCTGGAAGTGAATCTTCCACTTGCAGCCTTCAGATGAAGATGTAGAACTCTCAGCTCCTCCTGTACCATGCCTGCCTGGATGCTGCCATGTTTCTGCCTTGATGACAATGGACTGAACCTCTGAGCCTGTAAGCTAACCTCAATTAAATGTTGTCTTTTATAAAACTTGCATTGGTCATGGTGTCTGTTCACAGCAGTAAAACCCTAAGACAGAAGTTGGTACGAGGGACTGTGGTATTGCTGTGATAGGCCTGATCATGCTTTTGTTCGGGAGAATGTGGATTTTGGGACTTTGGATTTGGAAAGCCACGGAATTCTTTAAGTGGGACTTAATGGGTCAGACTAGTAGGAATATGAAAATTAGTGGTGCTGAGGGTCATTTTAACTGTGTAGGTCTGATGGCCCAAGAGGTTTCAGTGGAGAAGAACTTTAATATGTGGCTGAGAGACTGTTTTTGTGATGTTTTGGTGAAGACCATGGCTGCTTTTTGCCATTGTCTGAAGAGACGCCCTAGGGCTAAGGTAAAGAGATTTATATTAATTGCATCTGCAAGGGAAGTCTCAAAAAAGCCCCCCCCCAAAAAAAAAAAGCCCAACAAAGACTTTGTTCTCTGTTTAAGTCTGATGAAGAGAATTTTGAACAAACATAGCAAGATGAGAAAAGAAAAGTACAAAATATATAATTTGAGTATAAAAGGGACTCCAGGAAGTGAAATGGAGATGAATTCAAGGATATTAAATTGAATTAAAGGAGTGGTGACCTTGGGGCCAAGATTCCACCCAGCTAAATTTAGGTACACGCCTTTAATCCCAGGAGGCAAAGATAAGCAGATGTCTGAGTTCAAGGCCAGCCTAGAACAGAGCAAATTCTAAGTGAAGAAAAACTTTAATCCAGGCTTGGTGGACCACACCTTTAATCCCAGTGCTTAGGAGACTGGCATGCAGATCTCTTGAGTTCAAAGTCAGTCTAAGGAGCAAGATGCAGGACAGCCAACTTAGGCAGTGAAGGAGCTGGGAAAAAGGAAGCTAGTGATAATGCAATAGAACAAGGGGGCCAATGTTCCAGCTCCTGCAAGCAGCAGAACTCAGCAGCTTCAGCCATGTGTCTCTGGCTTTATATTCAAGAGAAGGAAACTACTGAAACAATTGATGCTAGTTAGCTGGAGCTAAGAAATTAGTGGTGATTAAGAAAAGACCAGCATCACTGAGGTGAAATATGGTAAGTGTATTCTGAGAGCACAAAGAAGCTGTATTCCAGAGATAGCCAAGTGTTCCTCATGCTGCAGCTGTACTTGGTAACATGTAAGAATCATCCAGGTGGTACTGGTTTTGAAGGCATGAAGGCAAAATTCAGCATCCTTTCATGCTAAAAGTCTTGGAAAGAGCAGGAATTCAAGGCCCATACCTAAACATAGTAAAGCAATCTACAGCAAACCAGTAGCCAACATCAAAATAAATGGAGAGAAACTTGAAGCAATCCCACTAAAATCAGGGACTAGACAAGACTGCCCTCTCTCTCCATATCTTTTCAATATAGTACTTGAAGTTCTAGCGAGAGCAATTAGACAACATAGGGAAGTCAAAAGGATACAAATTGGAAAGGAAGAAGTCAAACTATCACTTTTTGCAGATGATATGATAATATACATAAGTAACCCAAAAACTCCACCAGAGAACTCCTACAGCTGATAAACAACTTCAACAAAATGGCTGGCTATAAAATCAGCTCAAGCAAATCGGTAGCCTTCCTGTACTCAAAGGACAAGCAGGTTGAGAAAGAAGTTAGGGAAATAACACCCTTCACAATAGCCACAAACAATATAAAGTCTCTTCCTATGACTCTAACCAAACAAGTGAAAGATCTGTATGACAGGATCTTCAGGTCTCTGAAGAAGGAAATGGAAGAAGACCTCAGAAAATAGAAAAATCTTCCATGCTCGTGGGTGGAACTTCAAGTCCTTGAAGTAAGAAATTGAAGAAGAACTCAGAAGATGGAAAAATATTTCTTGCTCCTGGATTGGCAGGATCAATATAGTAAAAATGGCCATCTTGCCAAAAGCAATCTACATATTCAATACAATCCCATTCAAAATCCCAAAACAATTCTTCATAGATCTAGAAAGAAGAATTCTCAAATTCAACAAAAAACCCAGGATAGCTAAAACTATTCTAAACAGTAAAAGGACTTCTGGGGGAATCAACATCCCTGACCTCAAGCAGTACTACAGAGCAATTGTGATAAAAACTGCATGGTATTAGCACAGCAACAGGCAAGTAGATCAATGGAAAAGAATTGAAGACCCAGAAGTGATCCCAAAGAGTTATGGTCACTTGATCTTTGATAAAGGAGATACAACCATCCAGTTGAAAAAAGATAGCCTTTTCAACAAATGGTGCTGGTTCAACTGGAGGTCAAATGCAGAAGAATGCAAATTGACCCACTCTTATCTCCTTGTACTAAGATCAACTCCAAGTGGATCAAGGACCGCCACATAAAACCAGACACACTGAAACTATTAGAAAAGAAACTGGGGAAGACCCTGGAGGACATGGGCACACAGGGAAAGTTCCTGAACAGAACACCAATAGCTTATGCTCTAAGATCAAGAATTGACAAATGGGACCTCATAAAATTACAATTTCTGTAAGGCAAAGGACACAGTCAGAAGGACAAAACAGCAACCCACAAATTGGGAAAAGGTTTTCATCAACCCCACATCCAACAGAGGGCTAATATCCAATATATACAAAGAACTCAAGAAGTTAGACCCCAAAGAACCAAATAACCCTATTAAAAATGGGGTACAGAGCTAAACAAAGAATTTTCACCTGAAGAAATTCAGATGGCTGAGAAGCATCTTAAGAGATGTTCAACATCATTAGTCATCAGGGAAATTAAAATAAAAACAACCATGTGATTCCACCTGACACCAGTCAGAATGGCTAAGATTAAAAACTCAAGAGACAACAGGTGCTGTCGAGGATGTGGAGAAAGAGGAACACTCCTCCACTGTTGGTAGGATTGCAAAATGACAACCACTCTGGAAATCAGTCTGGCAGTTCCTCAGAAAATTGGTCATGACACTTCCAGAGTACCCTGTCATACCACTCCTGGGTATATATATACCCAGGGGATTCCTTTGCATGCAATAAAGACACATGCTCCACTATGTTCATAGCAGCCGTATTTATAATAGTCAGAAGTTGGAAGGAGCCCAGACGTCCCTCAAAGGAGGAATGGATACAGAAAATGTGGTATATTTATACAATGGAATACTACTCAGCAATTAAAAATAATGAATTCATGCAATTTGTAGGCAAATGAACCTGGAAAATATCATCCTAAGTCAGGTAACCCAATCACAAAAGAATACACATGAGATGCAATCACTGATAAGTGGATATTAATGAGCTCAGAAGCTCTGAATACTCAAGGCACAATTAGCAAATCAAAATATTCCCAAGAAGAAGGAAGGAGAAGACCGTGGTCCTGAAAATACTGGATCCAGTTTTGTAGGAGAGTACCAGAACAGAGAAATGGTGGGTAGACTATTGGGGAATGGGCGGGGGGAAGAGGACTTATGGGACATATGGTGAAGGGGGAAATGGGAAAGTGGAAAGCCTTTGGAATGTAAACAACGAATATAGAAAATGAAAAACAGCACAAAAGACTAAGATTTTGTAGCATGAATTCAAGGAAGTACAAATTTCAGAGTAGATAGGCCTTCATTTTAAAGATAGAATGTTTATTACTCAGACACACAAATTTATTTTTTTTCTGTCTGTCTCTGACTTGGTCTCTAGCTCTCATTGTAACTCTGAATATGACTATATGCATCTGTCTATGTCTGTCTCTGTTTATTCCTCTCTCTGTATCCATCCATTAGTCTATCTATCCACCTAGCTATGTATCTATGTATTCACTATCACTCTATCTAGTATCTCCTCCTTGCTTTCTTTTTCCTCCTACTCATCTCTGGCAACACTACTTCCCATTTCCCAGTCTCATTCTTTCTATCCCTTTCTTCTTTAATATAATAAAGTATGTAGTTGATTTCAAGTCTGCTTATAATGTAGAATAAAGCAAATTTTAAAGCCGTTTACTAGCTTATAGTTTCATTGTTAATGACATATTTGAGGAAAAAGTTCTACATAGGATACAGATTTTGCAAGTATTTTCTGTATGTCAATAGCTACCTTTATATAATTTTTATAGAACATTTTCTCATTCATATAAATTAAGTCAAATATATTTCTTTTATTGAAAATAGATCCTGTATTTTTATACAATATACCTTGAGTTTCCCCTCCCTGTATATTCCCAGTTCTTCTCATACTTCCAGATTCATTTCCTATGTGTCTTCAACTATGAAAGAGCAGTATTCTAAGAGATATAAACCAAACATGGCAAAATAAAATAGAGTAAGATGAAAGGATAATAAACTATAATATTAAAGTCGGACCCTGCAGTTCAACAGGGGAAAAAACATCATGTTAGCTATGATATGGAGAAATGGGAACAATTCTCCATTGCTAATGGGAATATGAACTTATACAGCCATTATGAAAATCAATATAGTGTCTTTGTCAAAAACCAAATACCAGTAGGAGTGTTTGTTTATTTCTAGGTCTTTGATTCTATTCCTTTTATTAACCTGAATCTTTTTTATGCAAATATTGTACAGTTTTTATTACAATTGTTATGTAATACAGCTTGAAATCAAGATGGTGGTACCTCAGATATTCATTTATTAGAAAAGATTGTTTTAGCCAGCCTGAGATTTTTGTTTTTGCATATGATGGGTGAGAATTGCTCTTTCAAAGTCTTTAAAGGTTTGTTGAAATTGTAATTGGAACTACATTGAATCTGCATATTACTTTTGTAAAGATGGCCATTTTTACTCTCTTGGTCCTACCATGATCATGGGATATTGTTCCATCTACTGATGTTTTCTTTAATTTCTTCCTTCAGAGACTTGAGATTCTTGTCATATAATACTTGTTTGTTTAATTAACATTACACCAAGATATTTTATAATTTTGTGGCTATTGTAAAGTATGTTGTTTACCTGACTTATTTCTCAGCCCATTTGCCATTTTTATCAAGGAGAGGTACTGATATTTTCCAGACACTTTACTGAACATATTTATTACTTGTATGTAGAATTTCTAGGGTTCTTTCTGTGTACTATCATATGTATAGAGAATAGTGGCACTTTGACTTCGTCCTTTCAAATTTATATCCACTTGACCTACTCTAGTTGTCTTAGAAATTTAATTTTATTTTACTGTATCCAGTTAGACTTTATTTGTGTTAACAGAATTAGTGGATTTTGGATAACGTTTTTATAAGGCACAAAGAAGGTATGTTCTTTTTGTTTACATAGAGTGCTCTATAAATGTCTGTTAGGTCCATTTGCTGTGTAATATATATTAGGATCAATATTAATCTGTTTAGTTTTTGTCTCAATAACCTGTCCATTGATGAGTATAAGGTATTGAAGCCTTCTACTATCAGTGTGTGAGAATCAATATGTGATTTAAGCTGAAGTAGTATATTCTTTACAAGCATCACTTCCCTTGTGTTTGGAGTACAAGTGGTAAGAAGTGAAATGCCATCTTAGTGGAATTTTGCTTTATTAGTATGTAGTGTCCTTTCTGACCTTACCTAATTAGTTTTAGCTTGGTGTCTAGTTCATTAGATATAAAAATGGTTGTACCACTTGTTTCTTATCTCCATTTGCTTAGAAAATTTTTTCCTACCTCTACTCTGAAGTAGTTTCTGTCCTTGATGGTGAGATGTGTTTTTTGGGTTCATAGAAGGATAGATCCTGTTTTTTCATTTATTCTGTTAGAATATATCTTTTTATCAAAGAATGGAGAACATAATATTTACATATATCACTAACAAATGATTGTTGTTTGCTATTATTTTTTTTGTTATTTTTGGTGGTAGTGGTGGTATAAGTATGTGTAAATGTGTATATGCTTCACTTCCTTGGTATTGCTGGGGTGAGATTATTTATTTCTAGCAAATTTTTATGATAATCTCCTTAGGTTAGACTTTTCCTTCTAGTACATTCTGTAAGGCTAGATTTGTTTATAGATATTGTTAAATTTCATTTTAGTGTACAATATCTTATTTTTTCTATCTATTGATTTTTCTGGCTAAGGTAGTCTGGGCAGGCATCTGTGGTCTCTTGGAATCTCTAGCTCATTTGGCCAAGGACTTCTGACTTTTAGAGTATACAAGAAGTTAGATGCAATTCTAATAGGTCTGCATTTATGTTTCCTCATCGTTTTCCATTGCAACTTTTAATATTCTTTCTTTGATCTGCATGTTTCATGTTTGCTTATTATGTGTCAAGAGACTTTCCTATCTGTTACAATGATGTGGTATTTTGTGTGCCTCTTGTACCTCCATAGGCATCTTCTTGAAATGAGGAAAGTTTTTTTTCTATGATTTTGCTGAAAATATTTTCTGGGTCTTTGAACTGGGTTTCTTCTCCTTCCTCCATACCATTTATGTTTGGTCATGTCATAATGTCTCAGAGTGTCTGGATGTTTTGTGTCAATGATGTATACAAAAAATTCTTAGCACCAGCTTTCTTTGAAGTAAATTTCTTCTTTTCAACTAATGTTTTTTTCTCTGGAAATGCTTTCAACAAAGGAAATTATAATCTACTAGGATGGTATAATACAACTCTGGAAAATTTAAAGATGCCCAAATAGCAATATCATGAAATGACTCCAGTATACAATGATAAACATATCATGCAGTAATCCATGCTTAATATCACTATTTTAATATAAAAGAAAATCATTTGATTTTTATTCATGTTTTAAGATAGGAATTCACTGTTTAGAACTAGATTAATTATCCTACAGTGTATTTCACAAATTAAAGCAGATATGGTTGTTTTGGATTATGTTCCTTGAGTTGATAAAATAAGCAGATTACAAATAAGTTTTCAGATTATTGTCAGGATTCGTGATCCAGTTTTGAGAAGAATCCACTAGAGTGCACATTTTAGAGTTTCAATATATTCCCAGCATTGTATAACTACCACATTTTTCTAACTTAAAATTTATGAAACAGAATTCTCATGCAACTTTCATTTTCCCTGTGTGAAGCCATGAAATATATTCTCATATGACCTGTATCTCTGATTTTGTCTTTTTCATAGACTGCATGTACATGGAACCATAAAACATGGAGGTGGCTGCAACTTCTCTTTCTCTCAATTAGAATATTTTCAATATTACTCACGTTGTGAACATATGCATTAAATTCTGTTTATGTAAAAACATATCTCTCTACTGTGTGAAAATAGATGATTAATTGTTCATCAACTATTAGAAATCTGTGCTTGTCCATATGTGGTAAGTATGAGTAAAGTTTTTATGAGCATGGGTACATGGGCTATTCTTTTAATAATACTTCCAATCATTTGAGTGTGCACCAAATAGTGAAATTATTAATGCTTGTGATAGATATCTCGGCCTCAATTGTGGATATTAAACAAATCATAATCCAAATCACGTGTACTCTTCTGAAATACTGTCATCAACATAAGGACATTCCAGCCATGTATTATGCTTCACAAGACTTATTTCCAAGTTTTCTGACCTCACTTTCTTAAAAATAAGATTTTTTTCCTTATTTACATTTTCAAAGCATCCTTGTTAAAAAGATGGCCATAGATAATGGTTGTCATTCATTAAGCTCCTTTCCTAATTCAGTAATTCAAATTATTATCTATATCCTAGAGCATTTATTCTTGATTACTCTAAGTTTATAGTTAGGATGCACAGCTAATCTATTTTTTAAATTTTGTTTTTATTTTACTTGACTTTATATAAACAGCAAAAAAGGCACTTTAGTAAGGACTATATTGACTACAGCAATGAAAGTGGTAGACTCCAGTTCTAATTCCAATAGCCAAAAACTGGAAACAACCTGCATGTCTCTCAATAAAAGAATAAACACAGAAAATATGGTACATCTACATAATGGAATATTAAAAGCAAGTACATTATGAATTTCCCAGGCAAATGGACAAACTAGAAAATATCATCCTTAGTGAAGTAACCAGACCCAAAATGTGATGCATAATATATACTAACTTACAAGTAGATATTAGCCATAAAGTACAGAATAACCATAATATAACCAACATATCTAAAAGCCAAATATCATGAAGAGCTAAAGTGAGGATGATTAAATCTTTCAGAAGGGGAAGCAAAAGAGATATTAGAGATCCATGGAAGGTGGGAACTGGGTGGGAAAGGGGATGGAGAGGAGAGTGGGTAGGTGAAGAAGATCATAGTAGGGAGAACAGGGGAGTGAGAAGTGAGATGGACTGTGGACAGGGTGGATGGAATTCCTAGGATGAGCCAGAAACCTGGGATGGGAAGAGGAATCCAGAGGGTCTACAGGGACAACTCTAGCCAAGACTTCTAGCAATCAGGATATGTATCCTGAAGTGGCCACTTCCTGTATGTAGGCAGGACTCCCAGTGGAGGGATAAGAACAGCAACCCACACACAAAACCTTCAATGCAAAATACATACTGCCTACAAGATATGGGGTAGGCGAAATTGAGCAAAGACTGAGAGAATGTCCAACCAATGACTGGCCGAAACTGGGATTCATCCCTTAGGCAATCCCTGACACCATTCTTGATACTCTGTTATGCTTAGCGATAGAAGCCTGGTATAACTGTTCTCTGAGAGGCTCCACACAACAGTCAATGGAAAGAAATGGACAAAATTAAATCAAACTTTAGATGGAATTCAGGAGGAATTCTTAGATAAGAGTTGGGAGAGGGAATTGAAAATGACAGAAACTCCATAGGAAAAGCAACAGACCCAATAAAGCTGGACCCTTAGAGGCTCCCAGAGACTGAATTATCAACAAAAGAGCAAGCATGGGCTGGATCTATGCCCCTACGCATACAGATCAGATGAGAAACTTGGTCTTCCTTTGGCTCCCCCAAAAACTGTGGCAGGGACTGTTCCTGAGCCTGTTGCCTGCCTGCCAGTGGACCTGATGCCTACAGACAGACTTCTCTGGCCTGAGTAGGAGGTGAAGTGCCTAGACTTGCAGTAACTCCATGTGCAAGGAATGGCGGGGATGGGCTCATGTGTGTGGGGTGATATCCAGAGGGGTGCTTCCTCTTCTCAAGTTGAATAGGAAGGTGAGATGGGGGGTGACTTGCATGGGGATGTACTGGGGATAGAAGAAGAATTAATATTGGGTTGTGGGATGGGGGAAAGTTCCCCCTTAACAGAATGCCAATGGCTCAGGCTCTAAGATCAACCAACAATTGATATATGGGACCTTATGAAACTGAAAAGCTTTGTAAGTTAAAAGATACAGTCAATAGGACAAATCAACAACCTATAGATTGGGAAAAATCATCACTAACACCACATCTGATAGAGGGCTAAATATCCAAAATATATAAAGAACTCAAGAAGGTAACATTCAATGAACCAAACAACACAATAAAAAAAAAATGGGGTATACAACTAAACAGGATTCACAATCTCTAATGACCAAGAAATATTTAAAGAAATGTTCAAAGTCCTTATTCATCATGTAAATGCAAATCAAAGCTACGATAAGATTCCACCTAAAGCCAATCAGAATAGCTAAGATTAAAACAGTAAGTCAGGTGACAGCAAATGTTGATGAGGATGTAGAGAAAGAGGAACACTCCTCTGTTGGTGGTGGGATTTCAAACTGGTACAACCACTCTGGATATCAATCTGAAGGTTCCTCAAAAAAACAGAAATAGATTTATCTGAAGACTCAGATATGCAGCTGTTGGGCATATACCCAAAAGGTGCTCTACCATACCACAGGGGGATGTGCTTCACACTATGTTCATAGCAGCATTATTTCTAATAGCCAGGAGCTTGAAATAATCTAAATATACCACAAATGAAGAATAGATACAATATTCTGGTTTGTTTACACAGTGGAACACTATTTCTCTATTAAGAATGTGGACATCATGAGTTTTGCAGGCTAATGGATGGGACTAGAAGATACCATCCTGAGTGAGGTAACCCAGACTCAAAAGGATATGCATGGCATGTACTCATTGATAAGTAGATATTAGCCAAAATATACAGAAAACCTGGAATACAACTCATAGACTATAAGAAGTTTAACAAGCAGAAAGGCCCAAGTGAGGATGATTTAATCCCACTTGAATAGGAGAAGAAAGCAATCATGGGAGGCAGAGGGAGGGAGGGAGCTTGGTGAGAGAGTAGAGGGGAAGGGGAAAAGAGGAGCCTAATCAGCTATGGGCAGAGACAGGAGTAAAGCCCTGAGGGCCAGTATAATGAATGGAAATTGCAACCTCAGGAGATAGGAAGTGGGGAGACATTCAGAAAAGTACCAGAGACCTGGGAGTTGAGAGCCTCTCAAAACTCAAACGTGGGGGGGGGAACCTTAGATGAAATGCACAACAGTGTGGAGAAGGAACTTTTAGAATCCACCTCTAGTAGAAAGATAGGGCCTCAACTGGAGGGAGAGGGTTGCCATCCCACAGTCAAAAATTCTGACCCAGAATTGTTCCTGTCCAAAAGAACTGCACAGACAAAAATGGAGAAGAGACTGAGGGAAAGGTGATCCAGTGACAGGCCCAAATTAGGATCCATCTCAAGGCAAGGGTCCAAGGCCTGACACTATTACTGATGCTGTGGTGTGCTTACAGACAGGAGCTTAGCATGGCTGCCCTCTGAGAAGCCCAGCATGCAGCTGACCAAGACAGACACAGATACTTACACCCAACCAATGAACTGAAGTCAAGGACCCCTGTGCTTAAATTAGGGAAAGGCTGGAAGAAGTTAAGGAGGAGGGCTACCCCATAGGAAGACCAGCAGTCTCAACTAATGTGGACCTCTGAGGTCTCTCCGACACTGAGCCACCAACCAGGCAGCATACCCAAGTTTATCTGATGCCCCTGACACATATATAGCAAAGGACTACCTGGTCTGGCCTCAGTGAGAGAAGATGTGCCTAACTCTTGAGAGACTTGAGGCCCCAGGGAGTCGGGAGGTCTTGTAGGGGTAGTAGGCATCCCCTTGGAAATAGAGGTAATGAGGAATGGGATGAGGAACTGTGGAAAGGGGAAAAGGGAGCAGGTAAAGGCTGGACTGTAAAAAAACAAACAAAAATAATTTTAAAAAATCTAAGATTAGAATGATGGTTACCAGGAACTGACCTTACAGAGGGTGAGAGGAGATGCTAGTCAAGGATATAAATGTTCAAGGGTAAGATTAAGTATTAGATTATGGACTAGAATTAATGGTGCATCATGGTCTTATGTTTTGCAAAACTGCTTAATAAACTTCAGCATTGTTATAGATTAAACAGACATTCCTATTCATTCTTGAATATTTATGTTTCATATCTTTTAATTTTTCATTTTAATCTTTTATTTATAAAATAACTGTCAATTTAATAAGATATGTATATGTTACACATATACATGGATATATGTGTGTTTAAAGACTTGGAGATAAAGCTGGGTGTGGTGGTGCACGTCTGTAATCCCAGCACTTGGGAGGCAAAGGCAGGCAGATTTCTGAGTTTGAGGCCAGCCTGGTCTACAGAGTGAGTTCCAGGACAGCCAGGGCTGCACAGAGAAACCCTGTCTGGAAAAAAAACCAACCAACCAAACAAACAAACAAAAAGACTTGGAGATAAGAATAATTTTGAATTTATAAAATTTTCTTAGAGCAAAGGATATAGATGGCTCTATTAATAAAGTGATTGTCACACAAAACTGAGACCTAAGTTTGATTATCAGAAAACAAACAATGCTGGGAATAATGCTTTACCTAGTAACATCTTCATAAGAAATGAAGATGCAAAAGAATCCCTTGAGTTGCTGAATGTCCAGTCCAACTAAATAATGAGCCCTGGTCTCAATGAGAAATATTGCCCTAATAAGTAATGATGGAGAATGATGGAATAAGACACCCAACATCAACCTATGTCTTTTAAGCACATTGAATCTACTTCATAAGACTAAGTGACAATCAATTGAATATTTTTGTTAATAATGTGTATAATATAATTTTAAGTACAGTTATATAATTTAATATTTTATAATTATAAAATAGCTATTGAAGTTATAATAAATTTCTATATTGATTTATTTAAAATACGTTGGTGTAATTTTCGATGAATGTTATACATTACATTGAGTTTTTCTTATTTCTTTTAGCATTATATAATTATTATTTACTTTATGAAACTTATTCAGCCCTCACACACCTTTTCTTCTTACTTTCCCATAGAAAGTTCATAGCTTTTCTATATAATCTTCCTGTAAAACATAATTTATTTTAATCTATCACTTTTACCCTTTTAATAATTAACTTACTGCTCTATTACAGTCTGGCATTTATCCTTACGTATTTTGCAATGAGAGGAATTTTGATTCTCGTGCAAGGTACCATTCTTTTCATGAAATTTACACCTCAGAACTATTATCTCTGTCTTGTTTTATCTTTTATATCTTCGTGCCTGAATCTAAAATATGTCTATTGTACACACAAAATACTTTTGTCTATTATAGTCTCTGTCTTTTGCTGTAGTATTTAGTCATTAACATTTAACTATTAATAAACTAGCATTTAGTTCCATTTTATGTCTTTTTTAACTTGCTGTACTATTACATTTTGACTTTTTGTTGAAAGATAGTTGTTTTATAATAGAATTTAATTCCTTATTTTCTAGTCTTCTGTGGTTTTTAGTTAATGTGTAAACTTGGGATTATATATAAAATATAATTCACAAATTTGGCATTATATATAAATTATAATCATTGATACATAAATGAATCATTTATGATTCATTTCAGTCTATGTTGAACTACTTACAAATATTTCTCTAATCTTATAAGAGTCCAGGATTTGCTGAAGAATGATATCCCAGATGAAAATAGTATGTAAAAGTGAAGAGTGTTTTGTTCTATAGAAGTGGTCTCCCATTACCAAGATAGAGAGGCACAAGGTGGCTCTCAAACCGAATTTAAAGTCCATTATGCTGGGGTAGCTGACCTCTATCTTAATGTGTTGGGTCCATCTCTATAGGAATTCTAGAACCTGGGGTTGGAAATTACTGCTGGGGAAATCTGGAAACTATTATTGACCCATTGTTACATCAGGCCAGGTAGTAGTAGGGCAACTTCTGCCTAGTTTCCTGAAACTTAGAGGTGTTTTCAGTAACTGACTTGCCTGTACTTGCCTGGAGTTGCCCAATTTTTGAAACAGATATTTAGGCCTCTTCTCCTTAACTGCCAATATGAAGCCTGTCATGGAATCAATCTATTTCATCCCTCTCACTGTCAGTTTACAGCTTCATGTGTGTCACTATGCTCCATAAAATTTGATCTTTATATGTTCTACCTCCATCACTGGAGTGTTAGCTATTTTCATATTTCTGTTTAATCAAATAGAAGAGAACAGTCAACTAAATATTTATCTACTTTTTAACATTTTCCTAGGCTGTTTTTCTTAGTAGTCTTTGCTTCTTATTTGGATTATTCTGTATAATTTTATATTGCACTATAAACTTAAATGTGGATTTTATTTCCTCCTATGGAGTGAGGAGATAGGAGCCATACCCAAGCTGTGGGAGTACATAGTTTGGGCTAAGCCCAGAACATATCTAACTACCCCCAGCCATAAATCTGGAAGCCTCTAGCCTCCATATAATCTAATCTGCTAGCCTATGGCCTGAAGGCTTCAGCTTCTAACCTCCATCTGCTAACATAGATGTAAAATGTTTTAGCTTTTGAGACTAACTATTGAATAAATTCATTTTTTTATCTCTTTCTGCACTCTCACTGTTCAATTCAACTGTTTTAGCTCAAACTTCCTTCCAAACCGACTGATTCATATTAGCTTATATTGGATTCTGACTGGATTGCTCTGTTTGAAAAGACTTCCTCTGAACTATTCAAATCTAACAGCTTCACTCTGCCTTGCACTGCACTGCACTGGACTGAACATGGATAGGATAGGATAGGATAGGATAGGATAGGATAGGATAGGATAGGATAGGATAGGATAGGATAAGAAATGGAATAGAATAGAATAGAATAGAATAGAATAGAATAGAATAGAATAGAATAGAATAGAATAGAATAGAATAGAATAGAATAGAATAGAATAGAATAGAATAGAATAGAATAGAAGAATACTCTCTCCTTCACTGCTCTTTTAGTATCCTGTCTTTCCAGTGATATTCACCTGTGATTTGGGTGTATCCCATCTCTGATTCTTTCTGTCAAATCAAGCTCTAATTTGTAATTTTGCCCCCAATTAGATTTCACTTTCAAACATGGCTATGTAATCCTTCTACAAACTAAGTTTACCTTCACTGTTAGGGATTAAAACTTTAAAAAGGGTGTGTCTATATTCCAGCCAGATCACACTAAAATCTAGGGTGTATTTGCATTCTAGCCAGATCATATAGACCTAGAAAGTCTTTAGATGTGATCCCTTGCCAGAGAAACTTGCTGAAGTAAAATTTCTCTATATTATTCAAAGTAACATTATTTTACTCTATTCATAGAGTGGGTAATCAAGGAGAACATTTTGTATCTCTAATCTGGAAATCTGTTTTCTTTTCTTGAAAGAGAATTTTTTAATTTAATAATTATTATTTTTTACTTACTTTATATCTCACTCACTGTCCTTCTCCAGGCCGTCCCCTCCCACAATCCTTCCCACTTCTCTTCCCCTTCTCCTCTGGGCAGATGAGGCCTCCCTCGAATTCCCCACACACACAACCTGACACTTCAAATCTCTGAAAGCTAAGTTCTTCATCTCCCACTGTGGTCAGAAAAGGAAGACCAGGGCCCCTAGACCAGCGGTGTAGCGGCAGGCCTCCATATTGTAACCAGGACACAGCTGGAAAGGCCCAGGGTCTCGGAGCCAAGCAGGCAGAGTCCCGCCTAGGCTCTGTGGGACATCCCCGAGCCCTCTGGTGAGCACCAAGGCTGCTTCTGCAACCAGCTCGCCGGCCCCTGGACCAGCGGTGTAGCAGCGGGCCTCCATATTGCAACCAGGACACAGCTGGAAAGGCCCAGGTAAACACCCCTTCCAGGGCTACACTCACGGGGGTATCTGCTAGGGTCTCCGAGCCAAGCAGGCGGAGTCCCGCCTAGGCTCTGTGGGACATCCCTGAGCCCTCTGGTGAGCACCAAGGCTGCTTCTGCAACCAGCTCGCCGGCCCCTGGACCAGCGGTGTAGTGGCGGGCCTCCATATTGCAACCAGGACACAGCTGGAAAGGCCCAGGCTCTGTGGGACATCCCCGCCCTCTGGTGAGCACATAGGCTGCGTTCTGCAACCAGCTTGCCGGCCCCTAGACCAGCGGTGTAGCGGCGGGCCTTCATATCACAACCAGGACACAGCTGGAAAGGCCCAGGCTCTGTGGGACATCCCCGCCCTCGGGTGAGCACATAAGCTGCGTTCTGCAACCAGCTCGCCGGCCCCTAGACCAGCGGTGTAGCGGCGGGCCTCCATATTGCAACCAGGACACAGCTGGAAAGGCCCAGAGAAACAACAGGTGAGCCCAGCCTCACAGGAGATTCAAACACCAGCCACTGACAACAAGGCCAACTAAAACCAGAAATAACCAGATGGCAAAAGGAAAACGAAGGAACGTTACTAACAAAAATCAAGGCAACATGACAGCATCTGAACCCAGTTCTCCAACAACAGGAATCCCTGGATACCCTAAAACACCAGAAAAACAAGACTTGGATATAAAATCACTGGTCAGGATGCTGGTAGCTGAACACATAGAAAAATCTCGTAAAGAAATAGAGGAGAAAATGGATCAAAAGTTAGAAGCCTTTACGAGGCAAATACAAAAATCACTTCAAGAAATGCAGGAGAAGATGGATCAAAGAGAAGAAGACAATAAGGAAGAAAGACAAAAGTCACTTAAAGAACTACAGAAGAACGTGGGCCAACAAGTAGAAGCTATGAAAGAGGAAGCACAAAAATCTATTAAAGAAATACATGAAAACACAATCAAGCAAGCGAAAGATTTGAGCACATCCATCCAGATACTAAAAACAGAAGTAGAAACAACTAAGAAATCACAGAGGGAGACAACATTGGAGATAGAAAACCTGGGGAAGAAATCAGGGGCCATAGACGCAAGTATCAACAATAGAATACAAGAGATAGAAGACAGAATCTCAGAAGCCGAAGATAACATAGGAACCATTGATTCAACAGTCAAAGAAAATACTAAATGCAAAAAGGTGGTAACCCAAAACATCCAGGAAATCCAAGACACTATGAGAAGACCAAACCTAAGGATTATAGGTATAGACGAGAGTGAAGATTTACAAGTTAAAGGGCCAGCTAATATCTTCTATAAAATTATGGAAGAAAACTTCCCCAACCTAAGGAGAGAGATGCCCATGAATATACAAGAAGCCTATAGAACCCCAAACAGACTGGACCAGAACAGAAATACATCCCGTCACATAATAATCAAAACTCCAAATGTAATAAACAAAGAAAGAATACTAAAGGCAGCAAGAGAAAAAGGCCAAGTAACATATAAAGGAAAACCTATCAGAATAACACCAGACTTCTCAACTGAGACCATGAAAGCTAGAAGATCCTGGGCAGATATCATGCAAACTCTAAGAGAACACAAACTTCAGCCAAAACTACTTTACCCAGCAAAACTCTCAATTGCCATTGATGGAGACATCAAGGTATTCCATGACAAAACCAAATTTGCAAGATATCTCTCCACAAATCCAGCCCTACAAAGGATAATAGGGGGAAAACACCAAGACAAGGATGGAAACTACACCCGGAAAGAAGCAAGATAGAAACCTCCTCTCATCAAACCCAAAAGAAGATAACCTCTCGAATATAAAAAATAAATAAGATAAATAAATATAATTTCAAAAATGTCTGGAGGTAATAATTACTATTCCTTAATATCTCTTAACGTCAATGGACTCAATTCCCCAATAAAAAGACATAGATTAACAGACTGGATACGGAAACAGGACCCTACATTTTGCTGCATACAGGAAACACATCTCAGTGTTAAAGACAAACACTACCTTAAAGTAAAAGGCTGGAGGACAATTTTACAAGCAAATGGTCTCAGGAAACAAGCTGGAGTAGCCATTCTAATATCAGATAAAATTGACTTTCAACCTAAAATCATCCAAAGGGACTCAGAAGGTCACTTCTTGCTGGCCAAAGGGAAAATCCACCAGGAAGAGCTCTCAATACTGAACATCTATGCTCCAAATGCAAGGGCAACCTCCTTCGTAAAAGAAACCTTACTAAAGCTTAAAGCACACATTACACCTAACACAATAATTGTGGGTGACTTCAACACCCCACTCTCCTCAATGGACCGATCAGGAAAGCAGAAACTAAACAGGGACACAGTGAAACTAATTGAAACTCTGGACCAATTGGATTTAACAGATATATATAGAACATTTCATCCTAAAGCTAAAGAATATACCTTTTTCTCAGCACCGCATGGTACCTTCTCCAAAATAGACCATATAATCGGTCACAAGACAGATGTCAACAAATACAAGAAGATCGAGCTAATCCCATGCCTCTTATCAGATCACCATGGAGTAAGAGTGGTCTTCAATAGCAACAAAAACAACAGAAAGCCCACATACACATGGAAACTGAACAATACTCTACTCAATGACACCTTGGTCAAGGAAGAAATAAAAAAAGAAATCAAAGACTTTTTAGAATTCAATGAAAATGAAGGTACAACCTACCCAAATCTATGGGACACAATGAAAGCAGTGCTAAGAGGAAAACTCATAGCTCTAAGTGCATCCAAAAAGAAACTGGAGAGAGCATACACTAGCAGCTTAATGGCACACCTTAAAGCCCTGGAAGAAAAACAAGTTAATTCACCCAGGAGGAGTAGAAGACAAGAAATCATCAAACTCAGGGCTGAAATCAATCAAATAGAAACAAAGAGAACCATACAAAGAATCAACAAGACCAGGAGCTGGTTCTTTGAGAAAATCAACAAGATAGATAAACCCTTAGCCAGACTAACCAAAGGACACAGAGACAGTATACAAATTAACAAAATTAGAAATGAAAAGGGAGACATAACAACAGAAACTGAGGAAATTCAAAAGATCATCAGATCCTACTACAAAGGTCTATACTCAAAACAACTGGAGAATCTGGAGGAAATGGACGATTTCCTAGACAGATATCAAATACCAAAATTAAATCAGCATCAAGTAGACCAGCTAAATAGTCCCATAACCCCTAAAGAAATAGAAGGGGTTATAGAAAGCCTCCCAACCAAAAAAAGTACGGGACCAGATGGTTTTAGTGCAGAATTCTACCAGACCTTCAAAGAAGACTTAACACCAATACTCTCCAAACTATTCCACAAAATAGAGACAGAAGGGACACTGCCCAACTCATTCTTCGAAGCCACAATTACGCTAATACCTAAACCACAAAAAGATCCAACAAAGAAAGAGAACTTCAGGCCAATTTCTCTGATGAATATAGATGCAAAAATACTAAATAAAATTCTTGCTAACCGAATCCAAGAGCACATCAAAACGATCATCCACCATGATCAAGTAGGCTTCATCCCAGGGATGCAGGGATGGTTCAATATATGGAAATCCATCAATGTAATCCACTACATAAACAAACTGAAAGAAAAAAACCACATGGTCATCTCATTAGATGCTGAAAAAGCATTCGACAAAATTCAGCATCCTTTCATGCTAAAAGTCTTGGAAAGAGCAGGAATTCAAGGCCCATACCTAAACATAGTAAAAGCAATCTACAGCAAACCAGTAGCCAACATCAAAATAAATGGAGAGAAACTTGAAGCATTCCCACTAAAATCAGGGACTAGACAAGGCTGCCCTCTCTCTCCATATCTTTTCAATATAGTACTTGAAGTTCTAGCAAGAGCAATTAGACAACATAAGGAAGTCAAAGGGATACAAATTGGAAAGGAAGAAGTGAAACTATCATTATTTGCAGACGATATGATAGTTTACCTAAGCGACCCAAAAAACTCCACCAGAGAACTTCTACAGCTGATAAACAACTTCAGCAAAGTGGCAGGTTATAAAATTAACTCAAGCAAGTCAGTGGCCTTCTTGTACTCAAAGGACAAGCAGGCAGAGAAAGAAATTAGGGAAATAACACCCTTCACAATAGCCACAAACAACATAAAGTATCTTGGCTTAACTCTAACCAAACAAGTGAAAGATCTGTACAACAGGAACTTCAAGTCCCTGAAGAAAGAAATCGAAGAAGACCTCAGAAGATGGAAAAATATTTCTTGCTCCTGGATTGGCAGGATCAATATAGTAAAAATGGCCATCTTGCCAAAAGCAATATACAGATTCAATGCAATCCCCATCAAAATCCCAACTCAATTCTTCATAGATCTAGAAAGAGCAATTCTCAAATTCATCTGGAGCAACAAAAAACCCAGGATAGCTAAAACTATTCTCAACAATAAAAGGACTTCTGGGGGAATCAATATCCCTGACTTCAAGCAGTACTACAGAGCAATTGTGTTAAAAACTGCATGGTATTGGTATAGCAACAGGCAAGCAGATCAATGGAACAGGATTGAAGACCCTGAAATTAACCCACAGATTTATGGTCACTTGATCTTTGATAAAGGAGCCACAACCATCCGATGGAATAAAGATAGCCTTTTCAACAGATGGTGCTGGTTCAACTGGAGGTCAACATGCAGAAGAATGAGAATTGACCCACTCTTATCTCTTTGCTCTAAGATCAACTCCAAGTGGATCAAGGACCTCCACATAAAACCAGACACACTGAAACTATTAGAAAAGAAACTTGGGAAGACCCTGGAGGACTTGGGCACAGGGGAAAAGTTCCTGAACAGAACACCAATAGCGTACGCACTAAGATCAAGAATCGACAAATGGGACCTCATAAAATTACAAAGTTTCTGCAAAGCAAAGGACACTGTCCGAAGGACAAAACGGCAACCAACAAAGTGGGAAAAGATCTTTACCAACCCCACATCCGACAGAGGGCTAATATACAATATATACAAAGAACTCAAGAAGTTAGACCGCAAAGAAACAAATAACCCTATCAAAAAATGGGGCACAGAGCTAAACAAAGAATTTTCACCAGAAGAAATTCGGATGGCCGAGAAACACCTTAAGAGATGTTCAACATCATTAGTCATCAGGGAAATGCAAATCAAAACAACCCTGAGATTCCACCTCACACCAGTCAGAATGGCTAAGATTAAAAACTCAAGAGACAACAAGTGCTGGCGAGGATGTGGAGAAAGAGGAACACTCCTCCACTGTTGGTGGGATTGCAAAATGGTAAAACCGCTCTGGAAATCAGTTTGGCGGTTCCTCAGAAAATTGGGCATGTCACTTCCAGAGGACCCTGCCATACCACTCCTGGGCATATACCCAGAGGATTCCCCTACATGCAATAAAGACACATGCTCCACTATGTTTATAGCAGCCTTGTTTATAATAGCCAGAAATTGGAAGGAGCCCAAATATCCCTCAAAGGAGGAATGGATACAGAAAATGTGGTATATTTATACAATGGAATACTACTCAGCAATTAAAAATAATGAATTCATGCAATTTGTAGGTAAATGGTTAGACCTGGAAAATATCATCCTGAGTGAGCTAACCCAATCACAAAAGAATGCACATGAAATGCAATCACTGATAAGTGGATATTAATGAGCCCAGAAGCACTAAATACTCAAGACACAAATAGCAAGTCAAATGATTCCCAAGAAGAAGAAAGGAGAGGACCCTGGGCATGTTAAGATTGCATCCAGTTTAGTAAAGAAACCGAGGGGGGAGGGGGAATGATTGGGGAATAGTTGGGGGGGAGAAGAACTATGGGAACTATGGTGGGTGGGAACTGGGAAAGGGGAAAGCCTTTGAAATGTAAACATAGAATATAGAAAATAAAAATAACTAAAAAAAAAAAAAGAAAAGGAAGACCAACTAGAAGATCATATCCCACATACACGCAACAGCTATTGTGAATAAAGCTGCTATAAACATGGCTGAGTAACTGTCTTTGTGAGATGTTAGAGATGTTTGGGTACATGAGCAGGAGTGGTGTAACTGGATCTTGCTATAGAGCTATTCCATGTTTTCTGAGAAAACACCAAATTGATTTCCAAGGAGGTTTGCATTTCCAACCAGCAATGGAAGTGTTCCTTCTATTCCATGTCCTCACCAGCATTTGCTATCTCTAGATATATTGATCTTAGTCATTCTGTTAGGTGTAAGAAGGAGCTTCAGAGCTGTTTAAATTTGCATTCACCTGATGATTGAGGGCTTTGAGCATTTCTTTTTTTTAATTTGGATGTTTTATTTTGTTTGCATTTCAAATGTTATTCCCTTTACCTGTTTCCCCTCCACAAACTCCCTATCACATCCCCCTCAGCCTGCTTCTATGAGGGTGCCACCTAACCACCTATCCACCCACTCCTACCTCCCCACCCTGGCATTCCCCTACACTAGGAACAAGGGCTCCCACTGATGTCTGACAAAGCTATTCTCAACTACATATGCATTTAGAGCCATGGGTCCCTCAATGTGTGCTTTTTTTGGTTGTTTGGAGCTTCCCTGGAAACTCTGGGGAGTCTTGTGGGCTGATATTTTTGTTCTTCCTATGGAGTTGCAAACCCCTTCAGCTCCTTCAGGCCTTTCTTTAACTCTAACATTGGGGACCCCATGCTCAGTCTTACAGTTGGCTGTGAGCATCTGCCTCTGTATTTGTCAGGCTATGGCAAAGCCTCTCAGGAGACAGCAATAGCAGGCTTCTGACAGCAAGTACTTCATGGCATCTGCAATAGTCTCTGGATTTGATATTTGTATATGGGATGAATCCCCAGATGGGGCAATCTCTGGATGGCCTTTCCTTCAGTTTCTGCTCTAAACTTTGTCTTCATATTTCCTCCTGAGAGTCATTTGTTCCCCCCTCTAAGAAGGGCCTAAGCACCCACACTGGGTGTTTTCCTTGAGCTTCATGTAGTCTGTGAATTGTATCTTGGGTATTCCAAGCTTTTAGGCTAATATCTACTTATCAGAGAGTATATACCATGTGTGTTCTTTTGTAACTGTGTTACCTCACTCAGGATGATACATTCTAGTTCCACACATTTGTATAAGAATTTCATGAATTCATTGTTTTTAATAGCTGAGTTGTATTCCATTGTGTATATGTACCACATTTTCTGTATACATTCCTCTATTGAAGGACATCTGGGTTCTTTTCAGCTTCTGGCTATTATAAATAAGGCTGCTATGAACATAATGGAGCATGTGTCCTTGTTATATGTTGGAGCACCTTATGGGTATATGCCCAGGAGTGGTATAGCTGGGTCCTCAGGTAGTACTATGTCCAAATTTCTGAGTGATTTCCAGAGTGGTTATACCAGCTTGCAAAACAACCAGCAATGGAGAAGTGTTCTTTCTCCACATCCTTACCTGCATCTGCTATCTGATTTTTTGATCTTAGTCACTGTGACTAGTATGATGTGGAATCTCATTTTTTAGCTGAGTTACTTGGGTTGTTGACTAACTCTTTGAGTTATTTGTAAACTTTGAATATTAGCCTTCTGTCAGATATAGAATTGGTGAAGATACTTTTCCAATCTGTGAGCTGTTGATTTGTCTTATTGACAGTGTTCTTTGCCTTTCAAAAGCTTTCTTTGTTTTTTAATAATTGGAACCTTGATGAAAATTCCCAGCAATGGCTCCATCTAACATTCCATCTCTTTGGTCTCTACCTTCTGTGTTTACATATCCATTGAGTTATCTAATGTTTGCTGACTCTACTGCTAATATAAATTCATTATCCATTTTACTTATTTATTTTAATTTTAAACTCAATAATTATCATTTAGTTTGACTTTATTTTAGTTTGCCTTTAAAAATAATTTTATTCTCTCTATGAATACTATATGTGAGATATCTTATTTTGCTTTCTATACTTTTCCATTAGCTCTTTGAAGAAAGTTGATGATGAGTTCAATTTTTTCCTATGAAACTTACTGTCCAGACCTTGTTTAGGAACACTTAGTACTAACTAATGTTATCCCTGTATATGCATGAACTTCTTCATTGTATGATAATAATTGATTATTTTTACCCAGAAGCAATAGTTTTGAATAAAATATTACCATCACTGTAAAAATCACATCTTCCCTATCTTATTTTTTATTATTATTTTGATTATGATTGCTTGTGGGGTCATTTTTTTTTGCATTGAATTGATTAAGTTTTTGTACTCCCTTGTATGTGACCACAGAAAGTTGATTCTTGATTATGGGGTAAGTAGTTAGTTATAAGACAGTATCCTTAAATGCCTTAGAGAAATATCACATTTGCCTGAAGCTTGTTGGATGTATGGCATGAACTCACTCGAAGGTTCCAGTTTCTATAAGTTTCACTGTAACCATTATATTTTATTTGGAGAGCACAAGGCCAGTCAAAGTTGAGATTAGGGCATCTTCAGATCATATAAAGCTCTACATATAGATGCTGCCTCTTAAAATCCTTATATTATGTCATATCGTTCAATAAATTTTGTGGATATCTCTATTTTTTTTTTATCTTGTAGTATTTTGTCCAACCTTCTGTTTGCCCCAAATGGCTTTGCCACCTCAGCTATCTACAAACTGAATTTTTTATGACATGGTGAGAAGAGTACTGCTCTCACAAAACAATCTTAAATCATGTCAAATAAAGGCTTAGTGACTAGCCAGAGCAGCCAGAGAGTGAGCATTCCTTAAGCCTGACACAGGTTGAAGAACATCAGTGTCATAATTCATTCTCCTCTCTCACCATTGTATGCCTCGAGATTGTCACAGCGAATGTGAAATTGCCATTACTCAAAGGAATTCGGAGTAAGAAAGTAATGGAAAATAAAAGAGCAACTTTAAATATCACCAACTCTTCTAGTTGTAGCTGCTTCTTAAAATAACACTCTGGGGGATTGTTAAAAAGGTTTGGTTAATTTTCAGAATCCTGGAAAAGGTGATTTTGAACTGCCAGTTATGGTGCTTTAATAAGGATTCAATTGTTTGTTAAGACAAAACATTCAGAATGAAAATATTAGTGGCACTGCAAACATGAGAAACTCTTTTAGGACAGCCGAGGAAACACTATGAAACGATGCTACTTTATTTGTTCCAATTTGATGCATAAAATGTCTCTTTGATGATGGCTGAGTACGACACCAAACTGTACTAATAGCTGAATATCATTAGGAGACATTTTATGGTTATTTGTTTTTAAAGCCAGCAGTATTTGATTTCACCCTAGGTGTCTGGGATATCCAGTCACTGTTTCTTGGTCACTCAGAGTGGAGTATGGTTTCCACTACACTAGGTTTCCATAACATCCCTTATTTTGACTCTCCATTCTATTGCTGTTTGCACATTCTCTCCTTCAGCCCTAATTCTTCTTTTGTCCACATGATCCTTCACACTGCATCACAACCTGATCTCCAGTTGACCCATAACATCTACTTTATTTTCCCTTCCCAGGGAGACCTTTGTGTTCCTCCCAACCTCTTTTATACTCTACCTCCATGAGTCTATAGATCGTAGGTTAGCTATCATCTATTTAATGACTAATGTCCATACATAAGACAACATATACCATATTATCATTCTGGATATGGTTTACCTCACTCAGGGTAAGTTTTTTTTCCTATTCCTATCCATTTGCTTACAAATATCATGCTGTCATTTTTTTAAACAACTTAGTAATTCTCCCATGTATACATGTTCAACATTTTCATGTTCCATTTTTCTGTTGAGGGATATCTAGGTTGCTTCTTGTTTTAAATATTCTGAATAACACAGGAATAAACATGGTTGAGAAAGTGTCCTCATGGTGTGATGGAACTACCATTATGTGTATATCCAAGATTGGTATAAGCAGATATTGGGGTGCATTGACTCTCAACTTTGTGAGAAACTTTAATATTGATTTCCATAGTTGCTATATAACTTTTCACTCTCAGCAGTAATGAATGAGTGTTCCCCTTGTTCCACATACTCCATAAAATGAGATGTCATTTATTTTATTGATTTGATACTCTAAGATTGTTGTGATGTATAAATCATTGAGTTCTTTATATTTAGGATATTAGTCCTGCAGTGGATGTAGGGTTGGTAAAAATCTTGTCCCATTCCATAGACTTCTGTCTTTTACCAAAGGACCAGGTCCTCTGCCTTACAGAAGAGTTTCTATTTCACAAGCTCTCATTTATTAATTTCTATCATAGTGCCTGCACTATTGATCACAAGTTAAGAAAGTCTTGTTCTCTTCTAAGAGGATCAGCGAATCCAGATATATGTTGAGATCTTTGATCCACTGAACTTGAGTTTTTGCAGGGTGATAAGTAAAGATATATGTGCATTTGTCTACATACAGGTATACAGTTGAACTAGCACCATTTGTTGAAGATGGTATATGATTAAAATGTGTATGTCTGCCTTCAACAAAACTTGTTTTCATAAGTATATGGATATATGCCTGGGTCTTCAATTCAATTTTATTGAACAATGTACCTGTTTTTATGCCAATACCATGAAGTTTTTTTCCTCTAGCTCTATATTACAACTTGATACCTGAAATTGTGGGACATCTGAATTTATTTTATTATTCAAGAGGATTTTAGGTATTCTACTTTTGTTTATTTGTATTATGTTTGCTCGTTTTCCAATAGTAAGGTCTGGAAAAATCTGTATGATCTTGACTGGGACCATTGAATGTATAGAATGTACATTTGGTAGTGTGACCATTTTTTATATTACTCCTAGGATCTATGAGCATGAATTCTCTTTCTATCTTTGGTTATTGTTTCCAAATATTTGCTTCAAAGTCTTGAAATTTTTTATCATACAATTATTTTTAATCTTTGTTTATAATCCCAAGATATTTTATATCATTTTTGCCAAATAGGAAAGGTATTGTTTCTCTGATTCTGTTTTCAGTTCTTCATTGGTATACAGAATGGCTACTGGGTTTTGTGAGTTAATCTTTATCCAACTACTTTTTTGAAGGTAAATATCAGATATAGAGGTTCCATGGTGGAATTCATAGGGTTACTTATGTATATTCCCCTATCAAATACAAATAAAGACACATTGGCATTTCCCTTTCCAATCTGAATACTTTGATCTCTGTCCATTGCCTTACTGTTCTACCTAACTCTTCAAATACTATATTAAATAGATATGAAGAGAGTAGACATCCTTGTCTTGTTCCCAATTTTAGTCAATTCCCTTGAGATTATCCCAATTTAATTTAATTTTGGTTATAGACTTGCTATAACCTGCCTTTGTTACATTTATTTAAATCTCTTCTTTCTTTAAGCTCTTTATAACTTTTGTTTTTATGGGGAGTTGGATTTTGTCAAGGGCTATTTCTACATCTAATGAGATAATAATGTTGGTACTTTTTTCTTTCTATTTGTTTATATGGTGGATTACAATTGCTCATTTTAATATATTGAATCATCCTTGCATCTCTGGGCAGAAGCCTACTTGATCATGGTTGATGATCTTTTTAATGTATTCTTAGTTTTGGTTGCACATACGTCAGTTTGCCAGTATTTTATTGAGTATTTTTTGCATCTATGTTTATAAGAGAAATTGGTTTGTAATTCTCTTTGTTGATTGGTTGCAGCAGCTGAGTATCCATGCCCTATAAAATGAATTTGGTATTATTGTTTCTGTTTGTATCTTGTGAAATAATTTGAGAGGTATTGCCATCAACTCTTCCTTGCTGCCTGGTATATTTCTGCATTAAAATAGTCTCCTCTGGGTTTTTTACAGCAATTTTGAGGTTGTTTAATAATTATTTTTTTTGTTTTGAATGACTTCCTTTATTTCCTTGTTCGATATCAGCCTGTTTAGGTAGTTTACCTGCTCTTTTTTTTATTTTCTATATTCTATGTTTACATTCCAAAGGCTTTCCCCTTTCCCAGTTCCCCCCTCCCTATTTTATATTGAATTCTGGTCACCTCTTTCTCAGTAGGGTGACAATGTTTAAATGGACAGCCAGGGTAAGGAGGCTTACACTAGGTTTCAACTAGCCTCTTTTTGTTTGTTTTGTTTTGTTTTAATTTTGTTTATTTGTTTACTGGATGTTTTATTTATTTATATTTAAAATGTTATTCCCTACCCAGATTCCCCCTCTGAAATCTCCTATCCTATCCCGTATCCCATCTCCCCCCTCCTCCTCCTTCTTCCTCTTTCTCTCCATATCTCTCTCCCTCTTCTCTTCCTCACTACTGTTTTTCCTTTCCCTTTTATAAATTCATTAAGTCCAATTTGTATTACTCTTGAGTTTGTGGCTATCTACTCAAAGAATGATCAGGCAACTGTGAGCCATACCCTTAAAGAAACTCCTGATTCTTCTCTCAGAACCCACCGACTGCCAATATAGCTCCTCAGCTAGAGGTAGGACTTTTTAGATACCTCTCTGGCTCATGCTGAGATTGCTTAAATTTGCACAAAGTTTATAGATGTTCGCCCAAAGAGTGTGATATGTCTCTGTCAGGGAAATATTGTAACATATTCACCAGAAAAGACCACTTGGACATGGGTTTAAGCAATACAAATTCTTTAATAATTTGCCAGTAACTCCACAGATGTTTGGATCCTGAATACAATCCCAATTCTTTCCTGGGATAAGATTTTAAGCACAAAAGTCACATTCTGGGTTGATACACCTGAATAAGCAAGAACAGTTAGCCATAAGTAGAACTACAGAAACTAAAAGGCAAGGTGAGTACACTAGGAATTTTCCCAGAACTATTGACTTGATGTATTAGAATGTTATTCTCATTATTGCAGAAGGAATATGTTCTGGGTTCTGAGGTCTGAATGTTATGTCAATCATAGCATCAATTCTTCTAAGGTATAGGGGACATCTAATTTTGGAGGCTGTATTATAAATGTATATTTGAAAGGTTTGCAAATGAATAGAAGAGCTGAAATTTAGAACAAATTAGTAACTATTCATTCTCAAGGTTGATGGTGATCATGAAGACAATGATGGGCATGTATGGCTGAAATATTGTGGTAGTATCTCTTAATCAGATGTAATGCTGTGAATAATTCGATGATTTTATTACAGTACTGTTGAGAAGATCAGGAAAAGCACCAAGCTAAGTGATGCACTGTCTTTAAAAAATAGAGTGAAAGCTAAGCTAGTAATTAACACAGAAATCCTTTACTGAATTTACCTGCAATGTCCAATGAGTAAGAGACCTAAACATCAAAAATAGGTATCTGTTTTGCCAGGACCCTTAATCTGAGGAGTTTAGATATCCATAGCATTATGGAGAATCTCATCTGTTCTTTAGATTCCTTTTTATGCATGATAAAATACTTATTTAAAAGATAGTATCTTCTTATGATTAAGATTATTAATCAAATCATATAAATCAAGTACTCTTTACCATCTGATCTGGAAACTTTCATCATCAGTCACATAATTTTCTTCTATCTCACCTTTAACCAGGACAGTGCTAAATAAGATTAGGCTATTATGTTCTCCATTTCTAAATGCCAAACCTGAGTCAGCCTGGATCATGAATTTCCTGGTGTGAGCATTAATAAATGACCTCCCTGTAACTGGAGCTTGTTGCCCTAGAACTTCAGCATAAATGGGCCTTTCCAAATTCGAAATAAGTAGTATCAATAGAGAAAATCTTCTGCTAAATGCTGTTTTTTTTGTTTGTTTCTTCTGTATTTGAAAGTCTATGAGTATAAACCTCTAGTTCAAGCAAAAGGCAGGAAACTGTCTAGTTGTGGAAAACTTTTGTCTTCCAGCAGAATAGGGAGAAAGGGATGAAATGAAAACCTCCCACAGATTCCAGAGGGCTGTCTGCGTGTAAAAGAGCTGCAGAGTCTGAATGCGTTTTATATATTGGAGCATTTTAAGATCTTGCGAGTATTACAAGTAAATGATTTAACTGCTTTCAGCTGTCCTGTAAGTTGTTCATAATCACTGATTCTGCTTTTCAGATGAGCATAATAAAGCGCTCAATATAGCTCTTTCAACTGCAGCCTCATTGCTGACTCCTCAGTATGAAACATTCACTCACAGGATATCTTCACATCCAAGCAAAGCAAAAATTTAAAAAAAGGAAAGAAAGTCCATGCAGCAGCAGTCTGGCATGTCTTGGGCTTCATTTGTGTGTGTGTGTCTGTGGAGGGGTGTAGGCAAATGAGCTGAGTCTTGGAAAATGTAGACAGGTTTAATTAAATTTAGTGTTGTGCCTATGATGTCTGACCTCGGTGATTCAGAAGAATGATTTATTTTTTTTTTCTTTTTCAGTATATATTTTTTCAAAGTCTGATCAACAAATTGATATTTCAGGTTAAAATGCTGAATTAACTGAAACAATTTTCATGGCCTCTTAGTTTCTCTAGTAAACTGAGACACCAACTATATCATATATAATGAAAATGAGATGTTAACAAGCTCTTCTAAAGAAAGAAGAACATGGCCAAGGATTAAGTTGTCTTCCATGGCCAATCTTTATCCACTTGGTCTTGGAGATATGACTTCACATTCTCAGTATCTGCTTTCAATAAATTCCAGCTTATGATTTAAAACATTCTGAAAATCAATCTGTGGATTCCTCAGAAAACTGGAAAGAGATCTATCAAACCCCCCCCAAAAAAAAACAGCTTTACCACTCTTGGGAATATAACTAAAAGATGTCCCACCATCCCACAGAGGCAGGGTCTGTAATATGTTTATAGTGTGGCCTTATCTGTGATAGCCAGAAGCTGGAAACATCCCAGATGTCCTACGACAAAAGAATGGATACAGAAAATGTGATTCATTTACACAATGAAATAGAAACACATTTTTTAAAGCACTGTAAGTGTTGAGAATATAAGTTACATATGACTCAGCAGGTTGAACTGTTTTTATAAAATCAAAATTTTTTCAAAATTAATATGGAAAAACTGATTGTAGCTATAAATGACTGTAATTGATGCACTTGGCAGTCGGAGGCAGGAGATTTGCCACAGGTTCGAAGTCTATGTTACATAGTATGTTCTAGGACAGCTAGGGTTATGCAGTAAAAGCCCGTCTCAAAAAGCCAAAACAAATGAACAAACAAACAAAAATGAAAAGCGTCCAAATACCTGTACTGTTTAAAGTTATTTTAATTCATTATCTTCACCTTATACAAATGAGTAAAAGAATGAGGGGAAATTGCATGAACATGTAGTGCATGGTCTTACTCCCTGCTTATTACAAAGGAAAGTATTGAGATCATTCTGGCCATTATTAATATAGCAATGAGACTGAATACTAAACACATGTAAACATGGGAAGGCACCTTTATTCTGTTTTTTTAAACATCTTTTCACAATAAAAATCATGAAAAACTTCTGACTCTGATTCAAACTATTTTCAATTAAAAAGGAATATCTTTGTTAGCTGAGGATACATTTTTTTTAATTTGGAAATAATTATTGACCATCATGTTAAAATGATAATTTTTGTCTCTTCATATGTATTAAGTAATATTAAACATTTCAGACAAGAATTCTTTGGATATTAATATATGTAAATATACATCTTGCTGAGTTTTATAAAGTACCATTTAAAATGAAGAATAGACATACACATATATGTTTAATTTCATGGACAGAAGCTCTATCATAGAAATATTTATTTAATTTGCGATTTTTGATTAATACCATGTGAGGTAAGTATTTCTCATATGCAGGTCATTTTTATCTTTCTTATTTTGGGGGAAAAGTTATCTCTCCAAATCTGAAGCTTATTCTTACAGCTAAACCAAAGCCAGTGAGTCCCGAGAGAGTATGTTTGGTTTGTTACCCTATCCGCCCCCACTCCCCACACACACACCATAGGTGTTACAGACTTCCTCAGCACCTAAAGTCCTATATAGTGACAGGCATTTAAATGCAATTCTTTAGAGTCATTTCCCTAACACAATGATTTTTAAGAATGTCTAAAGTTTTAAATTCGGAATTAAGATTTTTTTTAATTTTTATTTTCTATATTCTATGTTTACATTCCAAAGGCTTTCCCCTTTCCCAGTTCCCCCCACCATACGTCCCATAGTTCCTCTCCCCCCCCAACTATTCCCCAATCATTCCTCCTCCCCCCACGGTTTCTCTATAAAACTGGATCCAATCTTTCCAGGCCCAGGGTCCTCTCCTTTCTTCTTGGGAATCATTTGACTTGCTAATTGTGCCTTGAGTATTTAGGGCTTCTGGGCTCATTAATATCCACTTATCAGTGATTGCGTTTCATGTGTATTCTTTTGTGATTGGGTTAACTCACACAGGATGATATTTTCCAGGTCTAATCATTTACCTACAAATTGCATGAATTCATTATTTTTAATTGCTGAGTAGTATTCCATTGCATAAATATACCACATTTTCTGTATCCATTCCTCCTTTGAGGGATATTTGGGCTCCTTCCAATTTCTGGCTTTTATACACAAGGCTGCTATAAACATAGTGGAGCATGTGTCTTTATTGTATGCAGGGGAATCCTCTGGGTATATGCCCAGGAGTGGTATGCCAGGGTCCTCTGGAAGGGACATGCCCAATTTTCTGAGGAACCGCCACACTGATTTCCAGAGTGATTTTACCATTTTGCAATCCCACCAACAGTGGAAGAGTGTTCCTCTTTCTCCACATCCTTGCCAGCACTTGTTGTCTCTTGAGTTTTTAATCTTAGCCATTCTGACTGGTGTGAGGTGGAATCTCAGGGTTGTTTTGATTTGCATTTCCCTGATGACTAATGATGTGGAACATCTCTTAAGGTGTTTCTAGGTCATCCGAATTTCTTCTGGTGAAAATTCTTTGTTTAGCTCTGTACCCCATTTTTGATAGGGTTATTTGGTTCTTTGGGGTCTAACTTCTTGAGTTTTTTGTATATATTGGATATTAGCCCTTTGTCGGATGTGGGGTTGGTGAAGATCTTTTTCCACTTTGTTGGTTGCTGTTTTGTCCTTCTGACAGTGTCCTTTGCCTTGCAGAAACTTTTAATTTTATGAGGTCCCATTTGTCAATTCTTGATCTTAGTGCGTAAGCTATTGGTGTTCTGTTCAGGAACTCTTCCCCTGTGCCCATGTCCTCCAGGGTCTTCCCAAGTTTCTTTTCTAATAGTTTCAGTGTGTCTGGTTTTATGTGGAGGTCCTTGATCCACTTGATTTTTAAGAATGTCTAAAGTTTTAAATTAGTAATTAAGATTTTTAAAAAATAATTTCATTTACATTTTTAAAATGAGTGTATTTCCACTATTTTCTTGATTTTTGATTTTATCCCTGAAGTTAGCATTTTTCTTGCTATGAAGACTTTAGAATTGTTTTTCTAACTTCATGTTAGAGTATGTGATTCAAACCTTCACATTTTTCATGTAATTTCTCTTACTGAAGTTTGGACAAGGAAAATTCTGGAAATCATCAACAATCAATATTGAGTAGTATCAATATAAGGGAACATTTGAATTTCTTCAATATATGGATGATCTAACGAATCCTCATAAGTCAAAATTATAGATTTAGAAACTTTTTTATTCACAAAGTCCTGTCATAAAATTGTTCATAATTTACTTAAAGTTTGCCTTTGATATTTAGTGTATTTGAAATAATGAATCACTATTTGAAATATGATTTAAACATGTAATATCAAAATTCTTCAAAATATGAATAAAAATAGAAAATTAAGTGGTACTATTACACATATACCTTGCTTATATAATAACATAACATTTATTGTAAAATTTTTACTGTTTTTCCATTGAATTATTAATTCATTTTTTCAGTAATGCTTTTATTATTATTATTTATTATTTCCCAATTACTCAACAAAATTGACAGGGTGCTGGATCATGTGTTGTTTTCTATTTTATTGTCTGTCTTACATTGTGACTTTGCATCTAACATTCTGTCTCTAGTGGGAGTGTTTTCTGATCATACTTTTGGCTTAATCACATTTATTTCAGGCAAGTTACTCTATCCTGATGGTTAAAGTTTTAAAGATGCACTTTTATTATTTTTAATTACATGTATGTGCAAACATATGTGAGAGTATGAACATGTGCATGTGGTTTCTTGTGAGGCCATGACTACTGGATTCCCCAAGAACTTGAGTTGCAAGAAGTTGTGATCATCCTAGCATTGCTTCAGAGAACTTAACTCAGATTCTCTGAAGATACAATGCATGTTCTGAACTGGGAAGTCATTGTTCGAGTCTCATCAACTGGCAAATTTTAATTTGCATAAAATAATTGTATATTTTACTAATTGCTTCTCTTTCTTAACTATTTTTCTGAAATTCAAAGTATTACTGAAAAAAATGCATTAATAATTTAATGGAACACAATAAAATTTCACAGCAAATGTTATGTTACTATGTAAGGTATGTATGTAAGAGTATTATTTAATTTTCTATTTTTATTCACATTTTGAATAATTTTGATATTTGCATCAAAATTTATTTATATGAGAGGTTTATATTTTTGTTAAATTACAGGTGCATAGCAATGGACATAAAACTGCTTAAATAATCTTTTTTTTTTTTTTTGGTTTTTTTTTTTTGTTTTTCGAGACAGGGTTTCTCTATGTAGCCCTGGCTGTCCTGGAACTCACTCTGTAGACCAGGCTGGCCTCGAACTCAGAAATCCGCCTGCCTCTGCCTCCCAAGTGCTGGGATTAAAGGCGTGCGCCACCACCGCCCGGCGTGCTTAAATAATCTTAAAACCAAACAATATTTTTGGAAAACCTGTGGGCTAAGTAGTATGACTATCTATCCATTTCTCCTAGTGTAGGAAACTACAGCCATATGCGCATTTTTATGTATAGTATGGTTGTATGTGTATGTGTGCTGTATATATACATGAGGTATATCTATAGTAGTTTGTGGCCATGCACAGACTGAAAGCAAACAGATTAATATCTTGCTCTACTGCTCTCTACCTCAATGTCTCATGGGAGTTGGATGTTTGCCATTTCATTTGGCAAGGAGGGATACATGGAAGAGTTTAAAGGGAGGAAAGAGAAGGAAAAATGTAATTATATTAAATTCACAAAAATATGAGAAATAAAAGTAATACAATAGGTTGCATTAGTGGCTGAAATATTACATACCAAAATGAAATTCTTAGTGGATTCTGTTAACCCACTAAGGAGAAAATAACAAGGCATATCTGGAAGTAAGACTTGAGTGCCCCTTATTTCTTCTAAACAGTTTAAGTTATATACCTTCAAATTTACCAAGAATTATTCTCCTACAGGATACACACTGTGTGGAACAACTTCAACACAAGGTCAATGCATGGGATGGGCAGAGCAATCTCCATTAATATTTAATATTCCACTTAATATATTATCTTCAAGCAAAGAACAGATCTTATATTAAACTGTTAAGAACAAATGGTATACTTGTTTTGTTTTGTTTTTTACCAAAAAAGGCCAAGAAATAACAATATTATCCAATTTGAAAGAAATTATTATTCATTGAGCCATGGATAATACCCTTTAAAAAATCAGAGTTCTTGAAACCAGCATTGGGGAATACAGATTAAAAATTAAAATAGTTTGATGTATATTAAATTGTCTGCATTCTTGTTTTTTTTTTTTCTTGATAGCAAATGCTTCCAATAAATAATACATCGAATGAGTTATACAACTCCTGTACTTCTTTTCTGGCAACAGCATTCCTTAAGAAGTTGCATCAGTACATTTCTTTTTTTTTTTTTTTCTTTCAAAATTTTTGCTTTAATCACATTCACCCTAAACCTGCAAAGGCATGCTAGGTAGATAACTTTTTTTTTTTAATTTTATTTTCTATATTCTATGTTTACATTCCAAAGGCTTTCCCCTTTCCCAGTTCCCACCCACCATAGTTCCCATAGTTCCTCTCCCCCCCCATCTGTTCCCCAATAATTCCTCCTCCCCCCTCGGTTTCTTTACTAAACTGGAAGCAATCTTTACAGGCCCAGGGTCCTCTCCTTTCTTCTTCTTGGGAATCATTTGACTTGCTATTTGTGTCTTGAGTATTTAGGGCTTCTGGGCTCATTAATATCCACTTATCAGTGATTGCATTTCAGGTGCATTCTTTTGTGATTGGGTTAATTCACTCAGGATGATATTTTCCAGGTCTAACCATTTACCTACAAATTGCATGAATTCATTATTTTTAATTTCTGTGTAGTATTCCATTGTATAAATATACCACATTTTCTGTATCCATTCCTCCTTTGAGGGATATTTGGGCTGCTTCCAATTTCTGGCTATTATAAACAAGGCTGCTATAAACATAGTGGAGCATGTGTCCTTATTGCATGCAGGGGAATCCTCTGGGTATATGCCCAGGAGTGGTATGCCAGGGTCCTCTGGAAGTAACATGCCCAATTTTCTGAGGAACCGCCAAAGTGATTTCCAGAGCGGTTTTACCATTTTGCAATCCCACCAACAGTGGAGGAGTGTTCCTCTTTCTCCACATCCTTGCCAGCACTTGTTGTCTCTTGAGTTTTTAATCTTAGCCATTCTGACTGGTGTGAGGTGGAATCTCAGGGTTGTTTTGATTTGCATTTCCCTGATGACTAATGATGTTGAACATCTTTTAAGGTGTTTCTCGGCCATCCGAATTTCTTCTGGTGAAAATTCTTTGTTTAGCTCTGTGCCCCATTTTTTGATAGGGTTATTTGGTTCTTTGCGGTCTAACTTCTTGAGTTCTTTGTATATATTGGATATTAGCCCTCTGTCGGATGTGGAGTTGGTGAAGATCTTTTCCCACTTTGTTGGTTGCCGTTTTGTCCTTCTGACAGTGTCCTTTGCTTTGCAGAAACTTTGTAATTTTATGAGGTCCCATTTGTCGATTCTTGATCTTAGAGCATAAGCTATTGGTGTTCTGTTCAGGAACTTTTCCCCTGTGCCCAAGTCCTCCAGGGTCTTCCCAAGTTTCTTTTCTAATAGTTTCAGTGTGTCTGGTTTTATGTGGAGGTCCTTGATCCACTTGGAGTTGATCTTAGTGCAAAGAGATAATATTGGATCAATTCACATTCTTCTGCATGTTGACTTCCAGTTGAACCAGCACCATTTGTTAAAAAGGCTATCTTTATTCCACCGGATGGTTGTGGCTCCTTTATCAAAGATCAAGTGACCATAAGTCTGTGGGTTAACCTCTGGGTCTTCAATCCTGTTCCATTGATCTGCTTGCCTGTTGCTATACCAATACCATGCAGTTTTTAACACAATTGCTCTGTAGTACTGCTTGAGGTCAGGGATATTGATTCCCCCAGAAGTCCTTTTATTGTTGAGAATAGTTTTAGCTATCCTGGGTTTTTTGTTGCTCCAGATGAATTTGAGAATTGCTCTTTCTAGATCTATGAAGAATTGAGTTGGGATTTTGATGGGGATCGCATTGAATCTGTATATTGCTTTTGGCAAGATGGCCATTTTTACTATATTGATCCTGCCAATCCAGGAGCAAGAAATATTTTTCCATCTTCTGAGGTCTTCTTCGATTTCTTTCTTCAAGGACTTGAAGTTCCTGTTGTACAGATCTTTCACTTGTTTGGTTAGAGTTACGCCAAGATACTTTATGTTGTTTGTGGCTATTGTGAAGGGTGTTATTTCCCTAATTTCTTTCTCTGCCTGCTTGTCCTTTGAGTACAAGAAGGCCACTGACTTGCTTGAGTTAATTTTATAACCTGCCACTTTGCTGAAGTTGTTTATCAGCTGTAGAACATTTCTTTCGGCGGCTTTACTTATAGGTATGCTCTGCCGTGTCTCACACATCTCGTCCATGTTCTCACCACTTCCCTGGTGGCCCTTCTTCCTTCTCTTCCTCATGCTTTGTCTTTCCTTCATCTCTCTGACTTCCTTCCAAACTTTCTTCTTCCCTTTCTTGATCCCTTAAGGCCTAAATGCCTTCTTTCCTTCATCTCTTTCTTCCCTGTGTATTTTTAAAATATAACTACAAAGAATTTTCTATTTTTGTCTTTGTTTTAGATTTCAGCCTTAGTCCTGGTGGTTAAACTAAGAAAAACCTAATGAAGATTTGTTCTGACAGCAATCATGAGATGGTGCAATTCATTTCACTTGATGTTAAACCAGTATACTGCATAAAACTGATAAAATACTAGATCACCTTTGAAATGTAACACAATTAGAATAATATTGCATAATATTTTTTCTATTTATGTTCAAAAACTAGATGCATAGATTTTATTTTATTTTGTTTTATTTTATTTTATTTTATTTTATTTATTTTTGGTAAATGTCAGAATTATGAAATGTACCATTTATCAAACAGGAACAGTAAGGGACTTGCTCTCTGGGCTTTTGGCTTTGCTTTTTATAGTTCTTCCAGCGACTCCCTTGTGACCTTCAACAAATGGAGCTCAGTTGAGCTGACTGTAAAAGGAGGATAGACATAGTGACCTGTCTTCCAGTGGTGTTATAAGACTCAATAAATCAGAGCCTACAAAGTTCTTTAAGGTTCTCAGATGAATTGTGCTGCATAAGGGTGAAATGTCAAAGTAGAAAAACTGCTTGTACCTTTTATGCATCAGTTATTACAAAATGGCACTACAAAATAGGATCCCTGCACACCTTCATAAAACCTGTCTCATTTTCTGACAGAGCATTTAGTTCAGGCACTTTGAAAAAAATGTTTAATAGATTGTGTTAACCTCGGAAAACTACATTTACTTAATGTGTTCAATAAACCTACACTGCCCTGTAATTTCTGATAACCAGTATAAATAAAACTCTTTTAAAAAAAAAAATCATGGATTAATCCACGTATTTTATGTATTTGTGTATTATACTGCCTTTGTGTATCCCTAGAGGTGATTTGGAGTTGATTAACAGCTATACTATCTTTGCCAACTTAATATATAAGGAAGTTGGTGATATATTTCAAATCATCTATATGCAGAGTTGAAAATTAATTTTGCGTTGAATTTTTTTAAGCATCGACTGATTAAACTTAAGCAGCTAAAACATCTTAGGTATTTAACTTCAATGTTGTGTCCTCCCCTATCAGAGCAAAATTGGGCATTTTCCTATACACAATAGAGGAAAAAAAGCAATTAGTATCAATCAGTGACTAAGCAACAGATTGGAGTATTTAGAAAGACTCATTCATACACAGATTTGCAGCAGTGTTCAGCTCCTCTGATTAGATTCCATAGATTTTAAATTGTAGCTAATTAGGCTGTCATAGGTTCATTAATGGCTCTACTGATTCAGCACTCCCTCACCTGCATGCATATCAAAGCTCATTAGCGCCCTTGTCTAAAATACCACCTGCATTAATTACTGCCGGTGCACCAGGCCTCTTCAGAAAGGCTCTTCTGACAATGATTCTACCTGCTTGTAGTGCCCCTTGCCCCTGCAAGCTCTTCAGGAGAGCTCCCACATAAAGTTCATGGCGCTGCACACGTGGAGAGACTGCAGCTGGTGTAAGGGCAGCCAAGCCTGTTTCATGCTTAACAGCAGGATATAAATAATTAGTGACGCCTGGACTGTAGGCCTTGACACAAGGCAGCTACAGCCCATTCAAAGCCTCTCTTAAACCATTTCTCCCTACAAAATAAAACCCATGTCATCTTTCTTTTGATTCTTGATTCTTTGAGAAGCCTCAACAGAATGCTCAGGCTAAGCCAGAAGAGCCCTAGCCTTTTCTGAGTCCGTGGCCTTTGTCCCAGGGTTCTTTGAGATGCAAGCCCCGAAGGACTATTGAAGGAATCTCAGTTCCCATGTACTTGAAAAAGCCACTGCACTGTATAACAGTCATGTCATCTCTAAACACAAAATAATTTTTATTTTCATTTCTTTATTCATCTTTATTATTTCCTCAGAAAAGCATTTTCCCCCTGTAGTAAAAGGTACTGAATTCAGTCTCCAACAGAAACTCCTGAAAAATCTAACTGCTTGGTGTTGAGAAAGTTATAGAAGTATTGATAATAGTTTGAAAGATGGCCGATGGTAAAACTAATACTTACTTTCTGATTATTTCTCCTTACTGGTAAGTACTTAAAAGTAGCTGCTAACTCTCAGGCATGACATCGGGGAGTATTCATGTACATCCAAATTTATTATCATGATGAATTTATCTTTGTAAGCTTAAGGATGAATAGTCAATTTCAAATAAATTTCTTTAAGTAATTGTGTATGAATATATATCATTATCTCTATTAATATATCTTTTTACAGTTAATACATCTTTCTACCTAATTTAAATTTTTAACTAATAATGGATAATTAATACGATGTATCAAATATACATATGTATCTATATAGTTATATATTTACATGTATACATATATATACATCTACACATATATCTACATATATATCTATATATGTGGGGAGAATTGTTCTTTTTATTACTTTTTTTGAGGTGATCTCACTATGTAGCCCTAACTTGCCCCAAACTCACTGGCCCAGAACCCATAGACACCCACTACCCACCTATCTATTTCCCAACTGCCAGAGGTAAATAGGTTTACTACCAAGCTCTGCTCATGATTGTGTTTTTAATGACCAGGAACTTATGAGAATTCATCCATGAAAAATGAAAATCCATCATGAGGAAGAAAGCAAAAGTATATAAATAAAATTTGTATTAGGCTGTAAAAATATAAATGAGTTACATTTGTCTTATCACTTTCCTTCCTTCCAGTATTTAAAAATAAAATGATCTTAATTAAAATATGTAAATATAGCATGAAGCATATGAAGTCACATAGGACAAGGTTGCTTTAAAACAATTTATCTTAAATTATTTCACACTACAAAATTAGTTTGGTAGTACATATTTATGGATAAAATAATAATATAAATTAATTGTCATCAATAATCTCAAATATCTTAGTGAATTCGCCTTGTTTGCTGTGGTTGTCATGTTCAAGTATTTACCGAAGCAAAGTAATCAAAAGTTACTGATATGAAAGAGGAGAAAAGAGTCTTATCAAAATCATACTTAATAAATAAATTCTGTTTCCACATCTTACTCATAGCCTCCTCCAGATTGTGACATAGATTAACAAAGTCAATTGAATAGCAAATCTAGTAAGTAGTTATTATATCAGGAGTAGAAATATTAAAAAAAATATATCCTTGGGGTTTGAACTGTTTTCCTCAGTTTACCACAAACCAAGGTTTTGTCTGTTTCACATCTTGAGAACTTTTATGCTAAGTAACCTTTTCTCATGGACGTGTCACCATCCATTAATAATAATGCTGTAAATGGCTGCTTTGAACCCAAATCTGCAACTTGCAATGGACCAGATGTACTTGCTCTCAGAAAAGTGTCTACTGTGCATTTTTACTTGTTTGTATGAAACTGCTTCCTCAGGCATTTGGGTGATAATAGTTCTGTGGGATTTCAGGAGCAAAAGCTGGGCTTCTTCAGTATTAGATACCAAGATTAGTTACGCAGAATCCCTGCTGAGAACCCTAGTGCACACCATAGGATCATAGCCAATAATTCTTAAAGACCTATGCTCCTATGTTTTTTAAATAGCTTTTTAAAATAGGATATATTCTTTATTTACATTTCAAATGTTGTCCCCCTTTCCTGGTTTCCCCTCCCCGAAAATCCCTAACCCATTCCCCCTCCACCTGTTCACCAATCTACTCACTTCTGCTTCCCTGTCCTGGTATTCCCCTATACTGTGGCATCGAGCTTTCTCAGGATCAGGGGCCTCTCCTCCTTTTCATGTGCAACTAGGCCATCTGCTGTCTATGCATATGGTGCCCTGGGTAACTCCATGTGTAATCTTTGGTTGATGTTTTTGCTCCTGGGAGCTCTAGGAGTATTGGGTTGTTCTTATTGTTGTTCCTCCTATGACTCTGCAAACTCCTTCAGTTCCTTGGGTCCTTTCTCTAACTCCTCCATTGGAGACCCTGTGCTCAATTCAATGGCTGGCTGAGAGTGTTCCCCTCTGTATTGTCATGCACTTGCAAAGCCTCCCAGGTAATAGCTATATCAGGCTCTAGTCAGCAGGCACTTGTTGGCATCCATGCAAAAAGTGTCTGGGTTTTGTAACTGTATGTGGGATGGGTCCCTATGTGTGTCAGTCTCTGGTTGGTCTTTCCTTCAGTCTCTGCTCCACACTGTGCCTTTGTATATCCTCCTGTGGGTATGTTGTTCCCCCTTCTAAGAAGGACCAAAGTATCCATACTTTGTTCTTCCTTCTTGAGCTTCATTTAATCTGTGAATTGTATCTTGGGTATTCCAAGCTTCTGGGCTAATATCCACTTATCAGTGAGTGCATAAGATGTGTGTTCTTTTGTAATTGGGTTACCCCACTCAGGATATTTTCTAGTTCCATCCATTTGCTTAAGAATTTCATGAATTCATTGTTTTTAATAGCTGGGTAGTATTCCATTATGTAAATGTACCACATTGTCTGTATCCATTCCTCTGTTGAGGGACATCTGAGTTCTTTACAGCTTCTGGCTATTATAAATTAGGCACTACAAACATAGTGGAATTCTTATTGCATGTTGGAACATCTTCTGGGTACATACAGGAAAACGATGGGTCCTTCCACTCATCCTTTTTACACATTTTTCACCTCTAGAAGTTGTGATTTGAAATATTTTATAGATATCATCTCTATATTTTTTGTGTGGATGTGGAATTTACAATAGTATTAACAGCTTTTAATAACTAGGCAAAATATAACTTGCATTAAAAATTATGTCCATTAGTTTGGTTAATTTTTCTTCAAACACATACCTTATCCATTTGAATGCTAGTTTATTATATTATGGAAATAAATTTCACCTCTTGAATATTAGAATATTTTTGTCCTAATATTATTTGGGAGGGATGCAGGCAAGTATTCAAACTATTTTCTTTTCATCTTTCTAACTAGTTTTACAATGTGTTAAATATGGCACAGGCAATGGTCACCTTATAAGGTAAATGAAGATACTTCCGTACAGCTTAATTACTGTCTTCAGGTTCCTAAGTATCTAGCTAGTATGTTCCACAGAGGATTGTCTATATTGTGTGAACTTTAGCTCTTCCTCTTACTAACATTTTCAACATGATTTTCTTACCAGGCTTATGTATCCCTCATGAAAATAAGTTGATCCATACTTCCATACCTGAAGAAGAGTTAATGATGTACTTTACAGAGACCCAAATTTCTTAATCAGATCTCAGTTCTTAATCAGATCTCTGACTTACATAATATAGCCCTTGGTGTGAAGCCGTTCTCAACTGTGCTTTTTGAACTCAGTGTTGACTTTTCTGAAATATTATTTATATTCCACCTGTTTGTCCTTGAGCTGACTTTTTTCTCTAGTGTTAAACTGAGTCGGTTCTAATCATTTGTTTTATGCCTGTTGAGTTTTATTTCCTTTAATAAATGTTTTCTCCAGGTATTATGGGTTACGTTCCCATACATTCTTCCCACGATTCATCTAATTTCAAGTTAGGGTATTAATGTATGCCCCCTTTATCCATTACAGGTTGTTCCATTTGTCTGTCTGTCTGTCTGTCTGTCTGTCTGTCTGTTTGTTTGTTTGAGACAGAGTTTCTCTGTGTAGCTCTGGCTGTCCTGAAACTCACTCTGTAGACCAGGCTGGCCTCAAACTCAGAAATCTGCCTGCCTCTGCCTCCCAAGTGCTGGGATTAAAGGCATGTGCTACCACCGCCCGGCAGGTTGTTTTATAATGTAATATATTATATACATATTATGTACATATTATGAGATACTATGTACAGATTACCTTGGCTTTCAGTTTGCTTTAATGTGAATTTTCTTTCAAAACATCAGTTCATATAAGGGAAAATCTGTTGTTTCATTTGCATAGCCTCTAAGCCAACAACAATGTATCTCTCCACATTAAAATGACAGGAGTGGTAAAAACACATAAACTGTATTGTTTTCTCTCATCTTACCTAATGCTTCCGGTGTCTAAATTGTAAATGACCACAAAATGCATGGATAAAACAATTCAATGTCAACTATCATAAAAAGATAAGGAGAAGCCATTCAGGAAAAAGTATGGAAATCTGCAAATATTTATGCGTGGAAGTTTTAGTTTATTTTGAAGGTAAAACTCAGGAGTTTAGAATGCTGAAATTTTTTATTAACTTTGATTAAGTTTCCAAAAAAACATCATCTTCTATCATAAGTATCTATAAGATTTAACATCATTTACATTGTTATCCCTTAGAACCTGCTTAGTGGACATTGGGTAGGATAAAAGTCACCAGAAAGAAAAATATTTTAAAACTGCCTTTAATAATACTTTTTTGTGTGTTTTCTAATTTTCCTATCAACTCTTATGCACCAGATCAAAGACAAAATACTTGTGCTACTCAGAACATCTGAAGCCAATACACTCCAGCCAGGAAAAAAAAAAGTAGAACTGTAAAATGCTTAAGATCTAGAATAGCTTCCGGGTGGCATTGTGAATGAGAGTTCATGGTGACTGCAACACTCCCTCTGCAGTTGACAAAGTACATTTATCCATCAGATTTTGGTGGTGTTCATTTCTGATTTCCACATCCTACCTAGAACAATGCAAGTAGATACAACAGTATCACCACTACCAGCAACTTCTCTTAAAGAAAGGAACTTCTTCAGAACTTCCTTAGGTTTCCCAGTTAACAGAAAGTCATTTATGTCTTGAAATGTTGAGGCTTTTTTTATTATTGTCATTTAATTAAAGAAATTTAATGAGCACTCATGTGTCAGTGACTGCATTATACACTGAGAAAAATGATGACAGTCATGTTGTTAGGGACTGTTAAATATATAGTGTAACTATTAAGAGAGTCCTATCCATATGAATTTATTAAAAGTATAGTGATAGTGTTGCATATGTGGTCTATAACAAGAAGGAAGCAAAAAAATTTAGAAAGAAAATAACAATTGTACCAGCATAATGAACATATAGTGTTAAACATATTTAAAAGCACACTATTTTTTATTCTTTCAACTTTTTAATACAGTACAGTCTTTATTCAACTCAGGTCTGCCCTCCTCATTCCCTACCTCCTCTACTTGTTCTACATTCTTCCAAGAGAATGGCCCCATCCCTCTACCCTATCATACCTCCCTACTCCCTGGGGCCTCAAGTCTCTTCAAGGTTAGGTGCATCTTCTCTCACTGAAGCCAGACCAGACATTCCTCTGCTGTATATGTTTCAGGGGCCTCATATAAGCTGATGTATACTGCTTGGTTGGTGGCTCAGAGTCTGAGAGATTTCGGGGGTCCAGATGAGTTGAGATTGCTAGTTTTCCTATTGAGTTACCTTTCTCCTCAGCTTCTTCCAGCTTTCCCCCTAGTCAACCACAGGGGTCCCCAGCTTTTGTCCATTGGTTGCATGTAAGTATCTGCATCTGACTCTTTTAGCTGCTTGCTGGGCCTTTCAAAGGGCAGTCATGCTAAACTCCTATTTGTAAGTACACAATAGCATCAGTAGTTGTGTCAGGCCTTTGAGCCTCCCATTGAGCTGGGTCCCAGTTTGGGCCTGTCACTGAGCATCCTTTTCCTCAGGCTTTTCTCCATGCTTGTCCATGCATTTCTTAATCAGGAAGAGAGCCCTAAGTGGGAAAGAAGACAGGAAATATCAGATATTGAGAGGCAGGAAACAAGACTGAAGACCTGAGGGCCATCAGAAAGAACAGAAATAGGAAACATCAGGAGGCAGGAGGTGGGGGGACACTCTAGAATGTACCAGAAACCTGAGAGGTGAGAAACTGTCAGGACTCAAAGGGAGGGACCTTAAATGAAGTCCCATACAGTGAGGAGAGGGAATTTGTATAGTCTACCTCCAATAGAAAGACAAGACATCAAGTGTAGGGATGGGATTGCCATCCCACAGTCAAAACTCTGACCCATAATTGTTCTTGTCTGAAAAACTCACATTATTTATGAGAATATATATTTAACTCTTCTGAATACCAAAGGTTAACACTTCTGAAAAAATATTTTTAAGGTTTGTTATGGAAGAATTAGACAAAGGAAATGAGTCTTTATGATAGGAATTTCATGAATAAGACGAAGAAAAGAGCTGAGGCATATACTATGACACTGACATTTAAGGCTTGTTTGTATGAATTCAGATATTTTTTGTTCAGTATATAAATAGAGAAGCTGCATAAGCAGGAACTAGATTTGTAAGACTACTAAGTGACATCTGATTATTCATGGTTAGTAAGGGCTTAACAGCTTTACAATGGTGCAGCTCCAGCACCAGCCAAATATGACAGAGTGAAAGACAGTAGAAACTGAAGAGGGGATTACTCCAACATAAAAGCCTTAAGCAAATACTAATGCAAGCTATAATTAAGAGCATGCAGGGGTTCACAGGCTTATACACCTTATTCCTGCAAAACTTGTCTGAAACTTACTTGTACGGTGACAATGGCAGTGTGAATGAAATGAAAACCTGTAATGAGCCATTAAAAGCCTCTGCTCTCAGACAAGTTAGTCTCTCTCAAAATAATCATGCCTTTTGGTTACCTTAGAAGAAAAGAATTAAGTACACGATAGATCTTGTGTGTGTGACTCACCAATTATTCTAATTTCCTATCAATACTGGTGACCAGACAATATCCAACATAGACTCAGCATTTGCACAGCATTGCTGTGCATATATATGTATATAAGAACATATTTGCCCATACACATACATATGCAGACATAAATCACAAAATAACTATAAGTAATGCCAAATCATTTAACAAGTAAAACCACATTGATTGGAAGAAAAAACTGAAGTTTCTTAGCAGGTCTTGAAGGTTTAAGATAAACTCTAACGAGTTCCATAACAACTGCAGCTCCTCTAATTTGAGGACTAACTCCTATTGTAGATTGGAAATGCTTAGAAATATTCTGTAGAAAGGAAAACTCAGTGATGAGCTATACATATTTGTGAGAGGAACCATTTCTGATACCTTATATATGCATTGTCCTTAGAGAAAGATGGAACACATTTGAAATGTTTCCATTAAAACCCACAGACTCATGTGAATATTTTTCTTGCCTTATCAAATAATACACACACATGACCTATAGCTATCTACATGTGTGTGCGCATGTATGTATGCATTCGTTACTTCTATGATCAAATTCCTGATGAAAAATTCATAAGAGAAAATTATTAGTTTGTATTGATGTTTTGGCAGTTTATTCCATGAACCGTGTAAATTAGGACTGCAAAATAGCCATAGATGGTGACCTCAGGAATGTGAGATACTTACTTGTTCACATGAATAGATCAAGAAGCAGAAGATGGGGAAATTACAATGCTCAGAGAACTTTATTCATTTTTCCTATTTATTTAACCAATACTCCATGCCAAGTGATGTTCACACCCACGGGCATGACCTTGGTCTTCTCTCTTAGGTATTTTGTGGGAATGCCCTCATAGACTCACCCAGAGAACTGCTTCATCACTCTTCTATATGTTTTATAATCCAATTAGGTTCACAAATAAAATGAACCATCACATCACACATTTCTATACAACTCAAAATTATCTCTTACTATGAATTAAGGTGGGCCTTTTTGTTATTAACTATCATTTAACAAGAGCTTAAGTATAGCAAGCTAAGCCTAAATAGTTACAACATGTAAGTAACAGTGATTTTAATTCTACTATACATCATTTTGACTATTTAGTATAATTTAAGATTTTCTCAAAAATACAAGAGCACATATTTTTAAATAATTAGTTATTGGAAGATTTCATATGGCAAATCATGTCACAGCAATGAAATTTGCCTTCAAAATACACTTTTCACTATTTCAGCAATTATAAAATAATAAATTAGGTGGTCAGCTCCTTTATCTCAGGATAAATTTATTAACATCATGATGGTGACACTTAAGTTTTGATAGATAGTTAATCCATTCCTAATTCAAGATAATGGTGCCATCATCCATCTTGTCTCCGTAGTGTTAATGATGGCCCAATAGGGAACTCTCAGCACATATCAAAATGATAATATCCACTATGAATTGCTTTTGTTATTTTGAAAATGAATATCTGAAGTGCAGAAGTGAATTGTTAATGATAAAACAAGAAAAAGAATATAAAAAGCTTTAATTACCTACTTGGTAACTCCTCTCATTTTTGATTCTATACATAGAATTATAAACAACTATTAAACCATTAATATGTATGAAACATTCTGATGAACCTTGTATACTGACATTTTTGCATTTTATTGATATAGTTATTACTTTTCAAAATGGATATTAGTCTCCTTTTCTAGGTGTGAAAACTGAACCAAAATATAGTACCATGCTGCTCACACTTGTGGAGGATATAGTGAGAAAGTCCCAGGTAATTTGCTTCTAAAGTCTGCCACTTTTTTCTCTTTTTCTCTCTCTCTCCTCTTTCTTAATTTCTCCTTTTTTCCATACATGTATTTGGAATATAATGTGATATTTTGACGTGCAATTTTAAATTATTATATTCATATATCAAAATATCCAATATCTTGCATCAGTACTCTTACTTGTATTCAGAATATACTGAGATTGACAAAGAGGCTCATGCCTATAATTATAGCTCTCAGTAGGCTGAGGTGTTTGTTATAAGTGCAAGCTTAGCCTGGGCTCTATTTTAAACTCCTAGCCAGCCCAAATCTCTATAATTATGCACATTTAATATAGTATATGTTATACATGCATACATGCATACATATATCACCTGTGACCTCTCTGTTAGCCAACATCAAGTGTCCAAAACAGACAATTTGCTCTTACTTATTGTAGGATAATGAGTTATACCAAAAAATAGTTAAGACAATCTTTGTCACCAAGACTTGTATACAGAATCATGAACTGTATTATTCCAAGATTCCACTTGTTAAATCTAAGCGTAAGCATTTTATAGCTATGCCCAAAGAAATAATTCATCTTATATCACTGAATTCTAAAACCAAAAAAGAGGTCTTTGAAAGGTGCTGTGTCTGTGAACAATCACTGGTAAGTAGATGCTTTGTTTTTTGGTTTAGGTTTTTTTGATTGTTAGTTTGCTTGCCTTTTTCTCCTATGTTGTCTAAAGGAAGTTAGGTCTGTCTAGCTGATGAGATAACTTTTTATAAAAGGTCACAGTTCGGTTCATCAAAATCCAGGCTTTTCTCCAAAACTGCTTGTATGGCAATGAGTATGTATGTACCCACACCCTTTGAATCATTCAAAACACTGAAACAGCTCTTCACAAATGGTCAAGTTTTAAGCTTGACCATCGCTGAAATTAATCGTTATATTGCTAATTTGAAATGTAATCAAAAGAAACTTATCCCATTTAAGAGACGAAGAATCTCAAGCTCTGTTGTGGAAAATATTAAGAAGAACAGCTAGTTCCTGTGCTACACCCAGCTACTCTCTGCCCAGCAGTGGTTCTCTAAGCTAGTCCCCGCACACCTTCTTCCCAGTTCTTATTTGCTTATCTCAGTCCTGCCCATACCTTTTCAGCCATAAATCCCCTGCAGTTGGTGGCCCCACATTCTAGTAGCTCAGTAAAACAAAACTCTAGAAGCTTATAATTAACCAGTCAGATTTACATATGAATAATTTCTCAACACACAAGATGTCCACACAGTAAATTCAGGGCCAATTGATAATGGTACAAGCTGCACACCAAGATTAGACAAGTTACCCAATTATTTTATCTCTGTATGATATTATATCTACTTGTGGCTATTTAAAAGCACACAGAATCTGACTCATACAGTTCGTCACCCACCCTGCTTCCTTCTCCTTCCTGTATTCTCATCTTCCTCTATGCAACTCTTCACTCTATCTCTCTTTCCCCTGTCCAATCACAGGTCTCTTGTTGTTTAATAATTTAATTAATTGGACAGGGAAAATACTGCTACAAAGCTCAAAGAAAATATAGTGAAGATAAAAATACAATTTTCATTAAAAAGGAAGGCCAAAACATATCAGTAAAATAATGATCATTTTTGCCACAATCACACTCAAATTTTGAGAAAAATCATATTAATATAAAAGAGTCATTGTGTTGTTTTGTGGACTTCAGTGAAACTGCACATCATCATGGAGATACCAGGAATAACAGAGAGTATCAAAGAAGGAGAACAGGGGATGGAGAGAAAAAGAGGGTGAGGGGCAGACAGACAGACAGAGAGACGGAGAGCAAGAAACAGAGAAACAGACAGGGAGAGAGAGAGAGAGAGAGAGAGAGAGAGAGAGAGAGAGAGAGAGAGAGAGAGAGAGAGAATATCTTTATATCTTCTCCAAGAACACATAGACAATGCACCTCTTACTTGTTTTGACATCCTACATCTGAAACTAGCAAAATGGGCTGGCAATCAAGTCTTCAACATACAAGTCTTTTTGTCACATTTTAAATATAATCCATAATAGGTACTCAGTAATGCCTGTTTCACATGTAAAGGGAAGTATGATATTACAGCTCGGCTATATTGTCCTATCATAGGTTACAATAGTAAAATTTGTTTATAGCAGTATTTTATTCTTGTGGGAGTGTAGAATTTACTCTATATGAAAACACTAGAAAGTGTTATGGATAAAATACTTCTGAACAGAATGAAAACATCTTCAGGTAATAATAACTAAAATTCACCTCTGAAGAGTTTCTGGTCAGTCAGTAATTCTGCAAATAAAACACATAACATGGTAGTTTCCCGTACCAGAAAATAAGAAAGTCAAACCATTAAAGTTAAAATTTACTGATGTTTGAAAAATATTATAAATGGATTTTTGTTCAGAATAGGTAAGTATTTATAATAAATCTAAATTTGTAGCTAAAGCAGTTATCACTCAACAGAGTTGAATGAAATAGTATACTATGTCTATTTTTAATATAATTGCTAAGTAAAATAGATACGGATTGATGATAATAGTAATTCAATTTCACATAGATAGGCATTTCATATAGGTTCAGAATTTTGGAAGAAATGCTGAATACACTTGGATACTGAAATGTATTTGAATGCTTCTTCAAACATGTCTTCAATTTTCATACTTAAATGTGACAGTCAGTTCACAATTTACTCTAATCACTGACGATCAAGATAATAAAGTTTTAAAATCAGATACTGTGCATGTGGTAGCTTCTCCCAGTGGCAGCTTGCTAAGCTTCTACAATAAACATACAATACTTAGAAATGCTTAGTACAGGTCTCCAACAAAGACATACAAACTTAACAAGAAGCCCATAGATTCTTTATAAAGAAAGATCTGCCATTTGGATATTTCCTGCTGTGTTAAAAATTTCAGCTACCATAATTAGCAGCATGGTTTCCTCCTTGCCATGATAGGCAGAAGAAAGGAGCGTCTGCAGAAGAGATGTAAAGATATAAGCCAGAGGAGACTGTAACAATGGAGCACACAGCTAGCTGCTTGATCAATGGCCACAGTTGTTGTAAACATACTTTATAAGAAAGCATCGAACTTTGTGCAGTAGAAATTGGAAATTAAATCCATAAACTATTCATGAATTCAAAGCCATGCCTTAGTTTTGTGATGTTTAAAATTAATGAAAGATTATGTATAATTGGATACAATTGATTTAATACTAACAGTACAAAGAATGTAGTTGTTTACCTGAGCTTTATAAAGATTCTTATTTTTCCTAATCATGAAGTTTGATATATTGGTAAGTTTAAAGGTCAGGGTCTTTTATTCTATAAAAACACACATCACAGAATATTTCTTTAGCAACAAACAAACACCTTAACATTGAAAAACCATTGTGTTTTGCTCATATAAGTGGATTTATGTTAATATGCGAAGGGAAAGCTAAATTGACGATATTTGTTTACAAAATATGTCATGAATAAGTTCTTGAAATTATGGATGTCTTTTTGAAATGCCATGTTGATAAAAATTTATATCTTGCTTTTAGCAAGACGAAGTTTATAAATAAGATTTTGTGTAACTGAAACTGATACCCGGAAGGAAAAGAAGCTGTCATTCTCTCTGCCCCTCCAGCCAACCAGTATCAATTCAATGATCTATGTAAAAACCAACCAAAAACTGAGAATTTAACAGCTAAACTCTTATTTTTGTAAGCAGTAGTGCTGCGAATAAGCATATGTGATAATTGGGAATGGGATGGGATTTAAGTTGAAGAGCCTCTCCCAGGTTAAGCCTCATTTGCTGCCAAAATCTATTTTTAGAACAGAAATTTTAAAAAGGCATAACCCATTTTAGGCTCGAATGGGAGAGACTTTGCTCTTGCTGTCTTGTTTTGTTCAACAAAGAGAAGATTTATATATATATATATATATATATATATATATATATATATATATATATATATATATCTTAAGAAAGGTAATACCTTCGGGAAAACGTATCGCCACTGGAATTATTAATGCAAAATCCATTTCAAATTTTTAGCAGGCGATCTCATTCTTCTCTCATTCTGCTTAGGACCCAGTTTAGTAATATCCTCTGCCTTAGATTAATTACCCTGATCTAATTCATTTAGTGGAGGACAGCTGTGGTACGTGGGTTGCTCACTGATGTATTGTGTTAAATGACGCCCATCTGTCACTGCAGAATATCAGCATGGATTCAGTGTCATCCACTTCATTGGTTCTGCTGAGATGTGAAGTACAGCTACAATGTTTACTACTGTTGTTAATTTAATATCTACACCTTTAATAACCTGACTGCTGTCACTCGCAGAACAATGATACATGATGGGCACTGAAGAACCGGATAGAATGCATTAACAAGACAGCACAGCAGACCCTCTGGTACAGTTAATTAGGACATTTGTGGGCAAAGTTGCTACGGGGGCCCCTGTAGGGCATTCTCCTAGGGAAATTCTTGACTGGGAAATGAAGTTAAAGGAATCTGTGTTAATAGCACTTCTGACAAATTTAATCATTAATTAACGATTAAATACTAGGAAGTTCAATCATTTATTTTCACCAAGTGGAACTATTTTAAGTCACTTTTTTATATTTAATATCTAATCTCAGATTTAGTTTCCTCTCATGCTTTTGTTCTCATTTAATCAAATTTCTCAAGCATGCACTATATGTGCCTACATGGAAATCAGCTGATGTTGTAAAATACAATAAATAGTGTCCTGAATCAAGTTTTTGCTTTCTCAGATAAAATAACATAACTCAAAATATAGTAAGAAGGTTGAAAATATAGACTTTATCTAAAATGCTTGTTTCTGATTTACAAAAGGAATAAATAATAACATCTGGTATTTTATTTATATAATTAGTTATTTCTAAAATAGTAAAATTAAAATACACAATGCAAATCTACATATTAAGTCCATTAAATAATTATGTAAAACTATAGAAAACATGGAAATAATAAATATCTAAACATAGGCTAATATACACTTTTATATTTAAAAAATAATTATAGAAAATAAATGTGACTTTTTCATGTCCTTCATTTTCATTCTTCTTGCTATTCTGTTTATCTGCCTCAACAACTTATGCTACCTTTGTTCTTAGTGGGTGTTTCTAAACTATGAATCTCTTTTTCAATTTTTCCCTCCATTTCTTTGCCTTGGATTAGCTTTAGTTTCACACAGTATTTCTTTTTGCTGTATTATTTTCATGTAGTCATTGCTACTCTCACCAGGTTCTGTTCACCTAGATATGAAACAAAGAACCAGTGTCTTATAAGACTTGTATACTAGCAATGCACCAATATTGTGCCTTTATTTACCTATAGATTTCACTGTAAAATTTAAAATTACAATTTCTAGTTAAAATATCTTAGATCCTTCTTTATTCCAGACCTTTGATGTTTGAACCACAAAACTCAATGTGTTTCAAATTAACTAACCTAGAATATTATATGAAACAAAATAAGACAATGTTATTTAGTACCAAGGAAAGATAAAATATAGAAGCATAAAATCTAGTAGATAATTGTGTATCATGCAAAGAAACAACAAAATGACTATATAAACATTACCATTATGAGACAAAAGGAAGTCAAAGGAGTTTGAAATATAACTTGAAATAAAGATTATAATAAAAAGAGTGAAATATTAAAGACAATTGTAGAAGAAAAGCCTCCTCAAACAGAAGCTCAAGTGAAGAAAATTCTAAACTAACATTTGCAGCAGGGTAATGACTAAATAAAATTATTAAGGTAATCTCAATATTTTTTTTAAAGTTTATGATATAGAATAGAAAGTTCTTAAGACAAAAAATTAAAAATGAAGAAAAGGAATATTTTTGAAAAATCATAATTGAGCTTGAAACATACAAGTCTTACAAATGTTTCTGAAAGAATGAGGAAAGAAATAGAAGAATAATGTTTTAAGGAATAAGTTGTACTGAACTATAAACCTTATGTCAACCAAATATCCATATTCTTGTCTGACTGCTGTTTAATTTTCATGAAAACAATGCAATGTTCCTTTATTTGTGTTCCGGATACTGGTCTTTTGCATAGTCTCTCTTTTTTTTCCTAATTTTTCAGTTCTTTTGTTACTTTTTCTTATGTCACCTTCCATATCACCATTGTCTGCTCTTCATTATATTTTTGTCTCTTCCGGCTAATATGGTGCCTATTTTTCTGCTTTGCATTGAGTTTCTACTTAGTCTTATTAGGTACATTACTAATTTTCAACTTCATCTAATGTCTGAAAGGTCTTATTCATTTTTCCACTATATGGGTAAAATGTTCAGACCCAAGTTTACTTGTATAAACATGGCCAAAATTCACCACATTCAGTAATAGTTGTACCTATGATAGAAGTTTTTAAGTTTTGTTATTAAAAATTAGGCTTAATAATTCAATATTCAAATATTGAATATATAAGTGTGTAAATGAATGCTTTTCTGAATTTCCAAAATGTTTCAAGGCATGCCAGCTAGGCCAGCCTTTTCTCGGCACACACAGAGAGTTTCAATGCAGCCAGTTCATCCATGATCCCAATCTGTCAAAAATGTTCTTTTGATATGATATCTGCTCCTGGATATAACTAAATTTCATTGCAAAATTTCTTTTCTGTAGTTTGATTGGTATTCATATTTCATGCTATTTTGATGAAGAGACAGTCGATCTCAGAAATTCTCTTTTCTTTCTTCCTTGTTTGGTCAAGTATTATAAGAATGGGCAAAGTTGTCATCAAGAGTCTAATGTCCTTACCAGTCATTAGGGTTGGAGGAGTGTCAGAGGGAAGGTCAAGACAGTCAGAAAGCAAGGAAAAGTCATGCTGGTTCTGACCTGCATGCTTTATCCTATTACCTAGAATTCATAGTGCTAGAAGGTGCTATGCATGCTACCATATGAGAACAGTAACAACCAGTCTTACATGGCTGCTAACCCTGATAGCTATAATAAAGATTAGCTAAGCCCACTCATGCAATGTCATAGGAATAATCAACTGCTTTGTGACTAAATTTAAGTCCAAGAGATGAAGTCTATGCTTGGCACTGTTGGGGAAGGAAGCTAAGAACTGGTGGCTAAATATATCATAGTCTATGATATAGGGAAGAACCTACTACTATTATTATGCTAAATACACATGATATTTAAATGACATTTTATGGGGTTGAACACCCATCTCAGTATTTTGGAGCACTGGATGCTTTTCCAGAATTTTCCCAGCACCCACATGGTGGCAAAAAAAATCTGTCACTCCAGTTCCACAGGATCCAAAACATTCTTCTGGCCTCTGTGGGCACTTGGAACACATGTGGTACACAGACATTCAGGCTAGCAAATCAACTCTTACACATAAAATTCTAAAAAAAAAAATTAAAGGATTTTGTCTTATAGTCATAAGGGTTATCTCAACTCTCATCAGGAAAACATCCTTTTTAAGCTGATGGTGACTAACTTTGAGACTCACAACTAGTGAAGGATCATAGAGTAAGTGATTAAGGAGTGCTCAGCCTTAAACAGGATACTTCATCACACTTGCATGTCCTAGTGCTCAGAGATCATTGAGCAAGTGATGGTGAAAAGATTGCAAAGTATACTGATCTAATACTATAAAGCAGTGGCTCTCAACCTTCCTAATACTGCAACACTTTAGTTTAGTTCGTAATTTGTGTTGACCCTTGCTCCTCAACCATAAAATTATTTCTTTGCAACTTCACAACTGTAATTTTGCATGAATTGCAAGGTAAATATCTAATATTCAGGATACCTGATATACAATCCCAAGTAGGCACAACTCACACGTTGAGAACTGCTGCAATAAGAGAACCATTTACTAATCAGAATTGGGCAGTTGTCCTTCTAAGCTCACAGGGCTTGTGACAGCTTACACAAGACACTCAAGGTAGAAAAATGGACAGGGGAGGCAGACATGAAATCCTACCACTAGCTGTGGAGCTATTGGTAATTGATAACTTTTAAGGAAGAAGGGGTCAGTTTCCTTTAATGATGTGAGTCTTGGTAGGTCTGAGATGGTGGATGGCCACACACGCAGGAGTATAAAGGCAGTACAAACTGGTCTTCATGATTTGAAATAAATAAATGAAAACAAAAGATTGGTGAATTTGGAATGCAGGAATGGATCTGAAAAGAGATGGATAATGTGATTAAAAGAAAGTCTATAACATTCACATAGAAAATAGAAAATATTTGAAAAGATAAAAATTATTTATGTGTAATCTAGTGTTTTATACTAGTATGATTTCTCAGATTGTAGAGTAAGCTACATCACAAGAGGGTTCTATCTTGTTAAGTCAATTTATTCTCTGTTTTTATATCAATATTATCTTTACTGGATATTGATAGAAGTAACAGAGTTATATACCAAAGTTTCTAAGGGGAATTTAAAATTTCCTTATTTATGACTTAAAAACATGGTTCAGAATTCAGTTTTTACATACAGTTTTCTAGTTATGAGATACAAACAGATTCCTTAAAAATGGGTTTTTAAAGGCAGAAATAAAGAGCTGTCCCATCACATGCTTTTTTATTGTGCTGTACAAAAATGACATGCCAATAAGAACAGCATTCTATATCATGGTACAAGTAAACCCTTTAAATATCAAAAGCGTGAAAGTCCAGTCTTCTTAACCTTACTGTTTCTCATATGCCTTTTCTTGCTTTCTCAAATGGTATTTTAATTTGCTCTTTGAAACTTCCATATCCGAATATCTTAATGAATCAAAGTAATAGTATTAAGATTATGGTATAAATATTCAAGAATATAAATATTAAGTGAATTTATTTATATTCTAGAATTCACAATAATTGTACTTCAAGCTCCACCTGGAAGAATATTTAAATTCTAGAAAAAATTAATTTAAAAATGTTCCAGAAAAAAATGAAATCTTAGTTACTAATATATACATGTAACTTAATCAACATTGAAGTGTTTCAAATACAATATTTGATGGATACTTGCATTTCAAAACAAAGTCTATGACTATAAGTGATTTCAAGTCTATTTCATGACCTATCATAGTTCCAGTTAAAATAGAATGTATATTCTTGTACATTTTAAATCTAATAAAATAAATTCATCCAAACATTATTACACACTACTAATGCTAATTATATACAAATGGGAATACTTGTATTCTTTTCACATCTGTATTTTTGCCATATTTTAAAAGGGAAACAACTACAAATTATGAGACACCAACGTGTGTGTAGAAGACTGTCACCAATCTACATTGTTCTCACACAAGCGCTGTGCATAGACACTTGCAGCATTTGCTATTTTAAACATAAAGTATATGGGTGACTTAATTTTGTCAGGAGAATTCAACTGAAATTATGCTTTAGAAATTACATAAATTAATTATTTGTAGCCTTAAGCATATATCATGTTAATAAAAATATTAACAATCAAAGACAGATATGTGAGGATTTATCTAAAATTCATTTTTTTCCTATTCAGTATCTTCAGTCACAACAACAGGTCAGACCCCTAATAGGGTCTTAGTATTCTGATCCTAAATTTCCTTCCAAGATAGTTTATCTGTAGTGCTGCTTATAGGTATCATTTCACCTATACATTGAGACAATATATAGATTAGACATTATTGATAATAGGTTTCAAAACAAGAGTAAACCAGAAAAGTAGACCAGAAAGTTGCATTTATATATCAAACCTGAACTTATGTTCCATCACATACATGTGTGTGTGTGTGTGTGTGTGTGTGTGTGTGTGTGTATTTCTTCTATCACACCTCACCTTTAAAGTAAATGTCCCTTGTTCAGACTCAGCAACAGCACAATTATAGTATATTTAAAGTGGTAAAGAAATGATAAAGAGGAAAACAAAAAGGACAAATTGGCTCATATGATATCCTATTTGTTGTGAATGGCGCTATCATGTATCAAGAGAGTATTTTCACTCTGCCTGTATAAGAAACAAGTCACCACAGTAAACAAGGAATAAGATTGGACTCAAAAAAAGGGTGAGTTGACAACAAACCTTCGAATTAAATATATAATTCTTTTTTTTGTTTTTGTTTTTGTTTTGTTTTGTTTTGTTTTCGAGACAGGGTTTCTCTGTGTGGTCCTGGCTGTCCTGGAATTCACTCTGTAGACCAGGCTGGCCTCGTACTCAGAAATCCGCCTGCCTCTGCCTCCCAAGTGCTGGGATTACAGGCCTGCGCCACCACACCCGGCTAAATATATAATTCTTATCTCCTTGTACAAGTGAATCTCCTTGTAACTCAGGTCCAAGTGGATCAAGAACCTCCACATAAAACCAGATACACTGTGTAACTAATAGGAGAGAAAGTGGAGAAGAGCTTTGAACACATGGGCAAAGGGAAAATTTTCTTGAACAGAAAACCAATGGCTTATGCTGTAAGATCAACAAATGACAAATGGGACCTCATAAAATTGAAAGGCAACGATTGGGAAAAGATCTTTTCCAATCTTATATCTGGTAGATGGCTAATATCCAATATATACAAAGAACACAAGAAGTTAGATTCCAGAAAATCAAATATGCCTATTTTAAAATGGGGAACAAATCTAAACAGAGAATTCTCAACTGTAGAAACTCAAATAGCCAAGAATCACCTATAAAAATGTTCAACATCCTTAGTCATCAGGGAATTGCTAATCAATAAAACCCTGACATTCTACCTCACACCAGTCAGAATGGCTAAGATCAGAAGCTCGGGTGACAGCAAGTGCTGGTGAGCATGTGGAGAAAGGCAACCCTCCTCCTCTGCTGGTGGGATTGCAAGCTGGTACAACCACTCTGGAAATCAGCCTGGTGGTTCCTCAGAAAATTGGATATAATGCTATCTGGGGACCCAGCTATACCATTCCTGGGCATATAACCAGAAGATGTTCCAGCATGTAATAAGGACACAAGCTCCACTATGTTCATAGCAGCCATATTTATAATAGCCAGAAGCTGGAAACAGTCTAAATGTCCCTCAACAGAGGAATGGATACAGAAAATGAGGTACATTTAAACATTAGAATGCTACGTAGCTTTTAAAAACAATGACCTCATGAAATTATCAAACAAATGGATGGAACTTGTGAATATCATCCTTAGTGAGATAACCCAATCACAAAAGAATACACATGTTCTGTACTCACTGATAAGTGGATATTAATCCAAAAGTTTGGAATACCCAAAGTACAATTCACAGACCATATGAAGTTCAAGAAGAAGGAAGACCAAAATGTGGATGCTTCAGTACTTCTTCGAGGGGTGGATACTCATAGGAGGTAGAGTGTGGGAGAGACTTGGGAAGAAGAGAGTAGGGGGAAAATTGGGGCAAGATCAGTTATCTAAGGAAATGGGGTTGATATACAGAGGGTCAGGAATTTGAACAGATGTGTATAGTAATAGGGGATGGGAAAATGTGAGTAGCTACCAGCAAGTTCCAGGTGCCAGGAAAGTGAAAGACTCCCAGGATCCAACAGTGATGGAGAGAGAAACTGTAGTCACCATATCCAGAGGATAGGCAAGGCCCCTGGCTGGGAGAGGGGCCCACCCACTCATCTGCAAATTTTTAACCCAGAATGGCTCTCATCTAAAGGAAATATGGGGACTAAATGTGGAGCAGAGACTGAAGGAAAGGCCATCCAGAGACTACTCCACTTGGGAATCCATCCCATGTACAGACACCAAACCTAGACATTATTTCTGATGCCAAGAAGTGCGTGCTGACAGGAGCCTGTTATAGATGTGTCCTGAGAGGTTTTGCCAGAGCCTGACAAGTACAGAGGCAGATGCTCACAGCCAATTATTGGCCTGAGCATGGAGTGCCCAGTGGAGTAGGTAAAGGGCAGTAGGAGCTAAATTTTCGGTAGAGAATAGAGAGATACGTTTACACAGTTTGTGTTCATTTTATATAGGATATAAAATGTAAAACCTCAGCCTCATAATGAAAATAAATCTGCTGAAATTTGGTGACTGTTTTCAATATATAATACTAAAACCTGAAACATTTTCCTCTATATAGAATATAGAAAATATAAAAGAAGTTGCATAGTTTATTGAGAAAGGGTTATAGAATGGTTTCAGGTCAATCTACATATACCATGTCAAATATTCTTACCAAATGTCTTTTCTCATTTGTTTTATTTCTATTGATTTGGGCTTTGGGAAAACCACTTACAAAAGTAAATTCTATGACCTAAATATTCTGGGTTCTCATCTGGGATGGCCTAACTGTCAAATGTGAGGTTTTGCCAAGGACTAAACAAATGATAGCCTGGTTATTTGTGTGTGTGTGTGTGTGTGTGTGTGTGTGTGTGTGTTTGTGTGTATGTGCGTGTGTATGTGTGTGTATTTGTGTGTGTGTATGTGTGTGTGATTGTGTGTGTATGTGTGTGTGTTTGTGTGTATGTGTGTGTGTTTGTGTGTGTGTCTAATGTTCTTTTTTTAATTCTCAGTCATTTTATTGCATATTTTATTTATTTACATTTCAAATGTTATCCCCTTTCCCAATTTCCCCTCCCTCAAGAAACCCCATATCACATTCCCCTCCCCCTGCTTCTATGAGGATGTGCCCACCTGCCCACTACCTCCTCCTCACCCTTGCATTCCCCTAAACTGGGGGCATCAATCCTGGTCTGTTTTTTGAGTGAATGCTAGAAAAATTTAGATGTTAGCTTTGCCATGCTTGCACATATAGACTGAACAAGCTCAGACAATATTTCTGAAACTGACATTGGAACTGTTTGCCAAAATAATGTCTAGCATTGGTGGATGTTTCCTTTGGAGCATGCATTCCTACCTCAAGATGTTTATATGCATGCACCTGATATAACACTTGAGAATCTAGAGAAGATAAGTAATATATCTTAGAAAAACCAACGTATACTGGTGCCTTAATCTTAGTCAAAAACAAAATCAAAACAAAGAAACAACAAAAAGTGGTATAAAACATTTCGAGAATTTCCTTCAAATACATGGATATGTACTTAAGGAACATTTTTATGACAGAAACCAAAAGAATAGTTAATACATGCAACAATGTAGAGAATGGCCTCAGGCACTATGCTGAAACAAATAAGATCAGCTAAAAGAATGAATACTCTATTCAATTCAGAAGAGACAAATATGATGTATAAAACTTCAAAATTGATTGTCAGGATTGTGATGTAGTGATCCATATAAAGATTATGAACAGAATTTCTCAGGAGTTGGAATGTTCTAACATCAATAAAGATATTGGTTACATATATATCTTCATTTACCAAGCTCACTAAGTTGCTCAGTAAAATCTACACAATAAATCATATATAAACTAAAAGTTCAGTAACAATTTCAAGTGATTATTGCAAATGTTAGTAAATAGAATTACAAGCAATTTCAAACAAATTTGGAAGCACTGTCAATTGACATAAGACATTAAATATGTCTTTTCTCTTAAAAAATAAAACTTTCATTGATAGGAATATGTACCATAAAATATATAGGTACATATGCACAAAATTACATATATGAATAAATATTAATTTTCCAAGCACAAATTCACAATTAGATAAAATTGACTATCATGTCACATATCTACAAACTATCATATAAATTACTATTCTCTAATATAGTAAAATCTAATATTATTAATAGTTCCTTATATTTATGTGAATACAATTTTATTTTTAGTGTAATTGTAATTATTATGTAATAAATTTCCATATTTACTTATTCATATTATATAGCAGAATATAACCTATATAATATCCATGATTATTCTTGCACTATTTGCACTATTCTGTTGTAAAGCATAGTTCAAAATTGTATATTTATTCCATTCCAATTGTATAATATCATGGACATATGTAATAGATATATATGCATATTATATGTCTAACTAGTATATTCTCAGTGCAAGAAAATAACTGCATTTCAAGATAATTGGTAATTAAATAGAGCAGAGTTGTTTGTGCTCAAGAAGAGAAAAGAGCACAGTTTTCCCTGTGTTAGGATGATTTATTGATGAGTATTATATATCTGCAAGAGAATATTACTTCCCTGAAAGAAAGGTTAATATACAGATACATGGTGAAAGAGCAATTTTTCTCAAAATGATCATGTGTATCAGTAAAGACAACATATTGTGTGACTCCACTGTTTTGAAAAGTTCAGAATAGGTGATTCGACCTCCAGTTGAGCCAGCACCATCTGTTGAAAAGGCAATCTTTTTTCCACTGGATGTTTTCAGCTCCTTTGTCAAAGATCAATTGGCCATAAATGTGTGGGTTCAATTCTCGGTCTTTGATCCTATTCCATTGATCCACCTCCCTGTCACTGAACCAATACCTTGCAGTTTTTAATAATATTGCTCTGTAGTATTGCTTGAGGTCCGGGATATTGTTTCCCCCAGAAGTTCTTTTGCTGTTGATGATAGTTTTAGCTATCCTGGGTTTTTTGTTATTCAAGATGAATTTGAGAATTGCTCTTTCTAACTCTATGAAGAACTGAGTTGGGATTTTGATAGGAATTGCGTTGAATCTGTATATTGCTTTTGGTAAGATTGCCATTTTGACTATATTAGTCCTGCCAACCCACGAGCATGGAAGATTTTCTCATTTTCTGGTGTCTTCTTCAATTTCCCTCTTCAGAGACCTGAAGTTTTTGTCATATAAATCTTTCACATGTTTGGTTAGAGTCACTCCAAGATACTTTATATCATTTGTGGCTATTGTGAAGGGCGACTGGAGGTCAACATGCAGAAGAATGAGAATTGATCCACTCTTATCTCCTTGCACTAAGCTCAACTCCAAGTGGATCAAGGACCTCCACATAAAACCAGACACACTAAAACTAATAGAAAAGAAACTGGGGAAGACCCTTGAGGACATTGGCTCAAGGGGAAAATTCCTGAACAGAACACCAATTGCTTATGCTCTAAGAGCAAGAATAGACAAATGGGACCTCATAAAACTACAAAGTTTCTGTAAAGCAAAAGACACTGTCAAAAGGATAAATCAGCAACCAACAAATTGGGAAAAGATCTTCACCAACCCCACATCCAACAGAGGGCTAATATCCAATGTATACAAAGAACTCAAGAGGTTAGACCCCAGAAAACCAAATAACCCTATCCAAAAATGGGGTACAGAGCTAAACAGAGACTTTTCACCTGAAGAAATTTGGATGGCTGAGAAACTCCTTTAAAAATGTTCAACATCATTAGTCATTAGGGAAATGCAAATAAAAACAACCCTGAGATTTCACCTCACACCAGTCAGAATGGCTAAGATTAAAAACTCAGAAGACATCAGGTGTTGGCGAGGATGTGGAGAAAGAGGAACACTCCTCCACTGCTGGTGGGAATGCAAGCTGGTACAACCACTCTGGAAATCAGTATGGTGGTTCCTCAGAAAACTGGACGTGATACTTCCGGAGGACCCAGCCATACCACTCCTGGGCATATACCCAGAAGATTCCCCAGCATGCAATAAGGATACATGCTCCACTATGTTCATAGCAGCCTTATATATAATGGCCAGAAGCTGGAAAGAACCCAGATGTCCCTCAACAGAGGAATGGATACAAAAAATGTGGTATATATACACAATGGAGTACTATTCAGCCATTAGAAACAATGAATTCATGAAATTCTTAGAGAAATGGATGGAGCTGGAGAACATCATACTAAGTGAGGTGACCCAGTCTCAAAAGAATACCCATGGTATACAGTCACTGATAAGTGGATATTAGCCTAGAATCTTGGAACACCAAAGACACAAATCACATACCAATTGATGTCTGACAAGAAGAAACGAGTGGACACTGGTACTAGAATGGACCAAAACATCATTGTGGGGGAGTACAAGAACAGGGAGGTGGGAGGGGGTGGATGAGGGAGCAGGGGGAGGGAAAAGGGCATGTGGGACCTTTGGGGGTGGAGAACCAGAAAAAGGGAAATGAATTGTAAATATAGAATATATCCAATAAAAAAAGAATTGGTGAGTCAATACAGAGAATATTAATGATGATTAAAACTGCAATAATGGAGGTTTCAGAGATGGCTCAACATTTAAGATCACATGTTGCTTTTTCTGATGACCTGGGTTTACTTCCTAGATCCTATTATTGTTTATTACAATCTGCATTTTTGTTCCAGGAAATTAATTCAGTTCCTGCTTCTTACTGTCACAGGCACAGGTCACAAAGGTGTCAAAAACACTATAGGTATATAGGTAAAACATTCATATGTGATAAATTAGAAATAAATATTTATTAAATAATTAGTTAATTAATAATAATTAATAATAATTCCTCCTGTCTCCACGTGGATGTCCCCACCCCTCACCCCAGCTGACTTCTCAACTCCCTGGGACCTCCAGTTTCTTGTGTGTTAGGTGCATCATCTTTGAATGAACACAAACCCGGCCTTTTCTGTATGTGTGTTTGGGACCTCATATCAGCACCAACAATTTTTTAAAATACTGAAAATAGGGGACTAGATACTTATTACTAAGAGTTAGGAGGAATTATAACAGTGTTCTGAAATTATTTTACAGAAATAAATATGGTTAAATTTCTGCAAGGCAAAAGACAATGTCAAAAGGACAAATCGGCAAACAACAAATTGGGAAAAGATATTCCCATCTGATAGAGGGCTAATATCCAATGTATACAAAGAACTCAAAAGTTAGACCCCAGAAAACCAAATCACCCTATCCAAAAATGGGGTATAGTGCTAAACAAAGACTTTTCACCTGAAGAAATTCGGATGGCTGAGAAACACCTTAAAAAATGTTCAACATCATTAGTCATTAGAGAAATGCAAATCAAAACAACCCTGAGATTTCACCTCACACCAGTTAGAATGGCTAAGAATAAAAACTCAAGAAATAGCAGGTGTTGGTGAGGATGTGGAGAAAGAGGAGCACTCCACTGCTGGTGGGAATGCAAGCTGGTACAACCACTCTGGAAATCAATCTAGTGGTTCCTCAGAAAACTGGACATGATACTTCCAGAGGACCCAGCCATACCACTCCTGGGCATATACGCAGAATATTCCTAGCATGCAATAAGGATACATGCTCCACTATGTTCGTAGCAGCCTTATTTATAATAGCCAGAAGCTGGAAAGAACCCAGATGTCCCTCAACGGAGGAATGGATACAAAAAATGTGGTATATATACACAATGGAGTACTACTCAGCCATTAGATACAATGAATTCATGAAATTCTTAGAGAAATGGATAGAGCTGGAGAACTTCATACTAAGTGAGGTAACCCAGTCTCAAAAGAATACCCATGGTATGCAGTCACTGATAAGTGGATATTAGCCTAGAATCTTGGGACACCAAAGACACAACCCACATACCAAATGATGTCCAACAAGAAGGAAGGAGTGGACCCTGGTTCTGGAAAGGCTCAAACCATCAGTGTAGGGGAATACGAGAACAGGGAAGTGGGAAAGGGTGGATAGGGGAACACGGGGAGGGAAAAGGGCATGTGGAACTTTTGGGGGGCAGGGAACCAGAAAAAGGGGAATGAAATGTAAATATAGAATATTTTTGGAAATATTTATTGGAAAGATCCAATAAAAAACAATGAATTTTACACTATCAACAAAATAGTTTTCAAGTTATAGACTTAATAAAAATAATTTAAATGTTTTCAGTGTTTGAACTTATTATTTTTTAAATACAGTGCTCCTAGGATGTCCTACAAGACTCAGTCTTACAGTTAACCACAGATGAAAGCTCTGTGCTTCTACTGCAGTCTCAGGTTCCCAGAGCTTCAGTGTCTTCACTCTTTGATCAGAATGCAGCCACTATCTGATCTAATACTGAAGGGTTCCAAATTAATCTGTGACTCGCTCTGGTTTTTATTTCTCTTGCAAGATCCTTGGTTTCCAAAACCTTAAGCCAAATCTTGTTCACCTTGATTGCAATTGAGAAATTTAATTATTTTAATGGCTCCTACACTCCCCAGAAAAGATTATAGATGAAAGATGGGGCTATAAAGTCACAAATAATCACCAAATTCTGCCATGAAATGGGTCTGCTCAGTGTCCCTTGGCCCAGCGGTAATGCAGCATTTAGACTGTGCTGTGTCAATGGTGTGTTCAGGACAGGACTGGGAACATAGTCATTTCTTTCTACCATTCTACCTTAAAAAAATACAGCATTTTAGTCATCAGGAGTTCTTTATTGAAGAATAATTTGGACATATGATTAGATGGAAAATGACAAAACCGATTCTAAACCATTTTTTACAAAAGATATTTCAAACTTTGCATTGACATTAGACATAAATAGAATTTAATTTTGGAAATCAGTCATATTGGCACTGCTTCTGTGTCATCATAGATCGTGTTAAAGTACAAAGAAGGACTGCTGCTCAGACTGCCTTCCCTTGGGACTGGGAAGCATTTTTTTTTTTTTTTTTGCGTCAGTGTTTGCAATGTTTGCCTTTATCACTACCCTTCCATCAGATGTTCTTAGATATAATGACCAAACAGCAGATCATTTCTTGCAAAGATTTCTTCAATTTTTATTGGTTATTGGTTATTTTATTTACATTTCAAATGCTATCCCCTTTCCTGGTTTTCCTTCTGCAAACCCCCTATCACATTCCCCTCCTCCTGCTTCTACGTGGGTGCTCCTCCACCCACCCACCCACTTCTGTCTCTGCCCTAGCATCCTGCTACATTGGGGCATTGAGTCTCCACAGGACCAAGGGCCTTCCCTCCCTTTGTTGCCAGATAAGGCCTTCCTCTGCTACATATGCAGCTGGAGTCATGGGTCCCTCTTTGGTTGTTGGTTTAGTCTCTGGGAACTCTGTGGGATCTGGTTGGTTGTTATTATTGTTCTTCCTATGGGAATGCAAAACTCCTCAGCTTCTTCAATTCTTCCTCTAACTCCTCCTCTGTGATCCCTGTGCTCAGCCCTATGGTTGGTTACAAGCATCCACATCTGTGTTGGTCAGGGTCTCAGAGGACAGCTATACCAGGCTCCTGTCAGCAGGCGCTTCTTTGCATCAGCAAAATCATCTGGGCTTTGAATCACTTATTTTTGGCAAGCCATTTAAAATAAGGACCAGCTCATTCTTCCTCTCGGAATTCTGCATCTTTATATTGCTTGAACTTAGCTCATTTGCTTGTGGACCTTATCCATTCCTCATACATCAGTCATCTACATTTAGACTTCAAGACAGGTTACATCTCCACTTTCCTCACCCTTCCAGGACCTGGTATACCACAATATGGTAGCAAATTGAGCATTCACACAGCTTTCAGAAGATGAGCACTAGGAGGAAGGACAGTATTTTCTCAGATCGGGAAGATTCTAGACCTTCCAGAAAATAGCTGTCAAACACAGCACTTACTTCATCATTAATTCCTTTTTTAAATTGACATATTCTTTATTTATATTTCAAATTATTTTCCCTTTCCTGGATAACTCCTCCCGAAAGTCCCATAAGCCCTCTTCCCTAACCCTGTTCCCCAATCCAGCGGTTCCCACTTCCCTTACCTGGTATTCCTCTACACTGCTGCACTGAGAATTTCCAGGACCAGGGGCCTCTCCTTTCTTCTTCTTGGGCTTTATTTGATATGTGAATTGTGTCTTGGGTATTCCAAGCTTCTAGGCTAATATCCACTTGTCAGTGAGTGCATACCATGAGTGTTCTTTTATGATTGGCTTACCTCACTTAGGTTTATATTCTCCAGTTCCATCCATTAGTCTTAAGAATTTCACGAATTCATTGTTTTAATGGCTGAATAGTACTCTTGTGTATATATACCACATTTTCTGTATCCATTCCTCTGTTACGGAACATCTGGGTTCTTTCAGGCATTTGGCTATTATAAATAGGTCTGCAATGAACATAGTGGAGCATGTATCCTTATTTTGCAGTAGAATCCTCTCGGTATATGCCAGGGGTGGTATAGCTGGGACCTCCAGTAGTATTATGCCCAGGTTTCAGAGGAACCACCAGACTGATTTCCAGGGTTATACCAGCTTGCAACCCCACCAGAAGTGGAGGACTGTTCCTCTTTTTCCACATCCTCACCAGCACCCATTTTTCCTAAGTTTTTGATCGTAGCCATTCTGACAGGTGTGGGGTGAAATCTCAGGGTTGTTTTGATTTGCATTTCCCTGATGACTAAGGATGTTGAACATTTCTTTAGGTGCTTCTCTGCCATTCAATATTCCTCAGGTGAAAATTCTTTGTTTAACTCTGTACCCCATTTTTAATAGAGTTATTTGCCTCTCTGGAGTCTGCCTTCTTGAGTTCTTTGTATACATTGGATATAAACCCTCTGTTGGATGTAGGGTTGTTAAAGATCTTTTCCCAATTTTTTGGTTGTTGTTTTGTTCTTTTGACAATGTCCTTTGCCTTACAGAAACTCAGTAATTTTATTAGGTCCCATTTGTCAATTCTTGATCTTAGAGCATAAGCTATTGGTGTTTTGTTCAGGAAATTTTCCACTGTGTCCATGTCCTCAAGGGTCTTCCCTTGAAGGGTTTTATATGGAAGTCCTTGATCCACTTGGACTTGGATCAATTTGCATTCTTCTGCATGCTGACATCCAGTTGAACCAGCACGGTTTGTTGAAAAGGCTATCTTTTTTCCACTGGACAGTGGTAACTCCTTTGTAAAAGAACAAGTGACCATAGGTATGTGGATTCATTTCTGGGTCTTCAGTTCTATTCCAATGATCTACTTGCCTGTCACAGTACCAATACCATGCAGTTTTTAACACAATTGCTCTGTAGTACTGATTGAGGTTAGGGATACTGATTTCCCCAGAAGTTCTTTTACTGTTGAGGAGAGTTTTAGCTATCCTGGGTTTTTTGTTATTCCAGATGAATTTGAGAATTGTTCTTTCTTTCTTTCTTTTTCTTAATTTTTATTTTCTATATTCTATGTTTACATTCCAAAGGCTTTCCCCTTTCTCAGTTCCCCCCACCCTACCTACCATAATTCCTCTCCCCCCAACTATTCCCCAATCATTCCCCCTCCCCCCACGGTTTTTCTACAAAACTGGATCCAATCTTTACAGGCCCAGGGTCCTCTCCTTTCTTCTTCTTGGGAATCATTTGACTTGCTAATTGTGCCTTGAGGGAGAATTGTTCTTTCTAATTCTATGAAGAATCAAGTTGGGATTATGATGGGGATTGCATTGAATCTGCATATTGCTTTTGGCAAGGTGGCCATTTTTACTATAATAATCCTTCCAATCCATGACCATGGAAGATTTTTCCAACTTCAAAAGTCTTCTTCAATTTCTTTCTTCAAAACTTGAAGTTCCTGTAATACAGATCTTTCACCTGTTTGGTTAGAGTCACACCAAGATATTTTATATTGTTTGTGGCTATTGGGAAGGGGGTCATTTCCTTAATTTATTTCTCAGCCTGTTTATCCTTTGAGTATAGGAAGGCTACTGATTTGCTTGAGTTAATTATATATCAAGTCAGAATGCTGAGCTGTTTATCAGCTGTAGGAGTTCTCTGGTGGAGTTTTTTGGGTGACTTAAGTATACATTCATATCATCTGCAAATAGAGATAATATGATATCTTCCTTTCCAATCTGTACCCCTTTGACCTCCTTAGGTTGTCTAATTGCTCTAGCTAGAATGTCAAGTACTATATTGAATAAATATGGAGAGAGAGGGCAGCCTTGTCTAGTCCCTGATTTTAGTGGGATTGCTTCAAGTTTCTCTCCATTTAGCTTGGTATTGGCTAATGGTTTGCTGTATATTGCTTTTAATGTTTAGGTATGGGCCTTGAATTCCTGCTCTTCCCAGGACCTTTAACATGAAAGGATGCTGAATTTTGTCAAATGCTTTTCAGCATCTAATGAAATGACCATGTGGTTTGTTTCTCTGAGTTTGTTTATGTAGTAGATTACATTGATGGATTTCCATATATTGAGTCATCCCTGCATCCCTGGGATGAAGCTTACTTGATCATGGTGAATGACCGTTTTGATGTCTTCTTGGATTCTGTTGGCAAGAATTTTATTGAGTATTTTTGCATCAATATTCTTACAGGAAATTGGTCTAAGGTTCTCTTTTTTGTTGTTGGATCTTTGTGTGGGTTTGGTATCAGAGAAATTGTGGATTCATAGACCCAGTTAGGTAATTTTCCTTCTTTTTTTTTTATTTTGTGGACTAGTTTGAAGAGTAATGGTATTAGGTCTCCTTTGAGGTGCTGATAGACTTTTGCACTACAACCATCTGGTCCTGTGCTTGCTTTGATTGAGAGACTGTAAATGAGCATTTCTATTTCTTTAGGGTTTATGGGACTGCTTAGAAGGTCTATCTGATCCTGATTAAATTTTTGTAGTTGGTAGCTGTCTAGGAAATTGTCCATTTCATCCGGATTTTCCAGTTTTGTTGAGTATAAGCTTTTGTAGTAGAATATGATAATTTTTTTAATTTCCTCAGTTTCTTTTGTTATCTCACTCTTTCATTTCTGATTTTGTTAATTTGTCTCTGTGCCCTCTAGATAGTCTGGCTAAAGGCTTATCTATCTTTTTTTATGTTGTCAAAGAACCAGCTCCTGGTTTTGTTGATTCTTTGTATAGTGCTTTTTGTTTCAACTTGATTGATTTCAGTCCTGAGTTTTATGATTTCCTGCCTTCTACTCCTCTTGGTGTATTAGCTTCTTTCTGTTCTAAAGCTTTCAGGTGTGCTATTAAACTGCTAGTGTATGCTCTCTCCAGCTTCTTTGTCGTAGGCACTCAGAGCTGTGAGTTTTCCTCTTAGCACTGCTTTCTTTGTGTCCCATAAACTGGGTATGTTGTACCTTCATTTTCATTAATTTCTAAAGCAGTTTTTATTTCTTTCAATATTTCTTCCTTGACCAAGGTATCATTGAATAGAGCATTGTTCAGCTTCCATGTGTATGTGGGCTTTCTGTCACTTTGCTGCTATTGAAGACCACCCTTACTCCATCCTGATCTGATAAGAGGAATGGAATTAGTTCTATCTTCTTATATCTGTTGAAGTCTGTTTTGTGGCAAATTATATGGTAAATATTGGAAAAGGTACCATGAGGTGCTGAGAAGAATGTATATTTTTTTGATTTAGGATGAAATGTTCTATAGATATCTATTAAATCCATTTGGTCCAAAACTTCTGTTAGTTTCACTGTGTCCCTGTTTAGTGTTTTCCTGATCTGTCCATTGAAGAGAGTGGGGTGTTGAAGTTACCTACAATTATTGTGAGGGGTGTGATGTGTTCTTTAAGCTTTAGTAAAGTTTCCTTTAAGAATGAGGGTGCCTTTGTATTTGGGGCATAGATGTTCAAAATTGAGAGTTCTTCCTGGTGGAAATATCATTTGATAAGTATAAAGTGTTCTTCAGCATCTTTTTTGATGACTTTTGGTTGAAGGTCTATTTTATTGGACATTAGAATGGCTACTACAACTTGTTTCTTGGGACCATTTGGTTGGAAAATTGTTTTCCAGGCTTTTGCTCTGAGGTAGTTTTTATATTTGACATTGAGATGCATTTCCTATATGCACTACAATTTTGGGTCTTGTTTAAGTATCCAGTCTGTTAGTCTTTGTCTTTTTATTGTGTAATTGAGTCCATTGATGTTAAGAGATATTAAGGAATAGTGATTGTTGCTTCCTGCTATTTTGATGTAATTTTTATATTTGTGTGGTTATCTTCTTTTGGGTTTGTTAAACGAATATTAATTTCTTGCTTTTTCTAGTGTGTAGCTTTCCTACTTTTGTTGGTGGTTTCCATTCATTATCCTTTGAAGGGCTGGATTTGTGTAAATATACTGTGCAAATTTGTTTTTGTCATAAAATACCTTGGTTTCTCCATCTATGGTAATTGAGAGATTTACTGGACATAGCAGTCTGGGTTGGCATTTGTTTTCCCTTAGGGTCTACATGATGTCGGACCAGGCTCTTCTGACTTTCATAGTCTCTTGTGAGAAGTCCAGTGTAATTCTGGTAGGTCTGCCTTTACATGTTACTTGACCTCTTTCCCTTATTGCTTTTAATAGTCTTTCTTTCTTTAGTATATTTGGTGTCTTAATTATTATGTGATAGGAGGAATTTCTTTTCTGGTCAAATTTATTTGGAGTTCTGTAGGCTTATTGTATGTTCATGGGCATCTCTTTTTTTAAGTTGGAGAAGTTTTCTTCTATAATTTTGTTGAAGACATTTACTGGCCCTTTAAGAAATCTTCACTCTCTTCTATACCTATAATCCTTAGGTTGTGTCTTCTCATTGTGTCCTGAATTTCCTGGATGTTTTGGGTCCAGAGCTTTTTGCATTTTGCATTTTCTTTGATTGTTGTATCAATACTTTCTATGATATCTCCTGAATCTAAGATTCTCTTTTCTATCTTTTGTATTCTGTCGTTGATGCTTGACTCCATGACTCCTGACTTCTTTCCTAGGTTATCTATCTGGAGTTGTTTCCCTTTAGATCCTGGGTGGCTTTGTTTAATTCCTTCACCTGTTTTGTTGTGTTTTACCTTAGTTCTTCAAGGGATTCACCCTATTTACTTGTGTTTTCCTGTATTTCTTTAAGGGAGTTATTTATGTCCTTCTTGAAGCCCTCTATGAAGCCCTCCGTCAGCATACTGACCTGTGATGTTAAATCCAAATCTTGCTTTCCTGGTGTGTTAGGGTATCCGGGACTTGTTCTTGTGGAAAATTGGATTTGGATGGTGCCATATTGCCTTGATTACTGTTAGCAAAGTTTTTATGTTTGCCTTTTGCCATCTGGTTATCTCTGGTGTTAGTTGGTCCTGCTGTCACTGATTGCTGCTTGCCTTTCCTGTGTGCCTACAGGCCTATCTCAGCAACACTGGCCTTCTTTCCCCTGGCACAAATTGCTGTGGTGCTGCCGAGTTCCTGGTTGCAGTTGGAGTCCTGGTGGAGAGTGTCCCAGGCGATCCTGTATTCTGGTGATCCTGCCTACCCATCTGTTACACAGTCACAGGAGCAAAGATGGGTGGCTGAGACCCACTCTCTTGTAGTTGTATTTGGGTAGGTAGCTCTATGGCCCAGATCAACTATGGCTGCAGGCTGTGCTGACTGTCTCCTCCATTCAGCTGGGTGGATATATGTCTTCCTGTGCCATTTGGAGATGGTGCACTGTGGCAGGGGATGTTCCCAACCAGGTGGCAGAAACCTGGAAGGCTCCTGCCAGAAGTCTCCGGACAGGATCTGCCAATCTGCAGGGCCAGTCTCACTTGTGCAAGCTGCCTCCTCTGTACTGGCTGCTGGGTGGATCCATCATTAATTTCTTACACCACTGTCACCAAACTGACTAAATATTAGAGGTTTATTACACATTCTTCTTTCATACATTTACAATATGCTAATTTACATGAATTAAAGAGGATAGTCTAATAAACCCTAATATATCCACTTATGCCCTTACTTAATTTTAGAGTTATAAGAAATATCAAACCTTAGTCATTAATAACATTATCTTACTTAATTACATTTATAACAATTTCCCTGTCCTATGAAATGCCAGATGAACCACTGCCTATTGTGATATATTGAAAATACTAAACAAACAAGATTAAATTAAACACAACTTATCTCTCAAGCACATTTTAATCAAAGAGGCTTTTCTAATTTTCTATATACTGTGAACAACTGTATTAAAATCACACATGCTTATCTTGCTGACATGCTATCCACTTTCTCCCTAGTTTTCGTTTTGAAGATATGGAAAATAGTACCACTAAAAACACAGGGCAGACATTCAGTAATTTCTTATGTATGTATTGATGACCGAGTAAACATGACACATAAATACTCAGGTTAAATAAGGTTAAGTCTAATATATTGGGTTCAACCTTTACTATGAGTTTCTGAAACATAATCTCTGAATCATAATTTGCTTATTCCTTTTACAGATATTATTGCTCTCTCTCTCTCTCTCTCTCTCTCTCTCTCTCTCTCTCTCTCTCCCCTGTCTGTCTCCCTCCCTCCCTTCCTTCCACTCTCCCCTCCCTTCCTACCCCTCTGGCTCCTTCCCTCTATTTTCACAGACACATAGATAATTGAACAGATTGCAAAAACACAGGTATACAGGCCCAGAAATATGCAAAGAAATACACACTAGACACACAGACACAGACACACATAGACACCCACACATAGACACCCTCATATAGACATCCCCTACCTCCCCACATACACATACACCTCACAATTTAGAAATTTTGTCCTTAGAGATATCATCAAAGTTGCCTATTTTCACCTTGAAGTTAAATTTAATTATACAACATTTCTTATTCTAAATTGTTTGTCATTTAATTCATGTATAGTTTCAGTGATAGGCAAATAGTTATATTATTGCCTTTCCATTTGTTGAAGATTACAATGAAACAGATGAGTTTCTATATAGGTATAGTCTGAAAAGCAATTTCTCTCTTTGATCAATTTCACCCAGTCTTTCAATCATTGTTTTGGGCACATGCTCAAGAACTGAGGAAATCAGTTCTATTCCCCAACCCAGTTCCTGATCATGTTCCCCTCTCCCTCCCTCTCCCCTTTCCCACCCAAGACAGGGAATCAAGAAGAGGTAAGCAGTTGTCATCCCACAGTCAAATGCTCTGACCTAGAATTGTTCCTGTCTGAAAGATCTGCAAGGTCAAAGTTGGAGAAAAGACTGAGGGAAAGGAAGTACAATGACCGACTTAAAGTGGGATCCACCTCAAGATGAGGCCCCAAGTCTGAATACTACTACTGATACTATGAAGTGCTTACAAACATGAGCTTAGCATGACTGACCTCCAGTAGGTCCAACAAGCACCTGAAAGAGTCAGATGCAAATATTTATACTCAACCAAGGGACAGAAGTTGGGAATCCCTGTGGTTGAGTTAGGGGCAAGCTGGAAAAAGCTGAGGAGGAGGGAGACACTATAGGAAGACCAGCAGTTTCAACAAACCTGGACTCCTGTCATCTCTCAGACAGTGAGTCACCAACTAAGCAGCATACACCACCTGATATGAGACCCTCCAAAATGTATACAGCAGAGGACTGCCAGGTCTGGACTCAGTCAGAGAAGTGGTACCTAATCCTTAAGGGATTTGAGGCCCCAGGAAGTAGGGAAGTCTGGTGTGGTGATAGTAGGGGAGGAGGGTAGGGACAACCTCTTGGACAAAGGAGGGAGGAGGTATGGGATTTGGAGCAGTCAGAGGATGCACCAAGTCTGGACTATAAAAAAAAATAAGATTTAAGAATAACAATAAGTTCTGTGGACTCTATTTTGCCTATTCTGTACCTTTTTTTTTCTTGCTAATATCCACTTATATGCGTGCCCTTTTTGGGTCTGTGTTACTTTACTCATGATATTTTCTAGTTCCATCCATTTTCCTGCAAAATTCAGGATATTCTCATTCTTAAGATCTGAGTAGTATTCCATTGTACAAATGAAACAGATTTTCTGTATCCATTCTTCTGTCTTGTGACATCTGGGTTGTTTCCAGCTTCTGGCTATCACAAATAAAGTTACTATGAATATAGTGGAACATGTGCTCTTTTTTGCATTCTGGGACATCTTTTTGGTATATTCCCAGGAGTGGTATTGCTGGGTCTTCAGGTAGCTCTATTTCTAGTTTTCTAAGGAACCTCTAGAAGGATTTCCAGAGTGGTCATACCACTTTGCAATCCCACCACCAATTAGGAGTGTTCCTCTTTCTCCACATTCTTGCCAATAGGTGTTATAACCTAAGTTTTTAATCTTAGCCATTCTGATTAGTGTAAGGTGGAATCTCAGGGTTCTTTTGACTTGCATTTCTCTGATCACTAAGAACTTTGAACATTTCTTTAGGCGCTTCTCAACCATTTGAGATTCCTCTGTTGTGAATTCTCAGTTTAGTTCTCTAACCCATATTTTAAGGGCCCTAGTGAGGATGCCTCAGTTCCACTTGGGAGGGAGAAGAAAGCAATCATAAATGAGGAGGGAAGGAGGGACATGGGACGGAAAGTGGATAGGAGTTGTGCAAGAAAAGAAAATCTGATCTGGTATTGGGAGAGGACTGAAGCCCTGAGGGCCAGCAGAAAGAATGGAAACATGCAACCTTGAGAGGTAGGAGGTTGAGGAGACTCTCCAGAATGTTCCAGAGACCTGAGAGGTGAGAGACTCTCAGAAAAAATCCAGAAAACTGGATTTTTCTCCCAAGGAGATTTGAAATATATTTTATGGATAATTAATTGTTTGGAAATCTTAATCTTTTATTATACAATCTATTTACATTTTTGATATTGGTACTTATGAAATACATATATTTATTTGAATATATGTCTATGTTTATTTAAAAGTATGATTATTTTGTTATATATACATTTTTGTTTATTTTTATGTGTGTAGTTATTATTTTTCTGCCTACATGTATATATATCCCACGTATGCAGTCCCTCAGAATCTGAAAAAGGATATTGGATCTTCTATATATAGAATTACAAATGATATTCAGCCTCCACTATGTGCTGGAAATTTAACCTGTCTTCTGGGAGAATGGCAAGTTTGAAGAGCCTCTGAGCAAACTCTCTAACCACTTATGGTTATTTTAAACATGTAAATATTATCTATGCTGAGATAAAACTACAAAACCTAAGAGGACATCAATTGGACAAACTCTTTTATTAAAAATTGAGGGTATAATGAATCTATTAGTTCATCTTAAATGAAAAAGAAATCAGCTGCTATTGCTTCAGTCATCAGGCATTGTATTGTAATCTATAGCAGTAAAAAAATTTGTATGTCCATATTCTTGCATCCTCTGATTATTTAAAGAATAAAACAACATCTGAAGCTACGATTGTAGTCTGCTACAAACCACAGTTTGTGTAGATGAATTACTCTTTTAAGCTACTTGGGTTTGGTGGATCACTGAGGACAGAAAGAGCCAAGAAAGAGTCTGTGATACACATAGTGCTGCTGACTCTGTGCTATAACTGGCTTTTGTTTCCTCTGGAGATTATCTTTGGAGACACAGCCCAGCTCCCTTCAAACACGTAAACAAATCCTATAAGATATCCAAAAGCATTCTGAAGTTAAATTTAAAACTGATGTTATCTCACCCGAAAAATTTTAAAAAATAAAATATTCAGGATAAAGCAGGAAAAAAATGCTTCACAAGCTACAAGCAAATCTCCAATAAATTTTAATAGTTATTTTAAAAAGAGAGTTTGAATTTCCTTATAAACATTCACAGTTTCAAAAAAAAAACATTTTTCTAGAAGCCTAATAAAAAAAGTGGGAGATCATTGAATTCAATGTCCTCAGAAGAGCCAGATCACATATTGTGATTAAAAAGAAAAATTATTTAAATTTTAAAACTAGTTACCTGTGTTTCTCTACAAACTTCTATGATCTTCTTAACAACAACCATAATATGTTTTCAGGGTCCAGATAAGATCTTGCCATTTCTCTTCTTTCTTACTCTGTCATGGTCTGTCCATTTCAGTAATTTAAATGTGTTTGAATTCTGAGATTTATCTTTCTTTAAGAAAGGGGGAAAGAAGCAAGGGCTTGATCATCAATTGTATTCTGTATCCTCAATCTGCTTCTGTGGGTAATTTATGTAAGTTCATGTGATGTTAGAAAAATAACACATGGGGATTTATTCTGAAGAATTTGATGTCTGATATTAAGTATACACAATCTGTAAGTGACAAAAAGTACCAAAGATTCACACAGAAAGGAAAAGAAATAACTAAATATTTCTTAGTAGTAGGCATAGAGGTGATGAAAGATAAGAAACAATTTCTAGGACATGATGATTTGAATTTTTAATGAGGACAAAATTTAGCAATTAAAAGTTGATTAATGTTGGAGTACTTCCAGTAATATATTATGAATATATTCCCAATTAAAATGAACAGTTAGGCAAAATAGTAAAAATAGCACATAGATACCTTGTCAATGGTCCATATATCAATATAAGTTTAGCAAATGGGGGATAATCAAAGAAGTACTTCAGTAGGACAATTTGCTATTAAATATCATCTGGTAATGCTTCTTTTTGTATGATGTGTGGATTATAATTGTAATTAGGCAAACTAAGATACATTTCCTTTATATAATACATGAATGATTATGCTAGAATTATTTTGAGAAATATATTGCTGGAAAAACTACTGGAATTATTGCAATAATCTTAAATATTTTGGCCTATAGAGCATACATATGAGTTGCTGTGTCATACATACACACACACACACACACACACACACACACACACACACATGCATGTGCATGCATTTGTGAATTGGAATAACTATCAGGAAGCTTATCACTGGAGAAGACTGATTGGAAATGACTGATTCTCTATCTCCTATAAGCCATTGTATCTCTTATGTAGAAAGGTATATTGTTGAGATTTCATAGATACAACTCCTTTAGGTTTTAGAAAATATTATTTCACAGCAATCATCTTCTTCCAGTTCTTTTTTTTTGATAGCAATAAGTATGTGTTCTTATTTCAGTGATCCATAAATAGCTCATTTTTCTTCAATATAAATAAATAATTTTAAACATTTTTCAGCTCCTTTCTTGTTTATGTTGTTGCTTACTTCTTTTTGATTTCTTGAAATTGTAATATAATTACATCATTAACTCACTTCCCGCCCCTTTCACATTATTTCCTGAGCTTTAGGTGTAGGGGTGGCATGGTGTATGCACTAATTGGAGTTGGATACCCTGTAGTCTCTTATTTTTCAGTTTTTAATCTTCTCTCATTTATTACAATTTGACTGCAGTGTCCCTCTTCTCAATTATCTCCCCTCTCCTTCAGTCCACTCTGTTTTCCTTCAGTAAAAGACATACTTCTCAGGGGTACAAACCAAACATGACATATCAGGTTGCAATAAGACTAGACACCTCTTTCATATTAAGGTTAGAGTAGCCAACCCAGTAGGTGGAAAGGGGATCCAAAAGCAGGAAAAAGAGCAGATCATTTGTAACCCCTATCTGTTAGTAAACAGAGCTTTGTTGATGAGGATAAGAGGTATACATACCTAAGGGTATAAAAAAAGGTGTCTAGAATATAAGAAACTATGATTATTTCTGAAAAATATCAACAGTATGTTCTCTAGGATCTATAACCTCCTTATCCATGGATAGTTACTGTGCTTAACATAAGTCCCCATCTACTCTATGCCTTAATTCCAATAAGAGAATTGTCACTTATCTCCAATGTAAGTGCTATGATTACATCATTGGACATATATTGACAGGCTAGTCATTGTGGGGCATAAGCTTTATAATTTTGGGAGACTACTGATTTCTTTTTCTCCCCTAGCAGAATACATAGCTTTCATTGTTATGAGAACTAGTCCATAGGAAGAAAGTTTCCAGGCTGATTTTTCCAAGCTCTGTGGCCAAAGGGTGTGGATATTTGACAATAGATCCTTAGCTTCAAGTTCTGAGAGGCAACCAAGAACAATGGGTATGGCCCATGTCATTTTGGAAGTCTTACTGACTCCCCAGTGACTATGATAAACAGACATTTCTTTTTCTCTCCTATTCTTTCTGTATTGTTCTCCATTGCCTCACCCCAATTGGAAGTATCCCCTCTGACACCATCACCTATCATGGTTTCTTTATACTTTCTTGGTTTCTGTGGTTATACCATGTTATATACTTACACCTGAAAATCTGAAGCATGAAAACCAGAGAAACAGTAATATGTGGCATTTGATTTTTGTGTTCTGATTTAACTTACTCAATCTTTTCTTGTTCTATCCATTTTTTCTGTAATTAATGACTGCATTTTTCTTCGAATGGAATAGTAGGCCACTGTGTGCATGTACTATATTTTCATCATCCATTCATCTGTTTGGGAATATTTATGTTGTTTTTTGTTGTTTTAAATATCTATTTTGACTAGGACATACATGAACATTGCTGAAAAATTAGTGTAAAGTATCAAGTCTTTTGGACACACTGGAAATCAAGAAACACCTGTGTCATATCATAGATTTAATTTAATTTTGGGAAGATTCTTCCCACTAATATCAAGAGTGGCTACACCAATTGTTATCCCCATCAACAGTAAATGAGTGTCTGTACCCTTTCCCTACATAGTTGTCAACATTTGTTTATTATATATTGTTTTGTTGATATTTGCAATTCTCACTAGTATGAAAATTTCAAAGTTGTTTTAATTTGCATTTCCTTGAATCAAGTAAGTGGGAAGAAATAACAAAAATTGAAACAGACTGTAAAAAAAACAGAGTATCTGAGAGGTTGCTGTGAGATTATCTCCTAGTAACATAAGAAGCTACAGCAATAAAATCTCACCAGCATGACTGCCCCAAAGTGAACTGAACAAGGACACCAAACTGGGTGGAGGAAAGATCCACACATGAGAAAAAACATTTCATCTTGCACGCCTCCCCCTCTCTGAAGTTCAGGATGTACCCACAATTCAAACTCATCCATGCATCCTCTGTCATGCAGAATTGCATGCAAGTGCCAAAGTGTCTATCCTAGAATATTTTCCCTTTTTTAAAAAATAGATTGTTTTTAAGCAATAATACATGATTTCCCTACCTCTTTCTCCTCCTATTCCTTCCCCATATCCCCTCTGTCTGGATATACTCTTTTTTTTCTTTCATTAGAAAACAGGCTTCCAAATATATCATATATATTCGATATACAGAAAGGAAAGAGCACAAGAGAGGGCACAAGAACAGTGGACCACATGTCCATATACCCAGGAATCACAAAACCCAGGAAACTAGAAGGCATAATACAAATACACAGACCTAATACAGAACTGTACAAGCCCCATCCATGCTCCTTCTGTCTCTCTGAATTCAAATGAACTTTGTTCATGTCAATGTATGGCTGTTTCTTTGGTGTTCTGCATCATCAGTGCCTCTTAAACTTTTCTTGTTTCCTTTTCCACATGATTCCCCGAGTCCTGAGGAAAAAGATTTGAAAGAAACATCCCATTTAGGATTCATTGTCTGATGATCTCTCACTCTGTGTGTAATGTCTGGCTGTGGGACTCTGTTTTCCCATTTTGCTACAGAAGAAATCTCTGATGATGGATGAGCAAGAAATTGATTTATGATAACAGACTGCTGTCATTAGGAATCATTTTATTGCTACTTTTTATTATATTTTAGAACAATAGTATTTTGTTTTTCCCTAGGCCTCTAGACTATGTTTAGTCTCAGGATCTTGTCCATTAAAGTCTAAGACCCATCTCATGGAGTGGGCCTTCAGTCAAATCAGATTTTTATTAGTTATTTCATGAACACTGTATCACCATTATCCTAGAATATCTTGCAAGAAATTCATGATGCTAGATAAAAAAGTATTAGTGTCTGGCTTGGTATTTACAATCCGTTATTGGTAGCATAAAGAGTGCATTCCTATATCAAAAACACTATTTTTTGAGGTTGAGGAAACAGCCTGACTTCTCTATATTTAATGAGTTGTGTAGGTGTTTTCTTCAGCAATAGGGTTTGAGTCAGGTTGTGGGGAGCAACCTATATTCTTGGAAATATCCTGGACTGTTTGTGGATTCCCATGATATACACTTGGTCAACAACTCAATTACATATAATCTAGTACCTATAGTGGAAGTTTTATTTAGTGACAAGTGGCCATGTCTCCATATTATTGCTTATTTAATTTGAATAGTCTTCATTATGTGTATTTGACAGAAGGTTATAATGTATTAGCTTTCTATACTACTCCCCAAATGACATCTCTCCCTGTAATTATTCCAATATACCCCTCTACTCTTCTGCTCCTCACTTGATCATGCTTGCATCACTACCAACCATCCATAACAATCTGTTCTATTTCCATTCTCTAATGTGATCTATCTGTCCTTCCTCATCTCTTACTCTAAACCTAATTTCTGTGATTCCACAGATTATAGCTTGGTTATCATTAACAGCTAATATATGCATATAAGTGAATACATAACATATTTGTTTTTATGGGTCAGGGATACCTCTCTCCATATAATTATTACTACATTTAATAAATAGCTATACACATGTGAAACTTCCCAAATTTAAAGAAATTCCAGTATTTCTATCCATTTATTTCTGTCTACTTCAGTTAATTTTTCAATTAGAGTTAAAAAGCAATTAACTGGATATTTTGTAATAAATATCTATATATTTTATAAAGACAATGTGCTTATAAAAGGAATTAAATTGCTATGGTTACATATAAAGCATATTCAAGCATTATTCATATAAGTGTGATTATTTAATTTGAAATTGAACTTGAATATATTTAACTCATGCACAAACTGATAGTCAAATTCCTAATTTAAGGTCAGTTTTCCATTTGCACACACAGTGTGTTTCCCCTATAAGGCCCAATATGCATCACTACACAGCTCTTGGAAGAAATAGCCTTAGCCTGAATGCCATCTCTTTCAAAAGCTGAATTGTACAAATCATGGTGTAACAACTAGTTAGCTACAAATATCTACATTCAGGTCTGTTGTTTTGGTGGATAGAACCTTAGAGTCCTCACAATCAAATGAATTGAAATAAGAAAAGAATATTAAAGGTTAAGGACTATATTTTCATTATAATTTTCATTGTATTATAATGAAAAATGAAAAAGAAGATTAAAACTGATTTAAAAATTAATCCTTAAATCTCTTCTTCAAGTGATTTTGGTTTTCAATTAATGAGATCTTAAGATTTTATGCTATACACAATAAGATTTGTGTTATTGTTATTGTTGTTGCAAATAACCCTGGTCTGGATTAATTTTAAATGAAAATAATCCTTGATTTCCATTTTAGTGAAAGATTTGATCTGTAAGATAAAAAGTTATTAATCCATATATTACACACAGCCATACTGATCTCCTGCTAAAATGATATTATTTAGGTCTAAATAAATACCCCAAAATAAAATCATGCAGAGTCAGCAGTGAGTGTCTAGGAAACGCTGATTATTTTGGCAAAATGTTTTCAGTGTATGCACAGTTCACCACCTCTCTTAATTATTTCCAAAACAACTTTGTGCCAGTTGCCAATTTTGACCTTTTAAAAAACCATTTGAGAGAAAAATATTGAGTTTTGAATTTAAAAAATGGATCAAATAAAAATGGCTGCACAGCACTTCTCTTAGAATTTATTCCTGGGATGGTCATGTTTCTAGGAAGTGAAAACATCATTAACCTTTATAATAAATAATAGTTATAAATATTTTGCGCATGCACTCATTGTTAATTTACTGCTCATTTTACTATTGGATAAGCTTAGTACAATTGCTAGCTATGAATGAAGACATAGAGAACTTTTTATAAAATCTTACTTTTCTCTGATTTTACAAGTGCCGTCTAAAAACAGCGTCCAAGATTTTCAAGATCAACTAATTACTAATAAATTTCTAAGTATAAAGTTAAAAGCAAAGAAATAAAAGATTTGGTTCCAGATAGACCTATTCTAATGCAATCTGTTGTTTATTATAGTTATCCACTATTTACCAATTGAACTCTGAACTTCATATGTAAGTAAATTAGACATAATGATACCTAACTTTGACTATTATTTTAAAATTTTAATAAACATTGGTTAGCAAATATTCATATATTCAAAACATACTAAAATGTTACATAAATGAGATGCTCATCTTTCTTCTTTTAAAGAAAAGTAAAAATCATCATGTAAGATTCTGATGAAACCCAGGTGCCATTGTATAGATTTCTACAGGTCCTCATCTCTGAATTCCAGATATACCTATTAACGCTTGTAGGTTTGAGACTGGGAAGGTGGTTCAGTGGATAACAATACTGATTACACATTCACTAAGGAATTGAGATCAAATTGGCATATGTTATATAAGAAGTATGCTGTGATCACAAGAATGCTTGAAACACAGAGGCTTGGTAAGCAGAGATAGTAGCAGCATTGGGGATTGCTGGCAACCAGGCTATCTACAGATACAGTAACAGATCCTGTCTCAAAAATGTAAGACCAAGAGTGAAAGAGCAGGTAACTGAGGTCATCCTCTGGCTCCTGCATGTCTACAGTGTGTACATAGCTGTGTCAATGGGAGTGCAGATTTATACATATAAATGTACCTAGACTACACACATATAATACATACACACATGTGCACACACACACACATACACTCAGAGAAAGAAATAGAGACAGAGAAAGAGATGAAGAGAGTAAAACATTTGTCGCAAGTTGGTGATACTACAGATAAATGGTAAATATTTAAGATTTGGGGTTCAGTTGGAGAAAGTAGACCACTAACTAAGAAGCTAACTCATCACAAATTAAATATTTTTCTTTATAAGAGTTGACTTAGTCATGGCGTATCTTCACAGACATGGAAAGCCTACCTAAGGCAGCAGCTTTCACTTATATAAAGAGAAGATGAGAGGGTATTTTGGGAGAGATTTTTTAAGGGTGGGACTGGGAGGAGAGGAGGAAGAGGTGCTGTGATTGGGATGTAAAGTGATCAAAAAATAGATTGTGGGAAAAGTGATTTGAAAGAAAAGAACAATAAATAATTATTTTGTGAGTCAATTAAAAAAGAAATATCTACAAAAATAAATTGAGATATTGAGTCTTCTCTCTCTTCACCTCACCCTTGCTTTCTTTAATATTACCCTGAGATAACCAGCTATTCTGTGCCAAGAGAAGCAAACTTTAACATGAAACAAAAACAATGAGGACAAATAGATGTGAACTAAAACTTCAGAAACATGCCAAAATAACCCTTTCTTCATGTTTTAGTGATATTTTTCAAGTATTTTTGTTTTTAGCAATAGATTTCTGGGTAGAATTGGCATTAAGACTTGTAACATATCATTGTGTCATACTGTATTCTTGTTTGGTGTTCAATAAATTTTCAATGGCTATATAGACTTTGTATTAAAATTATGCAGAAAACAATTAGAGGAACCAAAACTACACTTTTTCTAGCCATCCGAGTCTTTAAAAAAACAGAATAGCAAATCACACAAAAACAAAAACATAATGCAAGAAAAATTTTAAAAGAGGAAACAAAAGAAATTAAAATAATTTTAAATAAAGTAGGATCGCCTAGAAAATTATCAAAAAAGAAACAGTTGAATTGGTTAAGAGAAAACTCTCCATCATGTGGCCTCTGTGACTGAAGAGTGTATTGACAATAATTCAGACAGTAAAAGTAAGAAAAAGTCAAAGTAAAATACTCAGAGAGTAAAAGATGAACAATTCCATCAATGTAATATAAACAATAACAATAATAAGCATTGTCCTGAGACCTCTTCAGCTTCCTAAGGTACATAATCAAATACCCAGGGGGACCCCCAACAGTTCACAGGAGAACAGGAGGGGGATTGGAGAAGGATTGTGGGAGGAGGTAACTGGGAGGAAGGCAGTGAGCAGGATGCAAAGTGAGTAAGAAAAAGAAGTAAACTTAAATTAATTAATTTTAATTGTTTAAATTTAATTTAAGCAGCCAGAAACTCTGTACAATTAACTCTGAAACTCATTCATTTGGTTGTGCTCTCCTTCATCTCTATGGCAGACCTCACAAGTTTCTTCATGTCTCCTGACTGCTTTCTATAAGCAATCCTTAGGTGTTTACCCTCAACTATCTTAACTCCTTTTATTCTCTTCCATCTTTAAATTAAACTTTAGTTGCTATAATAAATGTCAAGTAAATCCATCATCATTACTAAATATTTACTCCATAACTATCTTACATTTCTTCAATAGAATTATATATTTTCCAACTTATGCTCTTTAATGACTATACTTCCTCCCCAAAATGTTGTCTATTGAAAATCCTTTAACATTTATTATTCAACAAAATATAAATTTAATATACATTGTTTGTGTGCATAAGGGCAATGTTAGAGAGTCAGTCTCTGTCCTCAGAGGATTTTCAGGCAAAAGAAAATATATGTAGTCATATGTGCATAGCTTGACATAATAGATACTAAATGTTGACAATTATAGTCTTTACCACATAATAACTAGAGACATATATTCAAAAACTGAAAGGATGAATAATAAATTCTTTGATGATACTGAAAACATTTAGGCAAAACTCAGCATTCAAGCAAAATTCCATCATGTGCTATTATTAAATTCATCAGGATTACATTTTAGGTGAAATTGTTCTTAAGTCGTTTCTCTTGTTAATTTTTTATTAGATATATTCCTTATTTACATTTCACATGGTTTCCCCTTTCCTGGTTCCCACCTGCCCAAAGTCCCATAAGCCATCTCCCCTCCCCCTATCCCCAATCAACCCCCTCCCTCTTCCCTGTCATGGTATTCCCCTATATTGCTGCATCTAGCCTTATCAGGACCAGGGACCTCTCCTCCCTTTGATGTTCAACAAGGTCATCTTCTGCTGCCTATGCATCTGGAGCCATGGGTAACACCATGTGTATGATCTGGCTGATGTTTTTGTCCCTGGGAGCTCTGGAGTCGGGATGCTCATATCTCTGTTCCTCCTATGGAGCTGCAAATCCCTTCAGCTCCTTGGGTCCTTTCTCTAGCTCTCCCATTGGGGATCCTGTGCTCATTTCAATGGCTGGCTGAGAGTGTCTCCCAATGTATTTGTCATGCTCTAGCGGAGCCTCCCAGGTGACAGCTATATCCAGCTGCAGTCAGCAAGTACTTGTGCACATCTATTTTAATGTCTGGGTTTTGCAAGTGCATATGAGATGGATCAGTAGGTGGTGTAGGCTCTGGATGATCTTTCCCTCAGACTCTGCTCCACACTTTGTCTCTGTATCTCCTTCAGTGTGTGTTTTATTCCCCCATCTAAGGAAGACCAGATTTAAGATTTTACCTCAGACCAGTCAGAATGGCTAAGATAAAAAACTTAGGAGACAGCAGGTGCTGGCGAGAATGTGGAGAAAGAGGAATACTCCTCCACTGCTAGTGGGATTGCAAGCTGGTAACCACTCGGGAAATCAGTCTGGCAGTTACTCAGAAAACTGGGCATGATACTACCAGAGGACCTGTTATATCACTCCTGGGCATATACCCAGAGTATTCCCCAGCATCTAATAAGGATACATGCCCCACTATGTTCATAGCAGCCCTATTTATAATAGCAAGAATCTGGAAAGAAACAAGATGTCCCTCAACAGAAGAAAGGATACAGAAAATGTGGTACATTTACACAATGCTATACTACTCAGCTATTAAAAACAATGAATTAATGAAATTCTTAGGCAAATGGGTGGAACTGGAAAATATCATCCTAAGTGAGGTAACCCAATCACAAAAGAACACACCTGGTATGTACTCACTGAGAAGTGGATATTAGCCCAGAAGCTTGGAGTACCTAAGACACAATTCACATATCAAATGATGCCCAAGAGGAAAGAAGAACCCTAGTCAACCACATTCTAATGTATATCCCATGTTCATAGTTAACTCATGAACTTCATTTCTCTCTTTCTCCTCTCTCTCTCTCTCTCTCTCTCTCTCTCTCTCTCTCTCTTTCTCTCTCTCTCAATCTCTCTCTCTCCCCACCCCACCACTCTCGCTGCAGTTTGGTTTGTTTGTGTGGGATAAGGACAATGTTAGAAAGTCAGTCTCTGTCCTAAGAGGATTATTATTATTGTTATTGTTTTTTATTTATTATTTTTGTCTTGTCTTATAGGGGTTTTGCTTCTTTGTTTTGATTTTCACAAGATTATGAAATGGCATGAGAAAAGTGATAGAGAGCATCTGCAAGAAGTTGGAGGTGCAGAAGGGAATGATTATAATATATTGTATACAGAAAATGAAATGGATTTTTTGTTTTTTGTTGTTTTTTGATACAATATTTTTACTCATGATTTACTGAAACATTATTTATTTATTTAGATTTACAATGTTTATAATAAAATGTATGTTTTTCTCCAAAACTCACTACTGGATTATGGAGTCAGTTTAGTGGGTAAAAGTATGCCCTGTGTTTGGCATAGAATCTTAATTTAATCCACAGAACCCATGTAAAAAGTCAGGCATTATTACTGTGCTTCTAATGGCAGCATCAGACTTCAGACAAAGAAATATTCAGGAATGCTGGTAAGCCTGCCAAACCAAATCAGGAAGCTTCCAGTTTAGTATATAACTTTGTCTCAATGTAATAAAATAGAGTGACAGAGGAACACTCAATGCATCCTCCTCTGGTTATCATATGGGAATACATACCCCACACTCATATGCATATACAAAACACACATAGCACAATACCTTTAGTACTAAATAGGAATGTATGCAACTTATATAAAACAAACTCATTCTGATAAAATCAGTATTATAAAGGGAATTGTATCTTCACTAAATTTACAGATAAATACAGGAAATGTTTTAAGCCTTTCAGTCATTGTCTTATAATACATTATTAACTACTAGATTTGTGTGACCAAACAAATTGGTGATCAACACATAGATTAATATGCAATGAATATACTGGTAATAAAATTGGCCTTAATACTACCCCCTCTTTTACTTAAATTTATCCTGTTAATGAGTCAATTACTTTCTGTGATGCAATATGAAAGTCTAATCTGGCATTAGTACTTACTAGTTTACAGTCCTCTATATTCTTTATTCCAAAATTGTCCCTTATTTCTCATTATTCAACAGCAAAATAATCTATCTATTGCAAATCTTACAATTATTTCAAATCTCATTCTTTGCAAGCCTAAAACAAAATGAGAGAGATTACCAGATTAAGAAAATTTATAGTTGCTGTCAATGTTGTGAGATCTGCCTCCATCCTGATTTAATATTTTTCTTTGGGTTTCCATTAGTTTTTTGTTTGTTTGTTTTGTTTTGTTTTTTTAATGTTGTCCTAGTCTTTCACAAAGCTTCTGTCTTATCATGACAGAAATGAAAATTTGAGTCTTTCTTAAATGGAGGGATATTTCTCTAACTTATTTGAATAAATTCTAAATACTAAACTGCCTTCCTAATTTGATTACAGTTTGAATGTTATATGAGGCTCAAACAGAACTAGTGCTATACAGGAGGAGGCGGAGGATGCTTCCATAGAGAGCTACTCTGTGCTTTCTCCATGGGTATTATAGCTCATTCTGAGTCCTGTATAATTAACATTCATTTTCTATTATCTGGCATAATAGTTTCTTTAATATTTTCTTATTTCTTTTTCTATCTTTTTTTTCCAGAAAGAAATCACAAGGAAAAAATTAAAAGTTTTCCCTGTAAATTTAATAACTGTACTATATACAATTTAGAGCACCAAGCAATATTCTAGACCCTTAGAAATTGTAGAAATATTGGTATACAAACACTTGCTCAGAACAAGGTGAGATACTTCTCTTATACTTGGAATTAACAAGGGGAAGAAAAATGTGCTATGTTTGTAATAAAGAAAAACATTTTGCTTCATAAATTCATTGGTATTTTCTTGTAGAAAAGTCTAGGCAGTATAATCTGCAACTTACAGTCAGTGTATGGCCATTTGCTTCATAATCACACACACACACTTCTTCAGGAAGCCACTTGTTAGTTTACAATCTTGATAATAAAGGAAAAAATACAGAGAAAGGCAGAAATAAACCAAAGTAGCTGGTGTACAATTTAGGATTTAAGGTTTAGTAAATACTGTAACTTATAGTAAATCTCAAAAATAGAAAAGTCAGTTAATATCATAGATTTTTTGCTTTCTTGTTGCTTCAAGACTCATTATAAAATATGAATACTTGTACAAGACTAATGAATATAATTAGACCACAAATGTATCGCATGTGATTCTCTCAGAAAATATTCTTTTATGGAAAATCTAGAAAAGATCTAGAAGCAGTTAAAGGATATTAAAAAAATGAAAAGCTAAAAGAAAATGAAAAGAAAGTTGTCAATGTAAACTTACATTCTTTTTTAAAAATTTTCTATATTCTGTATTCCAAAATCTGTATTTCTATATTCCAAATTATTTCCCCTTTCCCAGTTCCCCCCTCCACATAAGTCCCATAAGCCCTCTTCCCTCTGCCCATTCCCTAATCAACCCGTCTTTCCCACTTCTCTGCCCTGGTAATCCCCTACATCTTTCCAGGACCAGAGCCCTCTCCTTCCTTCTTCTTGGGAATCATTTGATATGTTAATTGTGTCTTGGGTATTCACAGCTTCTGGGCTAATATCCACTTATTAGTGACTACATTCCATGTGAGTTCTTTTGTGATTGGGTTACCTCACTTAGGATGATATTTTCCAGTTCCAACCATTTGTCTAAGAATTTCATGAATTCACTGTTTTTAATTGCTGAGTAGTATTCCATTGTGTAAATATACCATATTTTCAGTATCCATTCCTCCACTGAGGGACATCTGGGTTCTTTCCATCTTTTAGCTACTATGAATAGGGCTGCTATGAATATAGTGAAGTATGTGACCTTATTGCATGCTGGGGAATCCTCTGGGTATATGTCCAGGAGTGGTATAAGAGGGTCCTCTAGAAGTGTCATGCCCAGTTCTGAGGAACCGCCAGACTGATTTCCAGAGTTGTTGTACCAGTTTGCAATCCCACCAGCAGTGGAGGAGTGTTCCTTTTTCTCCACATCTTTGCCAACACCTGCTGTCTCCTGAGTTTCAGTATCTCAAACCTCAAGCAGTACTACAGAGCAATCGTGTTAAAAATTGCATGCTATTGGTACATTGACAGACAGGTAGATCAATGGAATAGAATTGAAGACCCAGAAATGAACCCACACACCTATGGTCACTTGATCTTTGACAAAGGTGTTAAAACCATCCAGTGGGAAAAAATGGCCTTTTCAACAAATGGTGCTGGTTCAACTGGTTAACATGCAGAAGAATGCAAATTGATCCATCCTTATCTCCTTGTACTAAGCTCAACTCCAAGTGGATCAAGGACCTCCACATAAAACCAGGCACACTGAAACTAATAGAAAAGAAACTGGGGAAGAGCAATGAGCACATGGGCACAGGGGAAAATTTCCTGAACAAAACACCAATAGCTTATGCTCTAAGATCAAGAATTGACAAATGGGACCTCATAAAATTACAAAGTTTCTGTAAGGCAAAGGAAACTGTCAATTGGACAAAATAGTAACCAACAAATTGGGAAAGGATCTTCATCAACCCTACATCCTACCTTATTACCTAGGGCTAATATCCAATATATACAAAGAACTCAAGAAGTTAGACTCCTGAGAGCCAACTAACCCTATTAAAAATGGGGTACAGAGCTAAACAAATTTCACCTGAAGAATTTCGAATGACTGAGAAGCACTAAAGAAATGTTCAACATCTTTAGTCATTAGGGAAATGCAAATCAAACAACCCTGAGATTTCACCTCAAACCAGTCAGCATGGTAAACTTGCATTCTATATGACTACTTCTGTTTAGGAGTTGTGATTCTCTCTCTCTCTCTCTCTCTCTCTCTCTCTCTCTCTCTCTCTCTCTTCCATTTGGCGTCAACATGTTTATCTACATGACCATAATACACTTTCTAATGTCTGTATTAGACTCACGACCATAGTTTTCTCCCTAAAGTCTGTGTTAAATTGATGGTGGTAGGCTCTAAAACTGACCACAGCTTCATTAAAATAAGCAAAATAATTTTCAGTAAAATAAGGACTTTTCCTAGGATGCTCCTCTCATGTGATCTCTGCTTCTCTGACTGACCATTCAACAAACTCCTCTCCCCTGGTTCCTCAAGCAGACTCAGCAAGGTACAGCCCCTGGGGATGTTTTGGGAGTAGAAATTCGGAGACACTTTCTGTTTATGAGCCAGAGTAGACCCCAAGCTCAATCCAAACCCTATCATAGAATGCTCTGGAGTAAGGGAACAAAGCCTGGTTTCTTCATTGATGGACTGTCCTGAAAGGGGCCTTGAAACTTCTGAATGTGAGCTGCAGCTCCTGTTTTTATACTTTCTTTTGAGCTGTTAATGGCACAGTCACTTACACTGGTTCCTAGAGCTTTCCTATAGACAAATGATATGACAAGAGAAATACACTATAAAATAACTAAAGCTATGGCCATTTGAAAGTGTAATGTTATATTCAGATCAGATGTTTCCCAGAATTCAGTTACTAACACAAAGTGAGTTGCTTATTACATGTTCCCAATTTCACTCAAGTACAGTAATAAACATTTCTGCAAGTTGGTGACAATGATTAGCAATTATAAATTTTCCCAAACTTCACTTTTCATATCTTTACAAATGCATCTTAATTTCATTTAATGTTTGTTAACATTTTGCAAATTATATGCCAATTTATATTAAATTTATTTTAAAAGACTTTATCAGTAAGCCTTTAGATCATTAATTCTAAGTCTAGTAAAACATGATTACAAAACAAAATATAATAGATTGGATGAAAAAGAAAGTTGCAGAGTGATTAATGGGAAAAATAAAGAACCCTTGTTCTTGAAAAATAAAAGAAAGACTACTCATATCTTGGCCACTATAGTAAATCTGCAAGTTTATGCCTGTGATCACACTGCATGTAACTAAATTAAATATGTACATGTATGAACACAAACAAGTCAAGGTAGGAGAATATCAATCATGTTGATCACCCTTCTCAATTCTGTGGTCTTTGCATACAGTTCCTCATATTGTGGTGATCCTTTAACCATATAATGATGCATGCTGCTACTTAATAACTGTAATTTTGCTACTGTTATGAAACATAATGTAAATATTTGATGTGCAGGATACCTGATATGTGACCCTATGAAAATGTCATTAACCTCCCTAAAGGGGTAAGAAGTGGTCCACATGGACTGTTGTGTCAATGGGAGAGTGGCATGTTTTGGGTGTCAGTATTGTATTGTGACATTCTAACAAAATATTTGAAGACATCACCACTGAAGGAAGTGGACATTACTTTGTATTACAAATATCAAAACAAAAGAAAGATTGTGTTAGATGTAAGGCTTACATGTCAGTAACCTTTTTGTGAAGTATAAAGACCAACAGACTGAGCTGTCAAACTACAGAAATTCTAGAATCCCTATTTAAGAAAGATTTCTAGGCAGTCAACCAGAGAAATTCCACAATTTTCTAACACACACACACACACACACACACACACACACACACACACACACATACACACACACACACACACACACACACACACACACACATATATATATATATATATATATGTATTTATTCATAAACAGTTTTAGGCAAAGGTAGAACTTTTCATCAGGATGAAAAGTATGATTGGTAATGAACAGTTTTCTCTTCTGATCTTCCTGGACAAAGAACTGATGACCAGTTAATCAACATCTTATAGTATAGGGCTGAAATTTAATAAACAGGACATGAAGTTACTGGTGCTCTTAAACATTTAATTTATATATCAAATAGATAATTTTCCTGACAATTTAAATCTGATGGCAAAATCATCACTGCTCTCTGGGCTTTGAGGGGTTTGTAGATATGTAGAGCATGAACTGCTGGGCAGCTCTGCAAAGCAAAGAGTGTCTGTGTGCTTCCCCATTTGGCTGCCTGTGAGAACTTTCTGGTGGGAACCCCCACAAACGCTGCCAGGAAAGAAAGCAGCATAGATTTTTCTAATTAAAAGAGCGCCTTGTTTTAGAAAGCACATCAATGAAGCCCTTGGTTTTAAATTCTATTTGAACAACTACCTTGTAATTTGGAATGCTCATCAGGAACTATGTGCCATTAAGCAGCACAATGTAACATTGTAAAGGATCCACTTTCGAAATTACATTCTATTTTCTATTTGCCTTTTCAAGAAGAACTTGGTGTTTAGGGGGAAGCTCTTTTCCTCCTTAGATTTGCCTTTGTATTTACCATTACATGAAAGTCCAAATTTCTTTACCTTTTTTTGTGGTGTGCTTATAGTAATATTTAGAAATTTGTTAAATATTCCAATGTGTGACAAAAATTTAAATGTGCATTGCTAATGTTGTGCACCTTTTAGAATGTTATTCTTTTTATTTATTTAAAAATAAGGGACTTATTTTTGCTTGTGAGCCTACTTTTAACTGCTGTGACATCTTGCTATGGTATTGATGACTGAAGACTCGCAGTTGAGAAAGAGGGACATAAAAAGTTTCTGAGACAACCTCGATCTGTCCCTCTCTGACAAGTAACAACCTAGACAGGAAGTGCTCAATGAGGATTCTTTTTTTTTATCTCTACATGTAAATTGTTTTTACAATTTTTTTTTAAATTTTCTAACTGTGATAAGCATGCTGAGATGTAAACCTCTACCAACGAGGGCTGCTGTGTGAGTATGGGCAAATAAGGATTCAGTATTCTTTAAGGGACTGGCCACTGGATCTTTGACCATGCTCTAGTAACTCTTCCCCATTTCCTCTTCCTCCTCCTCCACTTCCTTCTTCCCCTTCCCCTTTCCCTCCGCTTCCCTTCCCTTCCCCCTTTCTTTTTCTTCTTCTTCTTCTTCTTCCTTCTTCTTCTTCTTCTTCTTCTTCTTCTTCTTCTTCTTCTTCTTCTTCTTCTTCTTTTCTTCTTCTTCTTCTTCTCTTCTTCTTCTTTTCTACCTCTTCTCTTCCCCTTTCCCCTCCTCTCCCTCTCCACACCCCCATTCTTCTTCTCTCCTTCACCTTCTTCTCCTTCTCCTCCTCCTTCTTCTTTTCTTCTCCTCCTCCTCCTCCTTCTCTTCTTCTTCTTCCTCTTCCTCTTCCACTTCCTCTTCCTCTTCCTCTCCTCTTCTTCTTCTTCTTCTTCTTCTTCTTCTTCTTCTTCTTCTTCTTCCTCCTCCTCCTCCTCCTCCTCCTCCTCCTCCTCATCCTCATCCTCATCCTCATCCTCCTCTTCATGAGGGAGTTTCAAAGGATAGGAGGATGCAGACCTGTGGGGATAGTAAAGTGAGTGTGCTCTGGGTTCATAATGTGAATTTCTCAAATAATTAGCAAAAATGTTTTGAAAAATGAAGAATGAGGGATTTAGAGAATTGTCATATTAAATAATTACCTTCAGTTAATTGTAACGTGTTCAGTATGATGCAGACCATGTTTGACTTGTATATTCATGCAAACTAACATATAGCCCCATGTCCATGTTACAAAACTCAGACACTATTATTGATGCCCACAAGTACTTGCTGACTGGAGCTGGATATAGCTGTCACCTGGTAGGTTCTGCTAGTGCATGACAAATACATTGGGGGACACTCTCAGCCAGCCATTGAAATGAGCACAGAGTCCCCAATGGGGAAGCTAGAGAAAGGACCCAAGGAGCTGAAGGCTTTGCAGTTCCATGGGGGGAACTGAGATATGAGCCACCCAGTACTCCCAGAGCTCCCAGGGATAAAAACATCAACCAGATCATACACATGGTGTTACCCATGGCTTTAGATGCATAGACAGCAGAATATGACCTTGTTTAACATCAAAGGGAGGGGAGGACCCCAGTCCTGGAAAAGCTAGATGCAGCAATATAGGGGAATACCAGGACAGGGAAGAAGGAGGGGGTTGATTGGGGGATGGGGGAGGGGAGATAGCTTATGGGACTTTCGACTGGTAGAAACCAGAAAAGGGGAAATCATTTGAAATGTAAATAAATAATATATCTTATAAAGAAAAAAAGAAAAAGAACGATAAAAAAAGAAAAAAAGAAATGGTTGATAAGACCAGTGACTTGCCAGTGGAGAAATTGATTTGAACTTTTCAAGCAATTATCAATTGTTTAGGGGTGGGATTTGTGTCCACCTCACCTTCTCAGTGTTGTGAGTTTGTCAAGGTTGAACCTTGTGTAGGTCCTGGGAGTTCTGACACAGTTCCTGTGAGTTCACATGTGTCTCAGTCATGTTGGACCTTATGACACTGTTTCTTTGGTATCATCATTACCTCTGACTCTAGCAATCTTTCAGCTTCCAGATTTCTTCACCCAGAGGAGTGCAGCTTCATACAGAATCATTTAGGGCTAAGAACTTAAAATTCTTTTGTTTTCTGCAAATTTAAGATTATCCTTTTATTCTTTTTTTAATCATAATTATTTGGTGCCTAATTTTATTGTTTTTCTGTCTCTACAAAAATGCATCTATTGATAAATAGTATGCTATGTTCAAATGCTGTCTTTTTTGTTCTCATCAACTAAAGGAAACATTCATAGAGGGATACACACATACACACACATACTCACATATGTGCTTTATTCTGTTTTATTTATTTAAGAAATGTAGTTTGATTTAGTGAATCAGTTAAGTATAGGTCAGTACGTGTGAAAACACAGCAGGTAGTCTGGAATAACCTAAAAAAGGTGGTAAAATAGAAATAAGATAAAGAAGGGCTCTTGTAGTTTAAAACCCTATAATAGAATGTTTTGTACCATCATTATCAAACCTACAATTAACATAGTCTGTGAATTAATTTTCCTGCTGCTTTGATAAAAACACTCCAGCAAAAGCAACTTTTGGAAGGAAGAGTGATTTTTGCTCAAAGTTTGAATGCACAGTCAATTATGGCAAAAAAAAGACATAGGAGGAAGAACTTGAAGGAGCTAGTGACACTGCACACACAGTTAGGAAGCAGGGAATATTGTGTCCTCTATCTTACTTTGTTATCCCTTTTTATGTAGTCCAGAACACTTCCTGTACTGATATTCTCCATTCTCCATCCATTACACCTGAGTTGTACCATATGATCTAGCTTTATTCCTTGGAATCTTACCAGAGGAATGTATATGCTACCACAGAGATACTTAGAAATCAATGTTCATTATTGCTATAGTCACAGTATTACAATATCCAGGAAATGGAAACAGACTAGATGCCCATAAACTGATGAACGATAATAGAAATGCACTTCACATACACAGTAGGATATTATTAACCTGTAAAGAAAAATGACATCATTAAGTTCACAGGTAAATGAATGGAGCTATATGAGTGATATCCCCTAAGCCCCAAATGACAAAGGCTTCATACTCTCTGATTTATGAATGGAAGAGTTGAATATTCAGGTATGTGTAATTAGGTTCATATTCTCTGATTCACAAATGCTAGATTTGAATATTTAGGTATGTGTGTTTAAATGGTAGCATTCATAAACTGCAGAAAACTACTAAGGAACATGGGGCGTGGAGATTTAAAGATCTTTCTTGATATTATTAAAAAATCATTTTCTTAATAAAATAATACAAGAAATAGCAAGTGTGTCTTATATATGAGCTAAAAGATCCTTATGAATATCTCATTTAATAAAACTTATGAGCTTCATCTTTCCTTATTTTTCAAAAATATGAGTTGAGGAGAGAATGAAATTTCTCAACAACTAAGAACACATATTTCTTCCAACGGATAATGTTTAGTTCCCAGAACTCATGTCCAGTTACTCACAAGACCCTGTCACTTGAGCTCCAAGGAATTTACATCCTCTTCTGTCCTCTACACGATCCTGCATTTTTTGATAAAAGGGGAAAAGACAAGTTAAAGAGGTATTTATCTTAAAAATAAATCTAGATATCAAACAAGTAATCCAGAATTTTCAGATGTCAATACTACTGCCTTCTGTCATTAAAATCTTTAATTTTTAAAATTTATTTATTTATTTACATTCCAAATATTGTCCCCCTTCCAGGTCCCCCCTCCAAAAGTTTTTCACCCCCTCCTCACACCCCTTTACCTCTAAGAGGATGCTTTGTACTCCACCCCCTCAACAGTCTACCATCCTCTTTGCTCAGGCATCAAGTCTATAGGGTTAGGTGCAACCTTACCCACTAAGGCCAGACTCGACATTCTTCTGCTACATATGTGCTTGGGGCCACAGAAAAGACAATGTATGCCCTTTAGTTGTTGGATGAATTTGCTCAGGGATCCTGGTTAGTTGATATTGTTGGTCTTCCTATGGATTTGCAACCCCCTTCAGCTCTTTCAATTCTTGCCTTAACTCTTCCATAGGAGTCTATGACCTCAGTCCAATGGTCAGTTGTATGTATCTGCATCTGTCTTAGTCAGCTGCTGGTAGAATCTCTCAAAGGACATCCATACTCATCTCATACTCATCCATACTCAGCTCCTTCTGGCCTTGGTGCCTGTGCATGGGGTGGATCCCATAAGGGGCTAGTCACTGGACACATGCCCTTAAATCTCTGTTCCATTTTTGTCTCTGTATTTCTTTTAGACAGGAACGACTCTGGGTCAAATTTTAAACCCCATCTCTCTACTGAGTGCCCTGGAATCTTCAATTGTTATTGCAAATTTTGCTTTGGATTTTTTACACTATCAGTCTACACAGGATTCATTACTTTTGCACATACTTTTAATGAATTACTGAACAGCACTAATATAGTCAAAATGTCTACTGCAAGTCTTTTGGAAAAGTGCTTCAGAAATTAAAAGCTACCTCAGAAGGGAGACTTTGGCCTTTCTATGATAGAAATTCCTCATGGTGCTATCAAGCAGTGTACATGTTCATGGTAGAAGAACTTCGACCTGAGCTTGTTATTCAGGTAGATTTAAGAAGAAAACCATTCTATTTGTGACAACATGGGTGTAACTGGAGGAAATGGCACTAAGTGAAATAAACCTGGGAAGAAAAATAAATCCATGGTCTCAAACTATTTTCAATCTAGAACTATTTGAGTTCACAGACCCATAGAATGAAATGTTATTTTCAAAAAGAGATGCATTGTATATGTTGTGTTTGTGTTGGGATATACTAAACAAAGAGAAGTGACACCAGATTTCTTCTGGAATTAAAACAGGTTTTAATTGTGTTTTCAGAGATTCTAATGAACTTCCATTTAGAAAAGCCAAGATCCATGTATAGGGAGAGAGAGCCTTAAAGGATTTAGAGATGAATTTTGCTACTTTATCTCTTATAATTGATAAGATATTTCAATGAAAATATTAAAATGACAGGGAAATTATAAAATGGCTAAATTGCCACAGAAAAATAGCAGAGTGTGGTTCCCGACAGCTTGACTTCTTTGGAACCTAAAAACTAATGTTGTCTCTTGCAGCTGTACAGCAGAGCATTTATAGTTTTAAAATATTTTTTCTCAATTTGCTTTTCCCTATATCAAAGTCTGACCAATTTATAGGCTAGAAATTCAGCAATCTTAAAAAGCATTAAGAATATAGGAATCCTTTAAAACACTTCTAATCCCAACAGAGAATGTAGACTAGCCTTCCAGAAGACTCTGTTTTCAACTGTTCTCATAGAATTGCTTACATGGAAGAAATCTGGTTAGTCTGCTGCCTTACTGTAATGTGACCCAGGGTGAATGCATCTAAAGAAAAAGACACAAAGTGAGTCATCTGCTGTGTTATCTTCTCATCCAGTCACCAAAGAAACAGTTGTATAAAACTGACATAATCTCAGACAGTATCTAAAGGAAGCATAAGCTCTGATACTATCTAAAGTTTAATGAGATGCCAAGAAATGCATATATTGGATCTATATGCTCATGTTAGTGAACAAACAAACAAACCAAAAAGGGTGGTGTTCTGTTACATCACTGAGTTTTTAAAACATATATAAAAATTAGATATTAAAAGTTAAACATATAAAATTAATATTTAATGTTAAAAGTAATTGCACTATTTCTTCTCTTCCTTTTCTTCCTCCATCAATTATCATGTGCCATCCCCTCCATCCCATGTCTTTTCAAATCCATGTACATAGCTTTTTACTTAATTTTTGTATTTATATAGAGAGATGTGAGTATATATTGCTAAATATATAAATTCAACCAACTCAACCCATATAGCATCATATCTATTTATATCATTTCAAATATGAAAAGTTGGTATGGGTTGAGTATTACACAGCAATAGAAGATTTGAGCCAATAGTGAAATAAACCAAAACATATGAACCATGGTCACAATTTATGAACAAAAATTAATCTGGGTACAATGTAGAAATACAACTAACATACCTTGTTGTCAATCAGTTTCCTACTAGTAATAGTACTTATCTACTTAGTTTATAAGTAGCAGCATATATATATATATATATGTATATATATATATATACACATATACATATACATATACATATACATATACATATACATATATATGTGTGTATATATATGTATACACACACACGCACACACACACACACACACATATATATATATAATGGTATTTGCATTATTGTTGCCTGCATGGATGTTTGTGTGAAGTTGTTGAGTCTTCTGCAACTGGAGTTAGAGACTATTGTGAGCTGCCATGTCAGTGCTGAGAATTGAAGCCAGGTCCTCTGAAAAAGTGACCAGGGTTCTTAACTTCTGAACCATCTCTTCAATCATCTTATAATGTATTTTTAAAATTAAAATATAATTACTTTGTTATTACCTTTTTCTTTCACCATTCAACTATTTGCATGCATCCCATTTGTTTTCTCCCAAATTCATGACCTTAATTCTTTTCTTGCTGTTAAACACACACACACACACACACACACACACACACTCACACATATACACACACAAACACACACACACATACACACATATGCACACACAAACACACATACATACACACACACACACACATACTTAAATACATAAAAATAAACCCTGCTTATCCCATGTAATACTAGTTGTATGTGTGTGACTTCAGGAATAATACCTGATATTGAATAAGTAAACTGGGCTTCCCTGAGAAAGACTTCCTCTGTAGCTCACTGCATTCATTAATAATCGCCAATCATTCTAAAATTCTAGTGAAGGTTCTTGCTTAAATTATCAGGCAAAAATCTGCAGATGGTTGGAAATAACTGGACCTCTCTTATTATTTAACATTTCCTCTTAGGGATTTGACAATTGAAATTATGTTTTATATCCTTCAGTATAAGTATGATAATATAAAATTACTTGAACAAAATGCCAGAGCGACCCCAGTTGAAAATTTCAAATACACTCAAAATATAATACTATTTTATTAAGCAAAATTTAAAAAAATATTATCTCAAGGAAAATAACATTTTATACTATATAATTCTGGAAATTAGATGTAATTTTTCAATAAAAAAGCACCAAAATGGCTTTGTAAGTAAGTCTATGTATTTGGGAGAGAGACAGGGTATTTTAATAATTAAGAATTGTTATGTTTGTAATTTAATTTTAAACAAAAATAAACAAAGTTATCATATATAGATAACATAAAACAGATGCTTATCCTGTTTTTTCATCAGGATTTTAACAGGATTTCATCCTGTTAAAAAGTTAAATTTGAAAATATAATCTGCATTATAAAGTAAGAAAAGATATACAAAGAAATATAGACTTTTGTTTATGAATGTGTGTGCATCTATATGTACATATATTGCATTGTGCTAAGGATTAAATCAAAGACTTCATGATTGCTGTGCTCACTCTTTATTTTTTATCTACACATCCCACCAGCTCAGTTTTTTGTTCTTCTTCTCATTTCTTCATGTTTTAATTTGTGTTTGTATATGATCATGTCTTAGTCTGTATGGACTTGAACTTGAGGTTCTTCTGCTGTCTGAGTGCTGCTATTACATAAATATATGACAACACTTGACTCTTAACCTAATTTTAAATATGGGATGATATCTTTGATTAGGAAAGAAGTAATAAAATGTAAAGAAAATGGTATGCAACAAGACACAGAAAGTCTAAATTAGATATTTCCTGTTGCGCCTCAAGAGATGACTCAGAGATTAAGAACACTTACTCTCTTTATAGAGAACCTGAGTTCTCCCAGGCATCCACATAAAGAGACTCACATCCACCTGTAACTTTAGTTCTACACCAACTTCTCATCTGCCTATGCACAGATGGCATACACACAGAGATACATACATAAAAATTAAAAGGCTGTAAATAACAAAAATTAGTTCAAATCATAAGATAGTGATGGATTCTACTATGTTGATTTTATTATCTATTGGTTTTTACCAAAATACATATTCATTTTAGGCTTAAATACTTAAAAATATTTGCCACTTTAAAGGTATGAGGGTGGGAGAACCATTTGTTGGCTCCTGTATGTGGGAGAACAGGCCCTGCCTCTTTCCTGGAGAAGCACATTAAAGTTCACCCTGGTTGTGTGGGCACAAGTGAGCCATCCCCAAAGGCCTGAGAGCAGATATAGCCCTAAACTTCGGGCAAGTTAATAAGGACAGTACTGGAGAGCAGGCCCTGGTAATATGTGTGCTGAATACCCAGCAGGCTGACCAACTCAGCTACTTCTAAAGCAGAGACTCAGGGCTTTGAATTGGTGCACCCTAATATATACCACATCTATGAACTGTTGGAGTAAGTGAAGAGGCCATGCCTTCAGACTCAAAGTTTCAGGATCTCTATAACACAGGGCAACAGCAACTATCTGAAAGAAATCCCAATGAGAATCAATATTGATAGTAGAGAAGAAGTCAGAGAAGTCATGAACAAGATCATGACTTATTTCAATGAACATTTACAAGTAAATTTACAAACAAAAGTGTATAATAGCTTCCAACGTGAGGCTTTTTGTTGTTTTGTGGTTTTCTTTTCCTTTTATTTTTTGTTTTCTTTTAGTGGGGAGGTTGTGAAGGAAGACAGAAGATAGAAAGGGATAAGTAAATGATTGGGATTGCAGTGTATGATGGAAAACTCACACAAAATCAATAATTTTTTAAAGGTTTGCCACAGTGAAATTGCCAAATCCCACAATAATTATGGGTTATTCTTAAGTAACTATTATTTACCAACCATTTAGGAAAAATTCTCACATAAATTGTGGTGAACTCAAAAATGCTCTGAGAAAAAATAGCTATCATAATTTCCTTAATTATTTAGAGAGTTTCTCTAACTCCTTGAAGAAGGTAAGTTTTCCCATGAGTATACACAGTGAAAAAATGAGATCATGAACACAAGAGTTTAGTAAAAAAATAATTGAAAATATGTTCTCCATTTGGTCATTTTATGTATGAGAAACTTCTCTAGAACAAAGATACTCAGGTATCTTTTACTTTGTTGAAAATACCAACAGGTTATGGGTTAAAGCTACATATATGGGGAGCATATAGAGGATAGAGAACTCCAGGTTAAGCGAGGTAGAAAGGTGAGATGACTCTGGATAAGGAAGAAATTTGCAGTACAATTTCTATGGCAAGAAATTCTGTGTCCCCTAAAACATGCATATTGGAATTCTCACCTCAAGATGATTGTATCAAAATCACTGTGTCTTTGGAAAATGATGAAATCCTAAGAACAGATACCTCCTGAATAATACTACTTGGTGCTTTTACAGGGATGTCTCCACAAATTAGACAATGGACAATATGCAGTCTTTGAAAGCATCTACATAAAACTCACGAATAGTAATTCTTACACCCAGATAGTGAGAAAAAAGTGTGGCTGTTTACAAGAAACTCAACGTATCATGTTTACATTATAATAAGTGTGTGACCTTCACTAATACATGTTCACTTATTAGAGTAGCAAGAAATGCTAATAAGGAAAACCTCTCTCACATGCGACAACTGAATTTCTCACCTACATAAGATCTGATTTCCCAGTTGGGCTTGTTGATACACCAGGCCAAGAGACCACATCTGGCAAAGGATGCAAGTGATCTTACAGAGACCAGTGGAATTTTTCCTTTCCTGAGACTTCCTATTCCCAGAATACCCATTTCCAGAATTTCCATCCCAAACACCTTCTCCAGTAGCAGGCATGAGGTTTAAACAAGGTAGCCCTTCTATCTGAGACCTGAATCTGAAAGACCAAGCTTTTTTCTTTTCATTTTTCAGGGGAGTCTTTTTTTAGGATGCTGGCCTGAAAATAAGTACACCACGTCTGATACCTTGGGCTTCCTTACTCTGTCTGTCTAGAGCTCCCCTTCCTGCCAAGTAGCTACTTCTCTGCCATGGTCTGTCTTCCATTTTGGCATAAATGGTACAATTTTCCCTCTACCTGTAGTCCACCCTTCTCAGTGCATTGAGATTTATGACTTGCTTACCACAGGATTATTTTTCTTTTAAACTTGAGTGAAACTGTCCTTGAGTTGTCCCTTTGAGTCCATTTGTAAATTCTCCTATTAATGGGATTAAGAACTCAAGGAAAAAAACCTGATTTCACCTGTACCATATACACCATTAATTTTCTAATCTTAGTTTTAAAACCTAAACAGTTTGATGTTTCTAGCCAGTTGTAATTTGAACCTGTCCTGAACATGTTGTTAGAGCCAAATTAATGCACTTATTTTTTAATATTTTAATTATGTATGAAGCAAATAGTTTTGGAGTAAAAAAGTAGTATCTGTATTGTTGTCTGATGGAGGCAGAAGTTTGAGGCCCAAGTAGAGGATAAACTTTGTCAATTTTTACTGTACAGAATAGGAAAGCTTTGGCTAATCACAAAAGTGAATTAAAACTAAACAGCTTCAAATGTCCACTTTACTAAATTCATCATAAACAAATTCTTAATTTTGCATAATTACTTAATCAGTGTGATATTTGCTTTTTTGTATTCAGGGTAATTTGGTAATATTAACGCAGTATGATGAATGCTGTAACTCATGTTTGCACTCAGTTGTGTCCAAATAAAAGATTGTGATTTTCAAATGTGTGTGGGACTTATCCAAGTAATGGAAAATTATTGAAATAATGGAAGTTTAAGATAAAACTGAGATTCTTTATTATATTCCAGTTCTCTTTCAACAGTCCCTAGCCCTCAGGTTCTACAAAGTTTAAATTCTTTAGCTAGACAATAACCATATAAGTCAGTTCTTTGGAATAAAACTTCATTGCTCAATTAATGAGTTTCCGCGTCTCTTCTGTCTGTTTCTGCATGAAGCCTTTACTAAGAACGACTCTTGATAATCAGATCATTAAATGTGGACCAAAAAACTTTAAACAATTTTTTAAAAGTTCTCCTACATAACACTAACCCAGTCAACAATGCACTAGCAATACAATCCAGCAAAGAAATATACTCCTTTCCTTGCTTGTTCTAGTTGGTTTCTAGTTAGCTATCAAACCTGTACTGAGCTAAGGTAAAGAAACAAATCACTACATGTTTTTCAGAGGACTGGCCTTAGCGAAGACATTTTCTTGTCTTTTGACATTTATAAAGGTCAAAAGTTTGCAATCCTACAATTATTTTGCATTTGAAAATGATGGATCTAAAGGTAAATCTGAATTCCCCTTAATAATAGCCGACATTTAGACCTGAGGGATGGGTTTAACGTATTTCTGCAATTATCTGAGTTTAACCAGCTTCCCTGCAATACCACTCAGACTTGGTAATTTTGACAAAGACGGGTTTTGCATGACTACTTAATGACTAGGAATCAGGAAATAAGTGATTCTATGAACTCGAAAGCTCTGATCGCTTCTCCTTAATCTACTTTATACCAAATTGTCTGTGTAAGTAATTTTGGCAAGTGGGTAAGACTGTCCGTCACTGCCCAGAAAAATATAATCATATGAGTTAAAGGAGAAATAACTAGAGAAAGTGACTTACAAAAACCTATCCTGATATTCTGAAAACCTTGAAGAATATGTTCTATATATAACAAAGACCCTTAAGTAACTGGTCGGGTTTTTTTTTGGTTTTTTGTTTTGTTTTGTTTTTTTTGCTATGACATTATGAACCATAGTTTGAAGGATGCTATGGAACTCTGTCCTTTAGGCTAGAATTGCCTGTTGTAGTCCTGAAATCAGGGCAGATATAACAGAAAAAATGCCCTCATGACATTGGGACTTATTTCTTTTTCACTTTTTCTTATTATTTGAAGGAATAGTTAACAATAAAAAGGAAGAAAAGACTTTGTATACAAATAAAGGTATAGACATGAATGTGCCATATATTCTCATGGTCTTTGTTAGTGTTTTCTATTGCTGCGATGAAACATTATAAGCAAAAAGTGAGTAGGGGAGAAAGTGGTTTATTTTGCACCCATATCATTGTTCATCTCAAAGGCTCTCAGAGCAAGAATTTAAAGAGGGCGGGAACCTAGAGGCAACAGCAGATATGGAGGCAATGGAGGAGTACTGCTTGATGCTTACTAGTTATAACTTGCTCAGCCAGCTTTCATATAGACCACAGGACCATGAGCACAGGGGTGTTCTGCACATAATAGACTGGGTCCTCTCGCATCAATCACTAATTTAGAAAATGGATTATAGACTGATCTGATGGAGGCAATTCCTCTGTCATGATTCCCTCCTCTCAGACGACCCCAGCTTTTGTCAAGTTGATATAAAACTAGGCAGTACAATTTTTAAATACGTTCCATATGCCTTTGCTTCGTTTATAGAATTATTTGTCAGATAATTATGTAGCTGTGGACATAAACATCTATAAGTGATCAGGTTTCCTTGAAATTTAACAAAAGTTGCTTTAACATATATGTATCTTCATGTACTTAAAATCATGACTAGATTTCTTATAACACTTATGTGAAAATTGTTAAATTTTATTGTTAGAGAATAATGAGAGACAAAAGTAAATTCGAGATGGTGCAGATGTAATATATTTTTCCATATATTTTTATCAGTAGTGGCCTGAAACTATAAATGTTGGAATCCCATTCAAGCAATTGCTTGTACTTAGGGAAACCAAGTCCGTAAATCCTAGTCAAGTTTAAGTAACACTAACTTAAACTGTAGACATACACCTCCAAGATAGAGAGCTATGACCTTTCAGTTTATTGATAATTCCCCAAATGTTAAGAGAGGAACCTGATTGGGCAATAAAAGTATTAATTTAATAAAAACTGCATTTCAAAGGCCACATAGAAAACAAAAGCAATGAAAATTTGAGGCACTAGCATACAAAAGAGAATCTGAAGAAAATTTGGGTTAAATTTAATTTAATCAGAAATATCACTTGAATATAAAGGTCACTGTTTGACTTGGAATTTCATTTCTAATTTGTTCTTTAGTTCTAAAACAATGTAACTAGGAGATCTGTGAAATACCGTGGCTTTAAATGTCAGCTATAAGCATACACTGTATATATATTCATATATAACTCTCCAGTGTGAGTTAAGTATGTGGAAGACAGTACATTCTTATAATGAGACCATCCAGCTGTGTAATTCTTGGTGAGTAAATCAAAGCCTCTAGTTCTTTGAATTTTCAATTCTACTAAATGTAGTTAGCTGTACATCTGATCTATTACAGTTATTGAAACTATTCACAAAAACACATAACTATTTTTATTATGCATGTTATGAATATATACAAAAATTCTTTGAATTATTTAATTGAGGTAGACTGATTTCCAGTAAATCAAATATGTGACCAACCTATAAAGAATATACCATAGTTTCAAACTGAGAGAAGTAAAAAAACTTATGGTAGAAAGAATACAATGAGAACACCTATAGAGAAACAAAATAAATGATATTAGCATTTAAAAATTATAGACAATATTATGTAAATGAAAAAATGACTATGTTTTTAAATTTTGTACTACTTATTGCTTCTATTTAGAAAAATATAATTAAAGTTTCATGTTATACTCCATAAAACCAGAAAATAAATATTGTCTAAAACTATTTAAATAAAATTCTTTCATTTACATGTACATGTTCATATATGGATACATCAAGCTGTCACCAAAACAAATACGGTTTTGGTGATAATAAAATCATTAAGTATTGAAAAGATACATTCAGAGATAATTATTATAATATTAAAATGAATGAATTAATATTATGAGTGTGGAAGTAACTGTCATTGATGACAGGGAATAGGGTCATTAGATAAGAGTACATTGTACTCTAGGGTATATTTTTTATTAATTAAGACAGTTCTTAAATTTAAATATTTCTGATGATATTTTTTCCCTCTCCCAGGTCTTTATAGAACTTCTCACTTCTCTACCCACCCAACTTTAGGTTCTTTTTTAAAAGAACAAACAAAGCCCAGTACAACATTAAACCTCCCTCAAGTCAGGTAAAAGTACACCCAAAAATCAAACAAACAAACAAACAAACAAACAAAAAACGAACAAAGTGTGGCCACACACCAAGCAAACAAACAACAAGAAAAACCAAAGTTGGTGCTGGTCAAGTATTCCTGAACATGAGCCCTGTCCTGGAGTGGTTGTGATACTTAGCACCACTCTTTTGGAGAAAACTGATTTGTCCTCTCTTAGCAGGTATGTGACAGTTCAGTTGTTACCCTCCACTCAACTGGATAAGTTTTCATCCATTCAGTCAGTCAATCATTCATTCATTCCTTTATTCATTCTTTTTAAAATCCATCAAAATTAAATATAAAAGAGAAACTTAGTCATAGAAATTGTAGAAGACAATCCAACATATGGAAAAGAGCTGAAGCAAAAACATAGACATCAGAGACCCTCTCATTTGCACACTCAGCAGACCCATAAAAAGACTAAACTGAAAGCCAGTTAATAGTTTTGAAGAAAATATGATGTAAACCTGTGCAGGCCCTATGCATGCTGCTTCAGCCTCTGTCGTTCAAATGAGCATTGACCTGTTGATTTAGAAAGCCTTGGTGTCTTGGTGTATTCCTTTCACTGTAGTTTTTACAATATTTCTCCCCCTCTTTTGTGGGATTTCCTGATCTCTGAGGGGAGGAATTTAATAGTATAAAGAGTCATTGGTGATTCATTTTGTTGACTAGAATCTTCAAGTATGTGTGGATAACTCATTACATACACACATGAAAAAAACGGTACAAAACAGAGACAATAGATGGATGAACCAAACGCAGCTTTCTTGATAGTCTGCTAGCATGACTGTATGGCAATAGAATACATTGTAGGAAAACTACAAAAAGTGCAACAGAGAGGTACAATAAAAGGATAAATCTCGAGGACAAGAGGTCAGCACTGGGTATTTTTTCTTCTTTTTTTATTAGAAATATTCTTTGTTTACATTTCAAATGAGTTTTCCTTTCCTGCCCCTCCTGCCCCAGAAAGTCTCAAAAACAATCTTCCCTCCCCCTGTTCCCCAATCAACCCCGACCTCCTGCTTCCCTGTCCTGGTATTCCCATATACTGCCACATCAAGCCTTTTCAGGACCAGGGGCCTCTCCTCCCTTTGATGTCCAACAAGGCCATCCTCTGCTGCCTATGCATCTGGAGTCATATGTACTATCTGGTTGATGTTTTTGATCCCTGGGAGCTCTGGGAGTACTGGGTGGATCATATTGCTGTTCTTTCTATGGCACTGTAAAACCCTTCAGCTCCTTGGGTCCTTTCTCTAGCTCCCCCATTCAGGACCCTGTGTTTAGTTCAATGACTGACTGAGAGTGTCCTCCCTCTGTATTTGGCACTGGGTTTTAAAATGACTGTTTTCATTTCCTGTGGATGAAATGGAAGGATTGGTTGATTTTCATTCTGAGGATTTGAATCCAGTAGTTTCTTAGGAGACAAGCTGCCTGAATGATGCATAACTGAAATATCCAATTCATGTCTTTACAAATGGATATTTTGGTGACAGAAATAAGAAACTTTGTCATTCTAGTTACACATAGAGAAAAACATAATAAGGAAACATGCTGGTGTCCTAAAGAAGCAATTATCATAAAGAGAATAGGCAGTAATAATAAAGGACCCTAAAACAAGTCCTCTTAAATAGAACAGTAAAATGAAGCAATAATTTAGCAAAAAATATAAAGAGAAAATATATAGCACTATAATATAAAGCATTTGGAACTTTACATGTTGATTTGATTAAGAAGTTATAAAAATGAGTAAAATAAATATTTAAATTATACTTGTAACAGAAATTTTACAAAAAAATTGTTAATTAAATTGATGAAAATCTATAATATTTTGAGATATTAATTTTTAATTCTTGAAAAACATATCTAGGAATGAAATACATATATCTAGTAGAGTGGCTAACTATATTTCTTTGAAGTATTTATTAATAACACATTTAAATGACTTTAGGTACATAAATATTTGCAAAATATAAAATTTATTTTATAAGCTAGTATAAACTTGTTATTTTCAAAAAAGGAACAATAATCTAACCATTGCCCCATGCAAATATTTTATAACTTTTCAAAACACATACCAAAATACCAAATCTAAAACATCACCATGAAATAGCTGAATGACTACATACTGGAGGAAGAGAAAGCTTCAAAGTCATGCAATATAAACAATTTTTGTCTTTACAATTAATATATTAATAATAATTTATTAAGGGATAGATGGCAAACCATATTCACTACAATATGTTTTACAATAAATGCATTTTTTTCAGTGTTCAAATTTCTTGCTTGCCATTTGTAGTCCTACATATTTATTGTCTCCTTCAACATACTTCCTTTTCTAGAATTTCTTCTATATGAATGGTTTAGGGACCTGATCATTGGTGGCAGGTGAATTTTACAATCTCCTGAAATCTATGATAAAAGACTTTCTTGCATCAGTCACCAGACTAGTAAGTGAAAATATCTGCAAGCAAACACAGATCTCATTTATATTTATATAAAATAAATGTATTTTCATGGAAGGTTTCTTGTAATTATATTGCATTCTAAGATAAATGAAGAAGTCTTCCTGTGAAAAATAAAATGTGGTCCATTATCCTGCTGCCTCCCCCTATTTCCATCAGACCAGAGACTCCTGAACCATATAGAGATTACCATAATGTCCTCTGAGAGGCTCTACCCAGCAGTTGACTCAGACAAATGCAGAAACCCACAGAGAAACAGTGAATGGAGCTTGGGGACTCATGTAAAAGAAGAGGAGGAAGGATTGAGGGTCTTGAAGGGGATAGGAACTTTACGGGAAGACCTACAGAGTCAACTAACCTGGACCCTTGGGGGCTCTCAGAGTAGGAACATACACTTGCTGGACCTAGGCCTCCTGCTTATATGTAGCAGATATGCAGTTCAGTCTTCATGTGGATCCCAGACAACTGAAACAGGGGCTATCCAAAAAGTGTTGCCTGTATGTGGGATATGCCCTTCTACCTGGGCTACTTAGACTGTCTCCAGTGGAGAGGACATGCATAGCTTTGCAGAGAGATAAAATGCAAGGATTGGGGGTATAATCAAGGGGCTCCCACCTCAGGGAAAAATGGAAATGTTGAATGGGGAAAACTTTTAGAAAAGGGTAACAAGGAGTGGGACAGTGGGTGATATATAAGTGAATAATTTTGTTGATATTTCTACGGTGTGGTTTCCTGCCTTGTGATGGCATTTTCCATGCATTATCCTTTGCAGAGCTGGATTTGTGTAAATAGATCTTCTGGGCGAATCACCATCCCTGACCTCAAGCTCTACTACAGAGCAATAGTGATAAAAACTGGTATTGGTATGCAGACAGGCAGGAAGATCAATGGAATAGAATTGAAGACCCAGAAATGAACCCACACACCTATGGTCACTTGATATTTGACAAAGGAGCTAAAAACATCCAGTGGGAAAAAGACAACATTTTAAACAAATGGTACTAGGTCAATGGGAGATCTGCATGCAGAAAAGTGCAAATTGACACATTCTTATCTCCTTGTACAAAGCTCAAGTCCAAGTGGATCAAGGATCTACACATAAAACCAGACATACTGAAATTTATAAAGTGGGGACGAATCTTGAACACATGGGCACAGGGGAGAAGTTCTTGAACAGAACACCAATGGCTTATTCTCTAGGAACAAGAATCGACAAATGGGACCTCATAAAACTGCAAAGCTTCTGTAAGGCAAAGGACAGTAGGACAAAAAGGCAACCAACAAATTGGAAAAAGATCTTTACTAACCCTACATCTGATAGAGAGCTAATAGCCAATCAATGTATACAAGAACTTTGTCTCCAGAGAGTCAAATAACCCTATTAAAAATGGGGTACAGACCTAAACAGGGAATTCTCAAATGAGGAAACTTGAATGGCTCTAAAGCACCTAAAGAAATGTTCAGCATCCTTATTTATCAGGGAAATGCAAATCAAAACAACACTGAGATTTCACCTTACACCAGTCAGAGTGGCTAAGATGAAAAACTCAGGGGACAGCAGAGGCTGGAGAGCATGTGGGGAAAAAGGAACACTTCTTCATTGTTGTTGGGATTGCAGGCTGGTAAAACCACTCTGAAAATCAGTTTGGTGATTCCTCAGAAAACTGCACATAGCACTACCTGCAGACCCAGCTATACCACTCCCAGGCATATACCCAGAAGATGCTCCTACATGTAATATGGACACATGCTCCCCTATGTTCATAGCTGCATTATGTATAGTAGCCAGAAGCTGGAAAGAACCCAGATGTCCCTCAACATAGGAATGCATACAAAAACTGTGTTATATATACACAATGGAGTACTATTCAGCTATTAAAATCAATGAATTCATGAAATTCTTAAGCAAATGGATGGAACTAGAAAGTGTCATCCCGATTGAGGCAATCCAATCACAAAAGAACACACATGGTTTGCACACACCGCACTAATAAGTGGATGTTAGCCCAAAAGCTCAAAATAAACAAGATGCAATTTACAGACCACAGGAAGCTCAAGGAGAAGGAGAACTTAAGTGACAGTGCTTTGGTTCCTCTAAGAAAGGGAACAAAATACATGAGAAATAACAGAGACAATGTGTGGAGCAGAGACTGAAGTAAAGGCCACCCAGAGACAGCCCTACATGGGGATTCATCCTATAAGCAGTCAACAAACCCCAATGCTACTATGGACAAGAAGTATATACCAAAAGGAGAATGCCATGGTTGTCTCCAGAGGGGTCCTGCCAGAGCCTTACAAATACAGAGGCAGATGCTAGTAACCAACTGGGCATGGGGTCCCCAATGGAGGAGCTGGAGGGTGGTCCGGAGGAGCTGAAGGGGTTTATAGCCCCATGGGAAGAACAATGATTTTGGCCACCCAGATGGCCCAAGACTCCCAGGGACTGAACCATCTACCAAGGGGCCCACATAGTTTCAGTCAAAAATGTGGCAGAGGAAGACCTTGTTGGGCATCAGAGGGGGGAATGGTCTTGGTCAGGTAAATGCTCAAAAGAGGCCCCAAACAAAGGGAAAAGGGGGGAGGTGGGAGTGTGTTGGGTGGAGGGGCATAAACATTTAGGCAGGGGGAGGGAGGAGGGGTTGGAGGTCTTTGGGTAGGGCAGAAATCGGGAAATGTTTCACCATTGGCAATGTAAATGAAGATGATATTCAATAAACAAAGAAAAATAAGAGAGACCCATGGGGGGAAAGTGAATAATTTTTAAAAGTAAAATTAAATGAAATTAAAAAATAAAAAATAAAAATGGGATCACAGAATGCACCAGTGATTCTGTCACGTTTCTAGTATGATTTTCCAACATTATTTTCCAAATAATTTTCACTCAAGGGCATTTGCATTGTAACCAATCATACCAAGGATCCTATGAGTTCCCAGAAAAGTAACATAAATGTGTCTTTGCTTACTTACCACTTCTAAAGTGTAAGAGTGAATTACAGAATAATGAAGGTCAGAGTAATGTACAACTTTCTAAAGAAGCTTGTAGTTTGTCCTGTCTATGGTTCCATTATGTTTAACACTTGCCTTGAGACACCTCTCTCCTACTCCTAGTGTTCTCAGTTGTTACCTTTCCTGCTTAAAAATCTGACAAATAGGCATTATTTTTGGTCTGTTCTTTCATAACAGTTCTATTTATTAAAACATTTGATCAGTGCCAGAGATTACTTCAGACTCCCTCCCAACCTCATTAGCAACAAAAACTAACTTACTTCCCAGCTAGGAACTCATAAAAATAGTCAAGTCTGGATATGGATATAAGAGAATTAAAAGCTATTTTGTCAATAATGTTTAAAGTAACACTTTATGCAAGGAAAACTGATAAAAAGGGGAACTGACATAATAAATTATTATAATTTCTTAAGGAGTATTAAATTTTATTGTTATAATTACAAAATATTAGAAATTTCTAAAAGACTGGGAAAAGATGGAAGATATGTTTACATGAGAATGTTATATGTGTTTCTATCTAGACATAGTATATCCATGTTAAAATGTATTTTAAGGATTATTTTTTTGAATAGAGAAGAACAGATCCATTTTTAAGAGCAGAAATCATTTTATTCCTCTGTACTTTTATTTACACCCTGGAACACCTAGTACAGTTTGGACCACAGGTAAGCACTCAATAAATGTTTGAGTGAATGAATAGCACTAATATAGGATGTTCTGGGGAAAAAGGTAAAAGAATATCAAACAATGAAAGAAAAGATTGTTAGGAGGAAGATGGCAATTGATTAGTAGTTGCCAGAAGCCATTCAATATTGTTCCCACATCAACAAAAGAGGACAAACACAGACAAAGATCAATTTTCTTTTTTACCATGTATTTCTAAAGCAAACTCCCACGTTACTTTCCCCTTTTAACATGGTAAATAGAGAAGGACATTTTGCAGTTCCTGGATAAGCTAAATTAGCACCATTACCTATGCAGTTACCTTCTTTGCCTCTTCTATCCAAAAGTGGCATTATCATACACAATAGACATGTGTGGAAAGACACATCAATAAATATAATACACTTCAATCCATTTAAATCTTATTTTACCTTGTGGTCTCTGTACAGCAATATATTGAACTTCCTTTCCCCATTTTCTCTCATTAACAAAGCACTGTCGCTCTCTATTTTTTAAAGAACTAGACACTCCTAATATACCAGAATCTAGTTGCTTTTTGAATTTACAAACATCACACAATATGTTAAATATCATTGAGCAGTTTAGAAGTTTATGGGGGCAAGCATAAGATTGCAAAAGGATAGGAAGATAAGTAGAAGAACAATGCAGAACAATACTCTCTCTTAAAATAGATGTGTGTAAATCAGTATATAAATATGGTATCTGTAAATACTTTTACATATTTATGCATAGACACATAAGCAAAAAACAAAAAGAAAAAGCAGTGGGGAGTCATCATTGACCCGTGGATGAAAAGTGACATATGTAAGGTAAAATGTAAGATTAAAAGGCTGTCATACTTTTCTCCCTGAGACTTACTCACAAAATTACTTAGAATACTACAAGCTTAAACATATCTACATACCTATCATTAAGTGAAATATAAGCAAGCTTTATATGATGAGTGTCCCATTAGAAGGCACGGAACAAAGAGACAATGCTGGCAACAAAACCCAAGATTACTGTTTATCTCCCCCTGTACTAAAACCCCAAGAGAGGCTCCAAGGCAATTATCAGCAGGTACCTTAATAATTTAGTAAAAGTAACATCTGTTATTTGTGGAATTACCTATCTTTTAATTTGTATCATTCTTCTCAATACAAATATACACTTGTGATTATAGTATTTGAAAGGGTAAGCAAGCAGTTCTAGAACTTTGCCTTTTTATCACAGACAACATGGGAACTCAACCTAGTTCGTGTAAGGTTAAGTTTTACATTATCTTCTCATGCTGCAATAAAACATTAACTAAAACCAACTCCACAAAGAAAAGGATCATTTCATTTTGAAAATTACAGCCCATCCCCATCACCTAGGGAATTTATGGCAGACACTCAGGGCAGAAGCTTGGAAGCAAAAACCAAGGAGCAATGCTGTGTTGGAATGGAAATTTCTGTCTTCATTGGAGAATCAGTTGTGACATGTGATGTTTTTCTGGAAATTGTCTTATGAGAAGATATTTTGCTGAGAAAAGAAACATGGTGTTTTTTTGTACTTTTTAGGGTGAAAGGGCATGTGATGGTTTGCTGGAGCAGATGCTTAGAAAGCTTCTAATATTTGGAAAGAGTATTGAGTATTAGCTGACAGTGGACAATGACGCTCTTGTGTTGGTTAACCTTGCAACACTTTGCTTGTTATTGTGGGGTTTGCTGAAGCTGGATTTTACTGACACTCTTTAAAAAATGTTGGATATTGTCTTTATTTACATTTCAAATTTTATCCCTTTCCTGCTTCCCCAAATCCCACTATCCCATCCACACTCCCTGCTTCTATGAGAGAATTCCCAAATCTATCCACCTACCTACCCACTCCTGCCTCCCTGCCCTTGAATTCCCCTATCCTGTGACATCAAGCCTTCAGAGGACCAAAGGCCTCTTCTCTCATTGATGCCCAACAAGGCCATCCTCTGCTACATATATTGCTGGAGCTTTGGGTCCCTCCATGTGTACTCCTAGGTTGGTGATTTAGTCCCTAGGAGCTCGGGGGGGGGATCTGGTTGGTTGATATTATTGTTCTTCTTATGGGCTTGCAAACTCCTTCAGCTCCTTCAGCCTTTCTCTAACTCCTCCATTGGGGACATCATTGTGGACACCATGCTCTGTCCAATCATTGACTATGAGCATCTGCCTCTGTTATTTTTCATACTCTGGAAGAGCCTCTTAGGATACAGCTATATCAGGCTCTTGTCAGCAAGCATTTCTTGGCATCCACAATAGTGTCTGAGTTTGGTGACTGTATGTGGGATGGATGCCCAGGTGGAGCAGCCTTTGGATGGCCTTTCCTTCAGCCTCTGCTCTGCACTTTGTCTCCATATTTGCCCCTGTGAGTATTTTGTTTCCATTTCTAAAAGGACCAAAGCACCCACACTCTGGTCTTCCTTCTTCTTGAGCTTCCTGTGCTCTGTGAATTGTATCTTGAGTATTCCAATCTTTGAGGCTAATATCCACTTATCAGAGAGTGCATATCATGTGTGTTCATTTGTGATTATGTTATCTCACTCAGCATAATGTTTTCTAGTTCCATCCATTTGCCTAAGAATTTCATTTAGTCATTGTTTCTAATAACTGATGATAGTCTTACATTGTTTCACCTTGCTGTCTTGTCTGATCATCATTTTTCATGGCTTCATAGAGACAACACACGAAGAACTTCAGGTGGTATTCCAGAATTTGGGTGGTATTGCTGCTACTGGGGGATTGTGCCAATCTGCAAATCCTAGCTGTTTCTTCTGGATCAACCTATTGCTACTTATTTTTGTTTGCTGTTTGTCAAGTGGTCTGGACTGCGGCTGCTGATTTGTGTTGATGTTTTGCTTATGGACTGGACTGCTAACAATGAGGATTGAAATCACTCCAAGGAACTATTTCTAAACAGTTTTACAACCCCCATTTCCTATTAACCTTTCTTTCCCCCCACCTCTGCTGGGTGGTAAGCTAGAAGGGAAATTGAAGCATGGAAGAACCATAATTAAAATAGGTTTTAAAAAATCTAAGCCTACATAGTTAACTTGCTTTCTTCCTTTGGCATTTTCAGCCTCCTTTCTCACATTGTCCAAGACAACTTTCTTAGACATGACACCACTTAGAGTGGTTATGGATCTTATACCTGCCTTAATAAATTAGAAAATGTCTCACAAATATTGTTCTAGGACCCCCCGAAGAAGGAAATCTCTCAAATGTGGTCCCCTCCTCCAAGGTATGTTATGTTGACACTGAGGCTAATTATGACAGGCTATATACAGATCCTAAGGAAAGAAATAGGTTTGAATTTCCTTCTGTGCTATGTGTGTACATATAGGTGCATGAATAGAAAAATGTGTATATAGCAACAGATGTAGAGGTCAGAGGCCAAGCCCCATTGTCATTTCTAGAAGCCTCATATCATGTTTTTTGAGATAGTTCCTATTTGGCTGAGTTCTGGCTGAATTTGCTAGTCTGCCTAGTAACTAAGCCCTGGATCTGCTTATATGTGCATTGCTAGTACTGTGGTAACAAAATGTATGCCATCACCCGGACTTTTTTTTAACATGGGGCTGAGGATAGGACTTAGTTAACATGGAGACAGGAAAAGCCTTAACTGAGCTGTCTTCCTAGTCCCAAGATTTATATTTTCAAAAGAAAAGTCCTGATTGTGCAGAGATGCCTCAAAGTATAACTACACTGATTGCTCATCCAGAGGGCTGGGGTTCAACTGCCAGCAAGGATAATTTGATGGCTAGCAAATACGTGTAACTCCACTTTTCTCTCTCCTGGCCTCCACAGGCATAGGATGCACATACTGCATGGACATAAATGCAGGAAAAAATACCTATATGTGCAAAAAAAAAGGAAAACAGTAATAACAAATTAAAAATAAGAAAAGGTCTGCTATTTGCTTTTTGTATTTTGTTTTCTTTCTTTTACATTCAGTACCCTGTTAATGGACATTTCATTGGAACATAGTCTATTGATAACAAGTGAAATTTTTAGAGTATATTTATGTGTACTTGAGCATTACACACACACACACACACACACACACACACACACACCATCTAAACTAATAGAATCTGTAAAGTTTATCTCCTCCAGTCTGGCCATTTATGGTATGTGTCTATGCCAGAAATCATTTTTTCCTATGGATATATTTTGATCTATGTGATAATAGCAGGAACACAGACTTCCTACCAATTTTACCTGATTGTGGCAGTCTCCTTTTGGCAAGAACTTCTGTGACCTAACCTCAAGCAAAATCTTTTCTCTATTCAGGTATACCTCTTAGCAGTAGGAGAATTAATGGGAGGATTAGTACCCATTTTAATATTGAAAATTTTGGCATAATAGTATATGCATCTCAGAATGTTCACCCAAGACTAATTAGGATAATATACTAAGAAGCACATAAATAATGACTAATACGTAGTTATCACAAAATGTCTACTTTATCATTAGCTTCATTAAATCCATTCATAATAATCATCTTCTTCTTTATTTTGAGAAAATCAAAACAATGAGCAATCATGGTTTAACAAGATCTCTTGACCCTTTATCCATCTACTCTGAGATATTTCTCATTACTTTGGCCATTCATATAGAATTAGTCCTGGAAGTACATGATTCCTAAATGTTATGCCAAATTATCCTGTATTTCTGTAAAGAAATAACAAGGGGATGCAGAAATCTTGACAATTGGAAATATCTCATATATGTTTCTTTAATGATATCATCTCCTTGCAAAGCTTAGAGTTTATCAGTGGCTACCCTCAAAGAAAACTATCTACTTCTTTAATAAAGGGAAATGAACTATCTAGTTCTTTAATATTAATCCAAGTGTTAAGAAGATGTCCAGATAAACTTGCTATAAGTGAATGCATACATTCTTTAAGTACTCATTTTAATTTGTAATAAACATAGACATTTCATGTTATCAATTTACAAATATTATTTTCAAATTGTTACAAATGTAGATCTATATATATACAAAGGATACTTCTCCAAACAAAATGTTTAGGAGTTTTTTTTTCCATTTGTTTTGTTTCATTTTTTATTTTAAATTAACAGAGGAAAAAATTCACTGTATCATAACAAAGAACATTTAGCATCTCTGTTGGAAATATGGTTTTTGTGTGTTTGTTTTGGTTTTGGCTTTTTGAGGCAAGGCTTCTTTATTCAGCTCTGTCTGTCCAGAAACTCGTTCTGTAGATAAAACTAAGTTTGATTCACCTACCTCTGCAGCCCAAGTTTTGAGACTAAAGTTATTAATACTAAACACACAAAATAAATAACACCCCAAATAATAGTTTTCCATTAGTAGTAGGTATAGACATTAGTGTCTACAAGTAAAGTTTGCTATGATGTGTTGGCTGTGCTCTGAAGCCTCATGACTATTACTGTATCTGTCAGTGAAAATGTTACCAATTGTTTTTGCATTTATGTGTTTTACCTAATTTAAAAAAAAGTGTGTGTGTGTGTGTGTGTGTGTGTGTGTATGCTTGTGTGATTAAGCAGTAAAGCAGAAAAGCATGATGATCAAGGATTCAAATTTCCACAAGAGGCAGAAGAGATTTAAAATCTACCTAATGCATTTAACCCTATTGTGAAGATTAATGCAAATCTTCATTTCATAATCTGCTAGTTAGCCTTTCTCAACCTCATTAACTCCAGCATACAACTTGTTCCACAAGCAATCTATGCAGGATGATTACACGGTAAAACCTCATCAAACAGACAACTCTACTAAAAAAAAATAAGTTTGCATAAACTTTCCAGAAATTAATAATATAAAATCTCTTCTATCCTGCAATTGTCATATTAGTTAGTTGAATATTTAACAAACATTTATTCTCTGCATGACTACTGCTCAGGTACTGAGTTTGCTAAGGAAACACGGGTTCATACCTTGAACCACTCTAAACAGTAGCAGTGAAAAAATAGTCAGCAGGAATCAAAAGTCTGCTTAGACCAAAAGCTTCAAAGTGCTAGGACCTTACTGATTGATTACTTACAAACATACATACTTGAAACTGTAAGGTCAGCTACAGAAATATCTTAGATACAAAAAATCTTCCCCAAGGTATAGTTCAGCATCATTTGTCTACTTATTATTTCTCCTTAAATGTTCTACTGATTTAGCAAAATTTTTGAAGCTAAAATTACGTGGTGATTATCAAATTTATCATGTTCATTAGAAAAGATTACCAATAAAGATTCTTTTAAGTAGAAAAACTATTATAAATTGGGACTTCATGATAATGTATGATGATGTTTTCAAAGACGACCTCTGGCTTGCATCTATAGATCCATTCCTATGGCTTCTCAGGTTTAATGATTTAGTGTCATTGAGACAAATGGAAAAATAATACTGTAAAATGATAATTACTTACTACTTCTTAATCTAGATACTTTTTAATGATAGTGTTTTATGAAGCTGTATTGTTCTGTTTATAATACACTATTTCAGGACAACCTGCCTCAAAAAGCAAATGAACAAAAATGATTAGTGGGATTAGAAAAGATACATAAAGTGTCTAAGCAAATGAAGCGTTCTCATGAAAACTATTAAATTGATAAATTAGATTAAAATGTCACTGCCATTAAACTCTGTTTAATAAATGTCAAATAAATAATCTTGCTGTGCTCTGAAGCCTCATGACTATTACTGTATCTGTCAGTGAAAATGTTACCAATTGTTTTTGCATTTATGTGTTTTACCTAATTAAAAAAATTTACATTCCTTCCATAATTGTCCTCTTCAGCCTTACGGATGAAACCAAATACTGAACACTATAAGCTTCAAGCATAAAAATTTTGAAAACAGGTGGAATTTTTCCTAAAATTTTACAGTGCAATCTACACACACACACACACACACACACACATACACACACATACACACACACACACACACACACACACACACACACACACACAGAGAGAGAGAGAGAGAGAGAGAGAGAGAGAGAGAGAGAGAGAGAGAGAATTTTTAGATTTTTAGTGCACAGGAAAGGATATGTGAGTTTTAGTGTATATGGAAACATAGCAAGGAGAAGTGATTCTGTAAGCTGGGAGTTGTGACTTAAATATGAGTTATACACATAGGCTCATATGTTGTAGCTTATTCCCCAGGCAGGCAAGCTGTTTTAGAAGGTTGTAGAATAGCACAGGAACAGTTATATTAATAGACACTAGAAATCCCTGTGCAACATTTGAAATGCTACCAATATGACTTGAGTTATGTGTATAGTGTGCCTCTAGCAGGCAAAAATGAATAATAAATTAAAGCATACTTTCAAAAGGAAGAAAGACAAAAAACATCACCTAAAAATGCAAGGGTTTATATTTTAAATGTCTAATACTTTTGGCATTTGATTATTACAGAGAAGAATTCTCAGACATAAATTGAATAGTCAAAGACTAAAAACAAGAAGAAAGTTTAAGACTAACAAGCAATTTCTTTTATGTTCTGTTCACACACAAATATGATTATATTTCAGCTAAAATGTTACTCTCTCCCATGAAAACCACATAATATTTTTGAAAACAATTTAAAACTTCTGAACCATGGGGATAAAGAAGAGAAATAGTAAGTAATTATGAGGCTGGTGTTTTAATGCATGCTTCACCTCAATGAAACAAAAATAACCACTGTGAACGAAGAATGCTAATTGAAGACTGAAAGTTGTAGAGTCCAGTCCTAATGCATAGGTCTACCTATCATTTCAGAAGAGAAACTAGAAAGATTGTAAGAGTCAGAGGTTCAGGCAGCTTGCTATGAGATTTTTCTCTCCAGGTAACATCAGAAACTGTAACCATAAATTCTCAACAACATAACTGCCTAAATACAACGTGAACTGAACAAGTACAATAGGCAAGTCAAATTAGATGGGAAAAGCCCATGTCTGTAAGCTCTCAACCTTACAAAAGAACTTTAAGCAAATGAAGGAAGCTGTGGGACAGAAAGCTGGTCTTTCCCAGAAATAAGCCACCATTTCCTTGTTTGGTGTCACATGGTCAATCCTGAAAAATATGTCTAATGAATATCCTATGCAAATGGATAATATAAAGAAGGACCAAGTTAAATCCATTGAAAGGAAAGAAAATGGGATGCAATTCTGAAAACTGCATATTTAAAATTCTGGTGTAAAGCCTGTATGAAGGAATAAAGAGGCTTGCTAAATGTTATTTTAGTTACTAATTAATTCATTTTATTTTATTGTGTTAAAGCAGCTTCACTTGAGGATTTCACTCAACATGTTTTAGTTGTAGAAAACAGCCTTCCTGTTTAACTTTAGAATGTATAAATATAATTTTAAGGTTTAAAAACTTTACTGATATATTCTTTATATTGTTAAAATTGGAAACAAAAATGAATATAGTTTTATTTCATTGTCTTTTATTTCATTATACTATTTTATTAATACAAAATATTAATGAAAAATTAGAATGGTGATTATTAAACAACAATGAGAATTAACCATGCTCTTTAAGATGGAGAGCAAATTAGTGAAGGTTCTGATAAGGAGTTTAGTTCTTTCATTGTATAGATTTAAAGATAAACTAGATATATCAATTGCTTTAAATTATTCAGATTCATAGAATGAACAAAAAAAAACAAAAAATAGGTGAAATTCTAATTTTAGATAAACAGTTTTCCAAATGTTAAGGATTATTGAAAATAATAGTATGCAAAAGTTGGATTATAAAATTAATTATTTGATAAAAGTTAAAAATATTATTTTACATTTAAGGAGACAGTTAGATAGGTGAGGAAAAACTTTCCATTGACTGTATTTATTAAGTGTGGCACATGAACAAAATGAATCAATAAATTCTAATTTCAGTAATGTTGTGGGGATGGTTTGGAAAAGGTTTTCATAGTGCCGCTGGTCCTGAAGCAATTAACTTTCAATTATACATTCAGATATCACTATCCTACATTACTCCAGAATTGCCCTTAATTTTCCAAGAAAATGAACAAATGGGTCTCTCATGATAAACAGATTGAAAATATTACCATTTTGGTTGAAAATGTTAATTAGGAAATGCAGAGGTATACAGTGACAACAAAAAATAAATTTCCTGCTCTCACATGCATCATCTAACTTCTAATCAATGCATTACAAATAAATACTTTACAGCATTTATTAATCAATCACCTGTCATCACTAGAGACTGGCTCTTACAATAGATAGAATCAGATATACCTTCACTTTGATCCAAAGCAAAACCAGTGAGTTTAGGCATATACAGCTATGGATTGTATAGAGTTGAATACCCAGTGTAGGTTCATTACTAGAAAAAAAAACTCCAATTAAAAAATAATTTTTACATGAATTATTCAATTAATTAACTCTACTTCACATGAAAGCATCTGCCCTTGAACTATTTAGACTAATGAAGTAATGGGAAATTAATGCAAAAATTAATATACAAGCATAAATTATCACTTTTGTTACATGTTTCAAACATGTCCACAATTCCTCTTCCTATTAAGTAAAGAAGCCTCATTTTTCTCCTCATGAATGTGGGTCAGATTAAGTGATTTGTTTTGAAAAGCAAAATGCTGTCAAAGTACAACTGTGTGAATTCTGAGGTGATATCATACAATGCATCCGAGGTTCTGGACTTTCTTACAGAACTCATGATCATGCTGGAAGGAAGCCAAGCAACAACAGGCAAAGGGCAAGTGTGCTTGTCTGGTCATCACCCCAGCCACCATGCAGATCCATCATCAGCCATTTAAATGATGATGTTCATATCATTTCTGCTCCCTAGCTTCTCAGGTTCCTAGAGCAGCAGTAAGCTGCTCACACATAGCTTCTGCTAGACTTTAGATGCATCAGGAAATGGATTGTAGTGTTTTAAAATGAGAAGTTTTAAAGCTAATTATATATGAGGCTTAGAACCTGTCATCAAGGACAAATGAAAAACGACTACATAATTGGTAGGGGGTTGCAAAGAATATTTGCTGAAATATGAAAGGATATTTTATGTTAATGTTTATAGGTCAATTCATTGAATTAATATATATAATAGCCTGTGCACATTTAAATTATGAGATTTTGTGGGGATGCTGCCAGATAGAATAAATAATAAAAATACCAGGTTAATTTCTCTCACTCTAAACATTTAGTTACCTATAATGTATATGCAAATACATATACATATATATGTATATATACATATATATACACACACACATATATATATATATATATATATGAACAGCTAATGAAAAAAATTGGCCAAGATTGGTGTCAAAAGGTCAATGACACCTACAAGGAAATGGGGGGAAAGGAAGGAAAATTGTGTGATTAAATTATAGTCTTAAAAACATAAAAGAAATTTTAAAACACCATGGAGTCAAAATACTAAGCCAGTGGCTAAACATATGGATCAGAAGTTAAGAATTCTTGAGGCTCCGCCAATACCTGACAAATACAGAGGTGGGTGCTCTCAGCCAACCATTGGACTGAGCACAGGGTCCCCAATGGAGGAGCTAGAGAAAGAACCCAAGTAGCTGAAGGAGCTTGAAGCCCCAAAAGAGGAACAACAATATGAACCAACCAGTACTCCCAGAGCTCCCAGGGACTAAACCACCAAACAAAGAGGAGTACACATGGAGGAACCCATGGCTCCAGCTTCATTTGTATCAGAGGATGGCCTTATTGGACATCAGTGGGAGGAAAGACTATTGGTCCTGAGAAGGGTTGACACCCAAATATAGGGAAATACCAGGACAGGAAGTAGGAGTGGGTGAGTTGTTGAGCAGGGGAAGTCAGATTGGCTGGGATGTTTTCAGAGTGGAAACCAGGAAAGGGGATAACATAACATTTGAAATGTACATAAAGAAAATATAATAATAATAATAATAATAATAATAATAATAATAATAATAAAAGAGTCCTTGTGTTTCATACTGTGGACCCAGGTTTGGTTCCCAGCATCTACAGGGTGGATCACAATCTTTGTGACTCTAATTCCAGAGGATCGAATGTCCTCTTCTCACCTACAAAGGAGCTACATTAATATGGAGCTCATGGATACATGCAAGCACAAAGACACACTCATGTACATAAACTAAATGTACATAAATATAAATATATTAAAGAAAATAAACAGGCACACAATACTCTTGTTCAGGCACAATCCTGTGTAACACTGCTCCTCTGGTCCTTCTGTTGCTAGAGGTTATTACCTACCATTCTATTACTTTCTTCAATAGTATTAAATGAAATGATGTCTTTTGTACTATTGTGGTGGGCAGTGGTTCTGGATTGTTTCATACAGAATAATGAACTTTGAGTTTATTACCTTTCTCATGTATTATCATTAGTTTACTTCATTTTTATATTCTCTGGGGTATTGATTGGAATGTATATTCCATCATAATTTTTGATGCTACATTTTTAACAGACACTTGAAATATGTAGCAGCATTTATTATGATGATTAAATATATGAAAATGAAACTAAATTGCATGCTTATCATGGATATTATGAAGAACAGATTTATGACAGGTATGAGTTTGATATTTCACACAATTCTTAGACTGGCTGCGTAAGGTAATTCAGGCCTCAGTTCTAGCATTTGTGAGGCCAAGGAGGAAGAATTGTTGAAAGTTTGAGGTAGATCTGTGTTATGCAGTAAATTCTAGGACCTACAGGTACTATAAATTAAGGTCCTTTCGCAAATATCCCAACCATGACAGCGAGGAATGTATTGAACTCTTCAAAAGTGATGATCATAGACTCTACATGCCAGCGGCTTTAACTTGCCAGTGGCACTCAGAATATATAGGTTTGGAATTTAAGTAATTTAAATAGAGATACTGCAACATATCACTAAGTTTTCATAATTGCGAACTATTTTAAAAAATTTTTTTTGGCTTCCATGTCCCTATGTTTTGTCTTTTCTACTTTCATATGGGCATTTTTCCATTATTTTGTTAGTCTCAAGTATATGCGAAGTTAAAGGTTGTTGAAATATTTAAGACACTAGTACTTTTCTCCCAATTCTATTTGGCTTTCCTTTTCATTTGTGAGCAGTATTTCTTAAATTTATCTCATTTAATTTGATTAATACAAGTATACCGATCTTTCACTGTTTTTGAAGACCGGAAGCTTATTTTCTTGTTTTGTATTTATCTAACATATCTTGTAAAGCTTGTCATTTCTCCATCTTATTGGCACACTCTCTAAAAAAATGACTCACCATAAATTTACTAGCTGATTTGTATTAAATTGTGTCAGTGTAATGAGTAATTTTGTTCTTTGATATTTGTGGGATTTTTTGTTTTATTTTTTAGTTTTTATTTTTTTCCAAACAATATCTTCTGATCATTATTCCTCCCATATCCGTCTACAGACCCTCAATAGTGTTCTTTTGCTTTAATGTCTATATTTTGTTTGGATTTGTTAAGTGGTTCTTTTATTTTTATTATTAATTAATTTGTTTGTTTGTTTGTTTATTTATTACACTCCAGATTTTATTTCCCCCAAAGCTCCCATCCACCCTCTGACTGTTCCACATCCCATACCTCCTCCCCACCCCAGTCTCCACATGAATGTCCCCACCACTCTCACCACCTGACCCCTAAACTCCCTGGGACCTCCAGTCTCTTGTGGGTTAAGTACATCATCTTTAAATGAACATAGAACCGGTAGTCCTCTACTGTGTGTGTGTTGGGGGCTTCATATAAACACCAGCTGTATGTTTCCTGTCTTTAAGCAGGTATTACATTGTCTTGAATATTTTTTATGATTCCACTTTAATCTTTGATAACTCATTAGTATGATTATGGGCAAAAGTATGGTTTAATTCATGTTTCAGGCATATATATTTATTTTATCAGCATCAACATTAATCATATTAAACCAATTCACTTTCAGAACATCAAAACATACATCTACTTCCCATATGATTACTTTTGAACTATTTTTTAAAACAATTCATTTTAAAATTCACATTCTTTACATATTAACTTTGTACCTGTTTTCCATTTTCCAGTCCATATTTATTGCTCTACATTTTTAAACATTGTAAAAAAGAGTAGTGAGAATGGACATCTTTCTTTCATTTATGATTTTTTAGAGAAAATGCTTTTAGATTTTTGTATTCTGTAATATATTGACTACATATTTTCATATATGCACCAATAGGGGTATGATCCTTTTGTTCTTTGTTCTTCAGTGTTTTTGCCATAAAATATATTATTTTTTGTCAAATGACTTTTCTGTATTCATTGAAATATTCATGCATTTTATTGTTCTCTCTGTTAATGGGCTGAAAAATACTTGCTGATTCATGTTAAAATATCCTTAGATTCCTTGTAAGAAACTAACTTGATCATGTCCTTCTACTTATTTTGTCATGAGCTACTGCTTCTTCACTAAGGAGGACTTTGGTTATTTGTGAGCTCCCCAGTTATCAGTGTGAACACTAAGCTATGAGTTCCCTCTCAGGAATTCCCTATGTTACCCCACATGCTCTCAACAATGGGGCTTTAATTTCATCTGACTCCAGGAATTTAATTTTACTAATTTATTTATTTGTTTATTCATTCATTCCATTCCATCGTATACTACATCCTGACTGTCGTTTGCCTTCCCCCTCCTCTCAGTCCTTCAGTCATGCCTACCTCCCAACCAGATCTGTTGATCTGTTCCTTTTTCATTTCCCTCAGAAAAGGGAAAGTCTCCCAGAGATATCAACCAAGGATGACATATAAAGTTACAATAAGACTAGGTACCTCCCCCCATATTAAGGTTGAGACAACCCAGTAGGAGGAAAAGGGTCCCAAAAGCAGGCAGAAGTGTCAGAAAGAGGCAACACTCTCACTGTTAAACACCCCCCCAAAAAAAGAAAATCAAGATATATATATAACAATAACATAGATGAAAAGGACCTAGGTCAGACCCATATATGTCATAAGCCCTTCTGAGCCTAGTTTAGTTAATTCTATAGGTTTTCTTGTACTGCCCTTTATCCCCCTAGCTCCTTTAATCCTTCCTCCTGCTATTTCAAAAGATTCTCCAATACGAATCTGTGAACCTTTGCATCTGAACTCATCAGTTGCTGGGTAACGTGTCTCTAATGACAATTGGGCTAGGCACCAATCTATGAGTATAGCACAGTAAAATTTGAAATCATTCGTTGAATTATTTTGTGACAGCTGTATTTAGTTTTCATCCTAGGCCTCTGAGCCATCTGCCCTCTGGTTTCTGATCCTCTGGACAGTATCAGGGATGGGGTCCTTCTTGGGTCATGGCACAACTCTTAAAATGGAACAGTCATTGGTTGGTCACTCCCTCAATTTCTGGGCTACTTTTAGCCCAACACACCTTACAGGTAGAACAAATTGTAAATCAAAAGTTTGGGGACAGGTTTGGTGTCCTGGTCTCACCACTGGAAATCTTACCTGAAAGATGTCTTGTTCTGGCTCCATATCCCACATTACTAGGAGACTTGGCTAGGGTTACCATGGTAGATTCCATTGCAGTATGTTTCTACCTTACTGCTGAAATGCTCCCAATTTCAGTTGTCTCTCCCAGAACACTCTCCCTTCATCCTCTCGCATCCTGATTCCTTCCTTCTGTTCCTGTCTCCATCTGCCCCTGGTCTATGGTATATATTCTATTTTTGCCCTCCCAAGGAGATTCATGTGCCCCCCATTGAGCACCCCTGTTTGTTTAACCTTTTTGTGTCTGTGAATTTTGGTGTGATTACCCTTCACAGCTACTATCCACTTAAAAGTGAATATGTATCATGTTTGTTTTATTTGGTCTGGGTTACCTTACTCATGATGATCTTTCATAGTTCCATTAAAACTTAATTTCTTTGTTTTAAATAGGTCAAGAATATTACATTGTATAAATATACCATATTGTCTTTATTCATTCTTTGGTTGAGTGATATCTAGGTTGTTTCCAGTTTCCGGTTACTATGAATAAAGCTGCTAAGAACATGACTGACTAAGTGTCCTTGTGGTAGGATCAAACAACCTTTGGGTAGATTCCCCAAGAGATATAGCTGGGTCTTGAGGTAGATCAATTCTGAGAAACCATCATAGTGATTTCTAAAGTTTGCATTTTCACCATCAATAGAGGCAGCTTCCTCTTGTTCTACATCCTTGCCAGCATGAGCTGTCACTTGTGTTATTGATCTTAACTATTCTGAAGGAGTAAGATGAGATGTCAATGTTGTTTTGATTTGCATTTCTGCGACAGCTATGGATGTTGAAAATTTCTTTAAGTGCTTCTCAGCCATCTAAGAATGCTCTGTTAAGAATTCTGTTTAGAGCCGGGCGTGGTGGCACACGCCTGTAATTCCAGCACTTGGGAGGCAGAGACAGGCGGATTTCTGAGTTCGAGGCCAGCCTGGTCTACAGAGTGAGTTCCAGGACATCCAGGACTACACAGAGAAACCCTGTCTCAAAAAACAAACAAACAAACAAACAAAAAACCCAAAGAATTCTGTTTAGATCTGTACCCAACTTTTAATTCTTTTATTTAATTTGTTGATGCCTATTTTTTAGTAGTTTCTATATTTTGCATATTAGTACTCTGTCAGATATGGAGGTGGAGAAAACCTTTTCCCATTCTGTAGGTTGCTGTTTTGTCCTATTGATGATGCCTTTTCCATATAGAAGCTTTTCAGTTTCATGAAGTCCTGTGTATTAACTGTCAATCTTCGTGCCTGCTCTATGGTATTCTGTTCAAGAAGTTGTCTCCTATACCAAAGCCTTTAAGGCAATTTTCCACATTCTCTTCTGTTAGGTTAAGTGTATCTGGATTATGTTGAAATTTTTGGTCTACTTGGAGCTGAGTTTTGTACAGGATGATAGATATGTATCTATTTGCATTCCTTTACATGCCAACATTCTGTTAGACAAGCAAAATTTGTGGAAGATGTTTTCTTTTTTCCCTTTTATGATTCTGGCATCTTTATCAAAATTTAGGTGTCTATAAGTGTATGGATTTATGTCTAGTTCTTAGATTAAATTTAATTTGTCAATGTGTCTGTTTTTATGTTTTTATTGCTATAGCATTGTAGTACATTTTGAGATGAGGTATGATAAGTCCTGAAGTTCTTCTATTATATAGGATTGTTTTGTTTTCCATGTGAAATTAAGTATTATTCTTTCTATGTTGGTAAAGAGTTTTGCTAGAAATTTGCTTGGAATTATTTTCAATTTGAAGATTGATTTCAGTAAGATGTCCATTTTCACTATGTTAATCCTACTGATCCATGTGCATGGTAGATCTTTCCATCTTCTTATATGTTCTTCAATTTCTTTCTTCAAAGACTTGAAGTTCTTGTCATACACATTATCACTTACTTAATTAGAGTTACTCCAAGATATTTTACATGATTTGGGACTAATATGAAGGTTGTTGTTTACCTGATTTCCCGCTCAGCCTGTTTATTTTTTTATACAGGAAGTTTATTGATATTTTTGACTAATCTTGAATCCATCCATGTCACTGAAGGTGTTTATCAGCTGTAGCTCTTCCCTCATAGAATTTTTGGGGTTGCTTATGTGTATTACGGTATTATCTATGAAGAGTGAATCTTTGACTTTGGCCTTTTCAGTTCGTATACTTTGATCTCCTTTAGTTGTTCTCTGCCTCTAGCTAAAACTTCAAGTAATGTGTTGGATAGATGTAGAGAGAGTGGACAATTTTATCTTGTGCCTGATTTTTGTGGAATTGCTCTGAGTTTCTCTTCATTTAATTTGATGTTGGCTATTGGCTTGCTCTAAATTGCTTGTTTTATAATTTATATTTCTCTTTAGTTGTTTTCTTCATGTACTTGCATTTTTATTTCTTTAGCCCAGGTTACAATAGATTCATGGATCAATGAGCTAACAGTTCTCGGCTAAGTTGAAATGTGCAGTCCCTTCTTTTCTCTAATTACACTTTTGTTTCTTCTTACTATTCTATTTCCTCTCCATTGAGGACTCATTTACACCTTATTAGGCTGCTTAAAGTTGTCTAATAGGCACTGACATTCTGTGGATTTCTTCACATTTTTGTTTCTAACCTTTGGTGCTTGACAGTGAATAATCTCTTTCCTTTTCAACTGCCTAACTTTCAGTAAATAAGATAGGTTTTGTCTCCTGGATATTTTTTTTAATATTTCTAGAAATCTGATTAGAATTATGTACATTTTCTTTGGTTCTCCATTCTCCACTTTTCTGCTCTGTTTTCAGGCATATATATGGGTAATAGTTTCAATATCCATATTGACTGATTTTCTTGTAATTCTGTGATTTCTTTTGTTTCTTTTTTCTCTTCATAACTGTGATCACCTGATATTTTTCTCCTACATTTATAATTCACTGCTTTTTTTAAGTACCTGAGGGTTATTTTGTGTACTCTAAAATGATTATCAATCCTATATCCTACTTTTTATTTTGTTTCAAGACAAAATTAAATTATATGCAAAAACACTGAAAGAAATCCTTCAATTTTTGTAGGTACAACTGGAATTTGTTTAAAAAATATAAGAGCTGTGGGCCACTCATATTTATTAGTGCATGCAGTGTGTCTATTTTTGTTCTATAGATCAGACCTGGGTAATTTCTATGAAAACCACACACACACACACACACACACACACACACACACACACATCCACACACAGACATGCTAACATGCCTATGCTCTATGCTCACTGGACTGTCTAACTCTACAGAAAACCACTTACCTATACCTGCTATTGTGCCCTTCAGAGCATTCTTTTTCTTCTTCTTCTTCTTCTTCTTCTTCTTCTTCTTCTTCTTCTTCTTCTTCTTCTTCTTCTTCTCCTCCTCCTCCTCCTCCTCCTCCTCCTCCTCCTTCTTCTTCTTCTTCTTCTTCTTCTTCTATTCCTTCTTTCTCCTCCTCCCCTTCCTTCTCCCCTTCTTCCTGTCCTCCTCCTCTCCTCCTCCTCTTCCTCTTCTTCTTTTTTCTTCACAGGATTATTTTCTTCAGATGCTGGAGTATTATTATCTCTGGTCCTTAATTTTACACTAAAATCATTTCCCCTTTTTACTTTGAGAGAATTTTTAGGCTTGATAAATATTTTTGCATGGATATTCCTTTGTTCTCAGCTAAGGACTAGAGGAATCTCCTTATACAACATAGCATCTCTACCTGTCTAGAAAGCTCTCGCAGTGATTATAGTGCCCTCCAATCACAACTCTCCCAATTTCCCAGCAATTTTCTTAAGATCTCACTAAGCTTAACCTAAGTCTGACTTTCTGTTCCATGTTCTGATGACTGAAAACTTTTTCATAAAGCTGGTTTGAGGATGTTATGACTGGAATAATAATATTTGATTCTTCATTTTAGTAATCACAATCTTTCACTACCTGTTAACCAGTGTTAAAAGACAGAAGATCATGGGTACATTAACAAATTGTCTGTGATTCAAAGAAAGGATCCATGGGACAGGACCCCCTGAAAACTGAGAACAGCTCTTTAGACAATTTGATTAAGAAAGTGCTTTCTGGAGAATTATTAATTTAAATATTAATAAAACTCAAGTAAGCTTTAAGGTGTGAAATGATGAAAATACAATTCAGGAAGAAAGTGAAACATTTGTGAAGGTCTATGTTCCATATTATGTGAATTGGAGACAAATGAAGGAGTAGAAATAAATATAACCCATTCTCACATCTCATGTGTGGTAAGGAGGAAAACGGTGGAGTCAAGCAGAAGAGCATTTATGATTGCTTCTATCTATGAACTTATAGTATACGAACTAGACTTCTGAGGTCAGATTTGACTAAATGGTCTTCTGCATTTATACAGCTTTGTCAATTTCTGCATCTGACCATGAGATTCCTCAGATTAATAGGAAGTACAAAATCTAGAATAATAATTGGAAACAACAACAACAACAACAACAACAACAATAATAATAATAGATCTCTTGCATTTCTTGAACATGAGAATCTGCCCTTCTTTAGCTTTGTTTTGTTATCTTTCTAGCACATCACTCCAATCATGTTGCTAGGTTTGCTATCCCCATATTACTGTCAGAAATATTACTTAACCCTATTTGTAGCCTTCTTTGTGTGTAATACTTTCAGGTATATGCCACAATGTTAGTTTCAGATGCCCTCAATAATATCACTCATAATATTTGCTTCATATCATAGCAATGAGAAAACCTTTAATTGATATTGCATAAAATGAAAAGGTTAAAGAAAGCAGAGTGATGAAATGTAAGAGATACATCAGATGAGAGAAAAGGAAAAGGAGATAGGAGGAAATATGTGGGAAAACAAAAAAAAATGATTCTTGCTGAAATATGTGATCACTACTGGCTCCATAAGTAAAGAAATTTATTGATCTTGCATCAGGACACAGCAGACTGTTGGTGGCTGGGATCAGGTGCGTGGACAGAGACCTAGCTTAGCTTAGCATAGACAACCCCATCAGGTTCTTGCCAGTGCCCAGAGCCAGAGGAGCTCGGCAGGAGATTGGTGCACCTACAGCTCAGCAGCTGTTGCCGACCGCTGAGGACCACTGAGGACCGGCTTGCCAGGCTTGCAGCAAGGCTGCCATCTTGCCACGGGTCACTGAGGATGGCTGGGCTCAGGTGCGTGGACTGAGACCTAGCCTAGCACAGACTACCCAGTCAGGCTCTTGCCTGTGCACAAAGCCAGAGGAGCTCAGCAGGAGATCTGGGCACGTACAGCTTGATGTGGCTGTTGCTGACCACTGGGGTCCGGTTCTCTGGGCTTGCAGTGAGGCCATCATCTTGCCTCAGGTCACTGCGGACAACTGGTGGCTGGGGTCAGGAACACGGACACCCTCTACTACAGCAGCGCCAAAGGCCAGGCTCACAGGAGCTTCAAACTCCAACCAGTAACAATAAGACCAACTAACTCCAGAGATAAACAGATGGCAAAAGGCAAAAGTAGGAACTTACTAACAAAAATCAAGGCAATATGGCACCATCTGAACCCAATTCGCCAACCACTGCAAGTCCTGGATACCCCAACACACCAGAAAAACAAGAGTTGGATATAAAAGCACTGGTCATGATGCTGCTAGAGGAACACAAAAAAGACAAATCTCTTAAAGAAATGCAGGGGAACATCAAGACGGTAGAAGCTCTTGCAATGCAAACCCAAAAATCACTTAAAGAACTCCAGGAGATTATGGACCAACAGACAGAAACCAATAAAGAGGAAATGAGAAAATCACTTAAAGAAATGCAGGAGAACTTGAACCAACAGGCAGAAGTCATGAAAGAGGAAACAAAAAAAATCTCTTAAAAAAACTGTAAGAAAACACAAACAAACAAATGAAGGAACTGAGAAAAACCATCCAAGATCTGAACACAGAGGTAGAAACAACTAAGAAATCACAAAAGGAGGCAACTTTGGAGATAGAAAACCTTGGGAAGAAATCAGGGGTTGTAGAGGCAAATATCAACAACAGAATACAAGAGATAGAGGTAAGAATCTCAGATGCTGAAGATACCATAGTAACCATTGACTCCACAGTCAAAGAAAATGCAAAATGCAAAAGGCTTGTAACTCAAAACATCCAGTAAATCCAGGACACAATGAGAAGACCAAACCTAAGGATTATAGGGATAGATGAGAGTGAAGATCTACAATTTAAAGGGCCAGCAAATATCTTCCTCAAAATTATGGAAGAAAATTTCCCCAACCTAAAGAGAGAGATGCCCATGAATATACAAGAAGCCTACAGAACTCCAAACAGACTGGACCAGAACAGAAATACCTCCTGTCACATAATAATCAAAACCCCAAATGTACTAAACAAAGAAAGAATATTAAAGGCAGTAAGAGAAAAAGGCCAAGTAACATATAAAGGAAGACCTATCAGAATCATACCAGACTTCTCTCCAGAAACCATGAAAGCTAGAAGATCCTGGGCAGACCTCATGCAGATCCTAAGAACACAAATGTCAGCCAAGACTACTATACCCAGCAAAACTCTCAATCAACATAGAGGGAGAAATCAAAATATTCCATGACAGGACCAAATTTACACAATATCTTTCCACTAACCCAGCTCTACAAAGGATAATAGGAGGAAAACTCCAATACAAGGAAGGAAACTGCACCCAAGAAAAAGCAAGATAGTAACCTTCTTCCATCAAACTCAAAGGAAGATAACTATGCAAAAACAAAAATAACATCAAAAATGACAGGAAGAAATAATCACTATTCCTTAATATCTCTTAACATCAATGGACTCAATTCCCGAATAAAAAGACATAGACTAACAGACTGGATAGAGAAACAGGACCCTACATTTTGCTGCATACAGGAAACACACCTCAGAGTCAAAGACAAACACTCCCTTAGAGTAAAAGGCTGGGAGAAAATTTTGCAAGAAAATGGTCTCAGGAAGTGAGCTGGAATAGCCATTCTAATATCAGATAAAATTGACTTTCAACCCAAAGTCACCAAAAGAGTCACAGAAGGTGAATTCTTGATAGTCAAAGAAGAATCCACCAAGAAACTCACAATTTTAAACATCTACGCTCCAAATGTAAGGGCAACCTCATTCGTAAAAAAAACTTTACTAAAGCTCAAAGCATACATTGCACCTAATACAATAATTGTGGGGGACCTCAACACTCCACTATCCTCAATAAATAAGGAAAACAGAAACTAAACAGGAGCATGGAGAAACTCATTGAAACGTTGGACCAATTGGATTTAACAGATATATATAGAACATTTCATCCTAAAGCAAAAGAATATACCCTTTTCTCAGCACCTCATGGTACCTTCTCCAAAATCGTCTACATAATTGGTCACAAGAAAGACCTCAACAAATATAAAAAGATAGAACTAATCCCTCCTATTGGATCACCATGGAGTAAGAGTGTTCTTCAATTGCAACAAAAACAACAGAAAATCCTCATACACGTGGAGGCTGAACAATATTCTACTCAATGATACCTTAGTCAAGGTGAAATAAAGAAATTAAAGATTTTTTTAGAATGTAATCAAAATGAAGGCACAACATACACAAATCTATGGGACACAATGAAAGCAGTGCTAAGAGGAAAACACATAGCCCTGAGTGTCTCCAAAAAGAAACAGGAGAGAGCATATACTAGCAACTTAATGGCACACCTGAGAGCTCTAGAACAAAAAGAAGCTATTTCACCCAGGAGGAGTAGAAGACAGGAAATCATCAAACTCAGGGCTGAAATCAATCAAGTTGAAACAAAGAGAACCTTACAAAGAATCAACAAAACCAGGAGCTGGTTCATTGAGAAAATCAACAAGATAGATAAACCACTAGCCAGACTTACCAAAGGGCACACAGACAGTATTCAAATTAACAAAATTAGAAATGAAAAGGGAGATATAACAACAGAAACCGAGGAAATTCAAAAAATCATCATATCCTACTACAAAAGCCTATATTCAACACAACTGGAGAATCTGGAGGAAATGGACAATTTCCTAGACAGATACCAAATACCAAAATTAAACCAGGATCAAATAGATCGTATAGACAGACCCATAACAACCAAAGAAATAGAAGGGGGTCATAGAAAGTCTTCCAACCAAAAAGAGCACAGGTCCAGATGGTTTTAGTGCAGAATTCTATCAGATCTTCAAAGAAGTCCTAATATCATTACTCTTCAAACTATTCCACAAAATAGAAACAGAAGGAACACTACCCAACTCATTCTATGAAGCCACAATTACCCTGATACCAAAACCACACAAAGATCCAACTAAGAAAGAGAACTACAGGCCAATTTCCCTTATGAATATCGATGCAAAAATACTAAATAAAATACTTGCCAACCGAATCCAAGAACACATCAAAATAATCATTCACCATGTTCAAGTTGGCTTCATCCCAGGGATGCAGGAATGGTTCAATATATGGAAATCCATCAACATAATCCACTACATAAACAAACTCAAAGTAAAAACTCACATGGTCATCTCATTGGATGCTGAAAAAGCATTTGACAAAATTCAGCATCCTTTCATGCTAAAAATCTTGGAAAGAACAGGAATTCAAGGCCCATATCAAAACATAGTAAAAGCAATTTACAGCAGACCAGTAGCCAACATCAAGGTAAATGGAGAGAAACTTGAAGCAATCCCACTAAAATCAGGAACTAGACAAGGCTGCCCCCTCTCACCATATCTCTTCAATATAGTACTTGAGGTACTAGCTAGAGCAATTCGACAACATAAGGAAGTCAAAGGGATACAAATTGGAAAGGAAGAAGTCAAACTATCACTATTTGCAGATGATATGATAGTATACTTAAGTGACACAAAAAACTCTACCAGAGAACTCCTACAGCTGATAAGCAACTTCAGCAAAGTGGATGGTTATAAAATCAACTCAAGCAAATCAGTAGCCTTCCTATATACAAAGGATCAGCAAGCCAAGAAAGAAATTAGGGAAATGACACCCTTCACAATAGCCACAAACACTATAAAGTATCTTGGTGTGACTCTAACCAAACAAGTGAAAGATTTATATGACAAAAACTTCAGGTCTCTGAAGAAGGAAATTGAAGAAGACATCAGAAACTGGAAAAATCTTCCATGCTCGAGGGTTGGCAGGATTAATATAGTTAAAATGGCAATCTTGCCAAAAGCAATATACAGATTCAATGCAATCCCCATCAAAATCCCAACTCAGTTCTTCATAGAGTTAGAAAGAACAATTCTCAAATTCATCTGGAATAACACAAAACTCAGGATAGCTAAAACTACTATCAACAGTAAAAGAACTTCTGGGAAAATCAATATCCCGGACCTCAAGAAATACTACAGAGCAGTAGTGTTAAAAACTGCCTGGTATTGGTACAGTGACAGGGAGGCAGATCAATGGAATAGGATTAAAGACCCAGAATTGAACCCACATATCTATGGCCAATTGATCTTCGACAAAGGAGCTGAATTCATCCAGTGGAAAAAAAGATAGCCTTTTCAACAAATGGTGCTGGCTCAACTGGAGGTCAACATGTAGAAGAATGAGAATTGATCCACTCTTATCTCCTTGCACTAAGCTCAACTCCAAGTGGATCAAGGACCTCCACATAAAACCAGACACACTAAAACTAATAGAAAAGAAACTGGGGAAGACCCTTGAGGACATTGGCTCAGGGGGAAAATTCCTGAACAGAAAATCAATTGCTTATGCTCTAAGAGCAAGAATAGACAAATGGGACCTCACAAAATTACAAAGTTTCTGTAAGGCAAAAGACACTGTCAAAAGGATAAATCAGCAACCAACAAATTGGGAAAAGATCCTCACCAACCCCACATCCGACAGAGGGCTAATATCCAATGTATACAAAGAACTCAAGAAGTTAGAATGCAGAAAACCAAATAACTCTATCCAAAAATTGGGTACAGAGCTAAACAAAGACTTTTCACATGAAGAAATTCGGATTCCTGAGAAACACCTTTAAAAATGTTCAATATCATTAGTCATTAGAGAAATGCAAATTAAAACAACCCTGAGATTTCACCTCACACCAGTCAGAATGAATGGCTAAGATTATAATCTCAGAAGACATCAGGTGTTGGCGTGGATGTGGAGAAAGAGGAACATTCCTCCACTGCTGGTGGGACTGCAAGCTGGTAAAACCACTGGTAGAAGGGGAGGGAAAAGGGCATGTGGGACCTTTGGGGGGTGGGGAAACAGAAAAAGGAAATAAATTGTAAATATAAAATATATCCAATAATAAATAATAAATAAATAAATAAATAAATAAATAAATAAATGAAATCAGTCTGGCGGTTCCTCAGAAAAATGGACATGATACTTCCAGAGGACCCTGGCATACCACTCTTGGGAATATACCCAGAAGATTCCCAAGCATGTAATAAGGATACATGCTCCCCTATGTTCATAGCAGTCTTATTTATAATAGCCAGAACCTGGAAAGAACCCAGATGTCCCTCAATGGAGGAATGGACGCAAAATATGTGGTATATATACACAATGGAGTACTATTCAGCCATTAGAAACAATGAATTCATGAAATTCTTAGAGAAATGGATGGAGCTGGAGAACATCATACTAAGTGAAGTAACCCACTCTCAAAAGAATACCCATGGTATGCAGTCACTGATGAGTGGATATTAGCCTAGAATCTTGAAACACCAAAGACACAATTCACATACCAAATGATGTCTGACAAGAAGAAAGGAGTGCACACTGGTGCTGGAAAGGATCAAAGCATCAGTGTAGGGGAATACAAGAACAGGGAAGTGGGAAGGGGTGGATGAGGGAGCAAGGGGAGGGGAAACGGTATGTGGGACCTTTGGGGGTGGGGAACCAGAAAAAGGGAAATGAATTGTGAATATAGAATATATCCAATAATAAATAAACAAACAAACAAACAAACAGAAATTTATCACTTCACCACTGATGATTTTCATAACTAGAAGTATAACAATTTTTTTCATCTAACTGTGATATTTTATTTATAATCTTAGATTACATAACTATCCGTCTGTGAGAGCCACTAAGAACAATTAAATCTCTGTGTAGCTTGAGCGCAGAATGCTTATTTCGCAAACACATTGTTTTTTTTTTTAATTTTTGCAAACTCAGTAATAGACCACATAATTGAGCAACAGTATTCAATAGCCACTAGTACTACAAGAAAACCAACTTCAAGCAACTAAAAGCAAAATATAATCTGTCCCCTGCGGCACTCTAAAATAGCCATACGTCTTTTACCCTTAAGGATAATGTCTTCCATATAGACAAACTGAGTATTTTCATTTCAGTTTTCCATATTCAAACTGCAGCTATAAACATGATATGGAGACTTGTATGGCCTACAATATTCCAACCTAGTTAACCCCAACATGACTTCCATTCAAAACTATCTAGGAAGCAAGAATTACTCAAATGTGTATTAGTGCTTTCAGAAAACTTAGAGAAAGTCTCAGGGGCTAAATATTGAAAAGAAACTGAGAACAACACTATAATGAAATTTTTGCAGCATGGGTTTAAATGACTATTCTTAGGCTCTAGAGAGTCTTGCATATCAGCATTCAAATACAAAAGAAAAGAGATAGAAAAAAGAAAAGAAACTCCATAAAACTATGGGATAGGTTAAGAAATTTTAAGGAGAATCATAACCCAAGAAAGGATATGCAAGGAAAAATAATCTTCTTGGGTAACTCTGAGTGAGGATGGTAAGTAGATAATGGAAGCTAACTGTGACAGACAATCTGATATTTTGTGGACATAACAAGTGTTCTTTTATAGCCTACCAAATGTATCCTTCCTTCCTCCTCTTCACAATGTTTATTAAGCTACATCTGTGATGTAGCTGTGATGTAGTATACACTGGTGCAGGGCTCCCCATTATCTGTTCTCTTCCTTGTGTTCAGTTGCTGTTTTCAATGATACTCTCCATTTACTGTAAATATTATTATTATCATTATTATTATTATTATTATTATTATTAAAATAAAAAACTGACTTCTCTGATGATGGGTGGAAGAGAATTTTTTGTTCAGGAACCAAGTTCATTGTTTTCGTGGAGTTAGTTGGCTTTGGAGATTTGTTGGACTTTTGGTTTTGAGTTTTTTGGTATACTCCACTCCAGATATTAATTTCTGCTGGTATATATAATTTGACAAAGCTTCTTTTCTATTCTATGTGCTTCATCACTATTGTGTTCTTTTCCATTACAGAAGACTTTTACAGAATCCTTATAGACAATTTTTGTTTTTAGGGGGAGTTCCATTTGTCAATGGTTGACCATAATTCCTAAGGTGATGGAGTCCTAATCACAAAATTGATTCCTATATATCTGTCTTTTAAGGTGCTGCCTCTGAGTTTCTCTAGCAATTGCATCATTCAAATTCCACATTTGGATTTTTGACCTGTTTTGGAGTTGCTATGTCATGCAGGAGAATAGGTGTTGATCTATTTTCCTTCTTTTACATGAGAACATCCAGTTTTTGCTGCCCAATCTGTTGAATGTGAACCCTTTCTTCTAGTGTTTATTTTTTGGCATTTTTGTCAAGTCTCAGCCTGATGTAATTAGGTACACTGTTATTTAGTTTTTAATTTCATTCTATTGATCTATGTTCCTGCTATGATGCCAATTCTATACTGTTTTTTTTTAACTATAGTTCTCTAATATAGCTTTTAATCTGCTCTGGTAATCATTCCGTAGTTGTTTCGGCACAGGATTTCTTCAGCTTTCTGGGGTATATTACACTTCTATATGAATTTTAGGAAAATTTTTGTTATATTTCTGTAAAGAATACCTTGCAGTTTTGATTAGGATAGAATTGAAATAGTTCATACTCACTTTCTTAATATATAATCTATAGCTTGAGTATTTTCAAGAGGTTTGGTCAGGAAAAGTACAACTATTTACTATCTATAACCCTGCAGATAATTGTGTTACATGCAATTGGTTTTGAGTAAATTAGTCTTGTTGTCATGTTACAAAATGTTTGCCACATTAACACTTCGAGTTTGTTTGTTTGTTTGTTTGTTTTAAAACCAGATATGTCATTCACTAATTGTGGTAACTGGTAATCCTTAATATGTATGATTCTTACTTGAAGGTATTGTGTTAGATAATTCATCAAAATTATTCTAACACAAACATGTTTAGAGTAGTACATGGGATTCTCCTATGAACATAGTTATGATATCCATGTTTCTTATAAGGGTCTGTTGCTTGTTCCTAAAGCATTATATGTTTCATAAATGTATTCATAAATACATAATGCAAAATATTGTCATTTAAATTATTTAATGAAGTTTACAGTTCCACTTAGATAAATGCATGATATGAAAATTTGAATATTCTATAATTAGCTCAATTTAAAATAACACTCTATACTTAGCAATGTCTTTTGCCTCCAGCATCTCCACTATTTACTAAAACATGGTTCTAAATGAAATACACAGATTTCGTGAATGAACATTTAAAGACAATTTAGATGTTCACAACAGCTTTGGATCAGCCTGAACCACACAGGTTTAATATACTCAGAAGTTGTACAAATAATTAAAGCATTATTTAATAGAGAAAAGCTGGCAACTATGAAGAGAACTCTGATGTCCTTTAATTAAATACATTTTAACATAATAAAAAGCAGAAGTCTGTACCTGCTATAATACTTCCCTGATTATTCAAAGAATTCCATGTAAACTGAAAGAATATCTATGGTTGAATCCAAAACAGGTATGATAATCAGGAAAACAAAACCCAAATCTCCAGTTAGTTCTTTCCAAGGGACTGAAGTAAATATAGAAACACATCTTAATAGTGCTTAACACATGCTTTCACTTTAGTAAGAAAAACAATAAATGTCACAACAGAGATAAATACTATGATTTGCAAAGAGAAAATAAGAAAGCACTAGATATTATAGATGTATGCTTATAACAAGACATGTTAAAAACAGATTTTTAAATCAAAATCAAAATTACAAGATGTGATTATGAGAACAAAATATATTTGTGTGAACCAAGGAAAGAATAAAACCATAGTATATAACTTTCTCAAGAATGAGTCACAGTCTAGTAACTACACATTTTGCATCAGTGGAGTTAACAGAACAGAAAGACAAAGGATATAATGTTGCTTTTATTCAGCAATATAATAGAGAAACAACTCAACACCAAAAGAATGCTTGATTTAAAAGGCCAATATAAACATATGAAAACAATCCTACCAGCTCAATTGCACCTACAATAGTATCCATTTATTATTGAACAACAAACACAGGAAACAAACCCTGTAAAGATTTTGAATAGTTGAATACCCAGCTATTGGGTAGAAATTTTTCTAAACACCAAGGTTCAGTTGCAAAAGGTGAATACATTTACATTTATTTGACCCATTTTATTATTGGTGGCATAATACAGTTTCTATAGAAATAAACTGCTATTGATAAACATCAATTCTACTTACCAAAAGCATGAAAGTCATACATAATATGTACCAGACTTTTTAAAGCATGAAAATACTTATAAAATATTTGTTATAGGAATATGATTTAATCAATGTGGCAATAATGTCTCTTCAAAGTTAAAGTTTTCTAAATCAATATGACTAGCTAGGCAGCTAGGAGATCTATGTATAACACCTTACATCTGGTATGTCAGCCAACTTTTCTACCTACAGGAGAAAATATTTATTCAAATCATCTAAGCAAATCATGTTTCTATTCCACTACATGCTGAAGAGATTACTATAGTCTGAAGGAACAATCTGCCCCCATATTTCATTCAATCTAATGCAGGAAGCGGAAGAACATTGTTTCTGATTAGTCAATATACCAAGCCTCATTACTAGCAGGACTGTGTGGCTGTGTCACTATAGGAATAAAATGGCTTATTTAAAAATTTAAATCATTCGCTAAACAGAGAGGTGTTCATAAAGGAACCTAAGAAGAAACATCGAATCCATTGAAATTGGTACACTTTGCTCTATTGGCTTATTTTTTGAAAATTTATTTTTAGACAACTTCTAAACTCAGTAGTGAGATTAAAAAAAGCTAAGGTTAAAAACTAATCAACATGGTGTTTTCTCTGTTTAATTGAAAGAGAACGTCCAGTCCTGGTTCAGCAACATTGTTTAGAGTTTCTTTTAAGCTCCCCTGCCTTTTTTTTTTTTCAGAACTGCTCCCCATGTAGCTGGTGCAGATGAGTAGCAATGCAAGCCTGAGCTAACAAACAGAAAAGACATGATGGAAAAGGTACAGCATCTTCACTTCCGATACCCGAATTACATTTTTATTCAAATCAGAACAAAAGTCTTTACCATTCTCAGAAATAAGGTCATTGCAATCTGTCTTCCTGCATTCCTCAAGACTACATCGGTATTTTCTTCCCACTTCATTAGCTTCATAGTAAGGTGTTCTCTTTGTTGTGTGATTATTCATTTCACCGTCCAGCAATGTTTTATCTTGATAGATAGGTGCAACAAAGTAGAAGTTTTAAACTTCTCTGGCTTTTCTCTGTGGTTTTTAATTTTTTCTGCTACTCAAACTGTAATCCCTCTTTCCCCACTAAGGGGGGGGTATCTGAAGAAGAGATGCATGAAGGTCGTCACTGAAGGGTCATAAACCATTGTGAATAATGTCAGAACTATAATTTAATTAGTGCCCCATCTGTCACTTTCTGTTTGATGAGCACTAAATGTCCAATTATCATTTAATATCTGCTCTAATCAGTTCTGGCAAATTTTGCAGGCACACAAGAGATGACATTAATAGATGAAAGTGAGGCTACTCTTGCCACATTATCAGACAAAAATCTTGAGCAGCACTGACTTACAACAGGAAAGGTAGGCATTTATTCCAATTAGTGGTAATGACATTTTCTATCAGTCCTGTTGTGGGTTATCTAAAACAAAGAATTCTCTTTGTTCTTGGGAGATGTAAATGAAACAACTTACCTGAGATTCGAGAGATAGTCTTGTTAAGGTCCTATGATGTTTGAAATATCACTTTTTATTCAACTATTTATTATATAATGACATTTGTTCAGATTTGTGCCAGATGAAGGTATTAAGTATTAGTGGTGGATACTGGTTCTTAGGAAGATTGTAACATAAAAAATTAATTAAATAAACACTACTGCAACAAATATAAATATTGATTTCTATTAATTAGAAACATAACTAAGTAAAAAAGCAATAATATTATGGCTTATTAATAACTTGTATGACAGTGAAATGGGTTTATATTTTCCTTACCAAACAATACAGTGTTTTTCTACATGATTTACACAACATTACATATATGTATTAGAGTTAAACAAAATAGAACTCTCACTAGCTACTATGAATAATTACTAAAATTTATTTTGTGCTTGACAACTTTTCTCCCAACTGCTGGACTTGTAGGCATGGAACAGCCATGTTTTGATTTGTTACACAGATGTCTGTACCATTAGGAGGAAGTACAATAGTCATAAAGAATTAAGACATCAAACAATGCCCTCAAACTGTAGCTATAAAGTTAGTAGGATTAAATACATTTGAATTCTAAATATAAATTTAGAATTTGAGTTGGAATTATGAAAGCATTACTTGTTTTCTGCATGAATAAAAATAAAGGCTCAGACTTAGATTACATGACATTCTGCTTATGCATTTTGATTAAATTGATTATATTTGAAGTTTTAGACACATTCAAGTTCCTACAGAACCAGCCTTTCTTGTATTATCTAGTGATTTACATTATGCAATAGAAAAGAAGAGCAAATAACATGTGCTTACTTGCCTAGAACATAAACAATAATAAAAAACAAATTCTCCAAAAATTTCTTATATTCTAAAATCCAAATGTTTATAATCACATGATGAATTTAAGTCCATTACTCTTTATTCAGAATCAGATATTATTTTCTTAATATATATTTCTCATCAATAACTAATAATGCTATGCATGTCCTAAGAAGCTATCTCTAAGACCCAGAAAATATGTACTATGATATTATTTTGGCTTCTACATGCTATGCCTTACATCCTTACCAAAGTTTTCCCTTCCTATAAAAAAGTGCTTGGAATGAACTGAACTTTGTATGCTGATTGGTAGTTGAGAATAAGACCAAGAATCATTCTGACATGCTTTCTCCAGTGTGCATGCCTTACCATGTGAGACAAATGGTTTGCCTTACATCAGGGCAAGGTTAAGCCATATTTCTTGTGTGGAATTTATAATTGTACTAAGATAATTTCCTGAAAGTTTGAACCTGAGATATGTTTGCCTAATTGATTACAGAAAAAATTTAAGCCCATTGTTTGTCTATTTGTCTACTAATTATTCACTCTTGCCAAAACATGGTTTATATCGAAAGCTCCAGAGAACAGACTGTTGCCTCCAAGAAGGTGAAAGAACATCTGCTGCACATCAGGCTGATCACTTGTTAGGCACAGCTCTGCATGTATCCTTTCATCTACAAATTTTAAAACTATGTTGGGCTCATAAGCCAGGACTTTAATTGCCAGATTTTAAAGCCCAAGCCAAGAGACTACAAGTCACAGAGAAAGCAAATTCCTAGGAAAATAAAATAGCAAATCCAAGCAGCAAATTTAAGCCCCAAAGTAATTTTTCCCCACAGGAACAGTTCACTATATGAGCTATTTTCTAGGAGATGGAATATTATTGATCCAAAATGCCACCTTTACATTGCATGCCTCAAAGAGCAGCCTCAATTTCAAAGCATAGTGCAAGGTTCGATGAAAAATGTTCCTAGACTTTTAACCCTATGATATGAAATAGGATCTGTTAGCATCTAAGGAGCTTATTAAAGTATCACAGTGGTGTTTGTTTGTGTCCCTTAGCTAAGTACTCATTCGTGAGATATGTTCAAATACACTGGGGTATGGAAGGACAGTTTCCTAACCTCAAATAAACTTCACCATTCCATTTTCATTAGAGACACACCCTGAGCCTTTCCAGAGAAGCTCTAACTCAACTAGTGACAGCTGACAGAACTCAGATTCACACAAATTAAAATCCCCATTTCTCTGCTAGGTAAACACTAGTCCTTATTCCTAGTAAGTTACCTGATGGAAACTTCACCATTAAGATGCTCAAATCTTCATATATATTTTATATATTATATATAATTTTGTGCTACTGAGTTGCCACTCCCAGGAAATGACTGCATTCCCTGTTCTGCTCACTCACTGTGCGTTTCAGACTGCATCATCACTGGCAAAAGGAGCTAAACAAAACATTACAGCCTCCTCACCAATAACCCAAAGGGATAAGTCACCCCCCTCCCAGCAGGAAGCATTCAGCCCAACTCTCTCTAGGTTACTGCATACTAGGAATAATTCATTAAACTTCATTTAAATCAAAAACCAAACAGAGTAGACAAAGTGTCAAGAGAGGGCATTTCTCAATTTTCTAAAGTTCTGTGAACTTTAATTAAGACCGCTGAAAATCTATACCGTCTGTAAATTCATTCTCTTTATTTAATGATTTGGACTTTGTGTGATCACTCATTTGCAGAAGAGTTCTCCTATGGGAAATGAAAGTGTGAGCACCCATATGAAATTCTCTCTCCCCCAGCTTTGTGGACAGCTTGCACTATTGGCCTCTCAGAGAAAGCAAATTATTATGAAAATAAATACTGTTGTCGTTCTCACAAGACAGAGAGTATACTCTCATACCATGCATCTCAAGGAAAACCTGGACCTTAAATATCGATACTATGATTTTATTTTGATAATTTCTAAAGTCAGCAAGAAGTTGTCAAGGCAGTTCTGCAAAAAACTAATTTAACTAATGTCAGCATATGAAGCCCACTGCAGAGTACAATTATTATCAATGCATATAATTATGGTTCTCCCATCTTCCCCTTCCTATGTAAAAGAGAATGCTCATTTTACTATCTCCTGGATATCTTGTTGGCCCCTTGAATTTGATTCCTTGTTCAAAATCTCCATTCAAACCATTTGAATTTGTAGACCTTAAACTTTCACATCTCCAAGCTTCACTGACTAATCAAGTTTCAACACTTATTGGCAACTTCTCCAGAAAGGCAGAGGTAATTTGACCCATTCTCAGAAAGAATTATCAAGACAGTCAAACACTAGAAAATTTGCTGGAACAAGTACAGTAAATAATATTGCTTCATTAAAATTCAAGCTGGTGCTCCTAAAGCAGATGGGTTAGCAGAAATATCTACACAGCTCATGAAAGAAAATAGCTTATTTGCATTAAGAAAAAGGCTGGAGTTGGGACCACATTCTGAAAAAAAAAGATAGCTTGATGAATCATGAAAACTTACCTTAAAGGAACACAACCTTATTTCCTTCCATAGAAATTTAGGCTTTTGAATTTAATATAATTTTACCATGGCGAAAGTTTTATTTTCTTATAAAAAGTAAGAAATGAATTTTAAAGATCACATTTATTTTTCAATAATATATTTTATTAATTATATGCTAATTTTATATAACTTCGTCATCATCTTGCACTCTGCTTCTTTTAGATTTATCTTGTCCCTTTTGGATTTTATTTATTTATTTTGGCTTTTTTCTTCTTTGGTTGGCTTTCTGTTATTGATTCTACTGGTGGTAGTTATGGTAAAGGAGAGACTATTCCTTAGCAGAAATTTAGAGACTCTGGTTCTTACAGTCTTTCTGCCTTCCTCTGGTCAGCCATGGTCCCTGAACCTTATGTGTATGATTGTAAACAGTGAATATTTTGTGATGAATACTTTTTCAGAAGACTTGCATTTAGTTCCCAGAACCCACATGGCAGCTCATAGTGAGTTATATCAGCGTCTCTTTCAGGAATCCAATGCTCTGTTCTGGACTTTAGGAGAACTAGTTGGATGCATAGTGCATATACATACATATAGGCAAGACATAAATGAACAAGATCTAGACAAACAAGAAAACTTGCCTCAGTACAATTTTTAAAGAATTTATTTCATGAATACATGGAGATATTTGTATTAACACTTCCTAAATACTCTCCTTCTGGTCTGGAAAACATGTGCTCTTATGGATAAGTTTCACTGCTGACAGTTTATGGATTTCGTGATAATTGTAACCTATTCTGTGCTAGATACTGCTCTACAGCACTTGACTCACACTGACCCAGTCCTCAGCCCTGAAAGCTCATAGTTCGGCCTCAGTCAGCCAATTATTTTAAGAATAGCACTATGAATTCTTTGTTTTTAAACTAAGTGTATCTAAAATAAAAGATTTGATACTGGTAAATGAAAAATATTTTAGAAAATAGTGGTCTTTGAAAACCATCATACTATATGCAAAGAAAAATATTGACTTTACCTTTCATAGTTAATAAATTATTTCTCACTCTGTTGACCAGGCTGCCAAGGAGGAAACACCAAGGGAGTCCTCATGCACTGCTTCTGCTGGGAATATAAATTGGCCCAGCCTCTATGGAAAACCCTAAGAAGCTTCCTCAGAGGACTAGAAATAGACCCCTACATCAGTCAGCTATACCACTCCAGAGCATTTACCTGGGGAATCCTAGTCAATATCGTGTAGCTGTCCATCCATCCATGGTTACTGCAGCAACATTCATAGTAGTCAAGTCAGGTAACCAACAACTGGAGAACAGAAAAGACATGTGGTCTACATAAGCAAGGGAATATTGTTTAGCCATAAAGAAGAATGTAGTTGTGTCATTTATAAGAAAGTGGATGAAACTGGGGCCAAAAACACATGAAGTAAGTTAAGTCAATTCCAGAAAGAGGAATATATGTCTACCCTTGTTTGTGGTTATCTATGCCTGTTTGTGGTTGTCTATTCTCATTTGTGGTTGTCAATAAATTTTATAAAAAAAATAAAATAAAATAAAATAAATTATTTCTCTTTTGATATAGGAATAGAATTACTTGCTTTTTCCTTGTGTAACTTTATTCATCCATAATGACATTTTGGATGTCATTTTGCAATAATAGTAAGTAATTTATATTCAAGCATGAAAAATACAGATAATTTAAATTTAAAAATGTGTACTAAAAACAAAATATTTAACTTGCATTAGGAATTATCTGATTGATTTAATATCTTGTAATAAAAATTCACAGCTATACATGATGGGACAAAATACTAGGCTCTTCACTTGCCAGTCTGAAATGCAAAGATAAAAGTCCACAGTCATCCCAGGCTAACCTATCTAGGTGATACAAGTCTTAGCTACATAAAAGACCTTGTTGTAAAAGACAAAATTAACAATGAAATGATTGTGGAACTATCTTCTCTCAAAGATTGCCAAATGTCTGAGATCTTAGTGTAGTGAAAAAGATTCCCACAATCAACATACTTATTAATAACAGCTGCCAGTCTCATCCTTTTAGGAAGAATGGCAGTGACGATACAACACATACATATTAAGGGGGCTATTTTTAGTCTAGAAACCTGTAATTTTTGTGTCACAGATAAAGTGTGCATCTGTTCTTGTCTCTCCAAGAGAAACTGTGCTTACCATTTGAAACCAACTCAGTGGGGCTTTAAACAATTTTTTTTTTACTTTTTTTTTAAATAGATACACAACAGTAGAAGAAAAGGAAAATAAGAAGCAACAGGAAGTAAGAGACCCTAACTCAATGTTTTTAGACCCCTAGCAACCAAGCTTAACACAGAGTAAATTTTTTCTGCTTTCAGTTCAGCACAAAGTAACTCGTCTTTCTGATTTTGGCTTGAGAAAAGTAACACACCCTGTCCCAGGAACCCATCCTTGACCCACCCAGTACTATGCTTAATGTTCAAATATACATTGTCGCCAGGGTAGCTGTTCCAGATAAAATCTAAACCTTCCTTGAGGCATAAACTATTGCCTGACTTCTCTTCTCCACCCCTTGCCTTGTGACCCACCCATCGCGCCTTGTGACTTTCTTTACCCTCCACCTCTTACCTCATGATTTTTTGTCCTCCTCCCCCTGCTTTATGATTTTCCCCCTTAAAAACCCCTGACTTCAGTTGTTTGGGGTCAAACTCCTCTGCCCCTGCATGGGTTATGAGCTCGGCCCCAGTGCATGGGTCTCCCATAAATAAACGTCATGTGATTGCAGCAAGAAGGTCTCTTGTGAATTTCTGGGGTGTCGCCTTATCCCGAGACTAGAGCGAGGGTTCCCCAATTCAGGGGTCTTTCAGAAGTTCAACATCTCAAGCTCTGGAATGTTCTCCATTTCCTACTTTAACATTGTGTGAAACTAGACTTTCTCATAGTCTGTGAATTTATTCCTTGCTTGGCCACTAGTACTGTCACTATTGGAAAGAAGGCCTCTGAGCTCATTAATATCCACTTATCAGTGACTGCATTTCATGTGTATTCTTTTGTGATTGGGTTAACTCACTTAGGATGATATTTTCAGATCCAACCATTTGCCTACAAATCAAAGCAGGACTCTTAAAGTCTTCATAAATCTCTAAATAATAAAGCACTGAGGTGGAGTTTGCTTCCGTTTATTGAATTGGCATGCCCCTCTTTCTCCCTTCTTATTTATACCACTGAGATATCATCCAGCTGCACACTATATGTTTCCACTTCCTTTCCTTCAATACAGAACACCTCCCACCATTTTAACTATGAAGGGTACAAGGGTAAAACCTTTTACCTTTTAAAATCAAGATCTTAAAATTACTTATGTGTTAACATTGTATAGGCACAAGTATCCCACAGAGTTTAGCAGAACCAACTTACACTTTCTATTATCCAATCTACAATGTCTCACTCATCTCACTGGATATCATCCTATGAGACATAGGAGTAGAGATGCATATAATTGTATAATATTTGCATATCTACAAAATATCAGACATAAAAGAACTATCAAGGGATACATTTTAATAGTATACAAATGCTTTAGTATTCATTCTTACTCGTAGATTGACAGAAACAGAGGAGTCATAGCAAAAATATGACATGAACTCTTATTTGAGTGCTTATATGAGTTTTATCTACAGGACAGTGGTGATGAACACCTTTAATCCCAGCACTTGGGAGGCAGAGGCAAGTGGATTTCTGAGTTTGAGGCCAGCATGTTCTATAGATTTGTAGTGTCCAGCAGCGACATAGTAATGGCGGGTTCTCTGGAAGAAGAGATGGGATAAGAACAGGGTGACAAGAGAAAACACATAGAGATATGCATGACTTCTTATTCAAGTCTCAGTCTTTAGTGCATCTCTCCCAAGATAAAATGGCAGGCCAAGCTCCTCCCCTGAAGGCTGGAAACTGGTTCTGCTTGTTCTGCAGGAGACTGACAGTCAGGTTGCTGGCTGCTATTCCTTGAGAACAATGGGCTGGAGGAGGTCACACAGAGTGAGTTCCAAGACAGCCAGGTCTACACAGAGAAACCCTGTCTCGAGAAACCAAAAAAAAAAAAATTACATGTTCAAACCAATGTGATGAGATACATTTTCATGTGGAAAAAGTTCTTTCTCTTGAAAATTGTTTTAAGAAAAAATAGTATAATTGTTCTGATGTCTCTTCTATCCCATGCATGCCTTTTAATTAAACATAAATATTCAAGTACATTAAAAATTTAAAGGTATAAAATTTCCATTTCAATAAAATACCTTAAATGGGTACTACTCCAGAGTCAAGAAACAAAAGAAGTCACCCAATATATCATTATAATAGGAACCTTCCCCTGCGAAGGAGCAATTATAAAAATGAGAACAATTAGAATTAATTGAGTTACTAAGCAATGAAAGCAAATACAGCACTATCTAAACAAAAATACAAAAGAAAAGCAATGTGTCCTCCTGAGAGGCAATTTTGGTATCCAGAAGCTTAAGACTGAGTTCAATGCCTACACATTTGTAACAAATGGGAAGGAAAGAAAACAACATTTTGGTAGATTAAATGAATTGTGAATGTCATTAAGATGATTCTAAATCTCTCTGAAAGCTACCTTGATATTATTGGTGGTTTCAGAAGGACACAATGCTAAACAATGATACTGAAACAGTCCTCAAATACATTTATTAAGTTATTCATCTACATGTGACCACATATCATACCACTTAAGATTTTCAAAGTGGAAAATGTTGTTATGGCTATAGATTTTGAGAACCCCAAATTGAAAACCAATTATCTTAAGTTTTATGGATGGTTCACAAAACGTTGTCACTCCTAATGATTTTTAAAGTAGTTTCATTTCTGACAATATGAATAATTTTCAAAAGGATGATTTTCATTTGGTGAAAATAAATGACCGCTCAATGTGTAACCTTTATAGGCCATCTGGTTCACTCTCTCTTAGTCCCAGTAAATACCAACAGACAGGGGGCATACCCCTGGGATCCAGTGGACAGGGAACAGCAAGAAACCCTGACTTTTCTGAATTGGGCTGAACTGAAGGAATTATGAACACACAGAAGTTTTGAGTACCTGCTCAAAACCCCAATAAGAGCAAGAGATGGAGAGAGGAAGGAGAAAGGGAGGGAGAATATAATGGGGAGATGGAGGACATGAGGAGCCCCTCTTTTCAGTGCAAATAAACTATGTATATCAGAAATCCTAAAATGTGCCAGAAACAAGTGAGACCTATGACTGACAAAACCTTAGGATCCTGAACCAAAGGGAAGAAAAAAGTATGAGAGATGTCCACAGGGATTCGTGAGTCCAATACGAGTGAGATTATCTATCATCAGAAAAGCAGGCATTTGTAGAAGAAGAAGAAGAAGAAGAAGAAGAAGAAGAAGAAGAAGAAGAAGAAGAAGAAGAAGAAGAAGAAGAAGAAGAAAAGAGAAAAGAAAAGAAAAGAAAAGAAAAGAAAAGAAAAGAAAAGAAAAGAAAAGAAAAGAAAAGAACCTATCATCAAATTAACTGTGAATATCCAGTCTTTTGGAGTTACTTTGCTTATGAGATTTTCAGAATGTTAGGACTTAGGATGAAGGTGCATTCTTCCTGGGAAAAAGTAAAGGAAAATATTGTGAGTTTCTCAGTTGTCCTATCACCTTGGCTTTGCTTTCTCAGTCTCTTCAATTACCTCATGGGGCCAAGTTTAATGATACAGTGAGATAAAGTAGCTGGAAGACTAATTGCTCTCCTCTCTCCACTGTACTATCTTTAGGTGTGTCTCAGTCATCATACTTTCTTCAGTGGTAACTACTAATAGTGCCTATTCTACAGGAGATGAGAAATATCTGTTTAATAGCCATTCTTTCACCAAGAAGACTGCACACCCTGGAAGAAAACAAATTGTAGCCTACTTGCCATGATTCATAGCACCTATGACAGTCTTCAAAAAGACTAAGATAATTTTTTCCTCTCTATATATGCACTCCATTTTTCCACATTGAGACATGCAGACATGTATCATTTTTCTCATTTTTTAATATGAGCTGGTTTTGAGATATACTATGCTAGCTCATTTTGCCTTCCTTTGATATGCATTTGGACAGAGAGGGAATGGGAGGTGGAAGGGAGTGGGAGAGAAGGGAAAGTAATAAGGTATGTTCTCTGCCATTGTATGTTAGAAGTTTATGATCTGCTTTTTTGATTTGATTTTTTAGAGGATTATAGTTAAGGGATTATATGAATCTCTGGAGATACTTTGCACTTTGGACTTTTAAACATTGTTCAGATGTGGTAGACTTTTGAAGATGGACTAAATACATTTTGTATTATGTTATGGCTACAAGCTTATGGGGCTGGGAGTAAATTTGGTGATTTGAGTAAATATGGCCCTGACAGAATCACATGTTTGAAAGCTTGGCCCATAGGGAGTGGCACTATTAGGAGGTGTGGCTAGTTAGAGTATGTATGACCTTGTAGAAGGAATTGGTCACTGTGGGAGCAGGTTTTTAAGGTCTCCTGTGCTCAATCTTTGTCCACTGATATTGTCTCCTTCTGATGCCTTTGGATCAAGATGTAAAACATTTGGCTCTGTTTCTAGTACCATGTCTGCCTGGACACTGCCATGCCTATGAAAATAATGAACTAAACTTCAGAAACTATAAGACAACTCAAATTAAATGTTTTCCTTCATAAGTCTTACTGTGGTTATGTTGTCTTAAATTGCCAAGACAGTTAGCATTTACATTTCTCTTCTGGTAATATGCAGAATGCCATTGTGTACCAAAGGCACTAGCTTATAAAGGCAAAGGCTCTCTGTATAAACTTCATTTTTCCATATACATAGAGTTGTATAGGTGCTGTCTTCAACAATGGGGCTTTGAATGTAAGTTTAAGAATAGCAACCTATATTCTAGACAAAAGAGCCTAGGGTTTGGGGGGATTCCCATGGAAATACTACAGTGAACAAATAAATTAGAGTAACCCAACAACCAATAACTAACAATTATAACAATAACAAATTATTGTTATAAAATCATACAAATCATACAAATTATATGAATTATATTTATTAAAATATAATTATATCTTAAATATAATTATATATTAAAGTTATATTTAATTATACAAATTAAAAATATCAATCATAAAAGTAACAAAACAATAACTATTATGTGTGTGTGTGTGCATGTACTCTTCAGTTTAGCCTCAGCAGACTCTTCACCCAAAAGCAGCCATATTTTTCACCAAAATATCACAAGAATGATCTCTAGGTAATAACATACTAAAATTCTTCCTCCTGTGAAAGCTTTTAAGCCAGGTACCCACAGTTCAAATCACTCTTAGTACCAGTGTCTTCAATGTTATTGCTTAAATGGTCAAATAATCTCTGTTTAAGGCATTCCATTGCTTTCATAATCTGCTATCCCCAAATCCACATTCCTCTAAACAATCTCATGGTCAGGCCTATCACAGCAATACCATAGCCCAGGTACAAATTTCTGGATTAGTTAGGGTTTTATTGCTGCGAAGAGACAACATGACCACAGAAGCTCTTATAAAGGAAAACATTTAATTTGGTGCTGGTTTATAGTTTAAGGTTTAGTCCATTATTGTCATGGTAGGAAGCATGGACATACACAGGCAGACATGGTTCTGGAGAAGATGCTGAGAGTGCTACATCTAGATATTAAGGGAACAGAAGGAGACTGTGTCACTAGATGTAGCATGAGCATAGGAGAACTGCCCTAACAATTACACACTTCTTTCTACAAAGCCACATTTAATCCAGCAAGGCCCTACCTCCTGATACTGTATTTCATCTGCTCAATCATTCAAACAGAACAGTCTATGGGGACCATACCTATTCATATCATCACATCAACCCAGCCATAAACACTTTCATCTATAACATTGTTCTGCCTAAAGATATGTCTGTGCAATGATGTCACAAAGCTTGTGGAATAACCAACAAATATCTAATTTGACTGAAGGCCCATGCCATAAGATGGAACCCATCCCCAATACAGCTTTGGTGACCAAAAACCTGATATTAAATAACCCAGGGACCTAGGGTAAAACAAAATACTAATTATAATTTTTTAAAGCAGCAAAGCAATAAATTGACTTTTTTAAAAAACTAGATAACTGCTTTATTTACATTTCAAATGGTATCCTCTTTCCCCATCACTCCTCTGAAAATCTCCAATCCCATGCACCCTCCTTCTGCTTATCCCCCCCCCAATTATCTGGCTTTCATTCCCCTATTCTGGTTTCCCCTATTCTTCACAGGTTGCCTCTCCTCTCATTGATATCCGAAATGGTCATCTTCTGCTTCATATGTAGCTAGAGCAATGGGTCCCTCCATGTGTACTCTTTGGATGATCCTCTGTACACTAATCCTGCCTGAGGAGAACCTCTCTGCAGGGAGTGATTTGACACCTGGGTTTGGGGCTTTGGAGGTGAGGCCACCACCATCTTCTCTCCAGTGACTGAGCAGGCAGGTACAGGTGATACAGGAGGGGCAGAGAGCTAGGTCCATCCGGGACTCGACCTGCACCCAGGAGCTAGGCAGCACCACAGTCCTCTCTGCACCAATCCTTCCAGAGAAGAAGTACTCTAGAGGGAGTGATTTGACTCCCTGCTTTGTAGGTGAGGCCACCATCTTCTCTTCAGCAACTGAGCAGGCAGGTTCAGCCAGGAGCACAGGGAACACAGGAGGGCCAGAGCAGCTGAGACAGAGTCAGTCTGGGGCTCCACCTGCACCCAGGAGCTGGAAAGTGCCACAGCACTGTGTGGCAGGGGAGAGTCAGTCACACAAGGGTGCTGAGACAGGCTTGCAGGCCCACAGGAGGGACAAGCCAGAGACAACAGGACCAAATAACACCAGAGATAACCAGATGGCGAATGGCAAATGTAGGAATATTACCAAGAGAAATCAAGGCAGAATGGCACCATCCGAACCCAATACTCCCACAACAGCAAGTCCTGGATACCTAAACACACTGGAAAAGCAAGATTTGGATTTAGAATCATAGCTCATGATTCTGATAGAGAGCTTCAAGAAGGACATACATAACTCCCTTAAAGAAATACAGGAAAATATAAGTAAACAGGTAGCCCTTAAAGAGTTACAGGAAAGCACAACAAAGCGGGTGAAGGAAATGGACAAAACCATCCAGGATCTAAAAATGGAGGTAGAAACAATAAAGAACTCACAAAGAAGAACAACTCTGGACATAGGAAACCTAAAAAAAAAAGTCAAGAGTCATGGATACAAGTATGAACAACAGAATACAAGAGGTAGGAGAGATAATTTCAGATGCAGAGGATACCATAGAAAGCATTGAAACAACAGTCAAAGAAGATGAAAAATGCAAAAAGCACCTAACCCAAAACAGCCAGGAAATCCAGGACAAAATGAGAATACCAAACCTAAGGATTATAGGTATAGATAAAGTGAATATTTCCAACTTAAAGGGCAGTAAATGTCTTCAACAAAATAATAGGAGAAAATGTTCCTAATCTAAAAAAGAGATGCCCATGAACATACAAGAAGCCCACAGAACTCCAAAGAGATTGGGCCAGAAAAGAAATTCCTCCTGTCACAAAATACTTAAAACACCAATTGCACTAAACAAAGAAAGAATATTAAAAGCAGTAAGGGAAAAAGGTCAAGTAACATATAAAGGCATATCTATCAGAATTACAACAGACTTCTCTCCCCAGAGACTATTAAAGCCAGAACATCCTGAGAAAATGTCATCCAGACCCTAAGGGAATGCAAATGCCAACCCAGACTATTATACCCAGCAAAACTCTCAATTACAATAGATGGAGATACCAAGGTATTCCATGACAAAAACAAATCTACATAATAGCTTTCCACAAATCCAACCCTATAAAGGATAATGAATGGAAAACACCAACAAAAGGAAAGAAATTACAAACTAGAAAAAGCTATAAATTAATCTTCTTTTAACAAACCTAAATGAAGAGAGCCACAAAACCATAACTTCACCTTTAATAACAAAATAACAGGAAGCAACAATCACTTCTTAATATCTCTTAATATCAATACACCCAACTCTTGAATAAAAAGACATAGACTAACAGGCTGGATACAAAATCAGGACCCAACATTTTGCTACATATAGAAACGCACCTCAGGCACAAAGACAGATACTACCTCAGAGTAAGAGGCTGGAAAACAATTTTCCAAGCAAATGGTCCCAAGAAACATGCTTATGTAGCCATCCTAATATCGAATAAAACCAACTATCAACCTAAAGTCATCAAAAATGATAAGGAAGGATACTTTAAACTCATCAAAGGGAAAGTCTACCAAGACAAACTCTCAATTCTGAACATATATGCTCCAAATACAAGGGCACCAACATTCATAAAATAAACTTTACTAAAGTTCAAAGCACACATTGCATCCCACACAATAAAAGGGGGAGACTTCAACACCCCATTCTCTTCAATAGACAGATCAGGGAAACAAACTAAACTGAACAGTGAAACTAACAGAAGTTATGAACCAAATGGATTTAAAAGATATCTATAGAACATTTTAACCTAAAACATAAGAATATACCATCTTCTCAGCATCTCACAGTACCTTCTCCAAATTATATTTTGTCACAAAACAGACCTCAGCAGATGTAAGAAGACTGAAATAATTCCACAAACCCTACCAGATCACTACAGACAAAGGCTGGTCTTCAATAACAACAAAAACTTCAGAAAGCCTGCATAAACATGGAAACTGAACAGCACTCTACTCAATGATTACTTGGTCAAGGAAGAAATAAAGAAAAAAAATTAAAGACTTTTTATAATTTAATGAAAATAGATTCACAGCATACCCAAACTTATGGGACACAATGAAATCAGTTCTAAGAGGAAAAGCCATAGCTCTGAGTGCCTCCAGGAAGAAATTGGAAAGAGTATATACACTAATAGCTTAACCGCACAGATGAAGGGTCTAGAACAAAAAGAAGCAAATACACACAATAGTAGATGGCAAGAAATGATCAAACTCAGGGCTGAAATTAACCAAGTAGAAACAAAAGAACTATAAAAAAATCAACCAAACCAGGAGCTGGTTCTTTTAAAAAACCAACAAGATAGATAAACCCTTAGCAAAACAAATCAGAGGGCGCAGAAACAGTACCCAAATCAGCAAAATCAGAAATGAAAAGGGAAGCATAACAACAGATACTGAGGAAATCCAAAGAAGCATCAGATCCTACTACAAAAGCCTATACTCAACAAAAGTGGAAAATCTAGATAAAATGGAAAATTTTCTAGACAGATACCAGGTACCAAATTTTAACCAGGATCAAATAAATGATCTAAACAATCCTATAACCCCTAAAGAAATAGAAGCAGTAATTAATAGTCTCCCAACCAAAAATAAATGAATAAATAAAAAGCCCAGGACCAGATGGGTTCAATGCAGAGTTCTATCAGACTTTCAAAGAAGACCTAATACCAATACTCTTCAAAATATTCCACAAAATAGAAACAGAAGGAACACTATCCAATTTCTTTTATAAAGCCACAATTACTCTGATACCTAAACCACACAAAGACCCAACAAAAAAAAGAACTTTAGACCAATTTCCCTTATGAATATTGATGCAAAAATACTCAATAAAATTATTGCCAACTTAATTCAAGAACACCTCCAAACAATCATCCACCACGATCAAGTAGGCTTAATCACATGGATGCACAGATGGAAATACATCAATGTAATCCACTATATAAACAAACTCAAAGGAAAAAAAACACATGGTTATTTCATTAAATGCTGAGAAAGTATTTGACAAAATCCAAAATCTCTTCATGATAAAAGTCTTGAAAAGATCAGGAATTCAAGGCCGATACCTAAATATAGTAAAAGCAATATACAGCACTCCAGTAGCCAACATCAAACTAAATGGAGAGAAATTTGAAGCAATCCCACTGAAATCAGGGACTAAGCAAGGCTGTCTACTCTCTCCCTACCTGTTCAATATAGTACTCAAAGTCCAAGCCAGAGCAATTTGACAACAAAAGGAGGTCAAAGGGATTCAAATTGGAAAGGAAGTAGTCAAAGTATCATTATTTGCATATGATATGATAGTATACTTAAGTGACCCCCAAAATTCCACCAGAGAACTCCTAAACAACTTTAGCAAAGTAGCTGGATATAAAGTTGGCTCTTAATAACATTCTGCTATACTCACAGATCAATGTCTTACAGGTCAGCATCAGAGAAGCTTCCTCCTGCAGTAGATAAGGACAATTGCAGAGACACACAGTCAGACATGCAGATAATAAGAAAGAGAGACTTTGAAACAAAGCCCTCCCTTCTGAGCTCAGGAAACCCTGCAGAGTGCCAGTGGAGGCTGAAAGAATATAATATGAGTATATATTATAGCTTATTTTTTGTTTTAATGGGAATATTGCATATCAATATATTTCTTGGGCCTTTTCCTGGCTCTATTCATTATCTTGGTTTGTTTTATCCTATTCCAATGTATTAGATTTGTTTTATCTTATTATATGTTATTTTGTTATCATTCCTTAGATAATGGCTTGTTTTCTAATGAGAGACAGAAAGGGAGTGAATCTAGGTAGGAGGGGAGGTGGGGTGGAGTAGAGGGAAGGGAAACTGTGATCAGATAATATTATGTGAGTATAAAACCTATTTTCAATAGAACAAAAAAGAATGAACTCTCCCCAAAGGGCATAATTTAAATAAAAATTCTTAAGAAGCATGTCAATTATAGGATGCTTCAATGGTAAAGATTATGAGAATTTATCATAGTTCATTTAGTATATAGTTTTTGTTCAATTATTTAATTTGCCACTAGCTTCCTTGTTATTGATTTAATAGTTATAAAGTATTTTTATCATTAAGGTGTTGGGACAAACGATGTAAGAGAAGCCACACCGACTATCAAATAAGTTAAATGTATTTAACTACTAGAAATGAAAAGAGGCTTTAATTATTTTCTAAACTACTACTACTGTGACACATCCTCAGATATAGCAAATCATCTAACAATGACTCACAACAACTCAAAGGCAGGAAGTATGGAGAAGCAGACTCAAGGTTTCAGAAATGTGTACTTGAACGATAGCAGGTACTTTGTGGTGACTAGAATAAGAATGGCCCTACAGTTTCATATATTTGAATGCTCAGGAGGAGCACTATTTGTTGGAGGAAATGTGGCCTTGCTGTAGGAAGTGTGACATGGAGAAAGAGCTTTGGTATTCCAAATGCTCAAGCAAGGTCCAGGACCTTCCTCTTTCTGCTGCCTTAGGATCAAGATATAGAATTTTATGCTCCTTCTCCAGCACCATGGCAACCTGAATGCTGAGGTTCTATTACCATGATGATAATGGACTAAGCCTCTGAAACTGTAAGCCAGTCCCAGTTAAATGCTTTCCTTTATAAGAAGTGCTGTGGTCAGAGCGTCTCTTCATAGCAATCAAGTAATGTTGGAAGAACATGATATACACTTGTATAAAATTTAAAATAGGATATATCTTCCATTAAGCTCAAGATCTAAATATAATACCCAGGACATTTAAATTTCTTTCAACTCATAGGCAAAAGTATAGACATTCTGAATAGAACTCGTACAGTACAAAAAATAAATAAATGAAATGTAAAAAAAACAACTTTTTTTTTAAAGCAAAGAAGCAGAACAGGGAGCAACAAGTATACAGATGATTTACATGTAATCTTTGCAAATTATGCATTAAGCAAAGAGTTGATATCTACAATATGTCGAGAACTACAAAAGTTACAAATGAATAATATCAAATCAATAAATGGCCTAATAACTTTAATATAAAGTTCTCAATTGTAGAAAAACAAGTGGATCCTAAATATTTGAAAACAAGTGACTGACCTTGGATATCAGAGAAATTCAACATCAAAATGCTTTGAGATTCTACCTTACCTCAATCTGAATACCAATCATGAAGGTTATAGAAGGCAAAAATGCTGGTGAGAAAGTGAGGAGAAGAACTCTTATCTATACCTGGTGAGACTATAAACTAAGGCAGCCACTAGAGAGGTCAGTGTAGTTGTCTTCAAAAATCCTCAAAATAAAAGAAGCATAATACTCAGAGCTGTCAATTCTGTGTGCATTCCTCAAAGCCTCTATGTCAGCATTCCAAGAATTCCATAACAATGGTGTTCACAGTGTCTATGAGATTGAATCAACATAGGCTTCTGTCATCAGATGAATGGATAAAGAAAATATGAAACATATACACCATAGAATTCTATAAAAATTATAAAAATAATGCAAATCATGATATTTGCAGAAAAAATATGCATGCAATTATAGACCATTATGTTAAATGAAATTAATTGAACTGAGAAAAACAAGTAGCATAGAGTTTGTCATATTCAGACTGTGAATATCTGTGTGTCTGTGTGACTCTAAAAAGTACAAAGTAGACTGTAAGACAAAAAAACAGATCATCAGTGAAGGACGCAAGAGGGGATACTGAAATGCAAATAATGTGAAAATAATGATTAGTCTTTCGGGGAAGAAAGGTATCAATAAAAATCAAAAAATGTCTATGGGGCATGAAAATAGAGGAAGAATTCTATAAGACCAAAGAACCATCACAAAACTGCATCACTTTGTCACTATTGGAAATGTGAAATAGCCAAAGTGCATTGGAAAGCCATGCACCTATTTCTTAATAAAGTAAACACAAACCTGCTGCATAACCCAGTTATATTCTTGGTTAGTTATCCCTGGTTATGAAAATTAGTAATAATATAAAATTTTATTCACAAAACCCATAGAAACTTTGTAAGATTCAAACGCTAAAAATCAGTTGTGTTTGGAAAGGGTTTCAGAAGAAGTGGTATGTATGTCCATGCCATGGGCTACAACTCAGAAATTAAAAAAAAATGTTACTATGTAAAGTACGCTGTGAAATTTCCAGAATGCTTTGCTGAGTAAAGTAATTTGACTAAAAGAATATATACTACTTGTTTAAATTTACATAAAACATATATATATATATATATACTATATATATACATATATATATATATATATATATATACACATACTCATATACATACAACTACACACACACATACACATGTATAGTGGCTACTAAGAAAGCAACTGCAATTGGAGGAATGTGGTGTGTTATGAGGAGGTGGAAGGGTTCTGAGGAAAGAGAAGGAAGGGAAAATCGTATACTTTATGATAATGTCAAAATACTTTATGAAATATAATATAGATACTTGTGATGATGGATATATTCCATCAGAGAATGAATGGTTATGTTGAGGAGCTATGTGATGAGGAGCACAGCTTACAAGTTGCTATCACTATTTCATTGGTAGAAATTGAGTGAAGAATTTAAATACTCTTTAGAATATTCCCTGCAGTTTGATGTGAATCTTGAATTATCCAAAATTAAAGAGTGTAATTATTGCAGTATTTTTTGTTTACCCATCTAGGATTCTGTTACATAGTATGAACATTTAAAAGGAAGTACTTATCCTCCCTTGCAGTCCTCTTGAACTCTATGAACTTAATGAGCTTCCCGCATTCTCCATTCTTGTTTGCAACACAGAAACTAAAGAAAGGTCCTGCTTCAAAGCCAGTTGTGGAGAGGAAGCATGCAATCCATCTAACTCATGTCCTTTAACTTCTGACAGAAAATACTTATCCCTCTTTATGCTAATTTACAGATCCAATTCCCTGTCTGGATGCTAAACCTGGCTGGATTCCCAGAGTTGTCTCTTTCATTTCAATAACAAACATGGTTTTTCAAACATCTCCTGGGGATTAGATCAAAAGTTTTACATCTCTTGGTCAAATTATACAGCACATTTTTTCCTTTGTTTTAGAAAATAATGTCATTAGTTTTTGTAGATAGTTACGTTTTCTAAATTAGGAAGTTTCTGAACACACGATAAGCAAGGTTTAAAAGGAATAAAAGAAAGATATACCACTTTGTACAGAAATATCATGTGGATGTATATAGTATCTGGGTTTAACTTCTGAATTCCCTCTCAAAGTTTACTCTGGTCACAAGGAATTAGGGTAAATATATGTGGTTGATCTCCTGGGTATCTTTTACATTGTTGATCTCTTGTCTCTTTCAGATACTGTGAATAGAGACCAGGGCAATATTCCAGAAAACATGCAATATGTGTTAAATTACCTTTTCTTATTTATTTTATCAATACTATTGACATTAAGGAGATGTATTAAGCTAGATTCTGCTTTATCGTGAATCTAGATTATCTTGAAAGTTTCATACAATTCTATGAGTAGCATGGTAATATAACTATCCAGTCCTTCAAGATATAACTGAAGCTAGAGGAAATAGTACAAATTAATTGCTTATTTTTTGGTGGGTTTCTAGGACATACCAGTTTACATTTCTCTAAGGATACTGTTCTAACATAACATGTAGAAGCTCTTGCTGGGAGTATGGTGGTTACCAGAGATTGAAAAGAAGAGAAATATCAGTGCAGAAAGCAATCTACCAGGAATGATAAATCTTGGTCAGATTTGGGGGAGCGCCACAAATACAGGTAGCCTAAAGTAAATTGAAAAACATCTGAACAAAGAAAGAAGGAGTTAGGCCAGTGGAAGAAGTGTAATGGTTGTCAAAGCCTGTCATAGAGGAAAGAGAGGCAGACTACATATGAATGACTGCATCCATACCTTTTATACATGGCACTCACTGACTCTCAGAATTCAGGTTTCTCTAGCTTTCACAGTGGTGGTAAATTGACTTTTGACTTTCATTCTCTACAGATTAAGTATGCTTTTTTTCTTCACTTTTCTTTTTATTGGATATTTTTTATTTGCAATTCAAATGTTATTCCTTATCCCAGTTTCCCCACTAGGAAGGAATCCCCCATCCCATCCCCATTACCTGACTTCTATGAGGGTACCCCCCCACCTACTCATTCCTACCTCTCCTCCCTCAAATTCCCCTATACTGGGGCATCAAGTCTTCACAAGACCAAGTGTCTATCCTTCCACTGAAAAGGCTATCTTTTTTTCCACTGGATGGTTGTAGCTCCTTTATCAAAGATCAAGTGACCATAAGCCTGTGGGTTCATTTCTGGGTCTTCAATTCTATTCCACTGATCTACTTGCCTGTTGCTATACCAATGCCATGCAGTTTTTAACAAAATTGCTCTGTAGTACTGCTTAAGGTCAGGGATATTGATTCTCCCAGAAGTCCTTTTATTGTTGAGAATAGTTTTAGCTATCCTGGGTTTTTTGTTGCTCCAGATGAATTTGAGAATTGCTCTTTCTAGATCTCTGAAGAATTGATTTGGGATTTTGATGGTAGATTGCTTTTAGCAAGATGGCCATTTTTACTATATTGATCCTGCCAATCCAAGACCATGAATTTTTTTTCCATTTCCTGAGGTCTTCTTGGATTTCTTTCTTCAAGGACTTGAAGTTCCTGTCATACAGATCTTTCACTTGTTTGGTTAGAGTCATGCCAAGATACTTTATATTGTTTGTGGCTATTGGGAAGGGAGTTATTTCCCAAACTTCTTTCTCAGCCTGTGGTCCTTTGAGTACAGGAAGGCTACTGATTTTCTTGAGTTGATTTTATAACCAGTTACTTTGCTGAAGATTTTTATCAGCTGTAAGAGTTCTCTGGTGGAGTTTTTTGGGTCACTTAAGTATACTATCATGCATCTGCAAATAGTGATAGTTTGACTTCTTCCTTTCCAATTTGTATCCCTTTGACTTCCTTATGGTGTCAAATTGCTCACGCTAGAACTTCAAGTACTATATTGAAAAGATATGGAGAGAGAGGGCAGCCTTGTCTAGTCCCTGATTTTAGTGGGATTGCTTTAAGTGTCTCTCCACTTATTTTGATATTAGCTACGAGTTTGCTGTATATTGCTTTTACTATATTCAGGTACTGGCATTGAATTCCTGTTCTTTCTAGGACTTTTAGCATGAAAGGATGCTGAATTTTGTCAAACGCTTTTTCAGCATCTGATGAGATGATCATGTGGTTTTTTTCTTTTAGTTTATTTATGTAGTGGATTACATTGATGGATTTCCATATATAGAACCATCCCTGAATCCCGGGGATGAAGCCTACTTGATCATGGTGAATGATCGTTTTGGTGAGCTCTTGGATTCAGTTGGCAAGAATTTTATTTAGTATTTTTGCATCAATATTCATAAGGGAAATTGGCCTGTAGTTCTCTTTCTTTGTAGGATCTTTGTGTGGTTTTGGTATCAGCATAATTGTGGCTTCGTAGAATGAGTTGGGCAGTGTTACTTCTGTTTCTATTTTGTGGAATAGTTTGAAGAGTATTGGTGTTAGGTGTTCTTTGAAGGTCTGGTAGAATTCTGCACTAAAACCATCTGGTCCTGTACTTTTTATGGTTAGGAGGCTTTCTATAACCCCTTCTATTTCTTTAGGGGTTATTGGACTAGTTAGCTGATCTACTTGATGCTGATTTAATTTTGGTATTTGGTATCTGTCTAGGAAATTGTCCATTTCCTCCAGATTCTCCAGTTGTTTTGAGTATAGAACTTTGTAGTAGGATCTGTTGATCTTTTGAATTTCCTCAGTTTCTGTTGTTATGTTTTCCTTTTCATTTCTAATTTTATTAATTTGTATACTGTCTCTGTGTCCTTTGGTTAGTCTGGCTAAGTGTTTAATCTATCTTGTTGATTTTCTCAAAGAACCAGCTCCTGGTCTTGTTGATTCTTTATATGGTTTACTTTGTTTCTACTTGATTGGTTTTAGCCCTGAGTTTGATGATTTATTGTCTTCTACTCCTCCTGGGTGAATTAACTTCTTTTTCTTCCAGGGCTTTAAGGTGTGCCATTAAGCTGCTAGTGTATGCTCTCTCCAGTTTCCTTTTGGATGCACTTAGAGCTATGAGTTTTCCTCTTAGCACTGCTTTCATTGTGTCCCATAGATTTGGGTAGGTTGTACCTTCATTTTCATTGAATTCTAAAAAGTCTTTGATTTCTTTCTTTATTTTTTCCTTGACTAAGGTGTCATTGAGTATTGTTCAGTTTCCATGTGGATGTATACTTTCTGTCTTTTTTGTTGCTATTGAAGACCAATCTTATGCCATAGTGATCTGATAGGAGGCATGGGAGTAGTTCGATCTTCTTGTATTTGTTGACATCTGTCTTGTGACCAATTATATAATCGATTTAGGAGAAGGTACCATTCAGTGCTGAGAAAAATGTATATTCTTTTGCTTTAGGATAAAATGATATATATCTATATCTATATCCATATCTATATATATATATCTATATATATATATTTATATATATATCTATCTATATCTATCTATATCTATATATATATATATATATATATGTGTGTGTGTGTGTGTGTGTGTGTATGTGTGTGTGTGTGTGTGTGTGTGTGTGTAGTCCAATTGGTCCAAGTTTCAATTAGTTTAACTGTGTCCCTATTTAGTTTCTACTTTCCTGATCAGTCCTTTGAGGAGAATGGGGTGTTGAAGTCACCTACAATTATTGTATTAGATGCAATGTGTGCTTTAAGCTTTAGCAAAGTTTCTTTTATGAATGAGGGTGCCCTAGCATTTGGAGCATAGATGTTCAGTATTGAGAGTTCTTCTTGGTGGATTTTCCCTTTGATCACCAAGAAGTGACCTTCCAGGTCACTTTTGATGACTTTAGGTTGAAAGTCAATTTTATCTGACATTAGAATGGCTACTCCAGCTTGTTTCCTGAGATCATTTACTTGTAAAATTGTCTTCCAGCTTTTTAATCTAAGGTAATGTTTGTCTTTGTCATTGAGATGTGTTTCCTGAATGCAGCAAAATGTAGGGTCCTATTTCTGTATCCAGTCTGTTAGTCTATGTCTTTTTATTGGGAAGTCCATTGATGTTAAAAGATATTAAGGAATAGAAATTATTACCTCCTGACATTATTTTTTATATTTGAGAGGTTATCTTCTTTTGGGTTTGATGAGAGGGGTTTCTATCTTGCTTCTTCCTGGGTATAATTTTCCTGCTTGTGTTGGTGATTTCCCCCTATTATCCTTTGTAGGGCTGGATTTGGTTTTGTCATGGAATACCTTGGTTTCTCCATCTATGGCGATTGAGATTTTTGCTGGGTATAGTAGTTTTGGCTGAAATTTGTGTTCTCTTAGAGTCTGCATGATATCTGCCCAGGATCTTCTAGCTTTCATGGTCTCAGGTGAGAAGTCTGGTGTAATTCTAATAGGTCTTCCTTTATATGTTACTTGGCCTTTTTCTCTTACTGCCCTTAACATTCTTTCTTTGTTTAGTACATTTGGGGTTTTGATTATTATGTGACAGAAGGTATTTCTGTTCTGGTCCAGTCTGTTTGGAGTTTTGTAGGCTTCTTGTATATCCATGGGCATCTCTCTCTTTAGGTTGGGGAAGTTTTCTTCCATAATCTTGTAGAAGATATTTGCTGGCCCTTTAAATTGTAAATCTTCACTCTCATCTATACCTATTGTCTTAGTCAGGGTTTCTATTCCTGCACAAGAAGCAAGTTGGGGAGGAAAGGGTTTATTGAGCTTACACTTCCACACAGCTGTTCATCACCAAAGGAAGTCAGGACTGGAACTCAAGCAGGTCAGAAGCAGGAGCTGATGCAGAGGCCATGGAGGGATGTTCCTTACTGGCTTGCTTCCCCTGGCTTGCTCAGCCTGCTCTCTTATAGAACCCAAGAATACCAGCCCAGAGATGGTATCACCCACAAGGGGCTCTCCCCCACTTGATCACTAATTGAGAAAATGCCCCACAGCTGGATCTCATGGAGGCACTTCCCCAACTGAAGCTCCTTTTCCTATGATAACTCCAGCCTGTGTCAAGTTGACACACAAAACTAACCAGTACAATTGACCCCTTGTCAACTTGACACACCAACATATCTCTATTAAGCCTCAACCCTTACTTTCTTATTCATCCCCAAGATGTAAATAATGTAAAAAGTCCCACAGTCTTTACATATTAAAAGTTCAACCCCTTTAAAATATCCAATATCTTAAAATTCCAAGTTTTTTTAAAAATTCAAAGTCTCTTAACTGTGGGCTCCACTAAAATACCTTCTTTCAAGACGAAAAATATCAGGGCACAGTCACAATCAAAAAAGCAAAACTCAAACTCCAATGGTTCAATGTCTGGGATCCAACTCATGATCTTCTGCGCTCCTCCAAGGGCTTGGGTCACTTCTCCAGCTCTTCCCATTGTAGCACACACCTTGTCTTCTAGGCTCCAGTTGCCTGTACTCTACTGCTGCTGCTGTCCTTGGTGGTCATCACATAGTACTGGCATCTCCAAGCCTCAACTCTTTTGCATGACCCCTTCAGTCCTGGGCCATCAATTACAACTGAGGGTACACTTTCACCAATGGCCTTCCATGGCCTCTCACAGTACCAAGCCTCAGCTGTTCTTCATGATGCCTTCATGCCTTCAAAAGCAGTACCACCTGGGTGACTCTTACACAGTACCAAGTCCTGTTACAGCACAAGGCACAACCTTGGCTATCTGGAACACACTCTCTATGCTCTCAGAAAACAGTTCCCAGAAGATTTCATCTCAGTGATGCTGGTTTCTTCTTAATCACCTCTAATTTCTTAGCTCCAGCTAACCATCATCAATAGTCCCAGTAACACAAAAGGTTGACTTTAATAGTTTTGGTATCTTGTTACTCACAGCTGATTCTTCAGCCCCAGCTAACCAAAACCACAGAATCTTCATGGCCCTGATAAGAGTCTTTAATTTTCCCTCTGAAACTTCACAAGCTAGGTCTTGATCTTCTCCACTGTTCTCAACATAATCTTCCAAGCTCCTCCACATCTCACAGAGGTCTCATCACTGAATGGACCATCTAGCCCAAAGTTCCAAAGTCCTTCCACAGTCCTCCCCAAAACATGGTCAGGTTGTCACAGGAATACACCACTACGCTGGTACCAATTTGTCTTAGTCAGGGTTTCTATTCCTGCACAAACATCATGACCAAGAAGCAAGTTGGGGAGGAAAGGGTTTATTGAGCTTACACTTCCACACAGCTGTTCATCACCAAAGGAAGTCAGGACTGGAACTCAAGCAGGTCAGAAGCAGGAGCTGATGCAGAGGCCATGGAGGGATGTTCCTTACTGGCTTGCTTCCCCTGGCTTGCTCAGCCTGCTCTCTTATAGAACCCAAGAATACCAGCCCAGAGATGGTATCACCCACAAGGGGCTCTCCCCCACTTGATCACTAATTGAGAAAATGCCCCACAGCTGGATCTCATGGAGGCACTTCCCCAACTGAAGCTCCTTTTCCTATGATAACTCCAGCCTGTGTCAGGTTGACACACAAAACTAGCCAGTACACCTATAATACTTAGCTTTGGTCTTTTCATTGTGTCTTGGATTTCCTGGATGTTTTGGGTTACAAGCTTTTTGCAGTTAGCATTTTCTTTGACTTTTGAATATGGTTCCTATGGTATCTTCAGCATCTGAGATTCTTTATTCTATCTTTTGTATTCTATTGTTGATATTTGCATCTATGGCCCCTGATTTCTTCCCAAGGTTTTCTATCTCCAAAGTTGTCTCCCTTTGTGATTCTTTAGTTATTTCTACTTCTGTTTTTAGATCCTGGATGGTTTTGCTCAGATCTTTTGCTTTCTTGTTTGTGTTTTCATGTAATTCTTTAAGGGATTTTTGTGTTTCCTCTTTTATAACTTCTACTTGTTGGCCCACGTACCCTTGTATTTTTTAAGTGATTTTTGTGTTTCTTCCTTATTGGCTTCCATTTTTTGATCCATATTCTCCTGAGTTTCTTTTTTTTTATTTTCTATATTCTATGTTTACATTCCAAAGGCTTTCCTCTTTCCCAGTTCCCACCCACCATAGTTCCCATAGTTCCTCTCCCCCACAACTATTCCCCAATCATTCCCCCTCCCCCCTCGGTTGCTTTACTAAACTGGATGCAATCTTTACATGCCCAGGGTCCTCTCCTTTCTTCTTCTTGGGAATCATTTGACTTGCTATTTGTGTCTTGAGTATTTAGGGCTTCTGGGCTCATTAATATCCACTTATCAGTGATTGCATTTCATGTGCATTCTTTTGTGATTGGGTTAATTCACTCAGGATATTTTCCAGGTCTAACCATTTACCTACAAATTGCATGAATTCATTATTTTTAATTGCTGAGTAGTATTCCATTGTATAAATATACCACATTTTCTGTATCCATTCCTCCTTTGAGGGATATTTGGGCTCCTTCCAATTTCTGGCTATTATAAACAAGGCTGCTATAAACATAGTGGAGCATGTGTCTTTGCCTTGTAAGGGCCTCTAACTTTTGATCCATTTTCTCCTGTATTTCTTTAAGAGATTTATCTATGTGTTCAGCTATCAGCATTCTGAACAGTGATTTTAGATCCAAATCTTGTTTTTCTGGTGTGTTGGGGTATCCAGGACTTCCTGTTGTTGGTGAACTGGGTTCGGATGCTGGCATGCTGCCTTGATTTCTGTTAGTTATGTTCCTTCATTTTCCTTTTGCTCTCTGGTTATCTCTGGTATTAGTTGACCTTGTCACTGGCTGGTGTTTGATCCTCCTATGAGGCTGGGCCTGCCTGTTGGTTCTCTACTGATGACCAGGCGGCAAGATGGAGACAGCTGCTGAGATTGCTGAGAAGACCTCAGAGTAGGTGGTTCCCAACTGAGTTGGTGCAAGGCCCGGTGGCTGTGGATATGTCCTGCCTGGCCGCCCAGGCACTGGCCACTGGCAAGAGCCTGGCATAATTCCACCCGATTGATAGTAGTCACAAATTAAGTCTCTGTCTCTTGCCCTCTCTACTAGTGTCCTAGTGGCAAGATGGAGACTGTCATTGTAGGGGCCTGGGAGAACCGCGGGGCAAGCAGCTCCCAGCCATGCAGTGGAGATATTCTGCTGAGCCATATAGGCTCTGGCTACTGGCGCAAGCCTGGCGGGTTCCCACCTGAGCAATGGCAGGCCCCAATTAAGTCTGGATACCTGCACCTCTCTACCAGTGACCAGGGCGCAAGATGGAGACTGTTGGTGTAGGGGCCTGGAAAAACCGCGGGGCAAGCAGCTCCCAGCCATGCCATGGAGATGTTCTGCCTAGCCACTCCAGCTCTGGCTACTGGCCCAAGCCTGGCAGGTTCCTGCCCGAGGGATGGCAGGCCCCAATTAAGTCTGGATACCTGCACCTCTCTACTGGTGACCTGGCCGCAAGATGGAGACCGTCAGTGTCTAGATATTTTTCTTATTATTATTTATGATCTTCATAGTTACATTTCTTACCAATTCTTCTTACAACCTCTCTGGATGATTCTATTCCATCTACAATGGACTATAAATGTTTATGATCATATAACTTCTAAATCTTCCCTACAGTTTGCTTAACATTGACTTAGGGAGCCAGAACTGTCAAATTTAGATTAAGTTCCTTTAATTTTAGACACTTGACTTCAGTTATATCTAGATCTCTGCTATGATGGACGTGATATCATGGACCTGGATCAGACAAGAAATACTGGTACTTTTCATGTTCAAGAAAAGTTTTTCCCATAAGAATATTATTTTAACAGTAATGTCCCAGATACAAACAGAATCTTACAATGACCCCATGACCTCCTTTTTTTGTGTTAAAAACGTAAATAATCTTCATCCCATAAATATGTAAGGTAAGGACCTGTGGCAGGCATCTATGGATATAATAGAACAAAGACAAAGGGGCTTTTCAGATGTAATTAGAGATTTAGGTTAATCAAATAGAAGATAATCCTGGATAGGCCTAATTTAATCAAGTGGCATCTATGAAGTTAAAGATTCTCTTTTCGGTCTTGATAAATTAGAAGGGAAGGACACCATTCAGTACAAGCCAGAAAAACAGCTAGACTTTTTTCTCATACAGCAGGATTCAAATGGTCTCATTTAAAAGAAGAAAGTACAATGGAATAGGAGAGGAAGTGGGGGGGGGGGAAGGGGGAAGCATTGAATGTTTTCTCTCAAATGTAAAAGCTATATTTAAATATCTTCAATTCTTTCTCTATGTTTCTTTCTCTGTCTCTTTATCTATCTTTATCTGCCTGTCTTTCTCTTTCTTTGTGTGTTTCTCTTTGTCCCTTTGTCTCTGGATCTCTGTCTCTCTGTCATTATCTCTTTGTCTGTCCCTGTCTGTCTTTCTCTCTGTGTCTCTGTCTTTGTCTCTGTCTTTGTCTCTGTCTTTGTCTCTGTCTCTCTCTCTCTCTCTCTCCCTCTCTCTCTCTCTCTCTCCCTCTCTCTCATTCTCTCTCTTCCAGGCACTGGAATGAATGAGTTTGAAAATGAATGCTTCTCCATATAAGAATGTGGCTAAGTTAATATTTTCATTATAGCTTATGTGAATGTGGCTAAGCTAATATTTCCATTACAGCTAAGATAATCAGCTAAAGCTGTCATCTCATCCTCAGCCAAAAGAAACTGTGGCTTCAAAATAATGAATATTTTAAGTAATATTACTTAATGTTGCTATAAATATTGTGATATATTTAGGTGTATTAAATATTTATTATGTTTTTGCTTTGTTTTGTTTTCGTTTGTTTGTTTCTTACTTTTTAGAATGCTTTCTCTTAATAAACATTTGCATCACAGAGATCTTTGATGAGACTCCCATAATCATGACTTATATTTCAAATAGTGAATAAAAATTGAGAAAACGGTTAGTAACTATAAGGATATAAAGAATATATTAAATATAGTTAAGCAAGCTCTACTGTTTGATGGACTAGGGACAAAGGCACTAATCACAATAATTTGTTGTTAAAAAATAATGAAAGTTGCTCAAAATCCTTACAAAGTACAGATAATAATATCACCAATTACCTGATTTAGATATCAGCATTGTACTTGTATATTAAAATATCACATAATATCCTATAAGTACATTAAAGTATTACACATTAAACAAAACTTAAATACACAAAGGAATGCAATGCTAACTACTTTTATTTGGTCATTACACACTGGGAACACATAGTGAAATATCACACTATGCCTCACTAGTTGCAATAATAAAATAGTAATTAAAAATAAATAAAACTAATTCAGAGAATACAAAGAAAAGTAAAATAAATATGGAAATCAAGTCAGAATTTAAATTATTGAAAAAATTACAGGAGTCAATTGACAAAGATATCTTCTAAGAAAAAGAAAAACAATATAGATTTAAAACACTGCTAATATACATGTCACATGACAGATATGATTTTAATACTATAAACTAAGCAAATTTCATGGTTTCATGGTATAAAGAGAACATCCAATTATTCTAAAGGCATGCACAATAAACAAACCACCACTTCTAACAAAAAAAAGAAAATGACTGTGGAAAGCAATTCACTGCAGTCCTCTAGCCAGACATTAAAGCAGAGTAATACCCCCCTGTCGCCATTTTGTTATTCCGTGATGGACAACTGAAAATGATTCACCTATAGGATATATTGAAGTTATGAGATTCTTGTCAAACACAAAGCTATCACATACACATGATGCTTTATTGTTTGAGAGAAATGCTTACAGGGGCATGAAAAGTTAAAAGGAAGGAATGAAGCAGAAAATGCTAAATAAACTGTGTGACACAAAGGCACAAGAGGAAATATGAAGGTGAGTAACTAGTACTAAAAACACATTTTATAATTTCATGTGGAAAACTAATGCTATATAGCTTCTGAAGATATCTGCATACAAATATAAAACATGAATTTAAATGTACTTACCTATAATGGGGCAACAGCACCATACTGAAATCCACAAACTAACAAATGAAAAGCCCAAGGACAATAACACTTTCTCTTTTACAGTTGTTGGCAAGGGAAGTCCTATAGACCATCAAACACTACAATCTATTTATTGCCAGTGATACTGTACCTGGGGTTATCTTACTGCTCAAAACATCACATACTTGAGTTACAGAACACATGGAAATCAGGACAGTATTCACCTCAACTTTCACTCTCATTTGTTGTCCAATATCAGTACTCACCTCAGCTTTCACTCTTATTTGTTATACATGCTATTGGAATCACCATTCTTAACCAGCTCTGATTCCTGAAAGCTATAATAAGGAACAGCCTAGCAAGAATTGCCCACTAATGCAATAGTCGTGGAATATTATTAGACTAACCAGTTACTTTGAATTGATCTTAAGTCCATACCTGGTATTAATATTGAAGCCAAATACCCCTGGATAGACAAAAATCATAGACTCTACTTAAGAACCTATTATTATTAATCAGATGAATTTGAATAGTACTAAACTAATTCCTAGTGAACTGTCATCAACCCAAAGATTGGCTCATTTCTGAGCTTTCATTATAGATGCTTTTTTTTTCAGTACATGGAGGTTAATACCAAGTCCTGAAACTAGTAAAAGTAAATCAAATATGAGATTGTACAATGCTAAGCCTTAAGTGTGACATCTATAGCATATTTCTTCCTTCTGAAATTCAGATATATCTGCAGAAGAGGCAGAGGAAGCATATGACTACAAGCAAGAAGTCTTCAAATATGTGCAAGCTCAAGTAGGCAAAATGCTAGAATAGACTGGGGAAGAATGAGCAGGAAATCCCTCTAGAAATTAAAGACCCATTAGCAACTGATAGCTGATGAGAAGAGAAACGTGTATTCTTTAAACATGTGGCCTAAGAAAGGTTGATCTTGCTCTAGTGGGAGGCCACACATCTAAGTATCTATAAGAATCATCAACTGGTTTTGATGGCATATTTGTCAGTGTTCTATTATTGTGAAGAGACACCATGACCAAGACAAGACTTATAAAATAAAGCATTTATTGGAGCTAGTGTACAGATTCAGAGTTTAGCTCACAATCATCATGGCCAGAAGCATTGCTGCATACAGGCAGATGTGATTCTGGAGACTACCTCTGTATCCATGGGCAGCAGGAAGAAAAATTACTGGGCTTGACATAGGCTTTTGAATCCTCAAAGCCCACCTCCAATGACACACTCCCTCCAACAAAGCCATAGCTACCCTAACAAGTCCACATCTACTCCAACAAAGCCACATCTTCTAATCTTTTCAAAGAGTGCCATTTCCTAAGCATTCAAATATATGAGAATATAGGGGTAATTTTTACTCCAACCAGGCACCCATCCACAGGTTTTGTCATATCATAGTGCAAAAATGTATTCAGTATAGCTTCAAAAGTCATGTAGTCTATAGTCACAACACTGCTTAAAACTCCACTGTTTAAAGTACCTTCCAAGGCCCATGGCAATCACTTAACTGTAACTCCCAGGAAAAATCAAAAGGCAGAACACATACTTTCAAGATACAATGGCACAGAATACACATTAACTTTCCAAGTAAAATAAAAAGGATCATAATGAGGAAATACTAAACCAATGCAAGAGTGAAAACAAGTCTGGACAAACTTCAAACTCTGTATCTCCATGTCTGATGACAAAGTGCCATTCAGATATCCACCTATTTCCAGCTGTTTTGACTACAACACAACTCTCTCTCTCTCTATTGGGCTGAGTTCACACCTGGAAAGCAAATTTCCTTGGCAGATATCCTACAACTCTGTCATCTCCAACATCTTGAGTTCTCTGAAACAATCCAGGCTTTTTACTTTCGGCTTCAAACAATGGCCTTTCTGGTCTCCACAAAGAGAAACTACTGATATATGCTTGGCCTTAGAAGCTTTCCTTTTCCATGGGAAGAGATCTTATAGCCCCTTTCTTGAATTCTAAACCATAAACCCAGAACCATAGGGTCAAAGCTGCAAAGTAGTCTTGCTTTCTGAATTTAGATGGGTTTTTTCATGGCTTAAGCTTTTCTTTACTTCATTTTCACAAACTGGAAGCTTACATAGATGGGTTTTGCCCACATTTATCATGAGGTTTTTCTTTAGACTTTTTATTTTCTTGAGCACTGGACTTATCTCATTTACACTTCCTGGTGCTCCTTTACTGCTCAAACCATGTATGCTGTATTTTTCTTGCTTAGACTTCTCCATTTCATTAAATATCTGCATAATAGTAACCACTTAATAACCATATATGATAGAATCTTGAAATTTATTTTTGCCGATATAATTAATTGAAAACTCTTCCATTTAGAATCAGATAGATGTTTTTGGAGTGGAGAAAATGGCAGAAAGATATATATTTCAGCAGAACATTACAGGAATGATCCCTAAGTCACTTATTAATATTCTTCTTTGAAACCTCTAGAACTGCTCTTGTCACTGCTGCCTTCCACATTCCTAATTTCATTGACTACTGGATCCTGCTTAAAGCATTTAACCAGTTTCTATATTCATTCTCAAAAACCACATTCTGTCTACAAGCAGCATGGTTAGGCCTGTCTCACAGGCTGATGTGTTGCTCTGAAGAAGTGACTGAGAGTTCTGCATCCAGTTCTGCAGGCAGCAGGAACAGAAAAACACTGGGTCTAGAATGAGCTTTTGAAACTCCAAAGACCACTCCAGTTAACACACTTCCTTAAACAAGAACACACCTACTTCAACAAGGCCACACCTTAAAATCCTTTCAAACAGTGTCACTTCCTAAGCTTTCAAATATTTCTGCCTGTGGGGGCCATTCTTATTAAAATTATCACAGATGGGTTTTAAACAAACTTTTAGAGGACAATAAGTTGAGGGTTAGGATAGGAGAAGTGAAAATCTTTACCCAATTAGTTGGTTGCTGTTTTGTGCTTCGGATGGAATCCCTTGCCTTACAGAAACTTTGTAATTTTATGAGGTCCCATTTGCCAATTCTTGATCTTAGAGCATAAGTTATTGTTGTTCTGTTCAGGAACTTTCCCCCTGTGCTCATGTCCTCAAGGGTCTTCCCCAGTTTCTTTTCTATTACTTTCAGTGTGTCTAGTTTTATGTGGAGGTCCTTGAACTACTTGGAGTTGAGTTTAGTACAAGGAGGTAAGAGTGGATCAATTCTCAATCTTCTGCATGCTGACCTCCAGTTGAACCAGCACCATTTGTTGAAAAGGATATATTTTTCCACTGGATGGTTGTAGCTCCTTTATCAAAAATCAAGTGAACATAATTCTGTGGGTTCATTTCTGGGTCTTCAATTCTATTCCATTGATCTACTTGCCTGTCACTGTACCAATACCATACAGTTTTTATCAAAATTGCTCTGTAATACTGCTTGAGGTCGGGGATAGTGATTCCCCCAGAAGTTCTTTTATTGTTGAGAATAGTTTTAGCTATCCTTGGTTTTTTGTTATTCCAGATGAATTTGAGAATTGCTCTTTCTAAATCTATGAAGACAACAAGGACACATGCTCTTCAATGTTCAAAGCAGCCTTGATTATAATAGCCAGAAGCTGGAAAGAACCCAGATGTCCCTCAGCGGAGGAATGGATACAGAAAATGTGGTATATTTATACAATGGAATACTACTCAGAAATTAAAGACAATGAATCCATGAAATTTTTAGGCAAATTGTTGGAACTGGAAAATATCATCCTAAGTGAGGGAACCCAATAACAAAAGAATACCCCTGAAATGCAGTCACTAATAAGTGGATATTAATTAGCCCAGAAGCTCTGAATACTCAAGACACAATTAGCAAATCATATGATTCCCAAGAAGAAGGAAGGAGAGGACCCTGGTCCTGAAAAGACTTCATCCAGTATTGTAGGGGAGTATCAGAACAGAGAAATGGGAGTGGGGTGATTGGGGAATGGGTGGAGGGAAGAAGACTTATGTGATATATGGTAAGGGGCTAACTGGAAAAGGGGAAAGCATTAGGAATATAAACAAAGAATATAGAAAAAAGGTTAGGAGAAGTAGGATCTGAAAGACGTTCAGGAAGAGTACTATGATTAAAACACATTGTATAAAATTCTTCAGAAACTAATAAAAGGAAAATTATATCACATAATGAATAGGAGAAAAAGATGCACATTTATACACATGGTGCTATACTTGCCTAAAAAGACAAATAAAATTGCTTACAGTGAAATCAGAGCCTCAAGTTTTAAATAAATGACTAAATGTTATCAATAACTATACTAGAAAAGGCAAAAAAAGATAATATAGAAAGCAATAAATTATAGTAAAAAATTGAACTGCAAAAACTAAATCACAGGGGCCTAGAGAGAAGGCTCAGTCATTGGGGTGTTGTCCTTGAAGACATGAGTTTGATTCCCAGAACTGACTTGAAAGCTCAAAGTAACTGAAATTTCAGATGGAGGAAACCTGACAGTGTTTTAGGGTACCAAGCAAGCAAGTGGTGCCCTGGTTGCCCAGAGATATGTATCCAGGTAAAACACCACTACTCTAAAAAATTTAAAGAACAACAAAATAAATCTTACTTGATAGGTTAAACACTTTATGAGCACATGGAAATGTAATGATAAATTTGCACTCTGCACAATTAATGTAAGATATTAGAAAATGATAAACTGAGGATATTTTCTTGTCAAAATGATGTTCATATTTTCATGTAATATTGACTTGAAATGACAAAATGTATAGAATGTAAGCAGGTAAGTAAGCAAATATGGATTGAATATTTGGCAATATAAAAACTTCAGTTATTGTCTAGAGACAGAATTGCCCTGTATCTCTGGCTGACTTCAAAGTATTAAAACAACTTTTTCCACATCTTTAATGTTGGTGTAGTATTTCACCTGATATTATATATCTTCTTCTATGATCTTGATTAAATAAAAAGTTTCCCTTAGAGATTTATTTTGAAATCTTTATAAATAACATGAAATTAAGACTGTCATTTTTCAAAATAAACCAGTAAAATGAGGAAGATGTACAAGTTCCAGACATGTCTCTAAAACATGAATTGATAATGGAGGTTCATGTATACCCAACACTGTCTATGTCTATAAACTTTGAGTTGTTTGGCAAACTATTAACTAAAAATTGTCTAAGCTTTTAAGGGAATGGGGCAGAGGATATATAGTGTAGCAAAATTTTTACCAAAGTCTTATCTGGTAAAGAACTGTTAATAAAGCAATTCAAAGAATTCTCAAAAGTCCTACTGGGGTGCTATTAGGGTTTGTGCCTGGTTTTGTTGTATTCTTCTTATACCTAGTTCAATAGTTATACCTAGGAGGCCTGCTATTTTGTGAAGGGAAATAGGAACAGTGGATCTGGGGAGAGTGGAGGAATGTTTCATACTGGAATTAGTGGAGGATGGAGGAGGGAGCAGTTGAGATATATTGTATGAGACAATAATAAAGAAAAAGAGAGAGACGAGGATAAAATCAGTTGCCTTTTAGTAATGATACCTGGCAAGCGCCAATGAATAAATTCAAATCGTTTTTGATACAGACTGGTTAAGGCCAAATGGGCCACAAAACAAACTGAAGTCATCACGTGGCAAGGGACTTGCTAGAGTTGGGGTGTTTGGTTGAGATTACTGGAAGAGAGTAGAACATAAAAGAGAGAATTATTAGAATTCATTTTGCTAATGTATGAAATATCAGTTAACAAAATTAACCAGCAAATTAAGGCTACTGAAAGAGGATATATACAAGATCAAATGATCAATACTCCCAACATAGATGGGGTAAGACGGGATAGGTAGTCTCCAGGCCTACTGAGTAGCTATTGGCAATTGATAGTTGCCGGGAGAGGGAAATTCCTTTCTTTCTTTTTTTTTCTAATTTTTGAAATGGTTCCAGTAGGACTGAAGAATTCTGTGAGCAGGCAGAAGTGTCAGAGACCTCTCTATTCCCACTGCTGGGAGTCCAACAAAAATGCTAAACTAAGCAACCACAGCATGAATGCAGAAGGCCTAGAGCATAGGCATGAGGCTCCCTGGTTGTAGGAGTCTTGGTGAGCCTTATCAAATCTGTAGACTGTGCTCTCCTGGTGTATGCTACCATTGAGACCCCTACAATCCTTCGACTCCTTGATTTCTTGGATCAGGTGGTCTGCCTAATGTTTGGGTGTAGACTCTATATATGCTCCCAGGAACTGCAGGAGGTCACTTCTCTAATGAGAATTGGGATTAGGCACTGATCTATGAATATAAAAGATATCATTATAAATTATTTCATTATCCTTAATATTGATTGATTGATTGATTGATTGATTGATATCAGTTGTGTTTGGTTCTACCCTAGGTCTATAAGATATTAAACTTCTTGATCCTTGTCATCAATAAAGTCTCAGGCATGGGCTCATCTTCTTGTACCTATCAAAGAGTTCAGCACTAAGTGATAGGGACCCTAAATCTCTCCTCAATCCATAACTCACTACTAAAGATTTAACAGATATCTATAGGAAGTTTCATCCTAAAACAAAAGAAAATACCTTCTTCTCAGCACCTCATGATACCTTCTCCAATACTTACCATATGTATAATCAGTCACAACACAGGCCTCAACAGATACAAGAAGACTGAAATAATCCCATGCATCCTATCAGATCACCATGGAAAAGGCTGATCATCAATGACAAAAAAAACAACACAAAGGGCACATACTCATGAAAGCTTAAAAACACTCTACTCGATGTTAACTTAGAAAAGGAAGAAATAAAGAAAGAAATTATTTTTTGAGAATTTAATGAAAATGAAGGCAAAACATACCCAATCTTATAAAACACTGTGATAGCAGTGTTAAGAGGAAAACTCATAACTCTGAATGTCTCCAAAGAGAGTATACATTAGCAGCTTAACAACACACCTGAAAGCTCTAGAGCAAAAGGAAGCAAATACACCCAAGAGGAGTAAACATCAGGAAATAATCTAACTCAGGGATGAAATTACCCAAATAGAAACAAAAGGAACTATACAAAGAATCAACAAAATCAGGAGCTGATTTTCAGAAAATCAATACGATAGATACACACTTAGCCAGACTAACCAGGGGGCACAAACACACTATTCAAATTAACAAAATCAGAAATAAAAAAGGAAATATAACAAGATAAATAAGGAAATTCAAAAAATAATCAGATCCTACTATATAAGCCTATACTCAAGAAAACTGGAAAATCTAGATGAAGTGGACAATTTTCTAGACCCATACCAAATACCAAAGTTAAATCAGGATCAGATAAGCCATCTACACAGTCCCATAACCCCTAAAGAAATAGAAGCAGTCATTAAAGTCTCCCAACTAAAAAGGGCCCAGGACAAGATGGGCTTAGTACAGATTCCTATCAGAGCTTCAAAGAAGACATAATACCGATGCACTTCAAACTATTCCACAAAATAAAAACAGAAGCAGCATTACCCAGTTCGTTCTATGAAGCCACAGTTATGCTGATGCCAAAACCATACAAAGACGCAGCAAAGAGAATTTCAGACCAATTTCACTTATGAACATTAAAGCAAAAATACTCAATAAAATTCTCACAAATGGAATCCAAGAACACATCAAAACCATCATTCACCACCATCAAGTAGACTTCATTCCAAGGATGCAGGGATGGTTCAATATACAGAAATACATCAGTGTAATCCACTACATAAACAAACTCAAAGAAATAAACCACATTATAATTTCATTACATGCTGAAAATGAAATGCTTGACAAAATTCAACATCTTTTCATGTTAAAAGTCTTGGAAAGAACAGGAATTCAAGGCCCATAACTAAACACAGTAAGAGCAATATACAGCAAACTAGTAGGCAACATCAAACTAAATAGAGAGAAACTTGAAGCAAACTAAATCAGGGCCTAGACAAGGCTGCTCACTCTCTGCCTATCTACTCAATATAATACTTGAAGTTCTAACTAGAGCAATGAGGTCAAAAGCATACAAACTTAAAAGGAGGATGTCAAAATAACACTATTTGCAGATCATATGATACTATACTTAAGTGACCCCAAAAATCCCACTGGAAAACTCCTAAACCTGATAAACAACTTCACTAGCCTTCTTATACTTAAAGAATAAATGGACTGAGAAAGAAATTAGGAAAATGACACCCTTCACAATAGTCACAAACAATATAAAATATCTTGATGTGTCTCTAAACCAAACAAGTGAAAGATATGTACAAGAAGTTCAAGTCTTGGAGGACAAACCTTGAAGAAGACCACAGAAGTTGGAAAGATCTCCCCTGCTCATGGATAGGCAGTATTAACACACTTAAAATAGACATCTTGCCAAAATCAATCTACAGATTCAAGGCAATCCCCATCAAAATTCCAACTCAATTTTTATAAAGTCAGAGCAATTCTCAAATTCATTTCAAATAACAGCAATCCCAAGATAGCAAAACTATTCTCAACAATAAAAGACTATCTAGAGGAATCATCATTCCTGACCTCAAAGCTGTACTACAGAGAAAGACTGATAAAAACTGCATGATATTGGTACAGTGAAAGGAAGGTAGATCAATGAATAAAATTGAAGATACAGAAATGAACCCACACATCTATGGTTACTTGATCTTTGACAAAGAATCTAAAATAATCCCGTGGAAAAAAGACAGCATTTTCTGGGCAGTGGTGGCACACGCCTTTAATCCCAGCACTTGGGAGGCAGAGGTAGGTGGATTTCTGAGTTTGAGGCCAGCCTGGTCTACAGAGTGAGTTCCAGGACAGCCAGGGCTACACAGAAAAACCCTGTCTCAAAAACAAAACAACAACAAAAAAAGACAGCATTTTCAACAATCAGTGCTGGTTTAACTGGAGGTCAACATGTAGAATAATGCAAAATGATCCATGTTTACTTCACTCTACAATGCTCAAGTCTACATGAATCAAGGGCATCCACATAAAACCAAATACACTGAATCTATAGAAACTGGGGGAAACCTTGAACACATGGGCACAGGGAAAAAGTTCCTGAACAGAACACCAATGGCTTATGCCCTAAGATGAAGATTGGAAAAATGGGACCTCATAAAATTGCAAAGCGTCTGTAAGGTAAAGGATACTGACAACAGGACTAAAAGGCAACCAACAGATTGGAAAAAGATCTTTATGAATCTTAGATTTGATAGAGGGCTAATATCCAATACATACAAAGAACTCAAGAAGTTAGACTCCAGAGAACTAAATATCCCTATTAAAAATGGAGTACTGAGCTAAACAAAGAATGTTCCCCATTTTTAATAGGGTTATTTGGTAATCTGGAGTCTAACTTCTTGAGTTTTTTGTGTGTATTGGATATTAGTCCTCTATTAGATGTAGGATTGGTAAAGATTTTTTTCCCAATCTATTGGTTGCCAATTTTCTGATTGACAGTGTCTTTTGCCTTACAGAAGCTTTGCAATTTCAGGAGGTCCTACTTGTTAATTCTTTATCTTAGATAATCTATTAGTGTTCTATTCAGGAAATTTTCCCCTGTGCCCCTGTGCTCCAGGTCAACTAAGGAATACTGGATGACTGAGAAACACCTAAAGAAATGTTCAACATCCTTAATCATCAGAGAAATACAAATCAAAACAAACCTGAAATTCTCACCTCACACCAGTCAAAATGACCAAAGTAAGATTGCAAGCTGGTACAACTACTCTGGAAATCAGTTTGGCAGTTCCTGAGAAAATTTGGCATAGCACTACTTGAGGACCCAGCTATACCACTCCTGGACATATATACCCAGAAAATACTCAAACATGTAATAAGGATACATGCTCCACTATGTTCATAGCTACCTTATTCATAATAGCCAGAAGCTGGAAAGAACCCAGATGTCTCTCAAGAGAGTAATGGATACAGAAAATGTGGTATATTTACACAATGGAATACTGCTCAGCTATTAAAAACAATGAATCCATGAAATTCTTAGACAAATGGATGGAACTAGAAAATATCATCCTGAGTGAGGTAACCCAATCACAAAAGAACACACATTGTATGTACTCACTGATAAGTGGATGTTAGCCCCAAAACTCAAAATATCCAAGATACAACTCACAAACTACATGAAGCACAAGAAGAAAGAAGACCAAAGTGTAGATACTTTGATCCTTATTGGGAAGTGGATCAAAATACCCATGGCTCACACCAAACCAATAGAATGAGCATAAGGTTCCCAATGGAGCAGCTAGAGAAAGGATCCAAGGAGCTAAAGAGGTTTGCAGCCCTGCAGGAGAAAGAATAATATGCACTAACCAGTACTCCCAGAGCTCCCAGGGACTAAACCACCAACCAAAGAGTATACATGGAGGGATCCATGGCTCCAGCTATATATGTAGCAGAAGTTGACCATTTCAGACATCAATGAGAAGAGAGGCCATTGATCCTGTGAAGGCTTGATTCCTCAGAATAGGAGAATACAAGTCAGGAAATTGGGAGGGGGTGACCAGGGGGAGGGGGATCATATAGAGGGTGTTTAGAGGGGTAACACGGAAAGAGGATACCATTTGAAATGTAAATAAAGCAAATATCTAAGAAGAAGGAGGAAGAGGAGAAGGAGGAGAAGGAGGAGAAGGTGGAGAAGGAGGAGGAGGAGGAGGAGGAGGAGAAGGAGAAGAAGAAGAAGAAGAAGAAGAAGAAGAAGAAGAAGAAGAAGAAGAAGAAGAAGAAGAAGAAGAAGAAGAAGAAGAACAACAACAACAACAACAACAACAACAAAAAAAAACAACAAGAACAAAAACAACAAGAATGAGAACAAGAAAGAACAACAAGAAGAAATAAGTTAAAATTTTAAATGTTTAAAATGCTATCATCTTTACATTTGGTCTCAATGTCTGGTTGAGCAAACTGGAAAAACACCATCTGATATAATCACACCAAGATAAATGGTATAAATCTTCAAGGCCAGATGAAATCAAAATATTTAGCTACATGATTAAAAGAAAACTGTGGCTTAGTGAGTCAATCATTGATAGGGAGAGGTGTTGAGTGAGCTGTCAAAGGTGAAAAAATATCAAATAAAATATACAGCTAAATGGAAAAAAAGAATAAAGAATAAAGAATAGACTTTACCACCTTAAAAAAAAAACAGAAAAAACAACAACAAAAAAAAAAAAAAACAAGGAACAGAGCCAAACAGAATTCTCAACTAAGGAAAACCAAATGGCCAAGAAGCATCTAAAGAAATGTTCAACATCCTTAATCATCAGGCAAATGCAAATTAAAACAACCCTGAGATTCCACCTCACACCAGTCAGAATGTCTAAGATCAAAATCTGAGGTAACAGCTGATGTTCATGAGGATGTGGAGAAAAGGAACACTCCTTCATTGCTGGTTGGATTGCAAGCTCCTACAACTCTGGAAATCAATCTGGCAGTTACTCAGAAATTTGTACATATTAGTACCGGAGGTACCAGCTATACCACTCCTGGACATATACCCATAAAATGTTTCATCATGTAATAAGAACACATACTCAACTATGCTCACAGCAGCAACATTTCTAATAGCCAAAACCTAGAAACAACCCAGATGTCCCTTAGCATAGAGGAATGGATACAGAAAATGTGTTACATTTACACAATGGAGTACTACTACTCAGTTATTAAAAACAATGACTTCATAAAATTCACAGGCAAATCTAAAACCTGGGAAATATCATATTGAGTGAAGTAACTCAGTCACAAAAGATCACACACAGCATAAACTCACTGATAAGTGGGTATTAGGCAAGGAATGTGGACAACCCATGATACAACTCAAGGACCACATAAAGGTCAGGAGGAAGGAAAGCCAAAGAGTAGATGCTTCAGTTCTATTTAGAAAAAGGAACAAAATAATCCTGGATAGTAGACAATGGGAGAGACTTGGGTGGAAGAGAAGAGGAGGATGGGAAAAAGAGGGGAAGAATGAAGTATGGGAGGAGATAGAGGATATGTACAGAGGGTCACGAAGTTGAACAAAGCAATGGAGGATGGGGATCTGGGACTAGCAATCAGAAAGTCCCAGATGCTAAGAAAGCAAGAGCTACCCAGGATCCCAAGGGGATGGCATTAGCTGAAATACTCCACAAAAGAGAGCTGAAGCTATGGAGAGCATATCCAGAGATTAGGCATGGTCCCTATTTGAAGGATGGGGCTACCCACCCTTCTCCAGAATTTTAACCCAGAATTTCTGCTGTATAAAGGAAATACAGAGACAAAGAGTGGAACAGAGTCTGAATGAAAGGCCATCCAGAGATGCATGAAAAGCCATCCCACATGCACACACCAAACACAGACACTATTGCAGATGCTAAGAAGTGCTTGCTGACAGGCGCCTGATAAAGTGGTCTGCTGAGAGGCTCTGCCAGATCCTTACCAATACAGATGTGGATGCTTGCAGTCAACTATTGTACTGAGCACAGGGACCCCAATAAATGAGTTAGGGGAAGTACTGAAGGAGCTGTTGGGGCCTGATCTGGCATCAGTGGGAGGGGAGGCCCTTGGTTCTATGAAGGCTTGATGCCCCAATGTATAGGAGCAACCTCATATAAGCAGAATAAGGGGGATGGTATAGGAGGTTTGCAGAGGGGAAACTGGGAAAGGAGCTAACATTTGAAATGTAAATAAATAAAATATACAATTTCAAAAAGAATATAATATATACATAATAAATCATAGAATAAATTAAAAAATAGTAGTTAGGTCTTGGGCAGACAAATCATAGCTATCCAAGGTGGCCATGAGTTCATGATGACAATGACTAAGTCTATTCTATAGGAGGCCTTTTCCTGGCCCTCTCTGCCATCTTATGGTTTTCACATTCCTTCCACTCCTTTTCCATAATTCAGTGTTCCTTGAACCTTACCCAAGTCTTTGTTAGGGCTGCGTATTCATCTGCCTCTTATTCTCAGCAACTTGCTCTACTTACAGGACCAAGACACATGCTCTACTTACAATGCCAAGAGATGTTAATATTCAGTATTTATATTTCCTGGTCCAGGAACAAAGATAAAAAGTCATTCAAGCAGCAACATGGGACCTGGAAAAGCAGCAGCAAGCCCTGGTGTATCACTGTTCACTGTCATTAGAGGGCTGAAAAATAGTTTTAATTTTATTTGCACTTATATATAATAAATCACCAAAAGTCCTAAAGGAAACATCTTTATAATACTCTTTATTTTCTATTTTTAAAATGAGAAAGAACTTGTAGATCTTTCTAAGTTGCTTAGAAAAATCAGGTGAGACAGTATCCCAGGTAATAATATGTTTAAAAAATACACATCTATACTGAATTGTGAATAATCATCACAGTTGTTAGTCTAATTGTTAATGAAGCTGATGACATAAGAGTCAATTTTCTCTTTATTAAGAAGACTAGAGCTCAAACTCATAAACATTCTTCAAAAATTCTTATAAGGGAATTAGCAATATTTAAAATATGAATAATTTATTTTAAATTAGAATTCTTCCAAACAAATAAAATTAAAAATATCTACAAAATTTCTTTCCATGGAATACTGCTTTCTTCATTTAAATAAGACTATGATGTGTTCTCTTGTCCACAAAAATGTTAAGTATTTCCTGCTGTTAAAAAAATAACATGAATAAGCTAACAACATTTTCATATGAATGCTTTACTTCCAGTATGTTTGGTAGACCAATAATCCAATAATGTCACTGCATTATCATATCTGTAACATTTTACAAACTTCACAGTTCTTGAATGTGTCCATATGATACCATTTAAGAGAGAGTAGAATTTGTCAGTTACAATGAAATAAATAGTAAACATATTATAATCATCATTTAGTCATTTTACTTGGCAAGTGTTTAAACAAAAGCAAGATTTCTCAAACTGGTTAGTTCTTAACAAAGATTTTAAAGCAAGAGTTGTTTAAAGCAATGATGTTGCTCAGGCCTGTGGAAAAAAAGTAAAAGGACATTTAAAAAGAACTTATCTTGGGTCAGTACTTGTACCTGGAAAATGCATTACTATGTTTAATTTTATAAAATTTAAATGGGTGAAAAGAAGTTTAAAGTCTTTCAAGTTAAAACAAATATAAATATGTGCATCAATTGTTACTGTACTCCACAATTATGTATATTAATTGATAGTCGGTTTCTGTTATATGGATTTTAATTGATAGGGCTTTTTGATTTCTCTAATGTAATCTGTTTGTTACAAAAGAAGGTCCCTTAACAGGGTAAAAATTACACTTCGCTGTGGGTATAAGGGTGAATGTTTAGAATGCAGTTAGGGGTTATGTTAGTGTAATAAAGTGACATAACTTCTGCACCTAAGGCTCAGGAATCATTGTGGAGATGGTTCCTATTGTCTTTCTAGACTATAAGACCCAGAGGAACAAAGGAACAAGAAGCTACATTGTTCTTCTCACCAGCATTGTTGGCTAAACAGGAGCTGAACAAAGAGCTGAATAACAGTAGACATTGTATTATGGAAAAGGATTCCATCAACCCTAGACAAAACTACAGGCAACTGAAGAATGCTGAGAGAGGCAAGAAATATTCTCCAGAGAAAAGCACATTAACTGGTTATCTAATACCAAATAATCTGCCCTGAATATATTCATGGCAGTAACATTATACAGACTGCGAAAGTGTTATATGTATACATAGGCATATATAAACATGTGTATGTGTGAAAAATATACTTATGAATACATGAATATGTTTACATATTTATGTAAAAATGACTAATGGAAAAGGGGTAAGTAATTGAAAGAAAGGAAGGTTTTATGGAAGATGGAGGGAAGAGGAGGAGGAAATGATAAAATAAGTGAAATAAGTGAAATATTTTTAAATATGCATAAATAAAAATTTCAAATCTCACTTCATCTGTACAGTAAAATGAAATAGCTCAAGGAAATTATAGAAAAATTGGTGGGAAATTTGAGATGGTAAGTCAGAACAATTCAATGGAATACCTCTTCCCCTGGACACGGAATGCCATTTTTGCTGTCATTTCCTCACTATGCTGTTTATAACTACAAATATCAAACATATATCTGATTTTCTCATTCACAATCTTTCCAAATTCAAAGGCCAAATTCAAGTGAGGAATAAACCAGCTTACATTATATATTTTCTATCCTGATGTCAGAATTCAGGAAGAAAAATATTTGCTCTTTATCTCTTTTATTTAATTAGATATTTTCTTTATTTACATTTCAAATGGTATTCCCTTTCCATGTTTCCCCTTCAAAAACTCCCATCCTAACTCCCCTCCCCCTGCTCACTAACCTACCCACTCCTACTTTCCTGCCCGTGCATTCCCCTACACTGGGGCAATGATCCTTCACAGGAACAAGGACCTCTTCTCTCATTGACTTCTGACAAGGCCATCCTCTGTTATATATGCGGCTGGAGCCCTGGATCCCTCTATGTATAATCTTTGTGTGGTGGTTTAGTCCCTGGGAGCTCTAAAGGTACTGATTGGTACATATTATTGTTCCTCCTATGGGGCTTCAAACCTCTTCAGTTCCTTGGGTCCTTTCTCTAGATCCTCCAATGGGAACCCTGTGCTCAGTCCAGTGGGTAGCTGAGCGAGCATCTCCCTCTGTATTGGTTCTCTTTCTCTCTCTCTCTCTCTCTCTCTCTCTCTCTCTCTCTCTCTCTCTCTCTCTCTCTCCTTTCTCTGATAATTCTGTCATAAAGGTAATACTTGACAGGTGAATTGAGAGCTATGCAGTCTCCAAAGCAGTTTTCAATTTTTTGTTTTGTTTTTTGTTTTTTCAGAGACAGGGTTTCTCTGTGTAGCCCTGTCTGTCCTGGAACTCACTTTGTAGACTAGGCTGGCCTCGAACTCAGAAATCCGCCTGCCTCTGCCTCCCAAGTGCTGGGATTAAAGGCATGTGCCACCACCGCCTGGCCAGGATAGGGAAATTTTAAGAGGATTCCCAAGGATAGAAAACAACACTGGATCAGTACACAGACATATGAGCTGATAAAGTAAGGATAATATTACTCCTTCCATACTCACTCTTATTTTGTTGGGATAAACTGGCATTAAAATACATAGAAGGTGTTCATGTTGGACAAATCACAGATAAATTCTATTTATTAAAAGTTGGCACAATTTCAACAAAATATCACTTTTAAGCAAACAATGCTCGTAATTAACACTTCTTGATTATTATTTGAAATTAAACAAAGCAAAGTGAAATTCTGCTTAGGTCACCATTGTATATGTACACAGGTCCTGGACATAATAAAATATATATGACATGAAATAGCAAGTGACAGTCATTCCAAAGTGTTGAGAGAGAAGCATCTCGAGAGGTGATAATTTTAAAATTAACATAAAAGAAAAAAGAAAAAAAGTAAACTAAATATTTATGATAAAAGCTGTTTCATGGCTAAATACAACATATTATGCTGAAATACAAATTGGACAAATTGTTAAAGGCTCCAATTTTTCTGAATTCAAAACTCATTTGAATGGCTCCGAGATGGCTCCCTAGATAGGAATGTTAGTATAGAAGTACAGGAGGCCATCTCATGTCTTCTGACTTTGACAAATACATCCCTAGACACAGGTATAGACACACAGAGATCTACAGCACACATGCACACACATACACATACAAACATACTTTATTTGTTGTTTCATAGATTTAACACAATGAAAATATGAATCTATGTGAATTGGACATGAAAACTTAGACAAATTCAAGTGTAAAGAAAGAAAGTAAATTTACTATTAAACTAAAACTATAGCAGTATGTTTTGATAAGTTTAATATATAGAAAAATTTGAAATGGTAGCACAAGGAATTGAGAGGCAATTATATTGTGGGTTAAATATATAACATCATTACATTATTTCAAGAGATATCATTAAATAAAACCTAGTATCAAGAGAAATAGGCCATCTGGTGATTCAAACTGAGATATAAGTTTTATTATTAAATAGGAACGTATATAAAGCAGGCATTCCAAGTTCTAACTAGCATTTTGTCACCTCTATTCTAGAGATGTATAGACAACACACTAAGCATTTCCTTTGGACAAATTTACAGAGCACTTAGGATCTCAGGAATTATTGGCTATCACTGTATTTCTCATAAGGCTCCGTATTGAAGAGAATAATACTAAACAAGGTTTAAAAAAAACAAGGTTTAAAAAAAACATTCCTGAATTAGGCATGCAATATGCATACTTCCAAAGATTTACAGTTGTCACCACTTATACAAGCTTTGCTATTATCAAATAAGTGGAGATTTTAAATATCGCTGTAACGATGATTTAGTAATTAAAATTGCATTCCATTGGACAATGTGAAAAGAAAAACCTCTACAATATACTGCATGGATGGGTAGAAATGTACTTGACTTTAAAGTATAAAATGCAATAAAACATTTTAGAGCTATTAATGACATTTAGAGCTATTAATAACAACATTGAGGCAACAATGACTCTGATCCTAAGGATGATGGAGTTGTCTTTTATTCTGTAAATCAATAAGATAAGCGAAAGGACCCAAAGAGGGATGAATAGTATTCAGTGTTTTTATTGTCCTGGCTTATGACATTGATGGTTTCATTCAATTAAAATTTTTCAAGGTCCTCCTCTGCAATCTTTATACCGAAAATTAGATATAGCCACATTGGGAAGACTGAAAAAAATAATTTTCCTCATGAAAACATTAGTCAATTTGGTGTAGTTCTATCATTAAAATTCACCTTAATTTACAATTTATTGAATAGATTTCTCCTCTGAGTACACTAATTATTATAAACTCCAAAGGATTTGAAATTCAAGCATCAAATGTTGGGACAAGCACTTACAAACATTTTTGTAATAATAACACACCACCTATATGGAAAATACCTCAGAATTGTCAAATAGATATATTTATGATCACTTTTATATTGGTATGTTATACTGAAAATAGAGACCTTCACATATATTTTAACTTTTCAATTATTACATTAGTGTATTCCATATAAAAAGCCCTCTCTTGTTAAAATATTCAAATGAGTCTATCATCTGGTCAAGTGAAAACTTTTAGAATTTTTCATTGTACATAGGAATGTATGTATAGCAATTTTTTTTTTTGTATTTCAAAAACTAAAAGAGCTTTATTGATTCTCAATATTGCATACATTAGTGACTTGCAAATTATGATGCAGAACATGTCATTGCTTATCTGTATCATAAGTAAAAAGACACAGGACAATAAATTTTGAAAATCGCTACCAAAACACCCTATACATCTTGATTACTTGGAGTTAAAACAACCAACTACAAGAACTGTGTTTCCTTGAACTTCCCTGACTTGTACTTTTTAATGATAAGTTATTGCCTATAGGTTATCATATATATTTGAAGATTTTTTTTTAATTTTTATTTTCTATGTTCTATGTTTACATTCAAAAGGCTTTCCCCTTTCCCAGTTCCCACCCACCATAGTTCCCATAGTTCCTCTCCCCCCCAACTGTTCCCCAATCATTCCCCCTCCCCCCTCGGTTTCTTTACTAAACTGGATGCAATCTTTACAGGCCCAGGGTCCTCTCCTTTCTTCTTCTTGGGAATCATTTGACTTGCTATTTGTGTCTTGAGTATTTAGGGCTTCTGGGCTCATTAATATCCACTTATCAGTGATTGCATTTCATGTGCATTCTTTTGTGATTGGGTTAATTCACTCAGGATGATATTTTCCAGGTCTAACCATTTACCTACAAATTGCATGAATTCATTATTTTTAATTGCTGAGTAGTATTCCATTGTATAGATATACCACATTTTCTGTATCCATTCCTCCTTTGAGGGATATTTGGGCTCCTTCCAATTTCTGGCTATTATAAACAAGGCTGCTATAAACATAGTGGAGCATGTGTCCTTATTGCATGCAGGGGAATCCTCTGGGTATATGCCCAGGAGTGGTATGCCAGGGTCCTCTGGAAGTGATATGCCCAATTTTCTGAGGAACCGCCAAACTGATTTCCAGAGTGGTTTTACCATTTTGCAATCCCACCAACAGTGGAGGAGTGTTCCTCTTTCTCCACATCCTCGCCAGCACTTGTTGTCTCTTGAGTTTTTAATCTTAGCCATTCTGACTGGTGTGAGGTGGAATCTCAGGGTTGTTTTGATTTGCATTTCCCTGATGACTAATGATGTTGAACATCTTTTAAGGTGTTTCTCGGCCATCCGAATTTCTTCTGGTGAAAATTCTTTGTTTAGCTCTGTGCCCCATTTTTTGATAGGGTTATTTGGTTCTTTGCGGTCTAACTTCTTGAGTTCTTTGTATATATTGGATATTAGCCCTCTGTCGGATGTGGAGTTGGTGAAGATCTTTTCCCACTTTGTTGGTTGCCGTTTTGTCCTTCTGACAGTGTCCTTTGCTTTGCAGAAACTTTGTAATTTTATGAGGTCCCATTTGTCGATTCTTGATCTTAGAGCATAAGCTGTTGGTGTTCTGTTCAGGAACTTTTCCCCTGTGCCCAAGTCCTCCAGGGTCTTCCCAAGTTTCTTTTCTAGTAGTTTCAGTGTGTCTGGTTTTATGTGGAGGTCCTTGATCCACTTGGAGTTGATCTTAGTGCAAAGAGATAAGAGTGGGTCAATTCGCATTCTTCTGCATGTTGACCTCCAGTTGAACCAGCACCATTTGTTGAAAAGGCTATGTTTATTCCACCGGATGGTTGTGGCTCCTTTATCAAAGATCAAGTGACCATAAGTCTGTGGGTTAATTTCTGGGTCTTCAATCCTGTTCCATTGATCTGCTTGCCTGTTGCTATACCAATACCATGCAGTTTTTAACACAATTGCTCTGTAGTACTGCTTGAGGTCAGGGATATTGATTCCCCCAGAAGTCCTTTTATTGTTGAGAATAGTTTTTGCTATCCTGGGTTTTTTGTTGCTCCAGATGAATTTGAGAATCGCTCTTTCTAGATCTATGAAGAATTGAGTTGGGATTTTGATGGGGATCGCGTTGAATCTGTATATTGCTTTTGGCAAGATGGCCATTTTTACTATATTGATTCTGCCAATCCAGGAGCAAGAGATATTTTTCCATCTTCTGAGGTCTTCTTCAATTTCTTTCTTCAAGGACTTGAAGTTCCTGTTGTACAGATCTTTCGCTTGTTTGGTTAGAGTTATGCCAAGGTACTTTATGTTGTTTGTGGCTATTGTGAAGGGTGTTATTTCCCTAATTTCTTTCTCAGCCTGCTTGTCCTTTGAGTACAGGAAGGCCACTGACTTGCTTGAGTTAATTTTATAACCTGCCACTTTGCTGAAGCTGTTTATCAGCTGTAGAAGTTCTCTGGTGGAGTTTTTTGGGTCGCTTAGGTAAACTATCATATCATCTGCAAATAATGATAGTTTCACTTCTTCCTTTCCAATTTGTATCCCTTTGACTTCCTTATGTTGTCTAATTGCTCTTGCTAGAACTTCAAGTACTATATTGAAAAGATATGGAGAGAGAGGGCAGCCTTGTCTAGTCCCTGATTTTAGTGGGAATGCTTCAAGTTTCTCTCCATTTATTTTGATGTTGGCTACTGGTTTGCTGTAGATTGCTTTTACTATATTTAGGTATGGGCCTTGAATTCCTGCTCTTTCCAAGACTTTTAGCATGAAAGGATGCTGAATTTTGTCGAATGCTTTTTCAGCATCTAATGAGATGACCATGTGGTTTTTTTCTTTCAGTTTGTTTATGTAGTGGATTACATTGATGGATTTCCGTATATTGAACCATCCCTGCATCCCTGGGATGAAGCCTACTTGATCATGGTGGATGATCGTTTTAATGTGCTCTTGGATTCGGTTAGCAAGAATTTTATTTAGTATTTTTGCATCTATATTCATAAGAGAAATTGGCCTGTAGTTCTCTTTCTTTGTTGGATCTTTTTGTGGTTTAGGTATTAGCGTAATTGTGGCTTCGAAGAATGAGTTGGGCAGTGTCCCTTCTGTCTCTATTTTGTGGAATAGTTTGAAAAGTGTTGGTGTTAAGTCTTCTTTGAAGGTCTGGTAGAATTCTGCACTAAAACCATCTGGTCCCGTACTTTTTTTGGTTGGGAGGCTTTCTATAACCCCTTCTATTTCTTTAGGGGTTATGGGACTATTTAGCTGATCTACTTGATGCTGATTTAGTTTTGGTATTTGATATCTGTCTAGGAAATTGTCCATTTCCTCCAGATTCTCCAGTTGTTTTGAGTATAGACCTTTGTAGTAGGATCTGATGATCTTTTGAATTTCCTCAGTTTCTGTTGTTATGTCTCCCTTTTCATTTCTAATTTTGTTAATTTGTATACTGTCTCTGTGTCCTTTGGTTAGTCTGGCTAAGGGTTTATCTATCTTGTTGATTTTCTCAAAGAACCAGCTCCTGGTCTTGTTGATTCTTTGTATGGTTCTCTTTGTTTCTATTTGATTGATTTCAGCCCTGAGTTTGATGATTTCTTGTCTTCTACTCCTCCTGGGTGAATTAACTTGTTTTTCTTCCAGGGCCTTAAGGTGTGCCATTAAGTTGCTAGTGTATGCTCTCTCCAGTTTCTTTTTGGATGCACTTAGAGCTATGAGTTTTCCTCTTAGCACTGCTTTCATTGTGTCCCATAGATTTGGGTAGGTTGTACCTTCATTTTCATTGAATTCTAAAAAGTCTTTGATTTCTTTTTTTATTTCTTCCTTGACCGAGGTGTCATTGAGTAGAGTATTGTTCAATTTCCATGTGTATGTGGGCTTTCTGTTGTTTTTGTTGTTATTGAAGACCACTCTTACTCCCTGGTGATCTGATAGGAGGCATGGGATTAGCTCGATCTTCTTGTATTTGTTGACATCTGTCTTGTGACCAATTATATGGTCTATTTTGGAGAAGGTACCATGTGGAGCTGAGAAAAAGGTATATTCTTTAGCTTTAGGATGAAATGTTCTATATATATCTGTTAAATCCAGTTGGTCCAGAGTTTCAATTAGTTTCACTGTGTCCCTGTTTAGTTTCGGCTTTCCTGATCTGTCCATTGAGGAGAGTGGAGTGTTGAAGTCACCCACAATTATTGTGTTAGGTGTAATGTGTGCTTTAAGCTTTAGTAAGGTTTCTTTTACGAATGAGGGTGCCCTTGCATTTGGAGCATAGATGTTCAGTATTGAGAGCTCTTCTTGGTGGATTTTCCCTTTGGCCAGCAAGAAGTGACCTTCTGAGTCTCTTTTGATGATTTTAGGTTGGAAGTCAATTTTATCTGATATTAGAATGGCTACTCCAGCTTGTTTCCTGGGACCATTTGCTTGTAAAATTGTCTTCCAGCCTTTTACTCTAAGGCAGTGTTTGTCTTTAACACTGAGATGGGTTTCCTGTATGCAGCAAAATGTAGGGTCCTGTTTCCGTATCCAGTCTGTTAATCTATGTCTTTTTATTGGGGAATTGAGTCCATTGATGTTAAGAGATATTAAGGAATAGTAATTATTTCCTCCAGACATTTTTGAAATTATATTTATTTATTTTATTTATTTTTTTAATATTCGAGAGGTTACCTTCTTTTAGGTTTGATGAGAGGAGGTTTCTATCTTGTTTCTTCCCGGGTGTAGTTTCTGTCCTTGTCTTGGTGTTTTCCCCCTATTATCCTTTGTAGGGCTGGATTTGTGGAAAGATATCGTGCAAATTTGGTTTTGTCATGGAATACCTTGATGTCTCCATCTATGGCGATTGAGAGCTTTGCTGGGTAAAGTAGTTTTGCCTGGAGTTTGTGTTCTCTTAGAGTTTGCATTATATCTGCCCAGGATCTTCTAGCTTTCATGGTCTCAGGTGAGAAGTCTGGTGTTATTCTGATAGGTCTTCCTTTATAAGTTACTTGGCCTTTTTCTCTTGCTGCCTTTAATATTCTTTCTTTGTTTAGTACATTTGGAGTTTTGATTATTATGTGACGGGATGTGTTTCTGTTCTGGTCCAGTCTGTTTGGGGTTCTATAGGCTTCTTGTATATTCATGGGCATCTCTCTCTTTAGGTTGGGGAAGTTTTCTTCCATAATTTTGTAGAAGATATTTGCTGGCCCTTTAACTTGTACGTCTTCATTCTCGTCTATACCTATGATCCTTAGGTTTGGTCTTCTCATTGCGTCCTGGATTTCCTGGATGTTTTGGGTTACAGCCTTTTTGCATTTAGTATTTTCTTTGACTGTTGAATCAATGGTTCCTATGGTATCTTCGGCTTCTGATATTCTGTCTTCTATCTCTTGTATTCTATTGTTGATATTTGCATCTATGGCCCCTGATTTCTTCCCCAGGTTTTCTATCTCCAATGTTGTCTCCCTCTGTGATTTCTTAGTTGTTTCTACTTCTGTTTTTAGTATCTGGATGGATGTGCTCAGATCTTTCGCTTGCTTGATTGTGTTTTCATGTATTTCTTTAATAGATTTTTGTGCTTCCTCTTTCATAGCTTCTACTTGTTGGCCCACGTTCTTCTGTAGTTCTTTAAGTGACTTTTGTCTTTCTTCCTTATTGTCTTCTTCTCTTTGATCCATCTTCTCCTGCATTTCTTGAAGTGATTTTTGTATTTGCCTCGTAAAGGCTTCTAACTTTTGATCCATTTTCTCCTCTATTTCTTTACGAGATTTTTCTATGTGTTCAGCTACCGGCATCCTGACCAGTGATTTTATATCCAAGTCTTGTTTTTCTGGTGTTTTGGGGTATCCAGGGCTTCCTGTTGTTGGCGAACTGGGTTCAGATGCTGTCATGTTGCCTTGATTTCTGTTAGTGACATTCCTTCGTTTACCTTTTGCCATCTGGTTATTTCTGGTGTTAGTTGACCTTGTTGTCACTGGCTGGTGTTTGAATCTCCTGCAAGGCTGGGCTTACCTGTTGTTTCTTTACTGGTGGTTATGCGTGATTGCTGCTCAACGGGATCACGAGCTGGCTGCCACCGGCTGACTTTGTGCCCGGCCTGAGGACTCTGGCAAGTGTGGGGGAGTGCAGCAGAGCCTAGGTAGGCGCTGCTAGGCCTGCCTAGTAGGGAGAGCCTAGCAGATCCCCTCACGTGGTAGCCCCTGATGGAATCTATCTACCTGTGTCTTTCCAGCTGTGTCCTGGTTGCAATATGGAGGCCTGCCGCTATAGCTGGTCCGGGGTCCTGGGGAGCTGGGTGGTTCCGGTTGCCTCAGTGCAAGTCCTAAGCTCACAGGGACCGTGCTGCAGAGCCTAGGTGCCTGGGCCCGCCTCTGGGCGAGAGCTCAGCAGAGCTCCCTGCTCCAGTCCCAGAAGGAGTCCCTACCTGCGCCTTTCCAGCTGTGTCCTGGTTGCAATATGGAGGCCTGCTGCTATCGTTGGTCCGGGGTCCTGGGGAGCTGGGTGGGTCCGGCTGCCTCGGTGCAAGTCCTAAGCTCGCAGGGACGTGCTGCAGAGCCTAGGCGCCTGTGCCCTCCTCTGGGCGGGGGCTTAGCAGCGCTCCCTGCTCTAGTCCCAGACGGGGTCCCTACCTGCGCCTTTCCAGCTGTGTCCTGGTTGCAATATGGAGGCCTGCTGCTGTTGCTGGTCCGGGGTCCTGGGGAGCTGGGTGGGTCCGGCTGCCTCGGTGCAAGTCCTAAGCTCACAGGGACCGTGCTGCAGAACCTAGGCGCCTGTGCCCTCCTCTGGGCGGGAGCTTAGCAGCGCTCCCTGCTCCAGTCCCAGACGGAGACCCTACCTGCGCCTTTCCAGCTGTGTCCTGGTTGCAATATGGAGCTGTATAGCAATTTTTAATGAGCAATTCTACATGATAATAACATGCTGAAAAAAAAACAAGGAATTTTAAATGTAGTTTTGTATTTAATCCCTAATAACCTACTTAGGAGTTTGTAGAGAATGTTGCCAAAGCATGCTATTCTTTGAAAATAAAATATGAGAATATTTTTATTTCTAATCACACAATATATTTGTATCAAAATATCTAAGAGCCAATGCTTATATATTTGTTATATCATAATTAAAATACTGCTCTCATTCCATACATTTAGGATGGACTAAACTTTATCTAAGCTTATATGGGGCATAATAAAATTGGCAATTTTTTTAATTGAGTTCATTTATCAATGAATTATATAGCTAGCCCAGATACTTTGTAGCCAAAAATTCATGCAAAGGGATACATTATTCAAGTAAGCTCCAGTTTAGCTGTCGACCCTGATCAAATTAATAGGGTAATTGCTAAATCACTATTTTGTATAGAACTACAAAGACACACATTTAGAGACCCTGTGCTGTGTGTTTCAAAGCACTGAGGATATTTTTAATCTAAGCAGCACCCTAGAGCCAAATAGACCCTACTGCTTTCCTACCAGTGACCTACACGCTGGGAATAATGCAATTAATAAAAATCCCCTGAGTCTAAGATTGAAAAATGCAAAATTTTTTTTATTTCTCTAGAGTCATTGAGATGTTCATTTTCTCTAAAACCTTATCTGTAAAAAATATTCAAAGCTAAGCAAACTATTCAGAAAACAAAGAAAAGCATTTTAATTAAAACAAGTACGTGCCTTTTGTTTGATTTCTTGAAAAATTCCAAGGCTGACAATAAACCTCAAAATCCAGATTGTCTTATATGTGACATTTGCTTTCATAAACCATGCAGTTATCAAGAGCTAATCCTGTAGAGAAACTAATCAAGGAAGGTGTTACACAAATGCAAAACATATGATTAAAGAGGGGAAGGCAGATCTCATGCAAAGAACTGAATATTATAATGAAATTGCCACTGAATGGAGATGTGAAGACTTCAAGCTCACTTTAATTAGGGCACTGAGTGGAATCCCCTAAGACCAACAAGAATTGAACAGCTAATAATCAGTTTGTTCTTCGCTGATTACCAGTTAATCATGTCCCAAACACAACCATGGTCCCCTCTCTAATTATGAATGCATTTTCAGACCTCTCCTTTAATCTCCACACTTTTTAGGGGTATACAAATCTTAATCAACTAACTGTACAAGTGCCTACAACCAACCAATGCATTGAAAACCTTTCCTACTGTTTAGCAAGTAAATATTTGCCTCCTTTTGTGCCACAGTGGTAAACACTGGCTAATCTTCAGAGGAGGGAAGAGCTCAGAAGGCAAGAGGCAAAGAGTATAGGGCTCATCTTTTCCAAATAAAGATTTACTTTCCAAAACAAATTGTATATTCTTTGCGGAAATTTGAAAGAACATAGGAAAGTGAGAGAAAGACATGCCCATAAATCTGCAATGAAAAGAAAATCATTAATAAAAATTCTTGTTATTATTTTTATATTTTTTGTACAGAAGAAATGTTTTTCTTATATGGGCTTATATTTCATAATATCACATCATATTATTATAATTTAACAGCATGTGACCTATTAAGATAAATTTATTTTATATTTTTATTTTTAAATTGCCACAGAATATATTTTAATAATATTAGGATTCCTTTACCAAGCCATCCCAGACTGTCCTCCACTTCCCTATCCTCCAATTTAATTTACTCCCCTCCTCTCTCCCTCCCTAATCACAAACTATTAAAAACAAAAAGACCAAAAGAAATATAGATAAATTCAAAGAAAAGAAATACTTAAAAAAAATCACATTAAAAAATAAATTTATTATATGTTGGCTGATTATTCCTAGCCTTGGGGCCTGGAATGTGGACCTCATGAAATTGGAAAGCTTCTGTAAGGAAAAGGACATAGTCAGTAGAACAAATTGGCAACCTACAGATTAGGGGGGAAAATACACTCCATATCCAATAGAGGTCTAATATTCAAAATATATAAAGAACTCAAGAAGCTAAATTCTAAAAAGCCAACAACCCAATCAAAAAATGGGGTATAGAGCTAAACAGAGAATTCAAAACAGAGGAACTTTGAATGGCTGAGAAGCACTTAAAATTTTTTCAATGTTCTTCAATGTCTTAATGTGATGAATTTTGGGTAAAGTTCCATAAGCTTTTGAAAATAAGGTATATTATTTATGTTTGGATGGAATGATCCGTAGATATATATTTGATCTATTTGATTTAAGACATTGTTTAACTGCAGAATTTCTTTGTTTAGATATTGTCTGAATGACATGTGGTATTGAAATCTCCCGTCAAGATTAAGTTAGGGTCAATAAGTAATTTTAGCTGAAGTATTGTTTGTTTGTTGTTGTTGTTTTATGAACAACATACATAACTATTTAGAGCTGTAACATAAGTTTGATACATTAATGAATATGTAGTGTCCTTCCCTCTTAGTTTTGGTTTGAAGTCCATTTTTTCAAATATTAAAATAGCTATACCTTCTTGATTATTGGCTACATTAGCTTGTAATAACATTTCTCATCCTTTATCCTGAAGGTGAAGTCTATCCTTGTTGGTGAGGTATGTGTATTGGATAGAGAAAAAAGAAAGATCCTGTTTTCTTACATAATTTATTTAAAGATGAATTGAGACCATCAATACTGAGAGTTATTAATGATCACTCTTTATTGAGTACTATTTTATTCTTGTGGCTGTGTGTAATTTTTCCCTCTTTTTTTGTTTTTGTTTTGTTTTGCTTTGTGTTTTGTTTTTCAAGGCAGAGTTTCTCTGTGTAGCCCTGGCTGTCCTAGAACTCACTCTATAGACCAGGCTGGGCTCGAACTCAGAAATCTGCCTGCCTCTGCCTCCCAAGTGCTGGGATTAAAGGCATGCGCCACCACCACCCAGCATGATTTTTCCCTCTTTAGACTGAAATTTTTCTCCACAGTCTGACTTAGAGCTGGCTTGGTAGGGAGAAACTGATTATTTTTGGTGTATGTATGAATTCTTCCCCTCCATCTATGGTAATTGATCATTTTGCTATGTAAAGTAGTTTGGGCTGGAAATGTTGGTTTCCCAGGGGTCTCAGAACTCAGGGTTCCAGGCCATATAGCTTTCAGAATTTCAATGGAAAAGGGAGGTGTTTGGCTAAATAAGTGTAAATGTATATGTTACTTGGTCTTTTTTCCTTGTAGCTTTTAGTATTCTTTGTCCTTTATGTTAAGAGTTATTTACATTAAGTGTTGTAGGGAGTTTTGTTTCTGGTCCTATCTCTTACATGTTCTACAGCCTCATTTAGCTTGATAGACATCTGTTTCTTAAGTTTGAGGGGTGTTTTTTTATTTTACTATGATTTTATTAAAAGTATTTTTCTGTGACTGTGGCACTGTATGCACAACCTAAATGGGTCTGTAGCAGATGAAAGGCCTAGCACTGAGAGAGGAAGTAGGCACAAACCTTCACCTTACCTAGAAGTTATCTCTAATTAATTACCATTCAAATAAGAAAAAGTAACAGAAAAGAAAGTGGGGAAGACCCTTGAGGACATTGGCTCAGAGGGAAAATTCCTCAACAGAACACCAATCGCTTATGCTCTAAGATCAAGAATAGACAAATGGGACCTCATAAAATTACAAAGTTTCTGTAAGGCAAATGACACTGTCAAAAGGACAAATCGGCAACCAGGAAATTGGGAAAAGATCTTCACCAGCCCCACATCCGACAGAAGGCTAATATCCAATGTATACAAAGAACTCAAGAAGTTAAACCCCAGAAACCAAATAACCCTATCCAAAAATGAGGTACAGAGCTAAACAAAGACTTTTCACCTGAAGAAATTCGGATGGCTGAGAAACACCTTAAAAAATGTTCAACATCATTAGTAATTAGAGAAATGCAAATCAAAACAACCCTGAGATTTCACCTCACACCTGTCAGAATGGCTAGGATTAAAAACTCAGAAGACATCAGGTGTTGGCGAGGATGTGGAGAAAGAGGAACACTACTCCACTGCTGGTGGGAATGCAAGCTGGTACAACCACTCTGGAAATCAGTCTGGCGGTTCCTCAGAAAACTGGACATGATTCTTCCAGAGGATCCAGCCATACCACTCCTTGGAATATACCCAGAAGATTCCCCAGCATGCAATAAGGATACATGCTCCACTATGTTCATAGCAGCCTTATTTTTAATAGCCAGAAGCTGGAAAGAACCCAGATGTCCCTCAACGGAGGAATGGATACAAAAAATATGGTATATATACACAATGGAGTACTATTCAGCCATTAGAAACAATGAATTCATGAAATTCTTAGAGAAATGGATGGAGCTGGAGAACATCATACTAAGTGAGGTAACCCAGTCTCAAAAGAATACCCATGGTATGCACTCACTGATAAGTGGATATTAGCCTAGAATCTTGGGACACCAAAGACACAATTCACATACCAAATGATGTCTGACAAGAAGAAAGGAGTGGCCACTAGTGCTGGAAAGGATCAAAGCATCAGTGTAGGGGAATACCAGAACAGGGAAGTGGGAAGGGATGGATGAGGGAGCAGGGGGAGGGAAAAGGGCATGTGGGACCTTACGGGTGTGGGGAAACAAAAAAAGGGAAATGAAATGTAAATATAGAATATATCCAATAAAAAAATTTTTTTGAAAAAAAAATAGCAAAAGGTTGTGAGCACAAGATTGATTATATAAAGCAATATATTTAAGTGAAATATCAAAATGATTGTGTGATAGTGTAAAATAAAAGGGTAAAAATATTCTTGAAAAAAAAGAAAAAGTAGGTTTCTCCAACAGTCTTTCTGAATATGCAAACCACACTTTAGGACAGGAACCATGTCTAGCAGTCAATAGCCAACATAAAAACAATTCAAGTTCCATTTATTTGCATGTGAATTTTATGAATTCATTGTTTTTAATAGCTGAGTAGTACTCCATTGTGTATATATACCACATTTTCTGTATCCATTCCTCCATTGAGGGACATCTGGGTTCTTTTTCAGCTTCTGGCTATTATAAATAAGGTTGCTATGAATATAGTGGAGCATGTGTCCTTACTACATGTTGGAGCATCTTCTGGGTATAAGCCCAGGAGTGGTATAGCTGGGTCCTCAGGTAGTACAATGTCTAATTTTCTGAGGAACTGCCAAACAGATTTCTAGAGTAGTTTTACCAGCTTGCCAACCCACCAGCAATGGAGGAGTGTTCCTCTTTTTCCACATCCTTGCCAGCATCTGCTGTCCCCTGACTTTTTCATCTTAGCCATACTGACTGGTGTGAGGTGAAATCTCAGGGTTGTTTTGGTTTGCATTTCCCTGAGTGAAGTAACCCAGTCACAAAAGAACACACATGTTAAGCACTCACTGATAAGTGGATGTTAGCCCAAAACCTCAGAATAAATAAGATACAATTCACAGACCACAGGAAGCTCAAGAAGAATAAAGACCAAAATGTGGGTGATTTGGTTTTTCCGAGAAAGAGAACAAAATACTCACAGGAGCAATTATGGAGACAAAGTATGGTGGCGAGACTGAAAGAAAGGCCATCCAGAGACTGTCCTATCTGGGGATTCATCCTATATACAGTCACCAAACCCCAACACTATTGGGGATGCCAAAAATTACTTGCTGAAAGAAGCCTAATATGGCTTCTCCTGAGGGGCACTGCCAGGGCCTTACAGATACAGAGGCAGATGCTAGCAGCCAACTACAGGACTGAGTGGGGGATCCCCAATGGAGGAGTTGGAGGAAGGACTGGAGGAGCTGTAGGGGTTTGCAGCCTCATGGGAAGAATGAAGATATAGGACAACCAGGACAACCAGACCCCACAGGGCTCCCAGGACTAAGCAACAACCAAGGGATACACATGGTTCCAGCCACATTTGTGGACGAGAAATCCCTTGTCAGGTAGGCATGGATGGGAAGAGAGTTCCTTGGTCCTATGAAGGCTGAATAGATGCCAAAGTTTGGGAAAATTGGGGTGGGGTGAGTAGGTGGGAGTGGGTTGGAACATCTTCATGGAGGCAGGGGAGGGAGGACGGGTTGGAGGTTTTCTGGGAGGAGTGAAACTGGGAAAGGGTAAAATGTTTGAAATGAAAATGAAGAATATATATTCAATTAAAAAAGAAAAAAGAATTCAATATAAGTTTTGGAGTATTTGTTTATTTGTTTGGTTTGATTTATGGCACATAATGCTTGTCAGAGCATTTTATTTATTTTTATAGACTCTATCTTATTATGATTCTAATATTGTTTTTATGGGTTTTATATGTACGGAAATCTATTCATCTCAGTCTTTGAGTATGCAACTTTTGCTTTTTCTTTCATTCTTTTTTCTGTTTGTTTGCTTGTTTGTTTTGAGTTATTTGATTTGGCTTATATTTTTGTTTTATCTTTTTACTTTAATTGTAGATGCCTGTTAGTTTTTAGTGAGAGAAAGAAACAATGGATTTGGGTGGGCGGGTAGGTAAAGAGGATCTAAGAGTTAGTCACAAAATATAATATGAAAAGCAAATATTATTTTCAATTTAAAATTTGTTTCTCTGTGACTTTGGAATTTTTATTTGAAAACAAATCCCTTTTTCATGTAACATATCCTGATTATAGTTTGCCCTTCCTCTAATCCTTCCAGTTCCTTCCCACATTCTTCCTGTCCTGACCCACTCCATTTCAGTTTCTATTTTAAAAAAAGCAGGCTTCTAAGATATAACAACTAAACAAGACTAAATAAAGCATAACTTGAGTCAAAAATTTTCTTATCAAAGCTAGACACAGTAACCCAACCGGAGGAAAAGAAGCCCAATAGTAGGCATGATAGAGACCCATTTCAGGAATCCCTTAAAAATACTAATCTAATAACAATATAGATACAAAAGATCTGGTGTAGACCCATGTCAGTACTGTGATTTCTGCTTCAGTTTCTATGAGCTCACATGTGCCTGGTTTGGTTGATTCACAGAGCTGTGTTTTCCTGGTTTCTTCCATACCCTCTGATTCATATAATCTTTTTTTCTTTGACAGGATTCTCTGACCTCTGAGAGGAGGAAAATAATATCACTGCCAGTGGAGACTCTCTCCTCTCCTCATAATGTGGGTCTCTGCATCTGTTCCTATCTGCTACCAAATGAAACCTCTCTGATGATGAGGTATTTGCCTGGCTAAGGCACTGATCTATGAGTATAGCAGATTATCATTAGGAATAGTGGCTTTGATAACCCAAGAAGTGTCAGATATGAGTTCCTTCTCATTGGGTGGGCCTTGGTTAATTCAGATATAGACTGGATACTCCCCAAGGTTCTGTGCCACCATTTGCCCCTAGCATGTTTTGCATGCTAGATAGATGTAAGTTAGAAGTTTTGTGGGTTGGTGTCTACTTTATTCTTTCAGTAACCTGCAGAGTACCTTCCTGCACCAAAGAGACTGGAATGTAGGAATGAAGGCTCACTGGAAGGCTTGCCTGTCTTTAGAGATGGCCAGTTGAGACTCCGTAACCCATATTACTAGGAGTGTTCATTAAGATCACCTTCAAAGTTTCTGAGAAGTTTCTACTTCACTAGGTTTCCACACTCTTCCGCCAAATCACTCTGCCAATTCCAGCATCAGTCCCTCTCCTCATTCTATCCCTTTATCCAACTCACCCCCACTTGATCCCTCTTCCTCCCAACCCCAGTCATCCCAAGTTCACCCATACAATCTGTTCTATTCACCTTCCCAGGAAAATCTATGCATTCTCTTCTAGAACCCACCTCCTTCCCTAACCTCTCTGGGTTTGTGGATTTTAGTTTGAATATCATTTCATAGCTAATATTCACTTACAAGTGAATATATGCCATATTTTTCTTTCTGGGTCAAGGTTAACTCTCACTCAGGATATGTCATTCATTTGCCTCTAAATTTCAGAGTCATTTTTTTAATCTGATAAAAACTCTCGTGTAAATGTACTACATTTATGCATCTTTCTCATTTATCCATCCTTCTGTTGAGAGAAATCTACATTCCTTCAAATTTCTGGGCTTATTATTCGAGTAACAAGTGTCTTTGTGGTAAGGTGGGGCATCCTTGGTTTATAGGCCCAAGAGTGATGGAGCTGTGCTTTAGGTAGACAGGTTCTCAATTATCTGAGTAACCACCATATTGATTTCCATAGTAGCTGTATATGTTTGCACATCCATCTGCAATGAAAGAGTGTTTCCTTTGATCTACATCCTGACTATCATGAGCTGTCACTTGTGGTATTGATCTTACCCATTCTAATAGATATAAGATGGAATCTCGAGGTAGTTTTAATTTGTATTTCTGTGATCACTAAGAATATTGACCTACTTTAAGTGTTTCTCAGCCATTTGATCATTTTCTTATGAGAATATTTAGATCTGTTCCCATTTTTTAAATTGGATTCCTTATGTAGTTTCTTATGATCTTTACAAATTTGGAGTATTAGTTCTTTATCAAATGTGGAATACATAAAAATCTTTTTCATTTTGAAAACTGAAACTGTCTGGTTAGCAGTTTCACTTACCATACAGAAAGTTTTTTTTAGTTTCATGAGAAGCCATGTATTCAGTACCTGGACTATCAGTGTTCTGTTTAGAAAGTCATTCTTTTGCCAATGCATGTTATTTCCAACTTTGTCTTGTGAGGATCAGTATATCTGATTTTATGTTGAAGTCTTTGATTCACTTGGACTTGCGTTACATACAGGGTGATAGGGATATATTTACATTCTTCTACATGTAGTCATTCAACATCATTTATTGATGGTGCTGTATTTTTCTAGTATGTAGTTTTGGATACTCTATCAAAAATTAGATGTTTACAGGTATATGGATTTATAGATGGGCATTTAATTCAATTCCATTAATCAATCTATGTTTTATGACAATATCATGCAAATTTTATTATTTTAGCTTTATAATTAAGAGTGGTGGGGCATCTAGCAGTTCTTTTATTGTTCAGGATGGTATTAATTATATTGGATTTTTCTAGTTGTTGATGATGTTGCTATTGTGACTGTTATTGTTTCCCATGCAAAATTTAGATTAGCTTTTGAAAGTCTGTAAAGAATTGTGTTCTACTTTTTATGCAATTTCATTGAAGCTGTAGATTGCTTTTGGTAAGATGACCATTTTTACTATGTTAATTCTATGAATCAATGAGCAAATACACACCCAGAAATCATTAGCTAGACTTCTAATCACCCCAAACCCACATGCCTAGACACCAGTGTAATAAAATTCTTAACAGCCAGAGCAATGTATTTCTTCTAGAGGCCAGCTATACTACCCTGAATATCAATAGCTGAACATAGCTGAATCACAAGAAAAAGGCCTTAAAACAAAATATATGAAGATTACATAGGTCCTTGAAGAGGAAATGGAAAAATGTCTTAAAAAATCCAAGAAAACACAAAGAATTGTAGGAGATTAACAAATCCCTTAAAAAAACAAGAAAATACAAACAGTTGAAAGAAATTAAAACTGTTGAAGACCTGAAAATGAAACCAGACACAGTGAAGAAAACCTAAATTGAGGGAATTCCAGAAATGAAAAATTGAGTAATTTTAAGAGGAACTAGAGAGGCAAGTGTCACCTACAGAAAACACGATATGGAAGGGAGAATCTCAGGCATTGAATGTATGTTTTCTATGGATACATAGAAGAAATGAATACACGAGGCAAAGAGAATGTTAAATATAAAAATAAGTAAGTAAATAAATAAGCTAAAAGCAATGCCTGCAAAAAAAGTCCAATAAATTTGGTGCACCAAAAAAAGACAAACTTGAAGAATAGTATGTATAGAGGAGGTCGAAGACATCCATGCTCAAGATACTATCCAATAGAACTAGGAGAACCCTGAGTCAGAACCAAGAAACCAAGTTCCCTAGGTAGATTTTTTTAAAAAAAATATTATGATACTTTCAAATGGACATAATGTAATTATTTTAATTTCCAAGAAGCATTCAGTTACATTCTTCATTTAGAATTATTGGCTACTAACAAATGCCTTAGGATTTAACATTGATTTTACAGTTATGAATGTTTTCAGCATAATTACACAATAAACATAATTGTTTAAATGTCCTTCCACATACTAATGCTCAAGAAGGACCTTTGATTTCTTGGTAAAACTCTTTTCAGTGCTGTAATAATTTCGTTTGGTAGACTTTTACTATGGCTTTTCAGTTGTTATAATAGGTTTTATCTTCTGGAATTTTAAATGGGTAAGTTATCCAAATCTAAACTCAAAAATGCTTCCTTTGAGTGAAAGATCTGGGAGAAGTTTGGGGAAAATGAGTGAGTGGGTGGATTTGATCAAAACATGTTATATACATGTATGAAGTTCTCAAAAGACAAAAAGCATATATTCAACAAAACTCCCTCTGACAAATGAAGTAAGAGACTTTACATCTTAATCAGCCCAAATTATTCATGTCACAATATAATGTGCATTTAAAAATATTATTCTGTTTTTCATTCTTTTTGATAAAATTTTAAGTTGTATTTTCCTAATTTGTTTATTTGGGGGATAGTTTAATATTCATACGTTTAAATCCAACCTTTTAAAATGATGATTTTTCATTCACAACTTTAATTAATGAGTTTATATTTATATTGTATATGGTTTGTAGTTTTATATCCATATTCATATCTTTAAAATATAATCATCAAAAGAAATAGTGGCTTTATCCCCCAGTATTGACAGATGGGAAGATATCAGGGGTCTTCTACACAGGTCTTGATTGAAGTCATAGCTTGTCATGAAATTGTGAGTTTATTTTTTTTCTACCCAATTCATTAACACAGATGTTCATCATAATTATTAACTGCATTTAGGATGAGCTACATGCTATCAAGTCTTTTTACATGATAACTAGTTATTTATCACAAAGCATACATCTAATGAATGCTATCTTCTTTACCACATAAAAAGGGAAGGACTATATGCTTGTCTACTTATCATATATCTATTTATCTATCTGTTTATCTATCTATCAATCTATCAATCTATCTACTTATCTATCTATCTATCTATCTATCTATCTATCTATCTATCTATCATCTATCTACCTTTGGCCATTGTCCTCTCAAAACCATCTTACACATACATACATACATACATATACATACATACATACAATGGCCTAATGCTTGCTTCTACCAACACTACCTCATATCAAGAAGTTGTCAATATTTGTTTTAAAATATCATCAGGGATATCCTCTTTACAAGTTTCCACTAGCAATAGGTTTTATGTAGCTTGAAGTAACGGCACCAACTTTTGAGCCATCCCCTGTTGAAAAATCTGTTTATGCAGAGCTTCAAATAATGACGAAAGCCCTACTCTTTCACAATAATGACAGAAAGAATTAAGACATCACAGTTTTCATTATTTAGCAGATTTTATCCTCAGAGCAGTTGTTAATATCCACCATAGGTATCCATATCAGCACATCAATATTGGTTCTTGAGATAAAATGTATTTCAGATTATTCATGCAAAATAATTTTATGACAATATTAATACACATACTTCAATATTTTGTGGCTATTGTATCAAAATACCATTAAAATAGTGTTGTGCAAAGTAAATTGCTTTTTGCATTTTAGAGGTTGTCAATGGTAATATAAAAACACAGGCAAGCAGAATCAGCGCTCAGTGAAAATTGTGCCCTGCTTGACCGAAGACATTTTCTCACTTTATGCTCACTTATCTGAAGGAGACTTCTGGTCTCCTCATTTCTGTACAAGAATATTATTACTATTATTTGACCCATACCCACATTACTAATGTCTACATAGCCTCATATTCTAACGCTGACTTTCTTGGGGATGTGATTTCACAAGTGAGAGGTACACAAACACATTCTCTTTCAGCCATAAGGTTTTCATTTATTATTTGGTTTCTATGAAATAAGAAGAAACATGGCTATACTGGGAAACCATCACTTTAATTTGTAAAGAGACATACATAAAATCTTTTAGAGATTGTAAGCCACCAACTATCTCAACCCTAGTATTTATAAGAAGCAGCAGAAGACAATAGATACATTGTAGTTGTAAATATGTTCAATAAAATTCTAGTTATAAAACAGGTAGAAAGCATGATTAAGGATAAAGAGTATTGTGTTTTGACACTTTAGAAAATGGACAAAAGAAATTTAAAGATTTCAGTGGAAATTTGAGATAAAACCATAGCTATATTCTTTTAACTCTTGCTTCCAATCAAAAGGAACTGCATTTGGAGAGATAGACACCATATGTATAGCACAGCAGGGTCCCTAAGCTCTGAAAAACATATTTTTGATGTTTCAGAAAGAAGAAAGTGAAGAAGGACAGAACTTAACAAGACTAAGTTTGAAAATGTGTAACAACCCTGAACTAATGATGGGAATACAAAGTAGGGGTATATATTATTGATCAATGTATGAATATTTACAACTTATTTAGGGAGGTAAAGCCTCTATAAAGGTTTGTATTATAATTCTCATTTGCTTAGTCCTTAAAATTTTATTCCTCCTATAGATTAAACTTTCAAGAATTGGAAACAAGAATATAATGATTTTCTTTATATTTTCTCTGTGCCTATCTCTCTCTATCTTCCTCCTCTGTCTCTGGCTCCATCTTTGTCGCTGTCTTTTTCAAGGATCTATGAAACTGCACATGGTACTATATCTTTTCTGATCATCTTCCTACTTGAAGGACCAATCCTGGTAGAAGGCCACTGCTGAGAATCTCTCTCCAGTGAAGCTCATTCTGGACAGTTATTTTGAATGTGCTCCTTTTTACCTTAAGTTAAATGATTTGGTTAATTAGAGAGGGAAGTGTAGTCAAATTCTGTTTATCATATTTGCCCTCGCTTATTCACTTTTTGCAACTGTAGAAAAATTATTTGTAGTAATTCCTGAGTCACCTTTCTCTAATCAGAAGGAAATATGGTCTAAATTTTATCAATGAAATCAACTAGACTACAAACAAGTTGTTTTAACATTGTAACAGCAATGTTCAAGTAATTATCTTTGCTGTTTCTGCACATATCATAAAAGATAATAGTAACTTCTACATTTCTATTTCTTTTCTTCTTCATGCTTCAACTATTTCACAGTCTAAACCTGATGAAAAAGAAAATGAATGGTCCGTGACTTGACTGAAGACTCTTGCATCAATGGCAATCTATCCTTTCTCAAGAAGCATGTTATGCTCATAAAAATAATCCTATACATCAGTTCAGAATAATAGAGAGCAATATACATACAATGCCCTCAAGGAGATGCCTTCTACTTCCTCTGCAAAGGGTCCTGCAGCTCTGGAGTGATAACATCAGAGTTGCCAGCAAAGAATTTCTGTAATCTTACTGAACACAAGAAACTTAGTCTTTCATTTTTCTACTTCTTATTGAAACTGACTCATAAATACAAAGTTTTGGAAATATTTGAAGTTAAATATAATCTTCTGTTACCTAGCCAAATATTCAATGAATAGAATTTCCATTCTTTTTATGCTCTTCCTCTCATTCTCCCCCTCTCCCTATCTCTCCCTCTCCTTTTCCTTCTCCCACTCTTATTTCTATTGCTACCCTGATACTTGCCCTCCTATTTACAATTTAAATACCAAGGTTTATGTTATTAATAATATACAGATCATGAGGGTTTGCCCATTTGGGCCCTTAATATATCACTCCCTACCTTGTAAAGTGGGGAGGACCTACCAGGATGTATTATCACCACTCACTATACTCCTGGCAAGTTTTAGCCCTTTATCCTTTACAACACTTAAGTAAAACTGAAGCACTCCAAAGCATAAAATCATAGTATTAAAATTAATCTACTTATATCTTTATTGATAAGCATGCGCTCCTTTAGGGGAGAAATTTCATATTTTTCTAGGTCCACAACTCCTAGCATAGTATGTGGCCCACAATGTGCAATTAGCAAAAAAGAAGGAGAAGAATATGTGGGTTGAAAATAGGAAGTAAAACGGTGGTATTCTTAATACCTTCATAAATGAAATAGGAATAGGTGAATTGAACTGAGTATGTGGAAATCATTTAATGAACCATATTAGAGAGGGTAATATTTAGACACATTTTAATCTTTGTACCAGAAAGTAGGTAGGTTTTATTCCAATATTCTATTCTAAACTTAAATGTACCTTTAAAAAATAAACTCAGTATGCAATTATGCTCAGAGAAAGATAATTTTTGTTTCAGGTAGTCAAATTATAAAATGGTGGAGTGGGGAATAAGCAAAAGCTGGAGGGTCTTTTTTTAAATCTTTCTCATAAAGCAGCCTAGAGACTGGAACTTCCTCTGAAACTATTCATCAGGGATAAAGCATCCAGAATAAAGTGAAGAAAAGTAACTATGTGTGCTCACAGCCAACCATTGGACTGAGCATGGGGTCCCCAGTGGAAGAGTTAGAGAAAGGACTGAAGGAGATGAAGGGGTTTGCAACTCAAGAGGAAGAAAAACAATATCAACCAATAAGACTGATACCCGCAGGGCTCCCAGGGACTAAACCATCAACCAACCAAAGAGTACACATGGGCAGACACATGGAACCAGCTGCATATGTGGCACCAGATGGGAACAATGAGAGGCCCTTGGTCCCAGGAAAGCTCCATGCCCCAGTGTACGGGAATGACAGGGTGGGGAGGTAGGACTCGGGGGTTTCAGGGGACCTGGAGAGACCAGGAAAGGGGATAACATTTGAAATGTAATAGAAGGAAATATACAGTAATAAAAGCTATATGGTTATCTCTTACATCTAAATGTTTTTCATTTAATCAATTAATACATTCTTTTATCTAATAAAAAGCAACGTGTGCATGTGATGATGTGCATGTTTGTTTGCACATGTGTGAGCACAGGTACATAATCTTACAGGCCATCAATGTGAGAAATTTGACAATTTTCATTGACAGTAATACATATATTTTCATTGAATATATATTTCATTGGAGGTAATATATATATGTATATATATATATATATTACATATATATTACCTTAAAAGTCACATCAGAAGATTGTACTAGCTCATCTTATTTGCAAATGAAATAAATACCAAAATAGAGACAAAAGTCCTTCTAAGAGAAATCCAGGATCCAGTTAAAGATCCTATTCACAACATTATTAATTGATTTACACAATAGAATATTATTCATTTATTTAAAAAACACAACATCATATGTTTTGTAGGGAAGTAGATGGAACTAGAAAATATCATCCTGAGTAGGATAACCTAGACCCAAAAGGACAAGCATAATATGTACTCACTAAGTTGATTTGAGCCATAAATTACAGGATAGCTACAATCACTCCACAGACCCAATGAAGTTAAACAAGAAAGAATGGCCAAGTGAAAATGCTTGAATCTCACATAGAAGGAGGAGGAAAATAGTCATTGGAGGTAGAGGAGGGAACTAGGTGGGAGAGGGGATGGGTAGAGGATCAAATGGGGCAGGGGCGCCATGATCAGGCATGAGAGAGGGTCAGAGGGCCAGGAGAATGGAAAGAAATCTGTATGTGACATGCATGGCTTGTGGGGAGCATCTCTAAGACCTGTCAGAGACTTGTGATAGGGAATGCTCCCAGTAGTCAATGCAGGTGACCTTATCTGAGACACACAGCAGTGAGGATATAGAACCTGAAGAGGCCATCTCCTGTAGCCAGGCAGAGTCCCCAGTGGAGGGATAAAGACAGCAACCTACCCATAAAATGTTCAACCCAAAATTTGTTCTGTCTACAAGACATGCATAGACAAAGGTGGAGCAGAAAATAACAATAACTGGCCCAACTTGAGACCTATCCTGGGTGCAAGCACCAAATCCCTGACACTATTAATAATATTCTGTCATGCTTGAAGACAGGAGCCTAGCATTACTGTCCTTTGAGAAGCTCCACCCAGAAGTTAACTGAAACAGATGCTGAGATCCACAACTAAACATTGGAGGGAGTTCTGGGGACTCTTGTGAAAGAGCGGGAGGAAGGATTGAAGATCCCAGAGGGGATAGGAAAGCCACAGGAAGATCAACAGAGTCAACTAACCTCAACCCTTGGGGGTTTTCAGAGACTGAACCACTGCCCAGCAGTGGAGCAGAGGCTGTCCCTAAAATTGTTGCCTGTCTGTGGTGTCCATTCCCCTAACCGGCTCTCTTGTCTGGTCTCAGTGGGAGAGGATGAGCCTAACCCTGCAGAGACTCGGATGTGCCAGGATGAAGGAATGGTGGGGATCCTCTCAGAAAAGGTGAGAAGGGGACAATGGGGAGAGACTTGTGAGGGAGAGAACCAGGAGGGGTGAAGAAACGAGCTGGATGTAAAATAAATGAATAAGTAAGTAAATAATAATTAAATAAAGAAGAAAAAACTAACAAACAAATATAACACCTACTTAACCAAGTAGAAAAAGCTGAGAATTGAAGTGCCTTAAAACCTTACCATTGGTAAGGAGATGCGAACTTCCAGAATACAACTGCAATACAGGGATTTGCAGTGTACCTAAAGCATCTCTGGTTCTTCTTGGCTGTCTTAAGAGTCTGGCTGCTATATCTCTTTGAAGTCCAGCAATGGAAACAGAGCCTTAAATGAGCATATGATCACTTTTTGCTATCATCTCCCTCTGTTCAGGGAAATGGTATTGACATACCTCATTTTTCCTGAAAGGTTTATAATATTTGTCCAGAGATGCTGTGCTAGCTCTATTCTTTTAATAGTCTTCAAGTGAGAAGGTATGGTTGGGGGAGAATTTGTAAGACTTTTATGATTCTGTCCAAGTATGCAGACATAGCAACAGCCTGCTCTTCTCAAGCCTGTTTCCTTACATGATTAAACCAATTCTCCTTCACTTCACTGGAAGGACTTAGTTTACTTATTGGAAACCCCAATTCTCAAAGCCCCAGGAAAGGACTGACTTACTGCTGGGGCATGACAAAACTCATCATTTGTCAGTATCAAAACACACACACACACACACACACACACACACACACACACACAAAGGGAAAATGTTGTTTCCTCCATATTAGTAAAGGTTTCTCCCATCTCAGATCAGATCAGACAAATCACTGTGCTCCCAGTTCCTAACTGGAAGGGGCATGAGTGCATGCCTCAGGTCCCATCCTTCCCAGCTGCTGCTATCTATCATGCTGTTAACTAGTCTGCATCTGGAAGCTGATGGGGCAGACAATTAGTAGTCCTCTGAGATGCTAAATGGGTGTGTGAGCACTTCACAGCTGCCCTACCCTTGGCTTTCTCTGGTGTTAGAATCCCATTCATCTCTCACTGCTACTGAGACCTGACAACTGCTCCAATCATGAATTTAAAAGAGTGTGCCATCTGAACAACACTATGCACATTTGTCAATAGATCCTACATAGGATGGAACAAGAGGGTGAAAATGTGAGCTTTAATGTACCACTAAGATATGGAGGAACTAAGCCCCATATGTAGCAATCCAACATTGCCAGCTGTTTGTCAAAAGGGGTGGATTCAATCTTGCTTGTTTAAAAAAAATAGCAAAAATTTGAACTTCCTAACTCTCGGTGAACTACTACAACTAAAATAAGAATCTGGAGGAAAAAAATCTGAGAATTTCTCAGAAACTTTGACCGAGAATATTTTTGAAGTTTCACTGTTGCATAAAGTGACAGGATAGCAGGAAGAATGAAAATCTTATCTACTGTGAAGAAAATATCACAGAATCAAATAAATAAAAATAGAAGAAAATGTTTTCCAAATCAATATCATAAATTTTTTATAATCAATGTGTGTGTTATTAAATGAGAATAGCCAATTGACCTGATAAAGCCTTTAAAATAACACTAATTGTGATCAAAACAGAAGTTCGTTAATAAAATAAGAATTTTAATAGATTATAAACTACAGAAAATGCTAAGTAGGAGTCATAGGACTAAATAATAAAATAACTAAACTGAAAATTTCAATAGCATGTTCAACAACAAAGTATATAAAGCAGAAAAGCTCATAATATGCTGTTAGAAAATATGTGCTACTGGACAGAAGTCCAGCAGTATTAAAGAACAGGGCAAAAGGACACTGAAAAGGAATCTCTTTGCTAACTAAAAAAAGTAGCATTCCCCATGATAGGAAAGAAACTATTCTTTCTCCTGTTCAGGAATTATAATAGAAACTACAGTCAAGTATGTAAAATCATATGATAAGTTGTCTCCTGTATTCCAGAACCATGTGTGGTTTATGAGTAGGGCTTCTAAGAGAGTCAATGAGTATACTTTTAGAAAGCTGTGACTTATTATCCAAATGGTAAAACAAACAAAAAATACAAACATGAGTAAAGATACAAGTAGCCAATATGCAGAACTTTATGCTGTATATTAGTTTATTTAAACTGAGAACCTAAGAAAATGCCACGCCTATATCAATTTATTATCTGTGACAAATGGGATGGCCATTTTGATATATGTGACAAAAATATGAATGGATTACAAGCAACAAAGAGATACGGAGGTGATGTGTAGAGGGTTTTTGGCAACAGTATCAATGGCAATTAATTAATTTCATGTTAAAACTCACTTTATGATTTACTCCATAGAACAAGCATCCAAACAGACAAAATCTTCGTAGCCAAATTTTAACCTAGTGTATGAACAGAATAAGGGATACCCCAAAATCCTGAAGACCATGCCCTTCATTGGTAGATCCAGCACCATGGGTTACCTATCTCTTGGACTATTAAAAATTACACTATCCTCAAATAGCCCTCTTGTGATAGGATCAGAGTCGAGATATTCTGTAGCATTGGAAATATCATATTTAATAGGAAGAATTAATCAGATCATATCTGGCAAATTGATTATGTGGTACTTTATCTTAATTCCAAAATGTTAATACAATTATGTGACAGTCAATATCCTTTTTATATATGTGATTACAGGTCTTTGTGTGTACCATTAAGACTCTTGAAACTGTTATGCTATGCTATGCTAAACTTGTATAAGTCCAGAATGACAACAGTATACATTTTAAAAATAATACCCATGGGAGGAGATACAGAGATAAAGTGTGGAGCAGAGACTGAAGGAAAGACCATCCAGAGACTTCCTACCTAGGGATCCATCCCATATACACTTACCAAACCCAGACACTATTGTGAGTGCCAAGAAGTGCTTGCTGACAGGAGCTTGATATAGCTATCTCCTGAAAGGCTCCCAGTACCTGACAAACATAGAGGTGGGTGCTCTCAACCAACCATCAGTCTGAGCACTGGGACCCCAATGGAGGAGCTAGAGAAAGCACCCAAGGAGCTGAAGGAGCTTGCAGCCCCATAGAAGGAAGAACAATATTGATCAACCAGTACCCCCAGAGCTCCCAGTGCCTAAACTACCAACCAAAGAGTACACATGGAGGGATCCATGGCTCCATCTGCATATGTAGCAGAGGATGGATTTGTTGTACATCAAAGAGAGGAGAGGCCATTGGTCCTGAGAAGGCTTGATGCCCCAGTATAGAGGAATACCAGGACAAGGAAGCAGGTGAGTTGGTAAGCAGGGGGAGGGGCATGGGGAGAGGGTGTTTTTGGAGGGGAAACCAGGAAAGGGGATAGCATTTGAAATGTAAATAAAGAATATATCAATTTAAAAAGTTATAAGAATTTTCTAGGATTTATAACATAGAGTGGATTTATACCACATTGTTTTATTATTTACAATCTGATGATTTAATAAAAGGAAAGAATGAAAGGCTAAATTAACAATTAAAAGAGTTCAAGACTCATTCCTCTAATGGAATAATCATTTAATGGAAACCATATAGATTATGCATAGGCTAAAAGGGGGAAAATGCTAATAATGTGACTCATTACATCCAAACTCTTCCAAATTACAGAAATGGTCTTTGGGTTACTTAATCTTTTCCAGAGGACATGGGATCCAGTATCTAGTGCCCAACCAGACAGTTTACATTAACTGTTCCATGAAATGAAATACCCTCTGGCTTTCATAAGCATGTACATGCTCATAGTGCATAGAATTTCACAGAGTCACACACAGAGATATAAATATAAATATATAAATTTTAAAAGACGATGTAAGAGTGACTCGAACGTATTGAAAAATTAAGGTTGCTCATCAAACACCATTTTGAATAACTCCTGACTTAGTGGAACTGGACTTGTTCTTCCTCTAGAGTATTGGGCAGAATCTATAAAATAACTAGTTACTCTTACTACTATTGGCATAAAATTCTTTCCAAAATCTTTTAAGCTGCACTTCTGAAGGCCTAGTCTACACCTCTCAGATATTCAAATACTGAATGTAATAACAGACCCAGGTATCACTTGAAGATTAAAGTTCTTATGCATAATTCTGGATCACACGATCTGTTAACTCAAATATGACAAAATAGCCAATTTAGTAGTCATGCCATTTGGTAAATACAAGGAAACCCTCTGACCATCCTATCAGTGTGCGAAGACAAAAATTCTTAGTCCACTAATAATTTAAGTGAAAACAAGTTTAAGTGACCTTATTGCTAAAAGCACTCCTTATGATGTAAAAATTGTGGCAGGAGGTCAAGAACAAAATGTAATAGACATTCATGGAAGAAATGACCAATTGTATCATATTCCATTCAATTCTTTGTTTTTGCACTAACCCTAAAGTTCATAGGTACTATATATCTGTTCATAAATACAACCAAAATTTGTTTGGTCTATCTTTTCTATTTATTATTATGAGATTTATTTTTAATTTTGAAAATTTTCAATTGTTCAGTTTTTCATTTTTATTATTTTTGTCTATCTTCAATAATTCAGTATTATTCTTCCACTGAGAACACTTGATTTTATACCTCACTTCCTGTGTTTCTAATAGATGGTTTAAAGGAAAGCATCAACTGAAATATTTGCAATGCTAACAAAGACATACCCTGATTCAAAAATACAATGGATCAATCATCCCTAAAGGATGTATAAATTTACCATCTAGCAGCCTAGTACAACCTCTATGGACAATAAGAACTTCAGTAATGCTATCTGTGTGTCTATGCTTCCATTGACGCACTTACACATGTACATATTTAACTATCTATATGTATACATATACATATATTTCTATTTCTACCTCTGTATCTATATCTACCTCTATCTTTATATCTATACAATATCTAGATCTAGATCATCCATCTACAGCTATCTATCTACAGCTATCTATCTATCTATCTATCTATCTACCTACCTACCTACCTATCTATCTATAGCAGAATTTTACCCTAATTGATTAAATAATAAAGACAACAAGAAGTCAATCACTGAGTGAAGAGAAGGCAGGTCTTCAGATCTGGGAGAGGAAGAAGGAACCCAGGAGAAAGAAGGCCTTTTCAGACAGAGAGGCGGGAGTAAAGCAGGCAAGAACAAGATGTAGGACCAGGATATGCCACTGGAAGAATTATAACATAGAATAGTTGGTGAATTTAGTATGCTAGATTCCACATCCAGCTATTGTGTTATCTGTTGATTCTAAACTAAGATTGTCTGATGTTTTTCTGCTTTTCACAACTTAACTGAGCTCCTTTCCTAACCATGGAGCACTGGGTTGGTGCAAGTGCACCCCCAACTATCTGCAGAATTTGCAAGTACTGAGCAAGTTGGGAAGAAGCCAGCTGAGGAGAGGAGAGAGCAATTTTCAAGCTCTAGAGAGGCAGAGTTAGCTGTGATTGGACAGGCTTTGGCTAAAGGCAAATATGCAGAGTTGAGCTATGTGCTGGGCTGGGAACAGACTAAGACCGCCTGCTGGTACCTAGTTGGCAATAGAGTGGACTGTTTTTTAATATTACATGCAACATATAAAGGCATGTGTGTATATATACACATATATTACATATATACTTATATATGCATATACACATTTACATGTATACACGTATACACATTTGCACATATACACATGCATGTATACACTTATGCACTTATGCATGTATGCACATATATACATATACATGTATACATATACATATATACATATATGTATTACACATAAACATATATACATATTACATATATGTATGGCATATATGTATGCATATGTGCATGTATACATGTATGCATATATTCATTTATGCAAACATATATAAATATATATAATATATGTATATTTATCTATATAGTGTGATTATAGACAACACTTACAAAAGCATAAAGATGTTTGATTTAATGTATCTAATACTATATAGCTTTTACAGTTAACAAATATTTGATTACATTTGAATCAGATCGTATTAAACCAATTACTTTTGGAAGTTAATACTAGTAATAGCCCAAAAATTATCACAAGATAAACTAATAGAAATGAAAGTGTCCTTGGGAACATTTGTAAATACTATGCTATAATATATTCATGTTGCATATGCAAGACTCTTACTAAGTTGTTTCTTACTATAAGGTATTTACCCCTGTCTTTGCACAAACACCAATCTGTGGATAAGCTGGCCCCATAGCTATGTGAGAAGGAAAAACACAGCAAAACAGACAAACAATATATAAGCTGTCATGTGCATATACATGTGCTTGTGTATGTGTCTGGGCATGAATTGTTTTAATAAAAACACTGTCCTTAAAACATCTAAACAGTGACTCATGCCCAGGTATGTTTGAAATCTTTCACTAAACTTGTGATTATGTTTGTTAATCTCATAATTATAAAAATGCATTTTTTAATATTTGGTGGTCCAATGGAAACACGATGGAGGCTTCTTAAAAAAAACTATTTCACATGTATACATTCCATATATTTTTATGCATTTTATTCATATGAAAGAAATCTCCATCTGCATCATGGATGGAAGACAGAGGGAGACCGAGTCCCAACCATATGTTCTTGGCCACCAAATGAAACATTCTGTGTTATGAATGGGTTGTATCTAATTGATTTATTAGCCAAAGAGACCCCATGGAAACCCCTGAAACAACCCAGGCTATTTGTAGATGTTTTTATTTCCTCAGCTCAAGAGATGAGATGAGAGCCATACCCAAGCTGACATGGCTTGGGTTGAGCCCAGAGCATTCCTTTCTCTGTTCTAATTATCCCTAGGCCTAGACATAGAAGATTCTAGCCTCTGTATGATCTAATCTTCCAAGCTGACCAATTCAATCTGGCTTCCTTATCTTCAAGTCAATCACTCTGCCTGTCATCATATTAACTTTGGTAATATGTTCTAATAATTTTCTGGCTCATACTAATTCTGTTATTCATTCTGTCTTTGCTTGTGTCTATCTTGCTCTCTCTTTAACCTACACCTGTAAAACTGTCCTGGTAAAACTGCCACAGACACACACCACAAGTTGCACAGCACATATAACTCTTCCCAGTGCTGTCCTTGCATGAGTTGGACATATCCTATCTCTGACTTATTCTGTCACACCATTGTCTGAGCCATTACTTTGTCTGCTTCTCAATTAGATATCATTTTCAAATGGGGCTTCTTACAAACTAACATTACCTTCAGTGTTAGAGATCAAAGGTATGTACTAGAGGGCTTGCCTGTAATACATCTAGATCATACTGCAATCCAGAGTGTGGCTGCATTCCACCTGGGTCATATCTTTGAATATGACCCATTACCCAAACAGCTATGTTGCTGGATTAAAGTTTTATTAAGGTACTATTGCTGAAGAAAACTGCATAACTCACCAAACATACAGCAGTCAAGCTGGTACCTAGAGAGTTCACCCCTACTGGCTATTATATACAGGCACTCTGCACACCATTCAAGGAGAAAGGCAATATCAAACCAGTTACAATGGTGCCTGAATGGCATGATATGCTGGTACAATAGTGTCAAAAATATTGTAGGAGTAACCAACAACTATAGGATTGGAATTAAGATATGAAATGGAACCCATGCCCAGCAAAGCCCATGTGGCCAGGATGCTGAGACTAGCTAACCTAGATGTAAAGAAAAACTAAATTCTATTGTTCTGCTAAAGGAATGTGACAATAAAATAATATTATTTTATACTCATAGATCAGTACCTTACCCAGCAATAATCAGAGAAGCTTCATCCTACAGCAGATGAAAACAAAAACTGAAACCCACAGCCAGACAATTGGCAGAGATTGAGATACCTTGGAACACTCCATCCTAAAAGGGATGCCCCATCAAAACCCTTTCCTCAAGTCTCAGAGAACCCTCTAGCAAAAGAGGCAGAGGGAGTGTTAAAGCCAAGGAAACAAGCAGGATGAATGCACATATGAACTCAGACAGACTATGATAGCATGCACAAAGTCGGCATTAGTTTGTGCTAGATGGGTTCACAGCACCGAAAGAAGTAGGAACAAGCCCCAATCCCTAACCTGGGAGCTATTTCTGTTTGATAACTGCTTGCACAGAAAACATTAGTTTTCTCCAAAAGAATCTCACCGGGCTTTCAAACCAAACTTAAGGACAAGTCCCAGGCCCAGTAATAGACAAACTAAAATGCATTCAATGGAATTTTTGGAGATTGTCTCACAGTGCTTTTTGTTTGGCTGAGTTTGTTTTTCTTTGTTGTTTTGTGTACAGGTAATTTGCTCACATATATTGTTTCTGATTTTATTTTTATGGATTCCCTGCATGTGTTCATGTATGTGTGTCAACATCTGTATGTCTTGTCTTTTCTTTTGTCCTATTCTGCTTTGTTTGTTTTCATTTTATCTTCTTATGATTATTTAGATGTCTGTATTCTAATAAGAAAGAAAAATAAAACATGGATTACACACACATGCACAAACATACACACTGAAATAAATCAATGTTAAAGAGTTTTTATAGGCTCATCTGAAAGAAAAGAATTGTGCCAAAAATCTTCATCAAATATGCTATTTTCATGATCTTTCCAGTGGTTCTTTCTGGATAATCTAAGTGCCTGGTCTGATCTTCAATTACTTATCTATTTCTAACTTGTCCTTTTGTGTCCCACTACTTAATAAATACACCCGCTCAAAGCTAAAAATCATGGATGCATTAGATTATAGAACACATAGGAATGCTCTCACTTGGCCAGTGAAATAGAAGTTGAAGCACCTGTTTATTCCAAGAAAGGTCTTTAAAAAGATAAGTATGTTTATTCATGTATGTCCATTCCTTGGTAAATGTCCAGAAAATTGAATTCATAAGTTCTTACATTTCTGTAGTTATTTGTTCTTTAGTGTACTAGAGTAAGACCTATCTAAGGGACACTAGTCTCTACTGCAGATGCTCTATTGGGAACCCTTAACAAATATCTCTACAGGGCATTTCCAGTTAATTTCTGTTGAGTATAGTTCCCTATTTCCGTGTGTGTGTGTGTGTGTGTGTGTGTGTGTGTGTGTGTGTGTGTCTAATTTTCTTTTGCTATTTTATCTTTTATTCTGGTCTACTATATACTTAGACTCACTCATTCAAAACCAAATATATAGCTGTTCTTTATTATCCGTTTGTCCAGATAGAACAAAGTTGTACTAAGCAGGCTGTATTAGATACCACTTTTCTTTGAACAAGTTATTCTTGTAAAGAGTGTGCACGGTAGTGTTAAGACAGGCGTCGATTAGAGTAATGATGTTGGCTGTAGAAACCTGGCCTCCCATGCATTGAATCCTAGAACAAAAATTGTATTAAATGCCTCTTATTTCTACCAACAAAGGCAATAATTGTTTACTGCTTCTAAAAGAACAATGAAAGTGTTGATATGTAAAGACATTTGGGTCTCTGTGTACAAATTTTTGGTGCTTTCCATTGCCCTTTATTGAAGTTTACTAATGATATCTCTAGGTTCTTACTAGCATGCTGAACTTTCTCCAACTCTCATGATTTTTGAAACCACAGCAAAACTTCAAAAATATAAAACTCCAAGCAATTTTTCCTACAACTTCTTTTTATACAACTAAAACTTGATTATCTATCAATATTTGTAAAGGCTTTCTTAACTGTCTACATTGTGCCATGGATGTAATTTGGATTCAATACTTATTTTTGTCCATGTATGTTAATATTTACAATAACATCCATTTTAAAATGTTCCTATATTGAAATTAATTCAGTCTGTTTTTGCTAACTTTGTCACATTTTAACTACTTTATGAAACTGGTTCCTAGCAAAATTGGTTTTAAAGACTGTTTTTTTTTTTTTTGCTGTTTGTTTTATTTTAATTTTGTCTCTCATTTTTCTAAGTTTTGGCAAGAATATTACACCAATCTTATAAGAATATATATATATCCTTATAATATATTCTTATAATATATATTAATGATATATATTATATATATATATATGAACCAGTTTCATAAAGTAGTTAAAATGTGAACCCAGATCTCCCTCAATGTAGGAATGGATACAGAGAATGTGGTATATTTACACAATGAAATACTACTCATCAATTAAAAACAATGAATTCATGAAATTTTTAGGCAAATGGTAGGAACTGGAAAATATAATCCTAAGTGAGTTAACCACTTAGGATTTTATTTAATCCTAAAAGAATACACATGGAATGCAATCACTGATAAGTGGATATTAATTAGCCCAGAAGCTTTGAATACTCAAGACACAATTACATATCAAATGATTCCCAAGAAGAAGGAAGGGGAGGATCCTGGTCCTGGAAAGGCTTGATGTAGCATTGTAGGGGATTACCAGGACAGAGAAATGGTAGGGGTGACTGGGGAAGACATGTGATTATCAGCAACTGATCCAGCCCTGCCAACTCAAAACCTGGCAGAAGAAAAATTCTTGTGATTTTGAGAACATCCAAATGCTGAACAATTTCCAAAATGTCTTACCAAGAAAATAAACCTATGAATTAAAACACAGCATAACATGGAATTAAAAATTTATACAAAGGGAGCAAAACTACTAGCAGAGTTAGGAGGCTGTCTGTAAGAGCAGAGAAAACCTTTACTGTCTACACTGAAGGCAAGGGTTTAATGTCCTGAACTCAAAGAACTACAGAAGTTGAATAGCAACACTACCAAATTCTCTAAGCAATGAAATTACTAAAGAACTGAGTGAATAGTTCTGAAAAGAAGAAGTACAAGTTTCTAATAAAAATACTTGGTATTTTCTAGCACCATTGACCATCTATTTTATATAGTCTAGGCTCTACACATTATTATAATAGCTAGACTTCAGGTTGTAAATGAGGGATAGACATATACATAGATGCATATGTATATATACATATATAATCAAACAAAAACCATAAATATCAAGAGATAAATAGATACACAAGAAGCAAAACTTAATAAATTGGACGCTGAAAATATCCATTAGAAAATAGCTGGAGAAGTCATATTGAAGAAGCCACTTGGACTCTCTCTAGAGTCCAAGGCAGAGCATGGGTTTTGCCTTTTCTTGCTATTAGCTCCAGGGTGCAGGATGAGAATTTCAGCCTTAGACTCCTGCAGGATGCTTCCAATTCTATGTCCAGAGCCTTCTCTTCAAGACATATCTTTTTACATATTATATTCAGCTCCTAAGACCAACTCTATAGCCTAAACTATAATCTCTCCATATCTTCCTTGTCCCAGCGATTGAGACTACTAATTTAATCATATTTTAAAAATCTTTATACATAACCTTTTTCTAATAATTAGAAATATACTACAATATGAACATCAAGCAGATTAGTGATTCTTTATTGTCCACTATTATGTCCCTGACATATAATACTGTCTGGAAAATACAATATACTTAATTAACATTTCCAAAGAAATGAATAAATTAGCATCTTTATCATTTATCATCTGATAAATAAATGCAAATAAATTTTCTGTTCTCTAAGAATTTTCAGTGGATTTCTCCAATTTGAGTGATAATACTATTTACATTTACTTAGCAAATTGGGAGGCAGCAAGAGTGGTATATGAGAGTGTTTGGAAGAAATAGCAAAGAGGGAATGATATAATTATGATCTAAAATAAAAGGTATAATTGACAAAAACATACAAAGATAATGTGATTTAGGTAAGTGATATCAATTTCTTCATATAGTATGGACTTCTAAATTCAATTTTAAGAGAATATATGGATGATCGTTTTTATTACTGTTTTCTTTTTTTCTTCAATTTTTTTATTTTCTATGTTCTTTGTTTACATTCTGAATGCTTTCCCCTTTCCCAGTTCCCCCCTCACCATATGTCCCATAAGTCCTCCTCCCTCCGTCCATTCCCCAATCACTCCACCTCCCATTTCTCTGTTCTAGTACTCCCCTACAATACTGGATCAAGTCTTTTCAGGACCAGGGCCCTTTACTCACTTCTTCTTGTGAATCATATGATTTGCTAATTGTGTCTTGAGTAGTCAGAGCTTCTGGGCTAATTAATATCCACTTAAACTGACTTAATACTGTTTGTTCCTACCCTCATTGCCCTTTTAGCAAGTGGTTTATTTGGTAATCTTCAAAGTAGAAGGGTTTTACCACGTCATGGTTTATCAACTCAAACATCTCATGGCCAGTCTCATTTCTCTCTTCCTTGGGAAGAAGTTGTCCACCAAGCCACCTCACCACTGAACATCATGCGTTTGCCAGTCAGATGCTTCCACTGATCAAATTTCAGTTCTTTTTCCAGTAAAAAGTTTACTACTGAGTATTTATGGATGAACCTTTTATCTCCCAAATCTCCAATCTCTTCAATCTTGCTTTCAATCTTTAGTTCATCATTTTTGTGGTTAGACTTCCTGGTAATGTAATTAACCTAAACAGACATGGCACAGGCCAGCAGCATGACGCTCAGGAGCAGCTTCCTCCTGCAGTAGGCGCAGCTGCCCCTTGCTCAACAAGCCCAAGGAAGTGCATGGGGCAGGGAATAATGCATCCTTGCATCTCTCTCAGCACTTCCTTTTCTGCTTTTATGTCACACATATTCCAATATCCATAGTATTCTTTAACATTTCCTCACCTCCCATTCTTCTCTTTTTACTTTTGTGAGCCCCCTTACACACACATACATACATACACACACACACACACACACAAACACACACAGACATACACACAAACACATACGCAAAAACACACAAACACATACTTGTGTACATACACAAACAAACAAAATACCTGAACAAACTTAAAAGGTTCTAAGAGAAAAAAATTGCAATTTATTTTTTCTGTGAGTTTGCACTTAAATCTATTTGTACATTTTGGGCTACCTGATGAATTACATTGTTATGAAATAATTTATATCAATTTCTCTAAATTGCATCTGTCTGGTAAAACATTTTAAAACATTTAAGATGTTATTAATTTGGATATGAGAGTTGAAGTTTTAAACTATGCAGAAAAACATACTATTGGAGAACATTATATAACCCAAATTGTATTTTAAAGTATATACTTTTGTTCAGGAAAATGAGTTCATTGTCATTAACGTATTAACTATTCTAAGTAATATGCATTTTATTATTCTAAACTGTTCTCTTAACATGTGTTATTCTCTGAAAATAACTTACATGTAAAACAAAGCATTTTAAAACATATTTTTTATTTTTAGATAATTACTTTTGTTCCAAAAGGAATGCTGCTTTGTTGGTTCTTTAACTTTTAATGCATGTGTGACTTTCTGAAATATTGTAGTTTTATGCCAAGAAAAGCTTTTAAAAATTGTTTATTCAAAGACATAATTTTTAATACATTTTACTTTTATTTATCTTTTAATAGGTTTGAATTAAATAAAGTCAGTTATTACAAATTTTATTATAATAAAATTTATCACAATAAAATTTCAGGACAACACTAACAACAGAGAAATATGTATCCTCAGATCCACCCGAAAGAGTCTTCAGGTTATCAGCCAACACTAGACTCTTTAAACTAATGCTGTTCATATCATAATTATCTTGATATGCTACTATAATCTATCTCAATGTCTGAAATTCTTCACCATTGTCATAAGAATATAGACATGTGTTAAGAATTTTGTTATTCTCTACCTCGAAATGTGAAATAGCATGAATTATGTAAAGTACTCACTTCTATCATTTCTGAAGTTAAAAAAATTCTGCATTCCTTGTAAAGAAAACTTTGAACATTGACTAAAACATGATTTAGTTACAGCCCAGTTGTTCCTTTCCACTATTTAATTTACTTCAATTATGTCACTTGCATTAAGGTAAATAGTGTAATTTATTAAAAATGTCAAACTTCACATTTCACTTCCTTGATTGATTTCAGCTATTTAGAAATCAGGGCAGTGTTCTCGGTGCCGTGTCTCAGCAAACACCACAGCGTTCAGCATTTTACTTTCTCCAGCCTTTAGTTTTGTACGAGGGCAGTGACATTTTAATGTATTTTCTTTTTATCTAAACATCTATGCTTATTTAAAAGTTCAACAAATTTTGTTTACTTTAAAGCCATTGTTTCCTTGACCTTAGAATTTCTAGGATATATTAAATCATTTGAAGTAATATTTTCAACCAAGATTTCAGTTAGTGGCAAACACAGAAGGTATAAAAACCTAAGAATTAGAGTCTAGTATGTGTTGTAGCAAACTCCACTTTATGAACTCTCCATGACCCAACACTGAGTTATTTCTAAGCAAGATAATTATTATACAATCCAAAACTAGATAAATTTGTTTTCTTATGTAGTATCAAATATTTAAAGAAGAAATAAAGCATACAAGGATTGTGGACGCAGTGTACTGAAATATAGAGACTAATATAGTTTTCTTTATAGCATTAACCAGATATTTTTGATAATACATAAAATCATAAATATTTATACTTTGTTTACATATTTAATTTTTTTATGTTTTGAGAGGGGTCTTGCTGTGTAGCTTAGGCAAGGCTAAAATTTGAAATCCTCTGTCAGTCTCTTGACTGCTCGATCTGTGCATTCATGCCCAGCATAGAAAATACTGCTTAGTTCAAGCTTTCTATGTGTGTTTGAGCAGACTATTGTAATTGACATAAAATACACTAGTCACAGATAAGAGCTGGCTATTCAAATTAACTAATAATTTTTCTGTATATAATCCTTCTAAATAAATCTAAGTAAGTTTGAGAGAATAAAACATTTAATCCTTTGATTATTGTTTTTTCTAGCTGCATACAACACACACACATATACATACATACACACACACACACACACACACACACACACACATATATATATATATATATATATATATATATATATATATCTTGACAATTATTTAAAAAACCAAAAATGGTTGGATTCATCTATTTGTAAGATGATACTGTCATAGCAAAAATATCTTTAAAGGTGATTATTTAGCTTCATCAATCCTAAAAGTCTGGCAACATGAAATTACCCTTATCTTGGATTCATCATTTAGATGAATTATCTCCAGTTGGTGTTCTTATGTGGTGTGTTTTTCTTCTAGGAAACTCTTTGATTAAGAAAAATGAGATAAGATTAAAAGACAAAATTTGTTCTCATTATCTTAAATAATGTCTTCCTCATTTTCCCAAATAAATATCATTGCACGCACTATGGGTTAGTTTACTCTCCATATCTTTCTCAATCTTTTTCTTCTTTGTCCAGGGAAGAGAAAATGAATGATCCAAATTCCCAGGAGGAAAAAAAGTCTATAAGATTCAATCTTCTTCTCAAAGGAATGGAAACTTAAATCCTTGTCATTCAAAAAGAATTCTGTATTTGCTTTGCTCCTTCCTCCTTCTTCCTGCCTGGCTCCCAGATTGAATGTCTGGAAAGTCAATCATTATATCATTCTCTTTTGGATGAGGATAAATTATAATAATTCAGAACAGGGAAGGAAATTCCCCACCTATGTATATGGATTCCATGTGGATTGATTTTTCTATGCATTTTTCAGATGTTTTGATCGTCAACAACCCTCTGTGCACCACCAGGAGTGAACATTCCCTTTTAAAAAGTGAGACAGGTAATGAAGAGAATCACTGACCTGAATGTAACCACCAAGAAATGCAAAATAAGTTAGAACTACTATCAAGAATTCTCATTCCATTTCAAAAGGAAACGGTTTAGTAGTGAAGAAGCCACACTGTATGACTGTCTCTTGGCCATCAGTCCATCCCAACCCCATTAGCATGACTTAATTTCAGGAGAATTCATGTGAATCTTCAATTTCTCTCATCCTCTCAAAATCATATCCACCACATCATGTCTATACAAAAATATAAGGTGTTTAAGTATTCTTAAGAATGCAGTGCAAGGGTATGGGAGAATAACTGTGACAATACAAAATTTGCTGATTGTGAATCTTTGTATTATCATACCTCCTATAAATATCTGGTGAGCATTTTTTAATATCTCAAAAATCCTATCTAATGTGAGAAAAATAGAAACTCATCTATTCCATTTTCCTTCTTGAGAGATAAAAGATCCATTTTACTAAAAGATCCATTCGAGGTTCTCATCTCAATTTGAACCATATATGTATGCCTATGAAGACAGAGAGGAAGGAAGTGAACATAGGAGGAAAGATAAGGAGAGGAAGAGAAGCAGAAATAAATGCAGAAGGTGGTAGAAGGGGGAGAAATGCCATGTCATCTACCTTGATTGAGATTTCTTACACCATTAGAGGGATTGAAATTTTTCAGGGTGCACATGACTGATGGTACTAACTTTGGGGATTTAGATTAGCAATGAAATTGTAGAGTGTACATAGGTAAAATACAAGCCTATGTATTTTATTGTGATGGTTTGAATTAAAATTGCCTCCATAGGCTCATGTATTTGAATGCTTAGTCATTAGGGAGCATTATGAATAGAAAATGATTAGAATGATTAAAAGGTATGCCTTCTTAGAGGAGGTGTGTTCCTGGAGGTGAGCTTTGAAGATTCAAGAGCCCACACCAGGCCCCAATGTCTCTTCTACTCCACCTACATGTCAGGATGTGGCTCTCATCTACTCTTCAGTGACTGCCTGTGTGCTGCCATACTTCTTGTCATAAAAATAATGAACTAAACCTCTAAAACTATAAGACGGCATTGTCCTGATATTTCCTTTTATAAGATATGCCATGGTCCCAATGTCTTCACAGCATTAGATCAGTGACTAAAACAGCATTTGTATCAGGGAGTGGTGAGCTGCTGTGACAGGACCTACCATGCTGCTTGTTGGAGGAATATAGAAGACTTTGAGATGTTGGACTAGAAAAATGGTTGGATGCTTTAAGTGTGATAAAGGACCATCCCAGTAGGAACATGGAAGACAGTGCCGAGAGTGACTTGAACTGTGAAGGCTCATATCAGCACATTTCAGAGGTGAAAAATATTATTTAAGTGGCCTAGACACTATTTGTGTGGTATTTTGGCAAAGATTATGGTTGCTTTTTGCCCTTGTCCTAAAACTCTGCCTGAAGCTTTTTGGGCAGATTGGTGTCCTTATCCCTCCACTGGGAGTCCTGCCTGGCTACAAGAGATGGATCCTTCAGCTTCATATGCTCCATTGCTCGGAGTCTCAGCTACAGTCACACTTACAGACTCCATAGAGCCTCCCCAATCCCAGGTCTCTGGAATGTTCTAGAGATGCCCATTCCCTCCATCTCCTGCTGCTGGATTTCCTTTTACACTCCTTGCCTCTGTACAGATCTCCCTACACTAGATTCCCCCACACCCTGTTCCCTTCCTCCATCCACTTTAGAGGGCTCTTTTATTTCCCCTTTTGAGTGAGATTCAAACATCTTCCCTTGGGTACTCCTTGTTATTTAGCTTCTTTGGGTCTGAGGATTGTAGGGTAGGTATCCTGTACATTATAGCTAATATCCACTTATAAAAAGTACATACCATGCATGACCTTCTGTATCTGAATTATTTTACACAGGATGATATTCTCTAGAAAACCTTTTGCCCAAAATTTGTCCTTCCTACAAGAAGAACAGGGACAAAGATGGCTCGGAGACTGAGGCCCAGGCTAACCAATGGCTGGCCCAACTTAGACCCATTCTATGGGCAAGAAACAATTTCTGACTTTGCTGAGAGTCTCCATCCAGTAACTGACTAAACCAAATGCAGAGACACCCTGCACAAACATTAGATGGTGTTCTAGGAGTCTTGTGGATAAGTTGCAGAAAGGATTTAGGGTCATAAAGGGTATAGGGACTCCAAAGGAAGAGCAACAGTGTCAACTAATCTGGGTGCTTGAGGGTTCCCAAAGACTCAACTACCAACCAAAAAAAATAAAAATAAAACATACATAGACTTGACCTAGGTCCTGCCCCCCTAATACACACACACACACACACACACACACACACACACACACACTTCAGATGTGCAGCTTGGCCTTCATGTGGGTCCTGTAACTGGAGCAGAGGCTATCCCTGACTCTGTTGTCTACCTGTGGATCCTGTTCCCCTAACTGGACTGCTTTGTCTGGCCACAGTGGAAGAAGGTGTACATAGCCCTGCAGTGTCCTGATGTGCCAGGGTAGTTCAATGGGGGACTTCCCCTTCTCAGACGACTAAGCGGGGAGGGATGGTGGGAGAGACTAAGGGAGGGGACTCTGGTAGAAATGGGACTATGATTAGGATGAATACCAAGTAAATAAATACATTAATGGAAAAAGATCTGTCTGAGGCTAAAATGAACACTTTGGACTAATAGCATTTGCCATTAATTTGAAGAGGAGATTTCAAGACAGCCTAGCATTGACTGTGTCACATGATCAGCAGTGGTCCTTCTTATATACACCAACTATTAAGTTGAACAAGAAGAGGAAGAAAAGGTGAAAAATGTAAAGTTTGAAGAGAAAAGAAAGCATTAAGAATTGTAACGGAATGATGTTATGTGTTCAAGGACATAAAAAACATTATAGACAAACCTGATACTAAATAGAATAAAGGAAGGAGTAACTTCAGGGCAAGAAGCCACCCAGCTAAACTTGTATTTTATGAAACAGAACTAAAAAAGCTTAAGCACTAAAGGAAACCATCGACAATAGAAAGATGCTACAAATGTAATTGAAAAACCAGAACAAGCCACCAAAATGAAAAATGTAGTAGCTTTAGCCATGTGGCTGTAAGTATAGAGTTAAGGATACAAGAAACTTGCTGTGCAACTTGTCCTACAACTAAAAAAATGCTCAGGTCATGCAGATTTCAGGAATATCACTACAGAAAGACCCAGAAAGGATATTACATGAAGCTAAATGTGAAGCTTGGATTTTGTTGGGGACCATAAGATGTTGGAGATTCGTGGGATACTTTCCAAATAGAGCTGGAGACTGGGTATGGAACCACCCTGAGAGAGAGAAGTCAACAAAGCTGAACATAGTTGAAGATCTAAAAAGCACAATGGAATCAGGCACAGAAATAGAGAATTTCAACTTTGTCTTCCTGGTTTTAGGTCTTCATCCAGTATTTCCTGTCAATGCTCCCTTTCCTTATTCTTGGAATTATAATGTATATCCTGTGCCAGGTTGGAAGATTGACATCTGCTTTTTTTTTCATTTTAATTTAACAGAGGCTTAGAGTTAATAAATTGCTTTAGGTCTCAGAAGAGACTTAGAACTTTGGACTTTGAAGCATTACTGAACCTGTGATAGAATATGGGGACTTTTAAAGTTGAACTGAATATGTCTTTGCATTATGATATGTCTACAAACTTATGGTGGCCAGGGAGCAGAATGTAGTGTTTTGAATAAGAATGATCCCATAAGTTTAAATATTTGAATGCTTAGTCATGAGGCAGTAGCAGTATTTAAGAAAGATTAGCAGAATTAAGAGCTAAGGACTTGTTGGAGGAATTGTGTCACTGGAGAGGGGCCTTGAAATTTCAAGAACCTAAACCAGCATCGGTGTCTCCCTTGCTCTGCCTGTGGATGAGGTTGGAGCTCTCAGCTACTGCTCCAGTGCCAGCCTGCATGCTGCCATGCTGCTACTGGACCAAATCTTTGAAACTGTAAAAAAAAAAAAGTCCCATTTTAAATGCATTGTTTTACACAAGTCACCTTGGTCATAGTGTCTCTTCACGGCAAAAGACAATTTTCAATGGTATAGGACACATGACCGTCGTTGAGATAAGATGTTCAAGTATGGTGAAAATGAGGCAGTATTGTTGTTTATTTTGGATAGTCTTTTTATATTTCTATCTTTTGTCATACTTGTTATTATTTACTATCATTATTATTACTTAATTGAAGTCCTATATACTATAACCTTGCTATTGTAATGTAACTTTTTTTCCCAATGTAGCCCATAATTTCCCTGAAACTCCAGTTCAATCACTGGTACAATGCGTTGTCCTGTCACAGAGTAAGTAGACAGTGGTCAAATTGGTGTGAGCAAAATATTCAGTTAGGAAGTTTTCTAGCCAGAATAACTCAAGTGAGCCACAGATGAGATTAAAAAAAAAAAAAATAGTTCATGGTATGCTTACAGAATGGTGAGAGGAGTTAACAGAAAACAAATGGATTTTTCCCTTTAACTTTCTGATTTCTGATACAAAGGTTAATTAACACAAAGTGTTAATTCCTGTAGCATTGCAGTGGTGAATAAGTGATAAGAAATGCTCAAACTATGTTGTGAGGATTATGACCATTATAAACTCAGAGACTCACAGATGGTCAATATGCAGAGGAAAAAATATTTCAGAGTGCTCAGCCCTAAATGAGAAATCTATATAAAACTCCTGTAGTCAAGATTCAAGGATCTATAGGAAGAGGGGCCTAAAGGAGGTAGATGTCATCAAGAAAATAGTGTTTCCAAGACCTACAGGGCGGATGTACATATGAAGTCACAGCAATTGAGACAATTTGCACAATACTTGAAAAAAATTCAGTCTGCCAAAATTCTGCATGGAAAAGGGGACGCGGTACTGAAATCTTTCCCCTCCCTGGGGTGCTATTGGCTTCTGGAAAAGGGGAACTTGAGTTTCTTTCAATAGTGTGCCACATGTTATAAGGATAATATTCCAGGGAAGGCTCTGTGCAGAAGTAGTCAGACAACTGGATCCAGTGGTGAAAGGGACACACACACACACACACACACACACACACACACACACGTACACACACACACATGCACACATGTGAGAGAGAAAAAGAAAGAGAGAGAGGTAGGGAGAAAGAGAGAGAGAAGGACAGGCAGAGACAAAGAGAGACAGTAACAGAGAGACAGTAACAGAGAGACAGTAACAGAGAGACAAAGAGAAATTTGTTATGTAAATAAGTGTTAAAGAATTTACAAGGAGTTGGGGGAGACAGATAAATGTGATTTAAACACATTTCTGAAATTCTAAAGAATTCATGAAAACATTATTTTTTTGAAGCGACGAATAATTATCCCCTTACCCTCAATGTACAGCCAGATTCAAGATCATAGCCATGCAAATCAGCCTATCAAATAAAATGAGAGAACTTTGAACACATTTCTTTCCTCCTTTAGATTTTACAACAATGGCAAAGAACACTCTCATGCTAACTTTTCATTTGCAAAATAGTAGGAATAAACATGTGTGTAGTCATGTAGACCTGACTTTCAGCATAGGCAGAGAATAGTGATCAAAGCTAGTGGGGAAAGGGAATGGTTGAGTTGGGGTCTTTTGTATCAAAATGGGAAAAGAAAATAAAATGAAAGCCGTACCCTATAACATTTCTCTGCATTCAACATTAAATCCAGAAAGAGGCAGTAAACCACACAAGACAATGAAAGTTCCCCCAAAGCTTAGGTGTGTCATTGGCTCTTCATGCAGGAACTGTCTCAGGTTCCCTGACTTCCTGGACAATGGATTTTCCCTTGCTCATTTAATACTCTAATATAATCAATCACCTTATATAAAGAGCAGCTTCATTAAATAAACAAGCAGCCTCCACAAATGCTGATTGTTTCCGAGGGAGACTTCTGTTGCACAGCAAATTCCTCCAAGATAAACCTCCAATTTGGGGAGAAGCTTATAAGTTGCAAGGTGTTGAAAGAGGAATGAAATTAGGATGCTCTAAGGAGAAGTGACAGAACAGGATGTTCTAAGGAAAGGTGAAACACAACCTGCAGGGAAGCTCATTAAGTTTGGGGAACAAACTCTCCAAAGGCTTTTGGAAGTTCCTTAGAATAATCAGATGCATTAGGCTCCTCCTTCTACAGGAAGATATAAATTAAGGACTGCTGAGAGACACTCTCAGACAAGCTGAGCTGCATAGCAGAGGATCAGACCAGCTGAGATACCTGAAAGTAGCAGAGATAGGAAAAACTGAATGAGAGGCTGAGTTACCTGGAAAGTACTCTTTCCAAGCTGCTCAGCTGCCTGCAGGCTATCCAGTGCATTCCAGATGTCCAGCTTCATAAGCTGTCATCATGCTGGGGTGCACTGGGCTTGTGATGCAGTCACATGAAATAATTCTGTTCTGGAAAGTAAGTACTTACTAATTCCTGTAAGTAACCCTAAGAAAAATCTGGTTCACCAATAGAAACGTTGAAGGCATCTCTCCTTTGGTCTGCCTTGTCGTCCTTATAGAGATTAAGTAGACATTTGCATTTGCCTTTCTCTGACACTTCACACAGTAATTTTTATCTCAAGGAATTTTCAGAGTAAGCAAATTCATACAGACAGATAAAATTAGTATTTTGTTTCTAACCTTAAAGAACAATAAAATTTTGAGGGGAAAGGCCCTTATTTTCTGATTTCTTCATAGTTTACTAAGGATACCATAGAATAACAATAGAAAGTGTTCTTCCAACACCTTCTATTGTCTGATAAAGGTGTTTTTCCAAAAGAAAGGAAGAAAAGAAAAGAAAATGATATATTCTTTATTGCTATTGTGGCATGATTATGATTTCCATGTCAGAAAGAAGGATGTAAAAAAATGGAAAGAAAACACACTTACCAATTTGAAAGTATGGGGAAGAAAAACTAAGAAAGTCACACCATGGAAAACCATTCTTTAAAATTAAAATTGCTAATCAATATTGCCTTTAACAACTGAGCTACAAATACAACTGGGCACATATCTTCACATATCAGAAAGACCAGAGGATAGATGTCTATGGATATCATGTTTTCTTCACTGAAAGAGGTTTATAGATTAGGTAGAACTATCTTCAAAGAACAACCAGAAATTTCCTGCTCTGTTCAACACTATCTGGAATGAGAATTTTAAAATAATAGCCAAAAATAAAAATATATTGTATATATCATATATATAATATATAACATATATATTATGAAATAAAACACATATATTATAACATATATAATATTATATAATATAAAATGTATACATACATATGTTACATATATAATTTTATTTTTGAATATATATATTCCATTAGCATACATTAAAAGACAGTGCAAAAATTTATGTTCTACAGATATAAAAATAATCTTTGACATACTATAAGAATTTTTACTCACTTTTTCCTTATTCTTGGGAATTTTAGATAGGTATACAATGAAATAACATCATATCTACCCCCTGCTGTCTCCATCTAACTCCCCTTAACAATTACTTTACCAATCTAGTGTCTATTTTTATTCTCAAAACCCACTAAGTCTGATTAGTATGACTGCTCTGTGCATGGGTGTAAGCCCGTGCTCTGGAGCATAAAAACTCAACTCATATCCATATTCTTCAGAAAGAACTCTCCCTACTATAGCAACTATCAACTGCCAATTGCTAGCCAGTATGGTCGGGTCCTAGAAATCATGTAGCCCTCTCTTGGTAGAATTTGAGCTAGAATGCTCTTTTACAGGTCTTTCAAAAGGAAGTATGGTCTCTATGAGTTCATGGGTCCAATAGTCACTTCATATCCAGAGGACATGATGAGAAAAAGCATTCTGGATTTCTGTCCTCTACTACCCAGTGCAAAAATAATATTCTCTGATCAAGTCTGAGAAGGTCCTGGCATATTAATATAACCATAAATAGTTAGAAGGTAATGGAAAAGCATGACTATTTAACAAAATAGCAATAACAGTGTCTAATCCCCTAAGTTCTATTCAAATTCAGCTGTCTTTTGTAGTCCAGGATACAAGGAGTTTTGTATGACCAGTACATGGTTTGGTCAGTAAAGTGCCTACAAATATGGGGAGTGACGTTCAGCTCCACAGAATCCTCCAAAAATAGCTGATGCAGTAGCCTCCACTGGCAACTCCAGATCAGGGTATGAAATATAGATTATTTATGCAGTGCATCTAGATGAACACACTATTGAACTCATGAGATTCTGCTACATAAAAGACATTATTACCAAAGCTAAGGTGGAGAGGATCTGTAGAATATATCTGACATTGAACTAGGACTTTCATATACATATATTTACACGTACACCACACACACACACACACACACACACACACACACTCATACATACACACACACACACACACACACACACACTTTTGTGACTTTTCTAATGTGCAAATAATATTCTTGATGACTACAGTGAGGTTTCCCTTTGTTCTTTTTTCCTGTATATCTGGATACCATGGAATAGAAATGAATAAGTAGACTTAATAGAATGATCATTTATTCTTTGAGAGTAGCCATAGTTTAGCACATTGGTCATATTCATTTTATTTCTAGCTTGACACGAAGGAAGGCACTTCCTGACAAACTGTAGAAGGCAAGTTCAAATTTAAATTAATCTGGGAGATATGTGAAATATTAGTAAGTTAAGTGACTCATACAATGGTTTTCTGTGTGAAGTATCTAAATCCATGATCTATCTTCTATGTACTACAGCCTAGCAGTAATAAAATTGCATGTGTTTTCCAGATACAACAGAGCAAACTATGGCTACCAAGCTATTTATCTGCAAATATTTTCAGTAAATCATCAGATATTAAGTATTTAAGTTTTGTAAGCCATAAGGTCTGAGTCACAACTCAGCTCTGTCCACATGCAATATCTTCTGCTAGGAAAGTAGGAATGCTTTCTGTATTATGACACACATTTAGGAAATGATAATGAATAGGCTTTGTTACCATCAAACTTCATTTACCAGAAACTACTTAACAGATTTAACGTATGGATCACCATGTGATGACCTGTGGCCTAAGAGATAATGGTCTGCCATTTCTATTCTTTGAAAATGCAAAAGACATAGAATAATGCATAAGTCTATACTTGTTGGGGCTATGAAAACTTGCTGGTAACAATGCCATCTTGTTACCTAGGCTGTTGTTTCTCAATCAGACAGTCTTTAAAGTCCTACAAAGGATTGGCAACACATATGAATTTCATCCCTCCCAAATTAGTCCTTCCTACTGTCCTGACACCCTTTCTGAAATAATTAAACTCTCAACGTACAGGCTGTAGAGCTGAACACCTTCGGTGTGGTACTATGTTGTCTGGGTCTATCACAATCCAAGAAGTCTTCATTTCCTATTCATCATAACAATGAAAGACAAAGCACCTTCCATCTCCTACATCTTCTCTGTTGCTTTGGTTCTAGCTCAGCATTTCCCCCACAGAGCTTGTTGGACATATTCCCTTGCAAAGTATGTGTGCTAAGATTTTTAATGATCTTCAGATGAAAGATCTAGCCTAAGTGATCTGCCTTGAAATTCCTGCCAAAAATTGCTCCCAAAAGCTGGACAGATTATCAAGGTACATAATGAATATAGACAAGCTCCAAGGTCATCCCTTACTGTTTTGTTTCCATTTAATAATAATGGTCTGCCATTTCTATTCTTTGAAAATGCAAAAGACATTTTCTTTGGAGATGAGCTACTGGTTCATTTATATTGAACTGTAGATGAGGAAGAATATCAGGCCCCGAGCAGCCGACAGAGGGGTGAAAACCCACCGCTCCTTAAGAATATATCTGAGAAAGCTATTATTTTCTGGATGACTGAATTTTCTTGGATCTCTAATTTAAGCATTCCATCACCAGGATATCATGCCATCCAGAGAATGAAGGATAAAATTATCAGCAACACATGATTGTACATGATACACTCTCATCTGCACCCTGAAAAACTCATTAAACATCCCCTGTTCTTCTCTAATTATCCCAGTGGCCCACCAAGTGGTTTCTGTAACATGATAAAAAAAAAGATATTTTTAACTGGCAAATGTTCAAGCTTTCACAAAATTATTTTGGAGGTAAGAATTCCATTTCTTGCTAAATAAAAAGATTTTTCGTACAAGAGATTCAACATAGGTAGCAAAGGGCTTTGATTATTATATTTCAGAGCTGGGAGTCAAATGTAAAAGCTAAAAGAAAATTCTGTTCCTCTGTGGGAGAACGCTCTGCAGAACAAAGACCTTTTACTACCCAGGACTTTTCTGAGTTTTAGATGTTGATTTTCCTCACTTTTCTTTTCAAGATCAGAATGTCTCTATTAGTGCCTTTTAGACAGGAATGTCATGCAGAGAATTGAAAGGGCACCAGCGACTGTAAAGCATGCCTTATTGTATAGATTGCATGCATTGCAATTTATTTAATTATTAAGTTATTCCAAATGCAGATATTCTTTGCTTTGGCTAAGAGGATCAAGTAGAAGCCAGAAAAAGAATAAGAAAAGTCAAAACTGAGCTGATTATTTCCTTAAGGACCATTCAGTTTTGAGCTTTTCATCTTCAAGTGAAAAGGAGGTAGACAAAGCAGATTAATTGATAATCTTGTATGTGACCAGACATATCGAAAATGCTTTATATATAGGGATCAATGGTATAGATACATAATTCTGATTGATATATATGTATATTAACTATAAAACTTGGATGAACATATATATGCATATGTACAAATGAATTATATATATATATATATATATATATGTTTTGTGATTATGCTTATATATGCATTCACATAGACAAGATATTTAAGTATTTTCTTACTTCTGTGAAGCTTATGACTTAAGTACTTGAAATTTACCCATTTAATTAAAACTAAATACCAGACATTTATCATCTGCAAGGAAAAATAAAAGTGTTATATGTATACTTTGGAACCTGGTCTTAAGCAGCTATACCAGTTAAAGCACTGGTAGTTTAATTCTATATTAATGACTTATCCAGTTTATGCTTACAAATTCCATAATAAATCCTAAACTCACTTTTCTCCTCTGAACGAGCAAACATTATGAAGTGTCTGGATTATGAAAGTCATAATAAGAATAATAGCTCAGTAGAACATTAAACTTTAAGGGAATCCACTGGTGTCAAATTTTCTCTCAAAGCAACATTGTTTCCATAAATCATAAAATATCAACAGTCTCTACTGTCTAAATAAATATCCATGTGCTTTGTGTTTAGTGAAAATATGAATGATGTGGGATGGTCTGGTGCTGCCCTGTATTTGAATGCTAAATAGAGGCCCACAGATCTGGTTACAATTCGACAAGCAGATGTTCATACACACCACATGATGTTTTTAAAACTTTGCTTCCCAATTTAAAGCTATTGGTTAAATAAAAGTGGCTATAGCCAATTAATGGGGAGAATAGAGGTTTGCAGGACAACAACTACCAGGCTGGGGGACACAGTAGGGACACAGAGAGAGAACAGAAGGTGCAAGAGAGAGAGAGAGAGAGAGAGAGAGAGAGAGAGAGAGAGAGAGGGGGGGGGAGGGAGGGAGGGAGGGAGGGAGAGAGAGAGAGAGAGAGAGAGAGAGAGAGAGAGAGAGAGAGCAAACTGAAAGAGTCAGATGCAGACATTTATACTCAAACAATGGACTGAATTCTGGGACCCCTGTGGTTAAATTAGGGAAAGCTGGAAGAAGTTGTGGAGGAGGCCAACCCCATAGAAAGGCCAGCAGTCTGAACTTACCTGGACCCCCAAAATCTCCCAGACACTGAGCCACCAAACAGGCATCATACATTTGTGGTATGAGATCCCTGACACATATACAGCAGAAGACTCTCAGTGAGAGAAGATGCACCTAACCCTGGAGAGACTTGAGGCCCCAGGGAGTAGGGAGACCTGGTGGGGTGGGGGAAGGGGCAGTGGGGACATCCTCTTGGAGACAGAGGAGAACTGAGGAAGTGTTGGTGCACAGACCAGTAGGGGGATGACAACTGGACTTTAAAAAAAATGAGTAAAGATATTTTTTAATGAGATGATAAAATAATAATAATAATAATTTCCCCTAATAATTGACTAGCTTTAATAAGGAATTTGTACACAATTTTGTGAAAATATAGTGACAAGAGAAAATAGTTAAAAACAATGTGGTTTTTATTTTGATAAATCTGTTTCCTCTCATATTAATCTAATCTTAATTTAACTTCACACACAGACACACAGACACTCACACACGGAGACATACAAAAAACATACAGATAAACATAGACACACAGAGATAGGCACAAACAGACCCACCCAGAGACACACACACAATCACACAGAGAGGCACACAGACACAGAGAGATGAACTCCAGCACCTGCTGCGCTTCATTAAAAAAAATCGAATTCCTTTTATATAATATCATAATTTAAGAATATAGACATGCATCTGCATTTATCCTAAGTGTATGTCTATTGTTTTTACTGCGTTTACATCTGTAAGCAATGTTTATGCCCGGTCCCCATGGAGGACAGAAGATCCAAGACTTGAAGTTGCAAGCAGGAGTGAGTTCCTAGGTGGGTACCGCAAATCACACTTCTGTCTTCTAGAAGAACCAATGCTTCTAACCACTACGCCATCTTTCAATCCTCTTAAAATTCTAATTTGTTTACAGGGACAATAGCAATCCTCTATAGCAATGATGTAGGCTGATTTAAAGATAAAACCTCCAAGCCAACCCTTCTCAAAAAAAAAAAAAGACTGTTTTCCTCAGCACTCTCAATCACTGCATAACAAACTGTGAAATTTCAGATATTTTCCCAAAAGTAATGCATAAAATCTGTTATTTCCCTTCATGATATTTTCTGTGCATTTTTACATTGAGTTCATTTGTGAGGTCGTTGGTAATAAATGTCTCATAAAAATCACCAATATGCATGTCTGTTCGTCGGTTAGTGAGGCATTGCATCGTGTGACTATCTTCACAGGGCTTTGTGTTTACTTCCTTGGTTTATGGAGATGGAAGTAAAAAAAAAAAAAACAAGAATGAAGCTAAGGACAACCATGTGTACTAGAGCTTTCTCTTCAATGGTGCCTCTTCCTCGCCTTCACGCTGATGCGGCAGTCGGTGGAGTCCATATGGAACATGGCGTTTGACTTTATGCTTGACAATGTTCCGGTGGTTTTACAGCAGACTTATGGAAGCGCAGTGAAAGTTACCTGACAGACTGTCTAGAGAGCCTGGTGCTCTCTGCCAACTGAGCTCGTGAGGTATTTGCAAAGCGCACGATAGATAGTGATGCTCTGAGTTTTCATAATTCTATATTTCTTTTTAAGCAAGTGTATTGCACATATCTTTTCCTAAAGTGCCAAATTTGTCAATATTGCATGTAAATAATTGTGTTAATTCTTCTATGTATAGTATAGATTCTATTTACAAAACGTTTGTTTATAAAGTTTTATGGATTTTTACAGTGAAGTATTTACAGTTTAATAAAGAACTGTATGTATATTTTGTACAGGCTTTTTTTTCCTTTGAATCCTGAAAAACCTCAGCTATAGGAGGAACTAGCAACAGTTTATTCTACTTAAAGGCTGGACGTCCAAGCCAGCCTGCTACAGACTGTGTACAAAAGCTGTGAAATTGTTCAATAGTCCAATGCCAGCATTTTACTAGTTTTGTGAACATGGAAAACCAATAAAATCCCGGCCTTTTATGACCTAACAACTCAAGTCCGAGATGGTCTTGAGGAAATAATGTCTCAATTATTCACAATAATGTGCTATAATACTTTACATTCATTTGTAGTGGGGACCTTGAATGAATGCTCTGAACTTCATGTTTTCCTACTGAACAGGTTTCTTCAAAGAATTCTGAGGGATTCTCAGGGATAACCAAGCAGTCTATTCATGCAGAAGCAGTGACCTCTGATAACTACTGCCACTTTTTTGAACAGAAAACAATGGAATGTATGAAAAATGTCCCTAAGCTTGCTTTCTTATAGACCCAAGACTATTAGCCCAGGGATGGCAACACTCACAATAGCCCCTCCCACTCTTGATCATTAATTGAGAAAATGCCTTACAGCTGGATCTCATGGAGGCATTTCCTCAAGGGAGGCTCCTTTCTCTGAGATAACTCCAGCTTATGTCAAGTTGACATACAAAACCAGCCAGTACAATTGAACCCTGGTCAATTTGACACACAAACACATCACTATTAAGCTTCAACCCTTATTCTTAATCATCCCCAAGTTCTAATTACCTTTAAAAGTTCTACACTCTTTACAAATTCTTACATATTAAAATAACAATCCCTTTGAAATACCCAATCTCTTTTAAAATTCTTAAAAGTCTTTTTACAATTTAAAGTCTTTTAACTGTGGGCTTCATTAAAATATGTTCTTCCTTCAAGAGGAAAACACATCAGGGCACAGTCACAATCAAAAGTAAAATCAAACTCTAACTGTCCAATGTCTGGTATCAACTCATGATCTTCTGGGCTACTCCAAGGGTTTAGGTCACTGCTCCAGCTCCGCCCTTTGTGGCACACACCTTGTCTTCTAGGTTCCAGCTGCCTGTACTCCACTGATGCTCTTGGTGGTTATTTCATGGTACTGCACAGCCAAGTTTTTTTTAAGAAGCCAACAAAAAACAATTTCAGAAAAAAATGCTCATTGGGTGCTTCAAAAGCAATGAGGGAAGAAACAGAGATGGAGATGAAAACTTGAGCAGGGTAGATAAAAGACAAGGAGGAGGGAGTAAGGAAGGGAGGGAGAAAGGAAGGAAGGAAGGAAGGAAGGAAGGAAGGAAGGAAGGAAGGAGGAAAACAGACAGTTTTATACCTTAGGTATCTCCAAAATTATGATTTCTAATATCTTACCTCTTCCATGAGCGCACATCTGTCAGACCCCAACTTCTAAATTTTGTTCTCAATGTCTCTGTCAGTGCGCTTGTGGCTGGGCTGTATGATATCCAAGGCAACACTGTGATAGGTGACCATTGGTGCCTAAACTAGCAAAGGTCAACTCAATCGCACTGCTACATAGCCCAATATGCTAATGATACGATTTCTTCTTTCTTTCTTTTGTTTAATCATAGAAAGCAAACAGACAGGCAGACATTTTCTCATTTTATTTTTTTCCTATCTAAAAAAAAAGTATGAGAATCAAGCACTTATTGAAACAAAATAGATAGGAAAACGCATATTAGAAAGCCAAAAGACAACATTGTGGAGACCTGCAGACACACAGGCATACAGAGCTGACTTAGCGGCGGCTCTGCCTCCAAGAACCCATCAGCCCTCCCAGCCCCTCTGCTGGGCCATTTGCTGGGTAGGAGAGGATGATGGGGGAAAGACATTCTACTTGATTCGGGGACACAGACTTTGTTATTTATGTTCCAATTTTCAGGTCCTGGATGAGTTTCAGTCACTTGCGTGGGCGATGCCATTCGGTTTCACTGCTTTGTTCCTAGAATCCTGAAAGCTGTGACGCCAGGACACCCAGTCTGTCAAGTGTAACAAAGGCAAGACATATCTGACATACGAAGAAAGAGCTACTGTATCACACGCCTGCAGTACAGTGGATGAAACCGTAATAAAATAACAAGTGTCACATAAGATTAAGTAGGACACACTCCCCTCTCCCAGCATTATTTCAGCTCACTGCTATCAGGCTCATAAAACCTGCACCCAAAAACAAAGGAAAACTCAAACGGCCTCTACAGAAATCTTAATGTGAAAATCAAAGAGTGAGATCTAGGTTAGTGGATAATGGTTGCTAATAATTGCCCCTATTCAGCATTATTCACCGCTCAAGTGAAACCTAGTTTTTGTGTTCTCCTATGAGGGAAACCACTAATCATTTCCTTGGCACACAGTCGCTCGAAGAATCTTGTGACTTGTGTTCTCATTCTTCTCAAAGGCAGTCAGCACTCATCCATGTCCACATGTACCCTGTCCCCTCCAATAATAGGAAATTCTATTCAGGCATAGTGACTCGCTGTGGTCATACTCCATCACTTCTCTATGCCGGCACTTTACTTAATCATTGTCACCCAGACCCACCCATTCTTGCTCTTTCCTGATTCCTTCTCCCTCACAAACATAGCAGATGTAAGTATGCCATTAATGATGGTCAAAATTTTTCCTTAGGTTGCACAGATGGCTGGCTTATTTTTTATTCATCAGGAAGACTTAAATTCAGAGTTTAATAGAACTAGACTCTTCTATTAGGAAAAGATTTCCAAATCACTCTTACAGATTTCATGAAGACTTCATTTCAAAATATTTTTAAAATTAATTTGAGAAGAAAGGGCTATTTCTTCTATCCCTTGGCTTAAGAGTGTCCTGAATCCGTCCCTTCTCACTTTCATCCACTTTTCATTGTGACAACTTCCCGACAATGACTTTTAATCTAGATGTTTCTATAACTTACATGATGGTGTTTTCATGCTTGAAAAATATGAATTCCAGCTCACAAGCTAAAAGGTATTTCTATAAAAATATTACAGCACAGAATGGCATAGAAAATATGGTTCACTACTGCAGCATATTTCAGTTTTTAAATCTTTTCTTGAACATTAAGAGTCATTTCATAGAAAACAATCTATAAAATATCAACTTAGTTGGTTATTATTATAATCTAACCTTTGAAGTAAAACCTCATAAGACTTATTCTAAAGATGAAGCTAGACTATCACAATGGTAACAATAAATCAATTTGAGGATGTGTGTGGAGCCTGGTATGGCCTTGGTGGGGGCAGAGTGACATGGTTCCTGCCCATGCAACAAGGCCCTGGTGTGGTTCCAATGGCTGGTGTGGGTATAAGGTTGTTTGTGTAATAATGTACATATTTCACAATCTCCCAAGGATTGTCCACTCTCTTACTATTAATGATTCCATGATAATCTGAGACAACAAGAGTCAAATGTGTGTCTAATAACTCAGCAAAAATGATAAACACTGAAACCTTCAGGACAGCCCTTAAGGATATGGGAAAGAACTCTAAAGACATGCATTTGAAAATATATAATTTCTCAACAAGCAAAAATAAAAGGATTCAAACTGAATTATGAGGGGCTTCACATATCTACAGGAACAAAGGCATTTGCATTAATGGGCCAGCTTGTCAGAGAGATATAAAGGCAGACAGATTCCCGAGTTCAAGGTCAACCTGGGACACAGCAAGGTTAGGCTTAGAACCTGTGTCCCACCCAGCTAGTTTAGCATCTGTGTGTAACAGAAGCAGTCAGATGTCTGAATATTTTTTTTTTTTTGCAATGTAGAAAGAAACTGTCAGCTTGCTATTTTCTAAGAACCGAATGGCTGGGGGGAAGGGGGGTCAGAGGATTCTGATTTATAAGATAATCAAAAGGGAACCTGGAATAAATAACTAAATTTAAATGTAAATAAAAAACTGGGCTTTTGATCTGCATGAGATGATCTAGCAGAAAGCAGATAGCAGTTCTTTAGAATTTTCTCTAGCAAGAGCTGAGCTGTCCAGAGACCTCTGGAGAGCAAAACCAGCTCTTCAATTATTTTTCTTAACAGGAATTCTGACAAGGTCTGAACATCCAATTATTTTTTTATAGCAGTTTTCTGAATTTGGTCAGAAAAGCCATCAACTATCCATATAGCTTTTAAAATTTTTACTAGCAGAGAGAGCTGTCTCAATCAGAGAGTTTTTAGAATAGCAAGAAAAAGCTCTCTAGAGCTGAGCAGAACAAAGAGGGAAAGAGGAGAGGAGGGGAGAGGAGAGAGAGAGAGAGAGAGAGAGAGAGAGAGAGAGAGAGAGAGAGAGAGAGAGAGAGAAAGCAGTCTGGAAAGTCATCTCAGCAGAACACAGGCCACCAGCTTGGACCCATGATTTGACATTGAATCATTTGTTTTTCCTGCTTCCAGACACCTCTTTTCTCTCAGAGCCTCTCTTCATGCTGAGGCTGGTCCTTGGCAGATGTGGAACTAGAAACTCTGAATGAGAGAGAACATGTAGCATTTGTCATTGTAGATATTGGTTACCTCACTCAGAAAAGTACAAATGAACTATGGACATATTAAGAAATTTGGTTTCAGGGGGAAAATAGCAACATACAGGTTATATGAAGTAGAAAACTGAAAAACATGAGTATGTTCCAACTAAGAGAAAGGATGAAGATAAATTCAGGTGAAACAGGGAAGGAATCAAAGTTCTTTTATAAAAACCTCAATGAATTATACTATTATTTATTTATTCAAAATTATATATATGTATGCATGTGTGTGTGTGTGTGTTTGTGTGTGTGTGTATGAACTTACACTACTTAGGCTGACAATTCCTTATAACAACCATAGACTAAAAAGAACCTAGTTCAAAGCAAATAGCTTTATTTTAAGTCTTGGTATATTAGTTACTTTTTATTATTCTTATAAAATATTGTGACTAAATTACATTATAAAAGAAACTTTGATTCTGCGTATAGTTTCAGGGGTTTATAGTCCATTATAGAGGAGAAAAGGTACAGCTGAGAACGCAGATCATTATCCAAATTCGAAAAAAAAAAAAAAAGGAATTGTTGCTTTTATTTACTTAGCTCAAGAGATGAGATGACAGCCATACCAAAGCTATGCAAATACATAGCTTGGGCTGAGCCTAGAGTGATTCTTACTCTGTTCTAACTATCCCTAGCCCTAGGCCTGGAAGCTTCTAGCTATCACACAGTCTACAACAAATTATTTAATATATATTACAAGAAAAATCTTAAGACACCAAGAGAGGAAATTGAAAAAGACAGTCATAGATAGGAAGATTTTCCATATTCATGAATAAGAGAAAGAAATCTTGTGAAAATGATCATTCTGTCAACAGCAATTTACGAATTCAATGAAATTTCAATCCAAAGTCCACCATAACCATTTACATATATAGGTAAAACCCCAAAAATGTATATGAAGTTTGAAAAGATATATAATACTGAAAAGATGGAAAACTTCAGAAAGTATCTCCATACCTGATGCAAATTATATTATATAGGCATAAATACATTTGTATAGCAAATTGGCAGTAGTAAATTCTTTTCTAAGCTCTATGACCTAAATAAGGTTAGGAAGTTGAGCAGATGTTCACTAGTAGGCATTATTTTCTTCTTGTTAAGTAGGCCTTAAATTCAATAAGGCAGCTGTTGATTACCATTGACATTTAAATGCCACTAATAGCACCTTTATCATATCTGACCAGGCAGGTCATTATCAGTTCTTAGGTGTTGAAGCCGAGTTGAATAATTCAATTGCTTCCTGCCTTTGGCAGTTTCCACAGTATTTTCTGGAACCATGAAGCTAGACACAGGAAAGAAACTTTCAGAAGTAAATGAAAACAAAGACAGAACACACCAAAAATAATTCTTCATGACAAATATAATCTTTTTAAGAAAACTATTTCTCTAAATGCATGCATATAAAAGAGAGAGATTTCAAACAACTTAATGATGCACCTTAAGCTACTGGAAAGCAAAAAGAAATCAAATCTCCAATCACTAAACATGGAGAAATAAATAAAATCAGTCCAAAAATTAATTATAAAGAACTAAAACAAAGCAAAGCCAAACCCTATACAAAATCAATGAACTATAACTGTGGTTCTTTAAAGTGGTAAAATCTTCAGCCAAATCAAGAAAAGAAAATTATGCAGGAAAAATGTACAATCACACAATCACTATCAGGCAAAGTGGAGCAGAATGTAAACTATTCTTGCTAAAACCTCGAACAACACAAGAATACCCATCCTCTCCACCATGACTCAATATAGAATGTAAATTCTTCACTATAGCTAGTAGACAGGTGAAAAAATGAAAGAGAAATAAAAAGGGAGAAATCAATATATTTCTACCTGCAGAATTCATGATTAAATATATAAGAGACTAGAAACTACAGGACAAAATTTTAGGTCTCGTTAATTCTTTCAGCACTTTCAAGCACTCCTGACCTGATGGTTCAGATATCTATATGTAAGAGAATTGGAAAGATTGCAAGAACCTGAAGTAGAAGATGACTTCAAGGAAACAAAATTTTCCAGACAATAACCCCAACACATATATGTACCCAAGGCACCTGTACATTCTTGAGTTATCATCACAGAATTCCCACCCATGGTTCATGAGATATTGAAATTTAATACCTCTTGAGAAGTAATAAGTCAGCTTACTTTAACTGTGTGACTTCTGGTAGTGTTGATTACAACCTCAGAGCTAGCTCCATATCAAGTATGGGGTGAGCAACACAAACTGGGTTCTATGCAGGGAAATGGGAGAGAGAGAGAGAGAGAGAGAGAGAGAGAGAGAGAGAGAGAGAGAGAGAGATGCAAATTTAAAACCCATTCTGTAAAACTCTCAAGAAATAAGAATATTTAAAGTTTGTCTTTGAGTTGACTTTGCCTTTGTTAATTATTTAGCTCTTCTGGTTTCGTTGGAATTATTTCTGCTATGAACAATATCTTAGGTAGGATGACTTGAAACAAACACATTTAGATCCAAAATCTCTGAGTTCTAATATCAACTCTCACTATAGTGGTTAGTTTGAATGACTTAGGGCTTGTAGAAACTTCATCTAAAGAGCCGGAAGACCTTGAAGTTAGAAGTAAGAAGACCACTTCAGTTGTCCTTCTTAATCCTTTCTTTAATACCCATGGCAGCACCATCTCAATCTGGGCTTTTCAGTGGAAGCCATGGCAGAAGCCAAAATAGTAATATTCTATGTTCTATTGTTCACAACATGGTACTAACATTTCTGTGATATTTCAAATGGTTACTAATAATCCTCAATCCAAAATTATTAATTACACAAACAATAAATATGAGACCCAGGGAGGTTGCGTTATTTATCTAAAGTTGCCATGTAGTTGGGAAGCAGTATGTCATGATCTTATGTTCAAGTGATCTCATTCTCTTGTAAAACCAATGCTTTTTATGACACAGCATTGTGTTTTATAGAGTCTTTACATTTTCTCACGTACATAGCAGTGCTATGTGAGAGAGAGAGAGAATGAGTGAAGGGAGAGGGAGAGGGAAGAGAGGGAGAGAGAAAGGAAAAGGGAGAGGGAGAGGGAGAAGGAGAGAGAGAGATCAAATCAGGACCATTTACATGAAAGAAATGTGTTATACTCAGGACCTACATCCCGAGCATACTTGTATTTTCCATTTCAACTCTCTCAGCAATAACAATTTTATATGCTATCAGTTCTTTGTACCTAGTTTGTACATTTCATAGGTTTCTGTAATATATTATTGACATTAAAAAATGTTAGTGAAATTTTTATCATTAAATTTACAATTTAGTAACAAATCAATTCAATGATTCAATTTTTATCTCTAATTTTGTTTTTGCATTATTTTTACCTATAATTCTGATTATTTTAGAGTAATTTATATAAATCCGTCTATGGCGAACAAATTGAGCAGTACAGACTTTCAAGCAGATCATTAATGAAACAAAATGAAAGAAAGATCCAATAGCACATTCCAATGAACATTAAACACATAAAATTTATTCAAATCAGGGATGTATCAAAGTAACAGATTTTCTTTTTTTTATTTAGTTATTTTTATTTTCTATATTCTATGTTTACATTTCAAAGGCTTTCCCCTTTCCCAGTTCCCACCCACCATAGTTCCCATAGTTCTTCTCCCCCCCAACTATTCCCCAATCATTCCCCCTCCCCCCTCGGTTTCTTTACTAAACTGGATGCAATCTTTACATGCCCAGGGTCCTCTCCTTTCTTCTTCTTGGGAATCATTTGACTTGCTATTTGTGTCTTGAGTATTTAGTGCTTCTGGGCTCATTAATATCCACTTATCAGTGATTGCATTTCATGTGCATTATTTTGTGATTGGTGACAGATTTTCATATTGGATAGTATCCTTAACATCATTTCTCCAAAGTGATAATCATTTCACATTCCTTCATCTTGCATATGTTCAGTGTTTGCATAAAATCTCTTATTCATATATTTAAGATGATAATGCCAATTTATCAATAGTGATATAAGAATTATTATCTTACTTTCATTATACATAAATAGCTTTTGCAGTGTATGAGTTTTATATTTGAAAAGAGCAAATCTAGATGTGGTTATAAAGCCCTCTCGTTAGCATCTCAATCTCTTGCCAATTTCATAATGCAGCCACTGCATTATGAAATTTTTGAGAAGTGCATCAGTATTTAGTGATGAATGTTGTAATTTTTTATTTTTATTTTTAATTTTATTTAGTGCTTATAGATTCATATCCTTAAGCATTTTTCTGCACCATTTTTAAGAGTGAAAATGTATGGGCTCGTCATTAAAAAATGGATTTTGCTTTAATAATTAATTATTCAGAAAATTCCTAATATAATTGAAATTAATCCAGTTAGAAACAATGGAGAAATCAGCATTGTATGCTGCTTCACAAATTGTGGTGGACATGGATATTTTGGCACCAAGCCTGAGTCATGATGGAAAGAGGTTTTCAATTCTCAGCATGTGCTATCTTGTTAGCTTCGTCTACAAAATATAAGCTTGTATTTTCCCTCAATGAAATCAACTCTGGTATGAAAAAATGAGTTCTGTTTTATTTTCACAGATTGAAAAAAAGCATTTCCCACAATAGGGAGAGATTTAAACAGCAATTGTCATTCCATAAGTGGTGATAGAGACAGTTACTTGGCACTACTAACCTTTTTTTGTGAGTGAAGAACTGAAATATCCACACCCATAGAGCACTGCTGATGTCTGTGCTTCAATATGGAATTGTGGAGTATCAATGGTGCATGACTTTTTTGTGTCTCCCTTTACTACAAAGGATTTCATTGCAGAACAGAACATATGGGATAAAGTGCCATAAAGCGAATAACGTGCATTGCAGGAATCATACAGAAGAGATAAAATTTGTATTTAAAACTGAGAAATGGCATACATTGCAACATTTTTGTTAAGTTATAAAAGAAGGTGATAAATATTTTTGCAGGATCATGTTAGTGAATAACCACTCTGGTAAACACTATAATTTTATGTTTCAAACTCTGGAAGTTAACCAGTATCTCAGAATAATCCTTTGATTTTTGAATTAATAACTTAGAATATAAGGAAGGGGTGTCATTGAAACACATTCTGTTCCTCATATGCCCATCACAGTTCCTCAGATACCTTGGAAGTCAGTACTGTTATAGCCATAGACTCTGCAAGTATCAGCAAAGTGGCAACTAGTGGGCCCCTCAGCTACAGGGAACCCTCTCCCATTGTGCTCACCACACAGATCACCTCAGGAATTACTTGGTCTTTGCAGAATATGTCCTAAGCTCTGCTTACAACATTTGTTCTGATTTGACCTGACTCAGGGTTCACACAACAGGAAAAGATCCCTGACAGAGTGATTGTTGAAAATTCTGAGACAATTGATTAACAATGCGTAGGAGGAGTTGGTAAAGTCAAAAAGGATCCCCTGAGAAGTTAACCAAAAATCCCAAAATTAATCCTTGGAGAATTAACTGCCCTTAGAAGCCTTTTCAACGCTCTGACATATTCTTGAAGATCTACAAGTGAAAGCAAATGTGCACTGGTGTGTAAATATTCAAAAGACCATATGCTCGCATTTGGGAAAGTGCACAAAAACCTACCATTTTCAACATTTTTACTGTACACAGTAGAAAGTGATGAATGAGACAGGGTTAAGAACTGTGACCATGTTTGACATGCACTCCTACCTAGACCTCTGTAGCAAAGCTCAGTAGCTCTAGCAAATAATTAAATAAAATCTCTGTCAATCTGTGAATGTGAATATGGCCCAATCCACATAAAATATCCACATAATATCCACATAAAATAATGAAGTTTCAATGGACAAATATTAATCAGTAGAATGCATCTTTTCAACATATGTAAATCTAAAGTTGGCATATGATCATACTAGTAGATGTAAATATTCTAAACTGTAGGTGTTAATAATGCTCAACAAATTAAAAAAGAAAAAATCCACTTCCCTTCACTAGACTAGTTACTACCTTTACTTAAAATAACATTTCTATGCATATAAAATGTACTCTGAGTAAATATCATTTACTCAGTATGTATTTTGGTTAAAAAATAAAAGAGGAAAAATACAAAATCAATAATCCGATGGCCTACTGGATCAGTTAAGGACTTGTGTGATCTTGCAGAGACTGAAACAGTGAACACAAAGCATCATGGTTCTATACCAGGTCCTCTGTGTTTATGTTGTGGTTGTTAGATTGGCATTTTTGTGACACTCCTAGCAGTGTGAGAAGGTATTTCTCTGACTCTTTTGCTTGTTCTTGAGACTCCTTCCTATTGTGTTGCCTTTTCTAGCATCAATATAAGAACTGTTGCCTTGTCAGAGTGTATCTTCCTTTGTCTTACTTAGCTGTGGTCTCTTAAAATCTGCTCTTTTCTGAAGAAAAAAGTATGGGGAATAGATCTGGGGTGCAGGCAGGTTGGGGGCAGGAACTCAGGAATTGTAGAGGGAGGGGAACTACGGTCAGAATTTATTGTATAAAATAAGAATTAAAATTCTTAATTAAAAATTAAGATAGGATGAAGAACACATTTAGCGTCAGTGAAAAGTCATGAAAATAAAACTGGCTTTATTGAAACCAGCAACATTAACAACTCTTTGCTATAATGTCTGTAATGTAAGACATATGAACATACTTAAGTAATGGGACTAAAGTAGTAGTATAAAACATCCCACATGTAATTTTCTAAATAGATTATTTGTTAAATCTAACAAATATTTAAAAACTACATTTATTATTAAATATTTTTAAATGTCTTCATAAAAGCAAACAAAATAAAATGTTCAGAAACTGATGCTGACACAAGTATTATACAAAAGTTCTAATAAAACAAAGATGTCAAAGAGGTCAGTATTCAACAAAGTCAAAACAAATTCAATCTACCAAATTTAATACAAATGACTACCAATAAGAAATATTTTTGTCAGAAATGCAAGTCTGGCTTAACAACCAATATCAATGTTCTAAAACTTACTGATAGAATAAGGACCAAAAAGAGAACACTTGGATAGAGAGAATAATTTGACGGAATCTAATATTCTTTAACAGAAAAAAAAATCCAACAAAATAGAAACAAAAACACCTTAATGAGATAGATGACTCCTTGCTGGGTCCAGCATGGCCTTCTTAGGGACATGATTCTTGCCCCTGTAACATGGCTGGCAGGTGTGCGCCTATACAAGTATCTATGGCTGCTGTAGGCATAAGGCTTGTTTGTATAATAATATATATATTTTACATTCCTACTTCAAAGAATGTCCTCTCTGTTAATGACTCCATGATAAAGATAGCATGAGTCTGGGAGGCGAAGGTGTGGCTAATGTCTCGGCAAAATAGTAAATACTGGGACCTTCAGGACAGCCCTTAGGCTGTGGAAAAGAACTCTAAAAACATGAGTTCAAAAATATAATTTCTCAACTATACAAAATATAAGAGTACAATATGAATTATGAGATGCTTCATGCATCTAAAGGATAAAAAACAGATGCACTGTGATTCACCTTGTCAGAAAGATACTAAGGAAGGAGTTAAATAGATTTAGGAAGTGGCAATCACAGGAGATCCCACCCACCTAACATTTTTATTTATGTCTATAAGGGACTACATATTCCTGAGTCAGGTTAAGCCTCCAACAGAGTAAGGTTAGGCCATGGTGTGGTAGAAATGGTAATTTCAGGACAGGGTCCCACGCAGCTAGTTTATCCACTGTATTTAATAGAGACAGACAGATCTGTGAATTCTTTTGTAATATTAAAAGAAAACATGTATTTGCTGTCTCCTAGTAATCAAAGGGCTGGGATCACAGGATGCTGATTCATAAATAATCTGGAGTAAATAACTGAATTGATATGTAACATAAAACTGGGGCTTATAACCTGCTAGATATGACCTATCCAGAGAATATTTTAGAATAGAAAAAGAGAAAGGCTCAGAGAACTGGCATAAGCATAACAGAGAGAGAGAACATAAAGACAGATCTGTCTGGAGATCTCCAGAGAGAGCAGAACGTAGAGAAAGCATCTGGAAAACTGTCTCAAGCAGAACATAGGCCACCATCTTGGACCTGTGACTTGATTTTGAGTCCTTTGTGTTCACAGCTCCCAGACTCCTCTTGTCTCAGAACCCTTGTCCAATTGGCAATTCCTTTTGAAACCTCAGCAACTAACAACTCTACAAACTTGCAAAAGCCTGGTCACTTGGCAAATTGTGAGAAGAGTGAAAATATTATTTTAACCCCATTTGATGGTCTCTATGTTGCTGTTAAATAACTGAGCATGAAAGTCAGTAGCGCTCAGTTCCTTTTAGACTTAAACTTCTATTTCAATGATTTTACCCACTCACCTGTACTCAGAACAGCATCATGAGGTTATGAAACTAATATTTTCATTAAAAATGATGAGAAAGTACTGAATATGCAATATTGTTAAGATTTGATCATTGCATTGCATAGAAAAGGAAACATTAAAATGGAATTTTAATGAGAAAATTAATTAAAATGAGAAAAGAACTACGTTTAGGTGTTTTCCTGTGTTTGAATTGTTTGTTGAGTTGAATACTTTCTGGGGTTCTCCTCCAAACACTCTTCTCACAATTTGCCAAGTGTCAGAGGTAGAGATGTGTATTCCTATACATAACCCATTTACAGTTAGGCTTTCAAACTGTAAACCTCAGACGAGCAAGATGGCTCGTCGTGTAAAAATACTTGAGTGGGAGCCTGTTTGATGGAGTTCAGTGAACAGCAAGAACAGAATCCATGTAAAAATAGAAGCTAAAAACCAACTCCAGAAACATTTTTATTTGACATCCACAAGCTCTCTGTGGCACGTGTGTACTGACAAAGCACATCCTTCACACACATAAAAATGGTAATCATAAAGAAAATGCAACTTGAAATGACAATAAAGCATGACACAGAAGATTACGGATTGTATGAATATATAATGGACATAATGTAAAATATGGGCAGTAACAACCACGGGTGAAAATGTAATAATTGAACACACCATATTATGAAAACAATAATTGAAACCAAGCTTAGGTTTGGTTGGTGCATTTGGAAAGTGGTTCAAATACTGAATACAATTTTTCAGTTTAGCAAAATGATGAATTTGTAGTTGCCATGTGTTCTAAAATGTTCAATTATAGGTTTATAGTTTAAAAATGATATATATGTATGCAATATATATACAAATATTTATATATAAATATACAAAAAGTGTGTACATAATGGGGCTGGAGATAAAACTCAGCAGTTAAAAGCACTTGCTTTTCCAGAAGGCCTGGCTTACATTTCCAGTATGCATATGGTGCTTTGAACCATTGATAACTCAAGCTTTAGATGTCCTTATGCCCTCTTTATAACCTCTGTGGGCACAACACACACATACATTGTGCACATACTAGCAAAGTAGTCATATAAATAAAATAAATTAAATTATTCTACAATGTTTTAAAAGTGCATTTGAAACATTTTTCACTTCAAAAACATAATTTTAGTTGACAAATTTACTTCATTAAAACATTGTAACATGACTCAACAGTAAGAAGGATTGTGTAATTGGAAGTGAATACATATCATAACATGGATGGAATTCAGAAATACAGCTATAGAAATAGCCTCCTCACAAACATGACACACACTGAATAATTCCACTTACAGTGAGTGTTCAGAAAAGAGCAATATTTAGTGGCTATCAGGAGCTGGAGAAAAGGAAGAATTGGAAACTACAGTAAATGGTGAAGTATATTATTCTGAAAATATGAAACAATGATGTTTACGTATCTCTGCAAATGCACCAATTACATAATTTTCTTTTCTCTTTCTTTTTTCCACTGATTTGTTTGTTTGTTTATTCTCCTTATATCCTAATCATAATCACACTACACTGTCTTTCTAGTCCATGTTTCACAATATTTTTCCCTTTTGAAAAAGAATCATGTGGCATCTGCACTTTATTTTGGTAAATGTGTTGTTTTGTTACTTTTTTATTCTTTTTTATTGCTGGGAAGAGACACCATAATTAAGGCAACTAATAAAATTAAGCATTTAGCAGGGAGCTTGCTTACAGTTTTAGAGGGTGGGATTGTGATCATCATGACTGGGAGTATGGCAGCAGGCAGGCAGTCATGGTGCTATATCAGTAATAGAGAGCTTACCTGTTGAGACTACAACCATTAATACCATAACATAAACCAAAATGAGGAAGTTAATGGAAAATGGGTAGGCAGCGGCACATTGCTTTCAGCAAGACCACACCTCCTGATCCTTCCCAAATAGTTCTACCAACTGGGGAACAATCATTAAAAAATATGAGACTGAGAGGCTATCTTTTTTAATGTCACCACAAATATTTTATGTACAGATTTTTATTCAGCTTTCTGACATCAAATGAATATAAAATAGAAACTATTTGTAATGACAGTCCCATTCATTTTACACCACATAATTTCACATATGTATCAAAGCCAAGTTTTCAATTAAAGAAGTAAAAGTTTTGTATAAAATTTTTAAAATTTTCTAAGGTATTAGTGAGAAAGTATGTGATGATTCAGTACTAAGCAACCATCTTGCCAGAAATAAGGTGATATTGAAAATACGTTTGTATTTTTTTAGTTCTGAACAAAATTCACTTTAAAAGCATTTAATGATGTCATGCAATGGGGAATGATAACTCAGTGGTTCTCTTCATGTCTCTTTCGCTTTGGTTTCAGTGTTGGACATTGAATGCAGTGCTTCACACATGCTAGGCAAATGCTCTATCACTAATGTATGTCTACAGCACCAACGAAATTCTCTTTGCCAATAGAAATATGTATTAAATTTTAAATAATTAAAATCACTCATCCACAAGATAAGCAGAACCTCATTTAGACTAGAAAGACTTTTTTATTCTACTCTTCACTATGCACTTTATAAACAGACCATCAGAATCTTAAAATCAAATGTATTTCACCAATTCCTACTACTTATTCCTCAGCTATAACTATGGCAAGACAAAGCAGATGTAGTTGTGCTTCTATATGTGTGAATATGTTTTAAACAAAAATAACAAAGATAGGTATGTGCATCTTTGTTTATCTTTATTAACCTATAATAGTGCTAGATTAAATAGTTGAAGAATTTCACTTCTAGATCAAAAAGAAGGTCTTTTATAATCTGATAGTCTTTACTTTACAACCAGTTCAACCTCAAAGCTACCCAGCTATCTGGAGCACTCAGCAATAAGCCAACTTCTATCTTTTTTTTCTCCCAGCTGTAGTACTCTTGGCTTTTAATACTGCTTCTCAAAGCCCTTCTCCATTGGTGTATTCAGGAACACTTTTATTCAGTATTCAGAGCCAGCTTAAATGTTATTTTCCAGAAACCTCCTTTAACCTTTTCAGTCAAGAAAAAAATAAAACATTCTCTCTGTCTGCCAGTAATAGCTTATTAAACCATTAGAACTCTCTCTGCCTTGTGCTGGCTTGTATATGTTCCTAATTAAACTGAGTATCAGAAAAAGAATAGCTCCGTATTTAGTTTCTTTGGAACCTAGCCTGAGGTCTTGCTCATATATATGTTAATGAATATTTGTTGAATTAATTAAGGAAAAACAAAGTCAAACTAGCAGACCTCTACCTGTATTTTATATTTTGTCTGCTTTGAGAACTGTATAAACAGAGTTTATCTGGAGAATTACTAAAAGGAAGAAACATGACAATAGGAGAAACAAAACCTGCAGAAATGTAGTATACATACATATACATGTATGAATGCACCATTCACCCATCAACTTCCTGAATTCTATTTTCCTAGACCCATGAATATTAATGACTTTCGTGTGTGTGTGTGTGTGTGTGTGTGTGTGTGTGTGTGAGAGAGAGAGAGAGAGAGAGAGAGAGAGAGAGAGAGAGAGAAAGAGAGAGAGGGAGAGAGAGAGAGCAGAGAGACAGACAGAGAGACATGGAGAGAGAAACTATGTCAAAAATGATTGATTCTATTTTCACATAATTAAAATTTAGGCTAGAGGGTAGAGAAAGCATTATATTGACAAAAGATTATAAAAACACCAATTTTCTTGGTAACTTTCTTTAACCCAGGAACAAATTTCTGCATAAATATAATGACAAAATTGTATCATCAAAATAACATTTCCAAGATGTCTTTTGATGCCAGTTTAGTTGAGTATATACAACCTATAATTTTCTCAATTTAAAAGAAACTCTTTTTTGTCTTGATTGATTGATTGATTAATTGATTGATTGATTGATTGCACTCCAGATCTTATTTCCCTACCCCCTATCTACCCTCCTACTGTACCAAATTTCATATTTCCTTCTCACCCTGTCTCCACTAGGATGTCCCCACCACCTAACCCCCACCCAACCAGACCTCTAAACTCACTGGGGTTAGGTACATTTTCTCTGACTGAACCCAGACCCAGCAGTCCTCTGCTGTATATGTGTTAGTGGTCTCATATCAGCTGATGTATGCTGCCTGGTTGGTGGTCAAATATTTGAGAGACCTTGGGTGTCCAGGTTAATTCAGACTGCTGGTCTCCTACAGGGTCGCTCTTCTCAGATTTTTCCAGCTTTTCCCTATTTCAACCACAGGGGTCAGAAGCTTCTGTCCAATAGCTGGGTATAAATATCTGCATCTGACTCTTTCAGCTTCTTGTTGGTTTTTCTGAAGTGCAGTTATGATAGATCCCTTTTTGTGAGTGCTCCATTGTGTCATGAGTTGAGCTGGATCCTACTTGGGGCCTGTTGCTGTACTTTCTTTTCCTCAGACTCCTCTCCATTTCCATCCCAGCAGTTCTTTCAGACAGGAACAATTATGGGTCAGAATTTGACTGTAAAATGGCAAACCCCTTTCTCACTTGGTGCCCTGTCTTCCTGGTAGAGATGGGCTCTATAAGTTCCCTTTCCCTACTGTCAGGCATTTTATCTAAGGTCCCTCCCTAGAGTCTCTCAGCTCCCAGGTCTTCTTAGAGGTGCATTCTGGAGGGTCTTCCCAATCCCCTACCTCCTGAGGTTGCCTGTTTCTATTCTTTCTGCTACCCTCAGGGTTTTAGTCCTTTTAGCTCACCCAATATCAGATCAGGTTCCCCTCTCTCACCCCCTGGCCCTGATGGACTGTCCCTCCCAAGACCCTCCTCCCTCCCCACATGTGATTGCTTTCTTCTCCTTCCCAAGTGGGCCTGAGGCATCCTCACTCTGGATCTTCAGCTTGTTGGTCTTTTTGAGTTCGGTGGACTGTTTCTTGGTTATTCTATACTTTTTATTTATTTATTTTTTGCTAATATACACTTACTAGTGAGTATATACCATGCATGTCCTTTTGTGTCTGAGTTACCTCACTCAGGATGATATTTTCTAGTTCCCTCAATTTGCCAGCAAAACTCAAGATGTCCTCATTCTTAATGGGGGAGTATTTCTGGTACATAAAATGTATTTTACTTTAAGGAGGAATTATAGCACATTAATGAAATACATTCAAATCCATGATGGGTTATCCAGATATAGTTGGAATTATCCAAATATGGAACTGCCTGAAAAAAAACCAATTATATTTATCCCAAATATGTCTCAAAATTAAAAGATTAATCAGCTTTAGGATTTAATTTGCTTACAATGACTTGGAATTGAAGAGTTCAGTACAAGTCTCTTTTTTTTTTCATTGAAAACTAAGTTCACAGTAATTCTGGGGATAAATTAGATTTCAAAATCTGTGAGCAGCTCAAGTTTGAGTTTTCATGTGAAAGACTTTGTGAAGGTTTCTCAAGAAAATACTTTTTTAATAAATCAAGTTCAATGCAGACTTTCACACCTAGGCAGACAAAAATCAAAAGGCTTCATTTTTAATTAAAAGGGTTCTGAATCTCTATACCATTATTCATTTTTATCATACCAGGTGGTCTGATACTTAACATTAGGGCCAGCAAATATAATCATGGAAATTCTTGAGAAGCAGAAGATACTACTTCTAAAATAAAAAATATAACTTCTAATTTAAAGTGGGAAATGTTTATATTTTGGAAAAGTGACTGATAAACATTGAATAGAGAAATCTCTTGGCTGTGTGCCATTCGACATAATATATAATCACCATCTGTACGTTTCAGCTATTGAGACTAAAATAGTAAACAATGCAACAAAATAATATTGATTGTCTAAGAGCAACTATTAAACATGTGAAAACAAATATTATATAAAGATGCTTCTCTTTTAAACAGGAAAAGGGCAAATTATACATGAAAGGATAATGTTTGTCTACTAAAGTAGATATTTTTTCTTTTCTTTATTATATATAAACATATTTAATTTTTTTCTTTCTTTTTGTGACATCCTGACTGAGATTTCCATCCCTCCCTCATTTCCTCCCTGTCCCTCACACACATTCACCCGCCCCCACCATCCACTTCTTTTATGTTTCTCTTCAGAAAATGGTAGGCTTCCCATGGATATCTAGCAAATATGGTATATCAAATTGCAGTAAGACTAGGTTTCTCCTTTGTATCAAGTATGACAGGAAAACCTACCCGGTAGGAGGAAAGAGTCCCAAAGGCAGGCAACACAGCCAGAAATAGCCTCTATTCCTACTGCTAATAATCTCATAGGAAGACTAAATTACAAACTTATAGCATATATGCAGAGGTCTCAGCCTGAGACCCATACTATGAGGGAGATCCTGCCTCTAATAGTGCCAGGAGGGCCAGAAACCAGAAGCTGGATAGTCTAGACACCTAGGATAGAAAAAGTTTGCTAATGATATTTTACTTCACTCAGATTGATGCCTAGTTCAATTATCAGAGAAGCTTCACCCAGCAACTGATGGAAAGTGATGCAGAGGCACACAGACTAACATTAAGCAAAGCTTAAGCAATCCAGCAGAAAAGGGAAATAAGGATTATAAGAGCCAGAGGCGTAAAGGATACCCTAAGAAAATCCCCCAAATCAATTAAACTGGGCTTATAGGTGCTCACAGAGATTGAACTGCCAATCAGGAAGCCTGAATAGGAATAACATTGGACTTCTGCATAGATAAGACAGAGTATGAGCAAGTATGAAAGTCCTGGGGGGGAAATGTGTGTAGCATATTGTGAAGCATAAAAACAACAGTAAAACAAAGTAGGATGCAAAAATGTAGTTTTGATAAGGAAATGAGTAAATGTATGTGTAATATATTTATAGACAAATCAGACATTTTATTTCATTTAAATTATTAACATAAGATGCCTAACGATATATAGTAGTTAAATGCATGATTGATAGTTGATAGAAGATAGGTAGATAGATAGATAGATAGATAGATAGATAGATAGATGATAGTTAAAGTGTTATTTTCATACAATTAGAAATCATGTTCTTATCCAAAACACTACACAGTAATACAATGAAGAAAAGTTATAGGAATAAATATTCATTGCAAATATTTAATAAATAAAATGACTACATATGTACAACCAAATGATTTGATTCAGTCAAACAGAAAAGCAAAACTAATTCAAACCCAAATTTAGTAGAAGGAAATAGGTAAGAATGAATAGGTAAGAAGCAAACAAAATATACATAACTAAAAACAATGCAAAAGATAAGGAGAGGACAGAATGGATTTTCGAATAGAAAATTGTGAAGGTGCAACATTAAATAAAATACCCTGTCCTTTGAGGACTATAGAGTAGGAGCCCAGTGCGATACATGCAGATCTTTTGATTTCTGTCTGTCCCTAACAAAAGCCCTTACTCTATATTGACTCAGCAGAGCACAAAAGGAAGTATAGGAAAGAATGAAGTTGTTTATTTTTCCCAGAGTTTTAGCAGGGAGGAAGCTATTTTACTGACCACCAGTGATTCAGAACAGCTCTAAAAACTGAAAACATATTTTCTTTATGGATGTTCATGTGTTTCTTTCAACATTTATAGTGGATATTTGTTTTCTAGGTTGTTTTCAATTGGCCGCTTCCAGGGAATTACTATAACACACACATACACACACACACACACACACACACACACACAAACACACACACACACACACACACACACACACATACACACACATTCAAATACATTATTCTGGATAGGAGGCATGGAAATTACATATATACATATATATGTATAAATAAAATTACTAATGGAGTACAAAGCACAGGAAAACTGCATTATTTTCCTAAAGACTGGTTAAATTTAAATAAGCTAAGTACACAGAAGAAAATATTAGATGCATAGTTTTAAGTGCTTTCAACTCATTATTAATGGGGTTACAAGGTTGCCAAGTGTTAAGAAGTGCTACTTCCAGAAAAAATTATCACATGAATTGAAACAATTGAAACTTCAGTCTAAAAACAAGAGCTAAGATTTAAATAAAAACATAAAATCAGATATGTAAAGAAAATATTGTCACCAATATTATATAATAAAAAATAAGAACACAAGTCATTGTTATGAACTGGTATAGAACATGACATTGAAAAATGAGAAGCTACAGATCTTTGCGGGCTGCAGAAACAAATCCTTAACACCAAAATCCTTAACAGAGCAAAAATGAGAAACACGATTGAATCAGCAGCAAAACTGCTTCTTAATAAAAGCAATCCCAGAGTTGATAGATGCACTCCAAGACTCTACAAACATTTAAGTTTCTAAGTCCATTTTTTAAATCAATTCTCAAAATTTCAAAGGTAACTGATTCTATAGTTTAACACTGGGAACAGGCAAAGACACGGCAACAATAACAAATATAAGCTAGACCTATTTTCCTTCATGAAAACAGATATAAAAATACTCAACAAAATACTCTCAAACAAAATAGGTTGTATGATAATCATGTGCAAGTTACTCTAGGAAGTATGCCTCAACAAACGTTGGTAAATGGAGGTAACACATAACAATAATGTAACCAAGGACAAAATTACAAAAAAAAAAAAAAAATAGAATGGATACATAAAATCTAACCACGCAATAAAGAATTGCAGAAAAAAAAGACACAATAATTCTTAAACATTAGCTGGGTGATGGTGCCATAAGCTGTAATCCCAGCACTCCAGAGGCAAAGAGATGAAGATCTGTCAGTTCAAAATTAGCCTGATTTTTAGATCAAGTTCCAGGAGAGTTAGGACTTCAGCGAGAAATGCTGTCTTGAAAAAAAATAAGTCAAAAAATCTTAAAAGTTACAGAATGGGGCTTTGGAGAATTCTCCATGGATAAAGGTGTTCTGCTAAGACTAAGCTGAAACCCCAGGATTCACATTGCAGAAAGAGAAAGCAACTAAGAGCTGAGCTTTGACTTCTTCCCACCTACAAGTAAATAATAAATATAATTACAAGGGTAAAGGCAATAGAATTAATTCCCCTCAAAGGAAAAAAAAAGAGACATTTTCAGAAGCCACCTTGATTAATCATGTGCTTTTGTATACTTTTATTACCAGTCAAAACATTTCAAATCTAGGACGGAGTGATATCCGTCTGGCGCTGACAGCAAAGTCTAGAAGTTGGGAGGTGGGGAATGTGAGTCCTTAAAGACCAAGGGCTATGTGCCTAATCAGTCTTTACAGCAAAGATAATTTTACTTGTAGCAAAGTAGGCTAAAATAAGTATAAACCCATGTAAAATGCTTTCAGATATCTTTCCTTAGTCAGCTTCTCAAGGGTGCTCAGTATGTGCAGCATGAGCAGCATGAGAAAGCAATATAAACGAAAGCTTCAGTTTGTGTAGAGGTTCCATGTCATAGTCAATGAGCCCTATCGATTTCTATTAGCTTTTATTAATTTCTAATTATTTTTATTTTATAAAGTCACACTTTGTAACTCAGACCACATAGCCTAGGCTAGCCCATGACTTTCCCCTATCTACTTGTCTAAGACAAGTGCTAAGAGGACAGGCATCTGCCCACAAGCCCGGATCTCTAGCTTTTAGCCTCTTGGTAGAGTAGAAGCAGCATGTCATAGTGAGCTTCTCATGCTCTGACAGCCAGGATTAGGGGTGGAGAAAAGGATAATAACGAAATATATGCTTCTTGAACATGTCATCAGTAACCTATGCCCTGCACTAAAATCTATCTTCTAGTTTCTATCAATTCCAAATAGAAGGCAAACCAATTAGGAAACATTAGTGGATTAATACACAGGTGAGTTTAGAACTCATAGGTCTAATCACCTCTCCATAATCCCACCAGCTGGAGACCACATCTTCAACCTGCTAGCCTTTGGGAGAGACCCTTCTACAAATCATAACACAGCAGAAGCTTTCTGGCACATCCCTAATGGCTTTGCAAAGTTAGAGCTTACACCATGGGCTGAATATTTAATTAGGGTCAAGATAAGTGCTATTCAGGGTGTCACTCTGCATGAGCCTAAGTAATAACAATTTGACATTAGACTTCAAATGTAAGTCAGTGATCTTCTCTTGAAGTGTTTTTGTATAGAAGTTCAGGAAAAGATGTATTATTGGGGGAAAATGGTCCATTAACAAAAAAGTCTTCATCCTAATATTCAAAGCATGAATTATGATTCATTTAAAATGTTGAATGTAAAACGTGAAAAATAACATTCATTTGAATTTGTAATGAGTAATAATCACTGGGTGTTATTAAATATGTGAGTGAAGTGTGATATTCTGACATGATTGTGGACAAGAATGTTGGAACCGAAACATCTTAGGTCTAAGCACTTAAGTAGTAAAATCTAGCAAAATTGAACAAGAGGCATTAAAAAAAATCAGACATCGTTTTAACAGCAGCAGTTCTTTGCTTACAGCCTACTACTGTATACAGGATAGATAACAGACTTTACCTGTTTAAATATCAATCCTATTAATGTTATCTTTGAAGGACTAAGATGTTTGCATAATCATATGCAAAGTTTTCTCTTTTTCACTATTGGAAAGTGGTAGAGTAGGTTCAGTCTAACTCAAAGGTCACACTCTTTATTTAGGGTAAGACTGACAAACAGAAAATCTAAATCAACATATTTACAAAAACCCACGTGGGTGCTGAATGTGGCAAATCAAGAATTAAATGGTAGGTTTGGAAAATTAGTGGTATTACACCAAGGAAGTGGGCCTGGTATACAATTTACAAGGAAATAACACAGGGCAGCAATTAAGTGGAAGGAAGTTGTTTGGCACATTTAGGATCAGCTGGATGAGGCTAGCAGATGGTGGTGGGAGAAATGAGCATGAAGAGAAGACATTCAGAGGCAAGCACAGGAAACAATAAAGCTCTGGGGTCAAAGCTAAAACCTCTTCAGACCTTGATCTGCTCTAAAGTTGGTTCAAAACTTTGCACAGACATCAGGATAATATGATTTAAGGAAGATTTCATATTGTTTTAGGCTTAACTTTGATATGTTATCTTTTAAATAGCAATGCTTTGAACTTACCACATTATAGTACAGAATGGTAAGGTCATGTTTTAGCATCCTATTCTTTTCACTAGCCTTTAATTTTCATTTTTAAAACCATTGTCATATTTTAACCTACTTTTCAAAGAATTCTGTTATTCTGATTATATAGATTTAAATGCTCCAGGTTTCTTGTACAAGTGAACCATTTTTACTTTTTAAAAAAGTAAAAATTGTCCAAAATCACAGTGTAGAGTCAGTAATCATAGTATAAATGTTTAATGTTTCTAGTCATAGTTTTGAACAGCTTAATTTTTAATGGCCATTTCATTTATTCTGGCTATTGTTTGCTTATGTTATATTTGTCTTGGACAAACAATAAATACTTCAATTCTTGGTTAAAAAAAAGAAACTTTTGAATAACTATAGAAATTGTATGTTATAGTCTGTTTCTCTGAGAATTCTTTTTTCAAGAAATATAAGGAAATTAAGGGAGGTGGGAGGGGAATTCTGCATATAGTGTTCTGGTATGTAAATGATTACAATGATCCATAATAATTAGAAATTCAATTAAAGGGTCAATTTACCACATAATCACAATTAATGAGTGAGTTGTAGAAGACACACCATGGCAAATAAATAATTTATTTCTATGCAAAATGTCTGCTGTACTTTCCATGTCACATGTTAATGAAATATTCCATATTAAAGATGCTCTAGGACAGGTGAGATGGTTCAGTGATTGGGAATGTTTATCATGCATGGATGAGAATCAGACTTCAAATCTGATCACCCCTGCAGTGTTGGATATACTCCTGTAACTCAGAATTGCATCATCCTAAGTACTTCTCGTGCACACTCTTGGGGCTCATCAAGGACATATCTCTTTGCAGCAGAAATCATTATTGGAAGCCATAATAAGTCAAACGAGAGAACATATTGACACTTCTACAATACAGCTCCAATACCTTAGGCTCAGGGAACATCACAGAGAATGGTCAGGAAGATTACAAGAGCCAGAAGACAAGAACATGCAAGATAGTGTCTTCTATACATGACAATCAGGATGCAGAGACCAGGAAATCTCAAAACAATGTGTGCCATAAAAAGATCCCCAAAAATATTACCAATTGTCATACCAAAATGGATGAGGAATTCTCACCATGCTTGACACATCTAGGAAAAGATATACAAGAAATTGATTGCCAGGAGAAAGAGAATAATTCTTATCTGGCAATAAGACTCTTGATAAATTAGCCAAAAACAAGGGTCAGTCATAACACAAAGGAGTAACACAAAATGAATCAGCAGGTTGTATTTATGTGTGTGTGTGTGTGTGTGTGTGTGTGTGTACATATGCATATGTGTGTGTTGTAGCAATTACAAGAATAAGAAATTATGAATTTGAGGAGTGAAGGTGATCTAGAGGGAGAAGAGGGAAGAAGAAATGTAAATAAAATTATAAAAGAAAATAACTGTAATTTTTGAGTCTATCCCCATGTCCAACATTGGATTCTTTGTGTATATGAATCAAATTGTCTTGAGTTTGCCTGAAATAGAAATGTAGTCTTGGTTAATACTAAATAAAGGCTGACTAAAAATATATGGGAATATATAAGAGTTCAAGTTATTTGGTTCTATTGGTCTTTTGTTGGAGTCCCTATCCTATCAATGTCCCACAATTCTTCACCCTAACATTTAGCTGTGAATCTCTGTATCTGTTTTCGTCAGTTGCTTGATGAAGCCTCTCAGAGGACAGTTATGTGAGGCTCCTGACTGCAAGCATAACAGAGTATAATTAGTAGTGTCAGGGAATGGTTCTTGCCCATGAGATGGATCTCAAGTTGAGAGAACCCTTTGTTCCTATACTTCTGTAGGCAGGGCAAATTTGGTGTCAAAGGTTTTGTAGGTGGGTTATTGTCCTAATCCCTCTACTAAGGGCCCTCCTGACTGCAGGAGGTGGCCACTCCAGCCTCCATATACCAAACTTCTACAAGTCTCAGAAAGAATCTACTCATACATAGATTCCCTTTAAACCCAGGATTGCATCATTCTAAGTACTTCTCCTCATACACACTCTTGGGGTTCATCAAGAAGTTAATCTTTGCACCAGAGATCATTATAGAAAACCATTAAGTCAAATGAGAGAACCTCCCCCATCCCCTGGTCTCTGGCACATTCTAGAGATGCCCCCACCATTACTTTCTGATCAATTTCCAAGTCCTTTCTTCCCATCACTCCCTACACTTGAGCCCCTCCTACTCCCCTCCTTATCCTCTCTCCTAGCCAATACTCTTGCTTTGCCTACTTCCAGTGACAATTTCATTTTCCTTTCTGAATGAGATATAAGCATTCTCCTTTGAGCCCTCATTATTTAGCTTCTTTGGGTCAGTGGATTATAGCATGGCTGTCCTGTACTTTATGGCTAATATTCACTTATATGTGAATAAATACCATAAATGTTCTTTTTGGTCTGGGTTACTCACTCAGGTTATTTTCTAGTACCATTCATTTACCTGTAAATTACATAGTGTTCTTATATTTAACAGCTGAGCAGAATTCCATTGTGCAAATGAATGGAATTTTCTTTATCCATACTTCAGTCCAGATACATATGTGTTGTTTCCAGTTTTGGGCTCTTATGAATGAAACTGCTATAGGCATTGTTGAATAAGTGACTTTGTGCTATGGTAGAACATCATTTGGGTATATGTCTTAGAGGGATAAATCTGGTTGTTGAGGTGGAACAATTTCCTATTTTCTGAGAAACTAAATTGATTTCCAGAGGGGTTGAACATGTTTATACTCCCTCAAACAATGGAGGAGTGTTCTCCATGCTCAACACTCTCCCTAAATTGTGCTGTTGGTTGATGTTTTGATCTTAGCCATTCTGACAAATATATGGTTGAATCTCAGAGTCCTTTTTTGTTGTTGTTTTTTATTTTCTATATTCTTTGTTTACATTCTGAATGCTTTCCTGTTTCCCAGTTCCCCCCTCACCATATGTTCCATAAGTCCTCCTCTCTCCACCCATTCCCCAATAACCTCCCTCCCTTTTCTCTGTTCTGGTACTCCCCTATGATACTGCATCAAGTCTTTTCAGGACCAGAGTCCTTTCCTCCCTTCTTCTTGGGAATCATATGATTAGCTAATTGTGTCTTGAGTATTCAGAGCTTTACATTTCCTGCATGACTAAGGACATTGAAAATTTCTTTAAGTGCTTCTGAATCATTCAAGAATCCTATGTTGAGAATTCCCTTTTCCCAATTTGAAGGCTGCCATATTGACAGTACCCCTTGCCTTAAACAAAGTCTTCAGTTTCATGATGTCCCATTTCATAGTTGATATTAGTGCCTGAGTTATTGGTGTTCTGTTCATGAATTTTTCTCCTGTACCAATGAATTCATGGTTATTTCCCAATTTCTCGTCTATTAGATTTACTGTATCCAGTTTTAAGTTGATGTTTTTGATCCACTTGGACTTGAGCTCTGTGCAGCATGATAAACATGGATCTATTTATATTCTTCTACCTGCAGGCATCCAGTTACATCATCACCACTTGTTGAAGATACTTTCTTTTTCCATTCAATGGTTTTGAATTTTTTTTCAAAATCAAGTGTCCAAAAGGGTGTGTGTGTGTGTGTGTGTGTGTGTGTGTGTGTGTGCATTTTGAAGTTTTTCCTTTGATATCATTGATAGACCTGTCTCTTTCTATACCAACACCATGAAACTTTTATTACTGTTGCTCTAAAGTATGAGATGATGGTCATACATCCAGAAATTGTTTTATTGTACAGTATTGTTTTAGCTATCCTGAGATTTTACTTTTCCATTTGAGTTTGAGAATTCTCTCAAGGACTCTAAAGAATTGTATTATAATTTTGATGGGAATTGTATTGAATCTGCAGATTGCTTTTGATAAGGCAGCCAATTTTACTATGTTAATCCAAGCAATCTAGAAGCAAAGGAGTTCTTTGGATCTAATTAAATCTTTTCAATTTTTTTTCGTCAGAGATTTAAAGATATATCATAAAGGTCTTTCACTTGCTTGTTTAGAATTATACCAATAATCTATGTTATCGGTGCCAATTGTGAATGATTTCTTGTTAAGCCCATTTATTATTTGTATAAAGGAGGGCTACCAATTTCTTTTCAGTTATTTCTATAGCACTCCACTTTGCTGATACAGCTGTAGAAGTTCTCTGGTAGAATTTTCAGGTCACTTATCTATACTCTATCTGCAAATAGTGATACTTTGACTTCTTTTCTAATTTGTATCATTTTGGTCTCCTTTATTTGTTTTATTGCTGTAGTAGAATTTTAAGTACTATTTTGAAGAGATACAGGGAGAGTAGACATTCTTGTCTTATCCCTGATTTTAATGGAATTATTTTTGGTTTATCTCCATTTGATGTTGACTTGCTGCATATTATGTTTATTGTTTTTAGATATGTGCTTCATATCCCTGATATCTCCAAGAATTTGAACATAAAGGGATGAGTTCATAAAAGTTTTATTTTTTGTTTTGTTTTTGTTTTTTTTGTTTTCTGCATCTAATGATATGATCATGTGGGGTTTTTTCTTTCAGTATGTTTATGTGGTACATTATATCAATAGATTTTTGTGCATTGAACCACCCATATGCCCCCAGTATTAAGTCTACTTGATTATAGTAGATGATATTTTTCACGTATTCTTAGATTCGGTTTGTGAGTATTTTATTGAGTAGTTTTGCACCAATGTTCCTTAAGGAAATTGGTCTGAAATTTTGTTTCTTTGTTTAGTCTTTGTGTGATTTAAAGATCAGAGTGACCTTGTAGAATGAGTTTGGCAATGGTCTTTGTATTTTCTTTTTATGGAATAGTTTGAGGAGTATTAGTATTAGCTCTTCTTTAAAGTCTGGCTGCATTCTGTGCTAAAACCATCTGCCTCTGGGGTCTTTTTTGTTAAGAAGCTTTAATGAATACTTCTATTTCCTTATGGGATAAAGCACTGTTTAGATTGTTTACCTGATCTTGATTTAACTTTGGCAAGTGAAATCTTTCAAGAAAACATTCCATTTTATATCGATTTTCCAATTTTGTGGAGTACAGGTTTTTGAAGTAAGACCTAATGTTTCTTTGGATTTCAACAGTGTCCAAAGTTATGTCTCTCTTTTCATATCTGAATTTGTTAATTTGGATATTGTCTCCTTGACTTTTAGATAGTATAGCTAAAGTTTGTCTATATAGTTCTTTTCTCAAATAACTAGCTCTTGTTTTTGAATTCTCCTTATTTATAATTGATTTATTTCAGCCTTGAGTTTGAATATTTCCTGCCATCTACTCCTTTTGGGTATGTGTGACTCTTTTTGTTCTAGAGTTTTCAGATGTGCTGTGAAGTTGCTAGTATGAAATTTCTCCAGTTTCATTATGAAGGCACTTAGTGCTACCAACTTTCCTTTTAGCACTGCTTTCATTGTATCCCATAAGTTTGAGTATGTTGTGCCTTCATTTTCATTGAATTCTGGAAAGCCTTTAATTTCTTTGAATATTTTTTGACCCAGTGGTCATTGAGTAGAAAGGTGTTCAGTTTCCATTAGTTTGTAGGCTTTCTGTTTCTATCGTTGTTGAACTCCAGCTTTAATTCACAGTGATGTGATAAGATGCAAGGTGTTACTTTAATCATCTTGTATCTTTTGATGCTTGCTTTGTGACTGACTATATGATCAGTTTTGGAGGTTCCAAGAGGTGACCAGAAGATACATTCTTGTGTTTGGGTAAAATGTCATATAAATAACTTTTAGGTCCATTAGATTCATAACGTCTGGTTAGTTTCATTATTTCTGTTTAATTTATGTCCCAATGACCTGTCCATTGGTGAGAGTAGGATAATGAAGTTTCCTAATATTAATTTGTGTGTTTTAAACTTTAAGAAGAACAACAATATAAATCAACTAGACAGATCCCCCAGAGTTCCCAAGGACTAAGTCACCAACCAAGGAGTACACATGGCTCCAGCTGCATATGTAGCAGAGGATGGCCTTGTCAGGCATCAATGGGAGATGAGGTTCTTGGACCTAAGAAATGCCCAATAGATGCCTCAGTGTAGGGGAATCGAGGGCAGAGAGGCAGGAGTAGGTAGGTGGGAGGAGGAACATCCTCATAGAAGCAGGGAGACAGGGGATGAAAAGGGGGATCTAGGAGGAGGGGACTGGAAAAGGAGATAACATTTGAAACATAAATAAAGAAAATATTCATACACACATACATGTGTGTGTATATATATATATATATATATATATATATATATATATATATATATATATATATATATATATATTAGTTTTTGGTGTTTTGTTTTGTTTTGTTTTACACAGTGGGTAACCTTGCATTTCCTGTCATAGATATACAGAATTGAGATGTTCTCATTGGTGGATTTATCCTTTGATGAGTATGAGTATCCTTTCCTATCTCATTTAATTACTTTTGGTTAAAGTCTGTTTTATTGCATATTGAAATGGCTACTCCAGCTTGCTCCTTGTGTCCATTGGCTTAGAAAACTTTTTTTTCTCACCGTTTAGTCTGAGATAATAGCAATTTTTGTTACTGAAGTATGTTTGTTATATACAGTAAAATAATTAATACTATTTTGCATCCATTCTGTTAGCCTGTGTCTTTTTATTCAGGGAATTGATTCCATTGACTGTGAGTGATATTAATGATCAACTATTATTAATTTCTGTTATTTTAATATTAATAGTCAGTGTGTGTGTGTGTGTGTGTGTGTGTGTGTGTTTCTCTTCTTTTGGCTTTCCAGGTGGGAAATTATAAATTTCTTGTGTTTTCTAGGAAGTAATTAGTCTCATTCAGTTGAATTTTTCCTTCTAGTATCCTCTACAGTGCTGGATTTCTGAATTAATTGAAAGATATTGTTTAACTTTGTTTTTTGTCAAGAAATATATTGTTTTCTCCATCTATGGTAATTGAAAATTTTACTGGGTATAGTAGCCTGGGCTAACATCTGTGGTCTATTGGTGTCTTTAAGACATCTATCTGACAAAGCCCTTCTGGCTTTTAGAGTCTATGTTGAGAAGTCAGGTGTATTTCTGATAGGTTTGTCTTGACATGTTGCTTGGCCTTTTTCCCTTGAAGCTTTTAATATTGTTTTTTTATTCTGTAGATTTAGTGTTATGATTATTATTTGGAGGAAGTATTTTCTTTTCTGGTCCTATCTATTTGATGCTCTGTCAGCATCTTATATGTTTATAAGCATCTTATATGTTTATAGGCATCTCTTTCTTTACGGAAATTTTCTTCTATCTTTTTGGAATTTATTTTATGAGCCTTTGAGATGTGAATTTTCTTCTTCTGTTTCTTTTATTTTTACATTTGGTCTTTTCATAGTGTTCCAAATTTCCTGGGCGTTTTGTGTCATCAAATTTTAGATTTTGAAATTTGTCTAATGAATCAAGTTCTTCTCTTATATTTTCAATGCCTGAGCTTCTCTCTTTCATCTATTATATTCAATTAGCGATGCTTATATCTTAAGTTTCTGCTTTCCTTTCTAGGTTTTAATCTTCCAGACTGCCTCAGTTATTGTTTTCTTTATTACTTCTATTTCTTCTTTCAGTTCTTGGACAGTCTTCTTCATTTCCTTCATCTGCTAGATTTTGTTTCACTGTATGTCTTTAAGGGATTTTTTTTCATTTCCTCACTAGATGGTTCTATCATCTTTATGAGATAAGGACTGGTGAGCCTTCTAAGCTGGTTATACCTCCACAGGCCTCCTCAGGCCTCCACATGCCTCCATAGGCCTCCACAGACCTCTACAGGCCTCCACAGGAAATCAGGATGCTCTTGGAGTTTCACAAGGCTCCTAGAAACTGCAGGGTAAACTCAGAGCCTGGCAATGGAGGTGAGGGAACAGAGAGAAACTTACCTCTGCAGGCTGTCCCCTATGCAGACTGGACTGGCCAGGAAAAGTGTTTTTATGGTCAATTTAAATAAAGAAGCAAGACAATATTCTATAATATATTTATGGAAATAGTATAAAATATTTTATATGCTTGTAATAAGTTGGATTTTTGGTATACCAATGTCAATTAATTAATATTAAACATATATTCCCTGATTTTTCTAGGATAATATATTAATGAATTATACATATATTAATTCCTGATTCTAAAAATATTATAAATATTGCATATTACTTTGATTATTAATAAGTCTTTATCTTCAGAAAGTATAAAAGTCTATAAAATTTCCAAATTTCCATTTTTGTTTTTTCAAATACTTTGATATACATATTAAAAATAAAATAATTTATTAACATCTATTTGTAAATATTGCAACAATGAAATATTTTATTGAATAAAAACTGTGATTTTTTTCACATAAGCCAAGAAATATAAATTTCCACAGTATTAGATCATGTGCAAATCATTTATTTAAATGTAATACACACATAATCAACTATTATGCTTCTAAGGACATGTTCTTTGTGGGTTCTTTTGTTTTGCTTTGTATTGATGAACATGAAAAACTTTTAAAAATAACTGGAAATAAAATTAAGTTGATATATATACATATATATGTATGTATATATATATACATATATATATATATGAAGATGTACTAAGACCTATTCTATAAGCCAGTTCATAATTTTTTGTTTGTGTTTGTTTTGTTTTCAAATCAGAGTAATAGTTCTTTACTTCCCAACTCAAAATATATGGGCTGAGAATAAGCTAGAGCAGTGCTTAAATAGGTATAGATATATGTTAATGGTATCTACAACATACCAACAATTGTCCTTTGAGTACCTAGTTGCTATATCCCACAGGAACTCTGATGTTAAGAAGATTGTATAACTTCTCCATGACCACATCAAAAAGTGTGATGGGCTGATTTGAAGTTTCCATTTTCTGGAATGAAGGCTCTACTTTTCCCAGAGAAAGTTGTTTCATAGGTATAGGAAGGAAAATGCTTTTTATAGAGAAATATGACAAGAGATGGAACACATTTTTTGCCAAGGTAGGCTTTGCTATTAATGACCTGACCTCTGCCTGAAATAAAGGATTCACATATATCTAGATATTTGCAAATGAAGATGAACAGTTTGTCTGGGTAACTTAAGGCCCTCACTACAGAGCTGTAAGAGGAGGCTAAGAAAATGGAAGTGGAAAGATTTTGACAAAAATGCAGTAGAGATACCCTGACAGATGAAGTTAGTTTCCATCTGATCTGAAAAGCAAACTTGTAATGTAGAAAACAAACAACACAATATTCTCTCTATGGTTTCTGCAAAATAGATATAGTATTAGACTCACTCCCAATGTATTAACATTATATCCATAAATCAATACAGCTGAGAACCTTCTGTTTGTAGTAGATAGTGATTAACAAGTGTCCTACAATCATCCAAACTGCAGAGAATAAGACTGAAGAAGGGAACCTAAATGGAACATGAATACCTCAAATACCTCAAGGCTTAGGCATCATTTGGAAAGCAAGTCGGAAATGAGTGTAAGAGCCAGAGGCAGTAGATGTCTAGAAGGAAATTTTTCTTCTGGAAACAGCAGGGCAGTTATATGTAAGAATTCACAGCAGTTGTGGCAATGTGCACAAGGTTTGTGCTGTACAGAGCCAGATAAAATCCTGGCATGGATGGGGGAGGTGGTACTTATTAGCTGCTATTGGCACTTATTAGCTGATGGAAAAAGTAAAGAAAGTTTTTGTTGAGAGGACAGCCCTGATAATTGAACACATTCAAGAAGAGGATTACATATCCAAGAATATTTGGGCAGGACAATTTTGTCTTGAAGGAATTATTTTTAATGATCAAGATTAGGTGAGTAGAGAAGTGGAGGTAGATCTAGGAAGAAATGAGAGAAAGTAAGGTGATAGGATCCTTCTGTATAAAATTTTCTAAGAACTAATACAAATGAAGAAAAGTCCTTTGGATATTTATAAAATTCCCAAGATGACTTTCTAAGCAACAAAATGGGTGGCTTAAAGAGGTAGCTTAAAACCTTACCATATAAACATTAATAAATATCATGAATGATGTACTTTGAAAGAAATTATTGCACCAGATAGAACTCTAGGCTAACCCATCTCTTCATTTCAGCAATACTGTGTGGATAATTATATTTTCATGGTGTTGTATTTATGGATACAAATATAGTGCAGGAATGGAGACATTTTAAAGTAAATATATCAAACCCCACCCAAATCTTAGCTCTGTATGGTTGCCACTTTTCTTTAAATGTAAAACTTTCAACTGTGTATTAAAACAATGTCTTATCATTAACCAGACATCTAAGAGTTAAATTTTCTTGGATATGAAATGCTTTTTAATACAATAAGATGACACTAGAAATTCTATCTAAAAATAAGTGTGTGTCTATAAAACGCATTCATCAGTTATTTGTCCCCTCTCTTTCATCATTTAATTGCCTGATTTTTCCATAAATATGCTAAAAGGGAATAGAATGGATTAGTTGAGCTCAATTTACTTCGCTGGACAAGATCTGAGCAATTAAGGAGATCAATCCTATTTATAATACTTCTGATTCCAGCATTTCCCAGGTTAGAATGCCTTTCTCTCTCTCTCTCTTTTTTTTATTCCGAATATAAAAGTGCCACATATCACATTGCTAATTAGGAAACTTTTTTTTTCATTATCCAAGCTGTTAATTTATATCTCATTGTCCTATCACTGAACAAAGTAGAGTACTTAAAAAGCAGCTTCAAAGTTAAAGAAATTAAGGCTCTGCCCCACGTTAACTCTAATCTACTGAACTGTCTTTTCAGCCATTGTTCTGTGACAGACATAAGCTAACACAAAGCACATCTGTGATGAACTCTTCTCAACTTCTGCACATCAAGTAAAATGGCTACTGGCTCCATATGTTGTTTATTCTGAGAATATGAAGGATATTTTATATTAAACATCTGCCTGCATATTACTTCCATAACCACATTCATCTGAGAAAAAAAGTCACAGACTTCACCGAGAGCATCTCATGACCTTTAAATATATTCTGTAATAACACTTGCTTTAGATTGACAATGAGCCAAGCTCTCAGCTTTGATATAATTTTCAGAAGGCTTTTGCTGTCAGAATTCATGATATAGTTCATATCTCTGCCAGGATTGATAGTGGATGGCAGCCAATGAGACCAATAAGAAACCCGAGCTTTGCTTTTCTCTTTTTGATTTTTAATTATTTTAGATGAAAAAAAAAAACCCTTCAAATTTCCCCTTGAGATGGAGGTAATTTTCAACCTCTTTTTTATACCCAAGTCTTTTTATTCTGGCCTCAATATAGTCTTCAAACCCTGAAGTTTATTTGTAAACTTTTCTTTCTGAAAATTTAGTAATTTGTTCTTGAACGCTCTCTAGCTCTTGGTTTGTTTTTTTTTTTCCACATAGCTACATATATTATCTGTTACCCTCTGAAACTAAAGGAGGACACTAGACACCTGCACATAGAATACAGTCATATCTTTCCTAAAACTTTTCTGTTGAACACCTACACATAGTGGCAGCAGCCCAGGATGCTTACATTTTATGTATTCTAGCAATACGCCATTTAAATTACTCTTTTGGGAGTCAGTGCTATTACTGTTACACTATCATGCCTGTGTATGATATTACTACATAAACTTATTATTTGATGGATTAGCTATACTTATTTTTTTCTTTCATACATTTTCTAATCTTTGTTTATTAGTTAATGAGAAATCATGATCTAAGTATGCATGTCTCACATTAAGCAATTAAAAGTTATCTTTTAGTGCTAATTTTTAATTGATCTCACAACTATGTGACAGATGATTGGTCAAATTATTTTTGTTTAAATCATGATAATTTCAGGACTGAGAAGATGGTTCACCAAATAAAAGTGCTTGCTCTGCAAAAAATGAGTACATGAGCTTAAATCCAACTAATGTAAAGGGTGAGCTTCCTGTTCACTGAGAGACATTTTGTCAGGGCTTTAAAGCAGAAAGTAATAGAAGATACCTTACATCCCACTCTGACCTCTGCATGTCTGGACTGGGATATGCACTCCTGTTTACATACTCATGCACTGTGTGTATGCACAACAAACAAATACACAAAATACATTGTGTATTTTTATTTTTTTATTAATTTTTTATTAAATTTGTACATTTTTTATTAATTTTGTCTTCAATCTTGTGTATGTATGTTTTTCTGTGTAAGTATACCACACAAGTATATGTTGAGTACCTACTGAGATCAGAATAGGGCATTGGAGATTCTAGACTTAAAATTACAGGTGATGGTGTACAATGTGGTATAGGTATTGAAAATTGATGTCAGGTATACTAGAAGAACAGCAAATGGCCTTAACTGTTTGATCATTCTCTCCAGCGCCTTTCCAATCTATTACCATGAAACTAAAATACCCAATTGAGATTGATAGTTTTGAAGACATGTGTATTGGTCAGGATTCTGTAGAGGCACAGAAACATGGAATGAATCTAGATTTAATTCTAGATATATCTATATCTATCACACACACACACACACACACACACACACACACCACATACACGTTTGATATATATCTGTGAATGAGAAAAAAGGGAGTATAGTAGTTTCTTAGTTCCATAAGGCTGGTGGCTCAGCTGGTCTTCTGCATATGATAAAATCCTGAAGAAGTAGGCTAACATGTTCTGGCAAAGTGAATGTAAGCAGGCAAAGAAGAATGAACCCTTCCTTCTTCCATTGTCCTTATGTAATCCTCCAGCAGACAGTATGGCCCTGATTAAAGGTATGCCTCAAAATCTGGATCAAAAGCTTGTGTCTTCCAATCTCACGATCTGGGTCACCGGTACTTCCCCTCCATTTGTGGATTGTAGTTTATTTGACATATAGTCAAGTGGACAACCATGAATAGCTATTACACCATGTTTACATCAATTGAGAGGAAAGTAACGCATAAAAGCTTATAATGATAATACAGGAATGTACTGGTTTGGAACCATAAGAACGATGATAATGTGTAGCAGTAATTTTGTGTATCTACTCCTTGTGGGTGATGCTGCCAGCCACCCTCCAGCACTCCCTGGATTCTTGAATAAAACATACACACACACAAACACACACACACACACACACACACACACACACACACACACACACAGAGAGAGAGAGAGAGAGAGAGAGAGAGAGAGAGAGAGATTTAATATTCCTTAGTTAGCTCAAAGGCTGAGCAGTTCTAATCCTTATAGCTGCTAGCAAACATTCCCCTTCAGTACTTCTGAGTTAACATCTTTTAAAATCTATATTTCATCTCTGCTATTTCAAACACAAATGTGCTACTCCACATGACCCACTCTCCCTAATACTTACATGTCAGCAGGCCTTTCGGTGTGGTCTTTCTTCTTCCCTGTCATGGGATTATCTTCCTCTTCTCCTGTTCCTAGCCCATGCAAACTCCCAATTTCCACCTCAGTTGACCTGCCTAGCCATTGTCTGTTCAGTAAGTCTTGATCAAAAACTAAATCCATCTGGAGGCAAAGATCCTCATCATCTGAGAACACAGCCTTTGGGAGCCAAATTGAATTGAGACAGCATAAGAAACAATTCCTAAAATCTTTGTGTCCAAATTTAAAACAAAACAAAAAAAAACAACAAAAAAAAATCCCTCTTTTCTCAGACATAAATTGAGCATAACCATAACAATTATCTAAATTACAAAGTATGGTATACATTAACATCCAGCCCATCACATTTGTCAGTTAGATAAAGCACTCTAACCAAGAGCTTAACTCTATACCATCTCTCTCAATGGTAAGCAACTTGAGTTTGATAACTAGTCTTCAACCCAGTCAGAAATCAGAATGAATTAAATGTTACTTAAATATTTAAAAAGCACAAAAACATAGCTTTCAAAACATAAACAAATTGTAGACAGCTGACTACCTGGACAGTCCCTATTCCTCACAACTTTGGAGCATCTATATTCATCCTTCTGACTGAGAGCCATCTGGCAGATGTTGAAATGAAGGAATATGAAGGACTAGCTTACCCTGTATTTGCAGAGCATAGCAGTCAACGATCCTACATCTGTTTGCCCTCTTTGGACAGTGTTTTGTCTGCAGATTAATATGGCATTTTTTTTGTCCAGTGGCAACCTTGTCATTTCTGGAGCAACTCCTTTGGAGGTGTTGAAGTATAATTTCTTCTTTGGAGGACAGTGGGTAAGCTGTCAGGAGTAGACATATCTCATTGCCAAAGAATTCTTTAAAAATGTAATAACATTATATATCACATTCTGTGAATTTCTGATGTTTTTGAAGACTATCTTTCTACATAAAATATATCTGATCTATTAAACCTTAACTACACATAGCCTTTGTTATTTGAGTAAATTGAAAACACTTTATTATAATTAAATCAGAAAACAACATAGATATGAGTTTAGTTAGCATCTTAATATGTGTTACTTACTGATCCTAAACAGTTTGTAACAGCAGCTATTAGAAGGACTGGGTCAAAGCCTGAATTCTTAAGTAGTTACATAAGCACAGTGCCTGAGAGTAAAAATATTAATATCAAATTTTGTATCAATATAGTGATTTATACTAGTGAAAACCTTAATTCTATATCAATATATAAATTCTGTACCAATGTAAAAAATTACAACTTCAATTTTACATCAAATAAAAAGATTTCTATCAATATAACATTATGGCTACACAATGCTTTGCTTAAGAATAAAATTAGTAATCTACCCTATCCATTTCCTCCCTGTTCAAAATTATGACCATTTTCAAATTATCTCTTAAGATGATAACCTTTTATCATTTGTATTATAATCAGAAGCAGACACCCAAACCCAAAGAATCAGGATGACAACTCCCCAAGGCTTCCTCCTGCTGAAAAGGAATGATAAGAAAGTTTTTAAAAGGATGGGGAAGGGTAGGAAAATCAGAAAAACTGTTTAGACTTAAGAAAGCTAGTTTTAGCATCTGCTGTGCAGACTATGTATGCTTTGAAGGTTCAGGGCTTGACTGAAGTGTTGACTGCATCTGTCTGAAAGGTTAACCTAGTTCATCAGAAAGCAGCAGCAATCCCTGAAGAAAGCTTTTCTGGAAGCAAGTCTCTGGACAGCATCAGGCATCAGGAGGCTGGCTCCTAGCCCAGTCAAATCCCCAGGTCATGCCTCAGTCTACCTGCCCAGCTACTGGCTGTACAGCATTTCTTTATTGCCAATCAAATCCGGCTAGGGGATGGAGACTCTCAGCACCTGGGAATGCAGCCTTTGGGAACTGAATTGAATTGAGACAGTATTAGAACCGATCCCAACAATAGTGTCATCATATTGCAAGAACCAAGAGTCATCTTCCAACATCTTTCCAGGACAGTATTTTTCAGCCCATTGTAATCTCTTTGACAGTCCAGTGCAAGTTAATACTAACTTGTTGGATAGTTTGGAATAAAACCTAAACAGGAAGACAGTTGCATCCAATGGTGGGTCAATTTTGCTGTCCCTGCTTACATTAAAACAAACATCTTTGCCAAACACATTGTTGATGTCGAAAACACACCATCTTGTGAAAAAATGAACTCACAGATATATGGTACATTTCAACAGGCTCTGACTACTATGTTAGATTCACAAACTTTTAGTGTCTTAGGTAAAATAGCAATGCCAGTAACATTGGATGGACAGGCCCAGTGACTTTAGCTGAATGAAGAGATGGTAGGACACAGAGAGACAAGCCATGGCTCCAGGGGCAAGACACTGCAGTGCTCACAGGAATAGTTTTCTCGTGTTCCTTTAAATCTTTTCTCTTATACCTTTATAGGCAGATAGCGTCCAGGAAGAAAATGTAAATAACATGCTAACATTTCCTTGCTTCTTCTCCTTCTTCTTCTTCTTCTTCTTCTTCTTCTTCTTCTTCTTCTTCTTCTTCTTCTTCTTCTTCTTCTTCTTCTTATTCTTTGGCTTTTTCAAGACAGGATTTTTCTGTGTAGCCCTGGCTGTCCTGGAACGTACTCTATAGACCAGGCTGGCCTCGAACTCAGAAATCCACCTGTCTCTGCCTCCCAAGTTCTGGAATTCAAGGCATGGCCACCACCACCTGGCTCGCTAACATTTCCTTTAACAGTTTGCACACTTGCTTTTATATGCTCATTCAGTTTGCCATTTGACAGAAAAAAATTATGTACAAAAGGGAAAAATAGAAGCCATTATAAAACCTGTAATAAATCTGCAGGAGACTGAACACTGAGCAGGAAGAGTTTTGGAGCTTCAGATTGCATTAACCCATTAGGTTTTTTTGTTTGTTTGTTTGTTTGTTTTTGATTTTGATTTTTTTTTAATTTTTATTTTCTATACTCTATGTTTACATTCCAAAGGCTTTCCCCTTTCCCAGTTCACCCCAACCATATGTCCCATAGTTCCTCTCCCCCCCCCAACTATTACCCAATCATTTTCCCTCCCCACATGGTTACTTTACAAAACTGGATCCAATCTTTCCATGCCCAGCGTCCTCTCCTTTCTTCTTCTTGGGAATCATTTGACTTGCTAATTGTGCCTTGAGTATTTAGGGCTTCTGGGCTCATTAATATCCACTTATCAGTGATTGCATTTCATGTGTATTCTTTTGTGATTGGGTTAACTCGCTCAGGATGATATTTTCCAGGTCTAACCATTTACCTACAAATTGCATGAATTCATTATTTTTAATTGCTGAGTAGTATTCCACTGTATAAATATACCACATTTTCTGTATCCGTTCCTCCTTTGAGGGATATTTGGGCTCCTTCCAATTTCTGGCTATTATAAACAAGGCTGCTATAAACATAGTGGAGCATTTGTCTTTATTGTATGCAGGGGAATCCTCTGGGTATATGCCCAGGAGTGGTACGCCAGGGTCCTCTGGAAGTGACATGCCCAATTTTCTGAGGAACCAACAAAATGATTTCCAGAGCGGTTTTACCATTTTGCAATCCCACCAACAATGAAGGAGTGTTCCTCTTTCTCCACATCCTCGCCAGCACTTGTTTTCTCTTGAGTTTTTAATCTTAGCCATTCTGACTGGGGTGAGGTGGAATCTCAGGGTTGTTTTGATTTGCATTTCCCTGATGACTAATGATGTTGAACATCTAAGGTGTTTCTCGGCCATCCAAATTTCTTCTGGTGAAAATTTTTTGTTTAGCTCTGTACCCCATTTATTGATAGGGTTATTTGGTTCTTTGGGGTATAACTTCTTGAGTTCTTTGTATATATTGGATATTAGCCCTCTGTCGGATGTGGGGTTGGTGAAGATCTTTTCCCACTTTGTTGGTTGCCATTTTGTCCTTCTGACAGTGTCCTTTGCCTTGCAGAAACTTTGTAATTTGATGAGGTCCCATTTGTCAATTCTTGATCTTAGTGCATAAGCTATTGGTGTTTTGTTCAGGAACTTTCTCTCCATATCTTTTCAATATAGTACTTGAAGTTCTAGCGAGAGCAATCAGACAACATAAGGAAGTCAAAGGGATACAAATTGGAAAGGAAGAAGTCAAACTATCATTATTTGCAGACAATATGATAGTTTACTTAAGCGACCCAAAAAACTCCACCAGAGAACTTCTACAGCTGATAAACAACTTCAGCAAAGTGGCAGGTTATAAAATTAACTCAAGCAAATCAGTAGCCTTCTTGTACTCAAAGGACAAACAGGCTGAGAAAGAAGTTAGGGAAATAACACCCTTCACAATAGCCACAAACAACATAAAGTACCTTGTTGTAACTCTAACCAAACAAGCAAAAGATCTGTACGACAGGAACTTCAAGTCCTTGAAGAAAGAAATCAAAGAAGACCTCAGAAGATGGAAAAATATTTCTTGCTCCTGGATTGGCAGGATCAATATAGTAAAAATGGCCATTTTGCCAAAAGCAATCTACAGATTCAATGCAATCCCCATCAAACTCCCTAATCAATTCTCCATAGATCTAGAAAGAGCAATTCTCAAATTCATCTGGAGCAACAAAAAACCCAGGATAGCTAAAACTATTCTCAACAATAAAAGGACTTCTGGGGGAATCTATATCCCTGACCTTAAGCAGTACTACACAGCAATTGTGTTAAAAACTGCATGGTATTGGTACAGCAACAGGCAAGTAGATCAATGGAATAGGATTGAAGACCCAGAAATGAACCCACAGACTTATGGTCACTTGATCTTTGATAAAGGAGCCACAACCATCCAGTGGAAAAAAGATAGTCTTTTCAACAAATGGTGCTGGTTCAACTGGAGGTCAACATGCAGAAGAATGCGAATTGACCCACTCTTATCTCTTTGCACTAAGATCAACTCCAAGTGGATCAAGGACCTCCACATAAAACCAGACACACTGAAACTATTAGAAAAGAAACTTGGGAAGACCCTGGATGACATGGGCATTCACCCATTTGTTAACCCATCGTATTTGTAAAATATGTATTTGAAGTCTATGGTATGGAAGGAAATGTGTCAGATCCTGGAAATATAACCATAATGTTACTCATCATAGGACTCTGCTCCTGAAGATATAAGGGAAATTTTCAGTCCTAAAGTGACTTGCAAAAACAAATCAATTTCATGAAGAAGGCATAGGATACTTTCAAGGAATAAGACACTGTGTAACTAGGATGATAGATCCCCAACCTTTGGACATAAGCTACAAAGGAATTAACAATAGTGAATGAGGAGCAGCTTAAAGAGAGAAAATACACACTATACTAGGGAAACAGAAGTAAACATGGTTGAAAAAAAAAGATGTAGAAATGTTTTAAAGCAAAACAACCTGCAATTGTGTTGCTAAATGTTAGGATTTAAGTAAGAGGAAAGTAAAAGCTGCCGTACTATTTATAACCTGAAGTCAGGTGATGAACTGATGAGAGGGACTTCAATGAAATAATTGCTGCGAGAACATTTTACAATGGATTATGTGTGCAAAGATGGGAATTACGTATGGGTGTTTCTCTTTAAACGATAAAATAGTAACAACAAAGTGTTAATCTCTACTGTAAAGGAATAAATAATTTGTGGTTAATATCAAAATCACATTGTCATTAATCATATACATCCATCTGTTTATTTTTACCTAGTCTATAAAAATAGCAGAACTAATTTTGTTTATTTATTTAGGAATGTTTTCATACATAGTCTATAAAAATGGCAGAACTAATTTTGTTTATTTATTTAGGAATGTTTTCAAACAGTCATGTTTTATAGGCCATGCTGGCCTGGAACTCAGGAAAATAAATCCTTCTGCTTATAGATTCTTTGGTGCTCAGATAACAGCCGTGTGCTACCATGCTTGGCTTGAAGAACAGGTTTTAAAAACACTGCGAATTATTGCATGGGATATCAAACATGAAAGATGTAAAAGAGAGAATAGATGAAAGAGAAGAAATGATGGGTGTAATAACATAAAATTCAAAACCTCATTGGAAGGAATTTCCTCTATGTATCTGGTCATTCAAGTTCAGTGAAACAACAAACTAAAGGCATAAATGGAGTCAGAAACCTGCAACATGCCCCTTCTTTGTTGGAATTTTAAGGTAATTTTATATTCCAAACAGTGTACTAGGGAAACAGTTTCTATAACTGTAGTTTGGTAATTTCCAAAGGCATCTAAGAACAGCAGGGAGAAAAAAGCAATTTGGTAATATCAAGAGTTAAAGAGGCACTGCTTTGAATGATCTATGAACACATATAGAATGAAGCCATATCAATCTGTTGTACTGAAAAAATGCTGAAGGACAATCACTAAGTGTGCTCTTCCCTAAGGAGGGCTTGTAGAATTTCTCCCATACCGTTTGACATGTTAGTGGGTATCAGTCTTGTTCAGTTCTAAAAACATACATTCAAGCAAATATAAATAACAGTACTTGAACTCAAAAGATTATGTTTAGGAATACTATGTGTATATATATACATGCATATATATGTATATATCACATATAGTCATGTAATAACAATTAATAAAAATCAGGCCATTTTAAGTGAGAGCAGGAGGGATATACAGGAGAGTTTAGAGGGAGGGAAGGGGAAGAAGAGTTGTGATTAAATTACAATCTCAAGAATAAACAAAATTAAAAAGAATTTCAAAAGAAATAAAAGATAGGGTTAAAGATTTCCAAGTGAAATATTCATAATATTCATATCAGAACTAGATATGTAAGCAATGTCAGTAGGTGTGCTGGTTAGTTCTATGTCAACCTGAAACAAGGTAGAGTCCTTTGGGAAGAGCCACTCTCTATGGAGATAATGTAAGTTTTGCATGTGGGCGAGACTATAGTACATTTTTTTGACTGATGATTCCTGTGGGTGGGCCCAGCTAACTGAGGGTAATACCAGTCATGAATCCATGGTTCTGGTTGCTATGAGAAAGGAGAGTAAGCCAGCGAGGAAGAGCAACCCAGAAAGCAGCATTCCTTCAAGGCCCCCATATGAATGCCTGCCTCCAGCTTCCTGCCCTAATAATATTCTAAAGTGAGGAACTATTACATGGAACTGAAATAAACACTTTGCCTAGCAAGTGATTTTTTTTTATTTTTTTTTATTGTATATATTCTATATTTACAATTCATTTCCCTTTTTCTGGTTCCCCACCCCCAAAGGTCCCACATGTCCTTTTCCCTCCCCCTGTTCCCGCATCCACCCCCTCCCACCTTACTGTTCTTGTACTCTCCCCCAATGATGTTTTGGTCCATTCTAGCACCAGTGTCCACTCCTTTCTTCTTGTGAGACATCACTTGATATGTGATTTGTGTCTTTGGTGTTCCAAGCTTCTAGGCTAATATCCACTTATCAGTGACTGTATACCATGGGTATTCTTTTGAGACTGGGTCACCTCACTTAGTATGACATTCTCCAGCTCCATCCATTTCTCTAAGAATTTCATGAATTCATTGTTTCTAATGGCTGTATAGTACTCCATTGTGTATATATAGCACATTTTTTGTATCCATTCCTCTGTTGAGGGACATCTGGGTGGCAAGTGATTTTTTGTCATGGCATTTCCTTACAGAAAGATAAACCTTGAGGTGGCATGTTAAACAAATCAAGTGAAAGTACACATAAAAGGATTACAACCGCCATATTACAACATTTGAAGCTCAAAACAGGTAAGTGAAAATGTGCACAGCTTGACTATGTAATGATGTGGTAAGGCTATCTCCATAATAGTGATCAATGTTGTATTTCATAAATCACTTATTTTAATTTAAAATCATAATAATTGTTGTCAGAGGTGCTTAAAATCTATAATTTTTTTTTTTTTGGTTTTTCGAGACAGGGTTTCTCTGTGTAGTCCTGGCTGTCCAGGAACTCACTCTGTAGACCAGGCTGGCCTCGAACTCAGAAATCCACCTGCCTCTGCCTCCCAAGTGCTGGGATTAAAGGCGTGCGCCACCACCACCCGGCAAACATTTTTAAACATATGTACAAATGTTGGTTCTGGACTTTGAAAAGATAGATCAGCTGTTAACAGCACTTACTAAGTACTTGTTAAGATTTCCAGCATTCCCACTGTTATTGGCTGGGACAGTCTGTAACTCCAGCTTCAGGGGAACCAGTGTCATCTTCTGGAGTCTATGGATACTCATATATGTAACACAAACACACACACACACACACACACACACACACACACACACAGGAGGGGAGGAAGAGAGAGAGGAAGAAAGAGAGTATGTGAAGGAAAGAAAGAGCAAACAAACAAAACTATAAATGTCAAAAAAATGGTTTCCCAATAATCATATAAAGTATTATTTTATTTTATTGTTGACAATTTAGATGTGTGTTTATTGTAAAAATTCTGATATCTTAAAATCAAATTTCAAACTTCAAACAGAAATGAGAGTTTAAATATACACCCCATTAATTTATTAGTTTTTTCAGAAAGTAATGGTTTTAGAATTATTAAATTTAAATTATTATGTAATGACAAAAATATTATATATTTTGTTAGGATATTAAAGAATGATTTGATATATGTAGATCCTGAATAATATTCAAGTCATATCTAGCTACTTTAATACTTAAGGAGTGCCTTTGTTGGAAATACTCAAAATCCTTTTGATATCTGTTTAAGATCCAGTAAAAAAAAAAAGTTACATATGTTTACTCCAATATACAATACAGCATTGAATGTTTTGTAATGAATAAAATAAACATGTTGTTTTCTCCAAACACTATCAAATGTAACTCAATGATATGCTGACTAGTTTTATGTCAACTAGTTATAGTCATTCCTGAAGAGGGAACCTCAGCTGACAAGATCCCCACTGCCTCTTGGTAAGCCTCTAATTCATATCTTTAATTAATGATTAATTTAGAAGGGACTAAATAATTATAGATGGTGCCATTCCTAGGTTCATGATCCTGAGGTTTATGAAAATTAGTTGAATAAGGCTTGGGGACCAAGCCAGTAAGTAGTACTCCTCCCACAATCTCTGCTCCACACCCAACTCAGGTTCCTGTTTTTAGTTTCCTGCCCTGTTCCACATTAGCATGACCACTACTGATGTCCAGTTGATTAGCAGGCAGTCCTGATTGTCAGACTTTATGCATAGCTTTTGACATTCAGAGGACAAACAATTTCACACCAGATCCCTTGCTTTTCTTGATTTTACAATCTGTCTCCACTTAAGCAAAGATCTCTAAGGTCTTTGAGTAACAAAGATGCACTACAGATTTATTCATTGGAACTGACCTTCACAACTCTGCATTTTACTTGGTTTTAGCTTTCTTTAATAGTCTCTTTCTGGAGCAAAGAAAGGTCTCTTTGATGAGAGGTAAAGACAATATTTAGCTGTATCCACAGAATGAGAGAACTAGTCTTCCCAGAAGAGAATACCTCTAATAGATATCCAGTATCAGATAACTAAGCCTGAACACATACATACAATACAATACAAACTTAGCACATTGTAGTTACATACTTAGGGATATACATGTGTGTGTGTGTGTGTGTGTGTGTGTGTGTGTGTGTTAATGAGAATAAATGTGTATGTCTTAATGAGAATAGATACATTAACATGATGGAGGAAAAGAAATGCAAAAATTATTTAATTGTTCTATATCCTCTGAAAATAAAAAGAACTAATTAAAAGAAACTGAATTCAAACTGACAAAATGACATGAAATAAAAAAAAGAAGAAGTGAAAAATACAATGAAGTTTGTAATGGCATGGGTGAAATAGGGGTTCACTGAAGAAAACACAATTATTAGCTAGTACCTCACAGAAAGAACAGATGCATAAAACATAAGTTTAAAGATAAAATTAAAAGAGAAGAATATTTAGAATGTTTCTCAACATTAAAATTTTCCCACTGAAACAAAACCTTAAAAATTCTGTGAAACTAAAACATTATTCTTCAATTACACACACACACAAATCATTTTTCCATATCACAAGATTAATAGGATGTTTTCTAAATTTAAAATGGTGAGTTATTACCAATGATAAATATTTATGTGTTATAATACTCTGTAATAGGAAAAACAGAATGATGTGTGCCCAGGCCTTATGCAACTTTGGTACATGACTAGGGAAATATTAGAATTAGAAAGACTGAAACATTCTATTCACTGAATGATGGTAATCTATTGTTTTACTGCCCTCACTGCTCTCCTTCTCTGTCTCTCTGATATTGTTTGAATGTAAATGCTTCTGCCACACATAGAAGCAATGTTTGAAAAGAGAACAGCTGGTGGCTCTCTGTTGGAAGCAGTGAAATCTATAAGGTAAAACATGCCTGGACAGTCAGTACTTTTAAGTTTGATTGACAGTCTTTAATTCCTGCCTACTTTCCCTGACTAGATACATTATGAGCAGCACCTCATGCTCTGCTACTAGGACTTGCTGATATGCTAGACTCTGCCTTTAATCATTAGGATAATATAAACTTTACTGAAACTTGTCCAGCAACAAGAAAAAAAAAGATGCATTGTCTTTCAACCACTCTCCTCTCTGATTTATCTCTGTTCTTTTCTTCCATTTGAAGCTTTAAATACTATTACAATTACCACAACAAAATAGGGAGAAATAATTGCTCCCATGGCCTTAGAATTCGATCACCCAGCTGTTGATGTAATTGTACTTCCTGCACATATTTTTACCCAGTGACTCCTTGCAGCAGTTTGGACAGTTTGTTTCTGGAGACATTCGTTTGTCTTGAGGGCTCCTCACCATAACAGCCAAACCCTTCTCAGTACTGTCTTACAATCAAGCAGGACTTCCATCCAAACTTTCTTCTTTCCTTGTTATTCTGAAGTCTGTGAAATTACTCCTGCATCCCTCTGTTGGGTCTCGCAGCAATCATGATCTCTGTACAACATTTTTGGTTTTTATACAGGTTTTACCTTCTTGCAAAACTGATATAATGTTTGTCTCTGCGTATGAGATGACTTAAATTAATACCATTGCCAAACACCACATAATAGAACCTGAAGAACAGGAAGACTTAAGAAAAAAATTAAATTAAAACCAACTGTCATTTAGAAAGTACAATGGAAAAACTTAATGACTAATACATCTGAGATCATAGAGAGGAAGATATGATTTGTAAAACTTGGAAGAAAATTAACTAATGGGAAGGTCAGCTACATCAGCATTTGGCAATTTTTAAACTAATTAGAAAATATTTCAGCCTCCTTCAGTGAAAAGGGAAAATTAGGAATATAGCATAGCTAAGTTAGAAGCCATTTAAAATGTAACCTTTAAAAAGACAAAATATGCTTTCATCTTCAGGCCTTAACAAATCAATCAGAGCAACCAAAAGATTGCCCAGTTGTCCTTAGGATGTAGTTTATTGACTCCTGTTCTACTTCATTATAATGGTCAGAGAAGACAGTGAAAAGGGAGCTCAAATTGTTCCCTGTATGCCCATGAAAAGAATTGAAAGAATTACCTTTGTTTAAGATACCATCTGATATTTTTCCCTCTTATCACTAAAAATTCCAAAGACTCTAAAGACAATCATAACTCTACTGTATAATTATTCTAAGTATACTTTTTTTAAAAAAATCTAAATTAAAAAGAAAGTCCTTACTGTTTAGCCCTGGTTGGATTGGGACCCTGGAACTTTGAGATATCTGTCTGCCCAATGCCTTCTGGGTGATAGAATTAAAGGCATGTGCTACCACACTTTGCCAACTCATGCTTTTATTAAAAGTTTTGAGATGTGTATTTAATTAAATCCACTTAAAGAGAGTATATTACTAACACTGAAAATAGCAAAGTCACAGATTTCTCAAATTCAGATACTTTTTTCACATAACAGGTAATGTTTTTTTTCCTTACAGTATCATGTTCAGAATTTTTCATAAAACTCACCCCAGTTCTGGGTTTTATATGCTTGTATTGCTTTTAATTCTTTATTGATAAACTATCTAGTATATAGGTATTAAGTTGTGTCCATGCATGTGCCAACAATTGGCTGTAGTTGAATTGAAGATAAGTATACAGGTAAGTTGTTTCTTGGATTTTGTTCCAGTCTCTCTCTCTCTCTCTCTCTCTCTCTCTCTCTCTCTCTCTCTCTCTCTCTCTCTCTCTCTGTGTGTGTGTGTGTGTGTGTGTGTGTGTGTGTGTGTGTGTATTAGAGGTTTCTATTGCCTGGGAACATTTATACAGGGACATAGACGGGATTGCTAAGAATTCCTACTTTTGTCTATGTAGCTGTAGCAGGAAGTATATCAAAAAAGCTTGAACTTAGGAAATCATACTGATTTTCCTGCCAAGTAAGATTGGTTTAAGATTATTTATGGAATTTGGAATTCTAAACACGATATCCTACATTATCTAAACATCCATCATCCAAAATGTGGCTCATTGTTTCCTTATTACCTGGACATGAAAGTGAACAACACTGGAGTAACACCCCCGCCTCCCATGAGAGCCACTGTTCTTTGAAAGTGAAGACATACCATAGCCAAGGAAACTTAACCAAGGCAGCACTTAACTGGGGATTGTTTGTAGATTCAGAGTGTTAGTCCATGACCGTCTTGGCAGAGAGCATGAAGGCAAGCACACAGGCATGTCACTGAGGCAATAGATAAGAGCTCTTATCTGAGCCATAAGTTGCAAACAGGAGGTAGAGACTGGCCATGGCATTGATTTTGAAATCTTAAAACTCACCCCCAGTGACACATCCTCCAACCCTGGTATCCCTCCTTAACAGTCCACCAACTGAGAACCAAACACTCAAAAAAAGAAACATATAAGGGCCTTGGTCCTAAGAAGGTTGGATGTCCCAGTATAGAGGAATGCCAGGACAGGGAAGTTCTCATTTAAAGATTCTCATTTAAAGATTTAAAATGCCAAACATCCAATATGCATTTTCTTTTTTTTCTTTTTTCTTTTCTGTATTTACATTTCAAATGTTATCCCCTTTCCTGGTTTCCTCTCTGAAAACCCCTATCCAATCCTCCCTCCCCCTGTTCACCAACCCACCCACTCCCACTTCCCTGTCCTGGCATTCCTCTATACTGGGACATCCAACCTTCTTAGGACCAAGGGCCTCTCCTCCCTTTGATGTACAGCAAGGTCATCCTCTGCTACATATGCAGCTGGAGCCTTGGGTTTCTCCATGTGTACTCTTTGGTTGGTGGTTTAGTTCCCAGGAGCTCTGGAGGTACTGGTTGGTTCATATTGTTGTTCCTTCTATGGGCTGCAAGTTCTATCCGTTCCTTCAGTCCTTTGTCTAGCTTCTCTATTGGGGACCTTGTGCTCAACTCAATGCTTGGCTGAGAGTGACCACCCTCTGTATTTGGCAGGCACTGGCAGAGCCTCTCAGGAGACAGATATATCAGGCTCCTGTCAGCAAGTGCTTGTTGATATCTATAATAGTGTCTGGGTTGCTGACTGTCTATGGGATGGATCCCCATGTGGGGCAGTCTCTGGATGGTCTTTCCTTCAATCTCTGCTCCACACTTCATCTCTGTATCTCCTCCCATGGTATGTTGTTTCCCCTTCTAAGAAGGACCAAAGTATCCATACTTTGGTCTTCCTTCTTCTTGAGCTTCATTTGGTCTGTGAATTGTATCAAAATGCAGTTTCTTAAAATTATATGTTAACCTAAACGAAGCTTGTTCTTAGTGATATTGGCAAGTAAATCCAGTCTTACATATATAGGAAGTTCTTTGTTATTACACATGAATTCTTTCTTTGCAGTTGTTCTATGTAAATATGTCAGTAATGAGAGACTATCCTCACTTGATTGCATCTGCTGTTTGCCTTCTTACACACACCAGTCCATTTTCAGGGAGATGGCATCATTAAACACATTGGCAGTACCTGTGACTTACCAGCTTACTGAATGGCTACCATTTTCTCCCTGTTGTTTAAGGGGGTCCAATAGCAAAGAGAAAAAAAGAGTTAACTAAGTGACATGAGAGAAAGATACTGCTTTCTATACTTCATATATGGATATAGACACACAAATATACAGTTAAATTATAATGTTTTAAAATGTATCTTTCTATAATGAACATCACTTAAAACATAATCCAGTTTTTCAAAATATGTGTTATATATTGTATAAAGAGTAAATGTAATAAATTTCCACTCAAAGTACTGAAAATATAAACTGATAAAAACGATAAAGAAATATATCCTATAGTACAATATAAATGAAAATGTGCAGGTTCATAACTAGATAACCTTTAAGTCTAAATTTAAATACATCATGTGATAGACAAATATTTCCACAAGGCAAGAATCCTAGACAATATACCTGTTACCACTATAGCAAATTCCAAAAGGTGGGAGATCCTCTGTAAATATTAGAAGCCTGAGTGAGCCTGAGTTTGCCAGTGTCTTAATCTCTTTTGTATGAAAGTAAACTGGTTTCTCAGAAACACAGCAGATGTACATGTGGGCATGTTGTTTTTCATGTGATCTCACCACTGGTTCTTAATAAGCATTACATGCATGAGAGGGCTTATTTCCTGTATATATTGTTTGCACACTTCAGAAGGTGTGGTTTTACCATTTCACTTAACTGAATTCAGGTTAATGTCTGTTCTAATAAAAAGGACAGCTTAGAAATAAATTCCTAGCAGAAAAGTTATTCTTGCCTTTCTGTATTTTAAAATCCATGCCTGAATGGTTTACTGAGATATAAAAGTACATAAAGGCTTTATTGGTGTTTGATTAAGGGACTGAATGAATAAAAACAAGTGACTTCCCAAAGCTTCTCTATAAATAAAGGTGATTTCTTCAGTATTAAAGATTTCCACTCTTGTGGTCTTGCCTGTTAATCTTTGATTATGACCGAACAGAGTTGCAGTAACATCAGCACATGAGGAATTCAGGCCTTGGTGGCTAAAAGGCCTTGCCCATTTCACAGATAATAAGATCAGAAGTTCTTGTCACTGTTTTTGCTTAGATGTGCTTGCTTTAATGTGTTCCACTCTTGGTTGAACTTCAGACTCCGGGAATTGTGCAATTAGGCATATTTCCTTGAACCAGGCAATGCCTCAGGGAAAGGTTATTTGGAATAGGATTTCTCCATAGCAGTGATACATTAATTTACATTTAATACATTTAGCAATAGTGTTACCAGTGTACAGACACACACTACTATCACTACCACTATGGCCACCATTACCACTACTACCACCACTATAACCACATTGACTCCAATTATTCAGTGTATAATAAATGAAAGGCAAGTTTCTATAGAAAGCTCTGTAATCTCACAAATTATGAGCTTTCAAAGAATATTAAAATCTCACAAGAATTAGCAGGCTTGCTTTGTTAGGGAACAGTTGGTTTGCTGTGGATTCACTGTTTCATAGGCAAAGTGAGGCAAAGTGTGTTTCATTTTGCTTGCAATTTCATAATTAGATTCAAACCAACATTAAAGACTGGCATATTTGTTTTCTGAAGGGTATTCCCCAGGCGTGCCCAAAGCCGGCCTGGCTTCCTGACTGTGTCATTGTTTGCACATTTTGTAAATATCACTTGAGGTTTTCTGTATCCTATCACAAATTCCCAAATTTAAAACAACCTCCAAAATTATCATACAACAAATGCCGCTTTAATATCTTGAAAGATACAGTTTCTAATTCTGTACAAAGAATGTGTATCTCTCTTCGACAAAGGTCGCCTGAGCAGCGGCTTCACAAAGGGAAGATGTTTCTACTCTGTGTTCCATCTCCATTTTGACTGTAGACTGCCTGCTGCCTATTTTGCATTCTATTCTCTAAAAAGCGTATTAATGGGGTCTAGAGGGAGGCTGTCAGAAATGGCAGACAGAATCAAGGGATTTTCCTTCAACGTCCAAATGACACACTGAAGCTAGAGAATTAAACAGATGACTAACCAGTGCCCTTTTGTTTGGAGATGAAGGTGGGATTGCCAACTTGCAAACCAGAAACTGACATTTGGGTGGATTAAGCCAGCCTGCCATCACACTGCTCATAATCACTCTTCCTTGATCTCAAGTACCACAGCAAAAACCATCTCAGTTCTTAGAGCCCTGTTTGTGAAAACCCTCAGCTGAGCTTTTTCCTGTAAGCATTTATCCACCAAAAAGCAGTGTTCTGACACTAACTGAGAAGAAGTGTTGGCTTCTAGGTATTTAATTAAAACATTAAGGGAAAAGGCTTTCATGTCGACGTTCACAAGCACTTTGCTAGAGCTGAGGGTTGCTGCAACTGTATCTCCCTGCAAAGGCATTCCTCTCCATCCCAGCCTCAGCATTCTCTGAGAGCAGCAGTAGCTGGAGGTTCACTTTGCTTCATGCTGTTAGTTGTGGCTTTGAGACTTTGCCCCATGCTGTCTCTTTCCTGATTCTCTCAATCTGGTTGTTAGCTTTAATTTCTAAAATCAAGATTGGATGGCAACAAGGGGCTTTAATGAAGAGTGAAAAAGTCATTTGTTAAACAGCATTAAGAATTCTTATTTGCACTGCTGTATAATGTGGTCAAGACAACTACATTCTGCTTTTATGAATCATCCAATTTCCTTACCACGTAATTAATGTTAATAAGAAGAAGCCATTGTATGGTAACTAAATATATCATAATAGATGTTGGCTCTGGATATAGGTTCCTAGAGTGGCACCATTTTCATTGTGAGCTTCCAGTAGAACTGAGGAATAGTGTGAAGAACAAATCACACTATTGTGATTTGTTGGAGAAGTTTACATAAAAGAAATACTTAATTTTCTCTAAAAAAAATATCCCTGCATTTTTGGTATAAATACTGGTTTTTTAAAAAAAAGATTCTAGGAATGCCACTGAGTGAACCTTCTTGAACAAAAGTATTTCTAAAGGAACATTTTAACCTACACTGCGTCCTGGGCCATTGACTGTAATAAAAGGAGATTAGCCATGCAATTCTCTTTAAATTATCAAGTCAATTGAGAATAGCTTTATTCCCTCTTCATAACCTATAAAGGTATAGATTTCACAAAACTTCTGAAACTAATCAAAATGGTTTCAACTAAGGTTGCAGAAAATATGAATGTAGTTACAGTGTCTGCTACATTCATTTACATTCAGAACAAAATTAATAATTCATTTATGGGAGCATGACATTAGCATTTTAATTCACAAAGTTCAAACTTGTATCATGACATGAAATTGTAAATGTGACAATTCAACAAAAATTTATTGACTCAGTAACATGGTACTAAGAAGTGGAAATATATATATATATATATATATATATACACATAAATACAATGTATATATGTATATACATTGTATATGTGTAATATATATGTAATATATATATATTACAGTGTTTAACTTAGAGAAACAACTTATTACTAAAAATATTTTTGTTAAAAATGTAAACTCTTATAATTGTTAAATAGAGCATATTAGTTAATATACTGCTATAATATTATAGCTTAAGTTATATTGCTGTAATATAACATGATTAGGCATGTGCCATTTAACTTTCCTGCAAAGCCTAACTTATAAATAAATATCAAGTCCACCTTGTCAAGACACAAACTCTAAGGCTTTTTCTTTCCAATGTTGGAGTTTCTGCTTCAATAAACTACCTATGCAAGTTCTTACAATCCTTTTCCATATAGTCTTAAAAAAAAGTTTTACCCTTTAATCAGTTGTTAACACTCATAGACATGTTTCTGTATCTTTATGCCTCAAAAAAAACCAGCAAACACAATCTGAATCCTTAGGCAGGTGTGCACACTGTCAGCATCTTTGGTGTTTTTATCTGTAGTACTTGGTTAATTATTGTTTACTGGGACCATTTGCTCCAAGTCTTAAGCTGCCAATATTACCGATATAAACTCCAAATGCAATGGCTCATTTTCCCCAAGAGGTAAGTGATTGTGAGTATATATGCACTCATACATGGATATCTACATATCTCTGTGTATGTTTATGTGTATGTGCATGTATATGTGTGTATTTGTTTGTTCATCCCACTACCAATCGATTGGGAAGAAAGACTTTACATATGTTTCCTCTAACATATCCTTGCCTAAGGTAGTTCATGAGGAAGGAATGTCTGAGACAAAGAGAGAAGAAGTGAGATCCCTTTGGTCAACATAATTTTATCTGCCTTCCTGTGAAATAGATCCCATTACCCATTCCTAATCCAGCCTTTATTAAACACCACTGTCAATATTCATCTCATTTTACAACTCATATGTACACACACACACACACACACACACACACACACACAGACATACACGCATGCACACACGCACACACATACATATGTTAAATTAGAGGCTAATGAATTATATTAATACTTTTTGAAATTTGAGTGCAATTTAACAAATATTGATTGAGGACTAATCATGTTTATACTACATTAAAACCTAGAAATGTTATAATAAGGTACCATCCCTTTCTCTAATGAAGTTGTTAGCTAGTGAATAATAACTATATAGCTACATCAAATATGGAAATTAAGGTCATGATTTAGTCCCATATGATTTTTTTCTACTGTTTTATACTAGTTGTCAAGGAAAGCAAACTATACCCCTAGAAGTCTAGGGTCTTGTGACTCCTCCCAAAAGAAAGATCTGAAAACTCAAGAAGGCATATGTTGAACTATAAACAATCCTACAAGAAACAGTCAAATTGAGTATAGTGATACATTAAGACACAGAGATCACGCTCCCAGTTGGACAGAATAGGCAGCTCCAGGTACAGAAATATCTGGAGTTTAACAGCACTTGAGAAACAGACCACCAGGCTTCTGCCTGCTCCTAAGACCTGGGCAGCTCTGTGGTTCTTCTGTGTGCCAGCCTGTTGTGGGTCATTTGCCCGGCAGAGTAATTGGCACTTGGAGGGGCTCCCCACTGCCATCTTCACTCCAGTTGGACAGGACAGGCAGCTCCAGGTACTGAGATATCCCAAGTTTAATATCTCTTGGGACACAGATCTCCAGGCAGCTCCAAGTACACAGAAACAACCCTGAGTATAACATTGCTTGGGGCAAGGCACACTAGGGCTCCAACCATACCCAAGAGTAGGGCAGCCCATCTGTAATCTGTGCCAGGAGAAACCCAGTCATCCAGAGGAGCAGAAATAGCCTTACAGGCTTACAGAAGGTTCAAGCACCAGATAGTGAGAACAGGACAAACTAACACCAGAGATAACCAGATGGCAAAAGGCAAACTTAGGAACGTTACTAACAGAAATCAAGGCAATATGGCAACATCCTAACCCAATTCTCTGACAACAGAAAGTCCTGGATACCCCAACACACCAGAAAATTAAGATTTAGATTTAAAATCACTGGTCATGATGCTGTTAGAGGAACACAAGAAGGACATAAATAAATCTCTTAAAGAAATACAGAAGAAAATGGATCAAAAGTTAGAAGCCCTTACAAGGGAAACACAAAAATCATTTAAGGAAATGCAGGAAAATAGGGTTCTACGGATAGAAGCCAATAAGAGGAAATGCAAAAATGACTTTAAGGAATACAGGAGAACTTGAATCAACAGGCAGAAATCATGAAAGAGGAAACATAAAAATCTCTTTTAAAGAATTACAGGAAAACACAAACAAACAAGTGAAGGCACTGAGCAAAGCCATCCAGGATCTAAAAACAAAAGTAGAAACAACTAAGAAATCACAAAGGAAGACAATTTTGGAGATAGAAAACCTTGGGAAGAAATCAGGGAACATAGATTTCAATATCAAAAACAGAATACAAGAGATAGAAGAAAGAATCTCAGATGCCGAAGACACCCTTGAGGACATGGGCACAGGGGAGACTTTTCTGAACAGAACACCAATAGCTTATACTCTAAGGTCAAGAATTGATAAATGGGACCTCATAAAATTACAAAGTTTCTGTAAGGCAAAGGGTACTTGTGGGGAGCCGACAGTGCCAACATCCGGCCGGCGCCGTGAAGTAAACAAGTCAGTGTGCAGGTGCTGGGTAATTTTCCATCCCTTGGTCTCCGCCTCTCCCGTTGCATCATATGGCCTGATGAGCTGCAGCCAGTCAGGGGATGACACGTCCGAGGCGGGGGGTTGCAGCCTATATAAGGGATGGGCTTCTGGGTGTTTGGGTTCTCCGCTCTGTAGGCTTATGCTCTACCTCTCAAGAGCATTAAAGCTTTGCTGCAGAAGGATCCTGAGTGTGCCACGTCGTTCTTGCTGGCGAGACGGTAGCGCGGGACAGGTACTGTCAAAAGGACAAAATGGCAACCAACAAACTGGGAAAAGATCTTCACCAATCCTACATCCAACAGAGAGCTAATATCCAATATATATAACGAATTAAGGAAGGTAGACTCCAGAGAGCCAAATAACCCTATAAAAATGGGGTACATTACTAAACAAAAAATTTTCACCTGAAGAATTTCGAATGGCTAAGAAGCACCTTAAGAAATATTCAGCATCATTAATCATTAGGGAAATGCAAATCAAAACAACTCTGAGATTTCACCTCACACCAGTCTGAATGGCTAAGATCAAAAACTCAGACAGTAGGTATTGGTGAGGATATGGAGAAAGAGGAACACTCCTCCACTGCTGGTGGGATTGCAAGCTGGTACAACCACTCTGGAAATCAGTCTGGAGGTCCCTCAGAAAACTGGGCACATCACTTCTGGAGGACCCTGTTATACCACTCCTGGACATAGACCCAGAGTATTTCCCGGCATGGACTAAGGACACATGGTCCACTATGTTCATAGCAGCCTGATATATAATAGCCAGAAGCTGAAAAGAACCCAGACGTCCCTCAATGGAGGAATGGATACAGAAAATGTGGTATATTTACACAATGGAATACCACTCAGCAATTAAAAACAATGAATTCATGAAATTTTTTTAAAGATTTATTTATTTATTATATGTGAGTACACTGTAGCTGTCTTTGGATACCAGAAGAGGGTGTTAGATCTCTTTACAGATGGTTATGAGCCACCATGTGGGTGCTGGGATTTGAACTCATGACCTCTGGAAGAGCAGTCGGCGCTCTTACCCACTGAGCCATCTCTCCAGCCCCAAATTCACGAAATTTTTAGGCAAATGTTTGGAACTGGAAAATATCATCCTAAGTGATGTAACCCAATCACAAAAGAATACACATGGAATGCAGTCACTGATAACTGGATATTATTTAGCCCAGAAGCTCTGAATACTGAAAACACAATTAACATATCAAATGATTCCCAAGAAGAAGGAAGGAGAGGATCCTGGCCCTGGAAAGGCTTGATTCAGCATTGTAGGTGAGTACCAGGACAGAGAAATGGGAGGGGACTGATTGGGGAATGGGTGGAGGGAAGAGGGCTTATGAGACTTATGGAGAGGGGGGAACCGGGAAAGGGGAAGGCATTTGGAATGTAAACAAAGAATATAGAAATTAATAGTAAAAAAGACACAGAAATCAATACAGCTTTACAATATAAACGCTCTCTGATCCTCATTGTTAGGAAATGGTATAGCCACTAGAAATTCCCAGATGTCAGGAAATCAAAAGGCTCCCAGGACCCCACAGTGATGACATTAGCTAAAATACCCAACAGTGGGGAGAAACATATGCAGAGGTTAGGTACAACCACTTGATGAGGGATGGGGCCACCCACTCAGCTCAAAAATAGTAACACAGAACTGTTCCTGTCTAAAGGAAATGCAATGGATCAGAAAATGAAGGAAAGGCCATCCAGAGACTGTCCCACCTGCAGACACCAATCCCAGACACTATTGCTGATGTTAAGGATAGGAGTCTAGTATGGCTGTCCTCTTGAGAGACTTTGCCAGAGTCTGACCGATACAGATATCAATGCTCACAGCCAACCATCAGATTGAGTCCAGGGACCCTAGTGGGAGAATTAGGGGAAAGAATGAAGGACTGAATAGGATTACAATCCCAGAGGGAGAACAACAATATCAACCAACCAGACCCCCCAGATCTCCCAGGTACTAAACCATCAACAAAAGAGTACACATAGAGGAACCCATGGCTCTAGCTGTATATGTAGTAGAGGATTGCCTTGTCTGGCACCAATGGGAGGGGAGGCCCTTCGTCCTATGAAGGCTAGATGGTCCAGCATAGGAGAATGGTAGGGCAATGAGGCAGGAGTGAGTGGGGGCCTGAGGGATCTCCCTCATAGAAGTAGGGGGGATGGTACAGGGGATTTGCAGAGGGGAAATTTAGAAAAGGAATACCATTTGAAATGTAAATAAATAGCCAGGCAGTGGTGGCACACATCTTTAATCCCAGCACTTGGGAGGCAGAGGCAGGTGGATTTCTGAGTTCAAGGCCAGCCTGGTCTACAGAGTAAGTTCCAGGACAGCCAGGGCTACACAGAGAAACCCTGTCTCGAAAAACACCAAAAAAAATGTAAATAAATAAAATGACCAATGAAATAGAATCCCACAAGCATTAGGCTTGCAATCAAGCATAATGTTTAACTAATTCTTGAAAGTTTTTAACAGTCAAAGGTCCTTAGAATTTGTATTACACATTCTTCCTCACATTTTGTACTTCCTATGCATTCAGAGAACCATTCAGTTCAGTTTAGGATTTGTGCTCTGGACCAAACATGAAAATTATCCTTGAAATTCATTCTCTGTGGCTAATGGGCAGTTTGCTATATATATGTGAACATAATTTAAATCCATCAGCCTTGAACAGGGGAGGCTTCCCATTTTAGAGTATTTGATTAATATTTTAATATTTGTAAGCCATAGTCCCTTTCCATGTCTCTAATATTAATTTTTCTCTACTTATCCTGAAAATGCATTTACATATTCAGAGACTTATCTTAAGAATGGCATATAGAGAACTCAGAGTTCTGCACATTTTTTGACAGCAAAAAATGATTTTTAAAAATGTGTTTTTAAAATTTATGTCTATAAATCTCTGATCATTGTTTTTCTATATATGTCTATGTGTTCCATGTATGTTTACAGAGTTCTAAAGGTTGTTTTCTAGAAAGTTTGAGTATTCTTTCTTCAATGCTGACAACTTCTGTTCAAAAAGAACAGAAACATGTTTTTGCAGAAGCACATGAGAACCGTGATGGGTTTGAATACCAAATTCTTCCAATCTGTACTTTGTTTTTATTATTCTTTTGAACTACTCTACAAGATAGCTCTCAGTGTAGTTGATATCTGTATGCAATATTTTTGAAGTGTCTATGTTAGTATGTAATAGAATACTATCTCAATGTAAAAATGAAAAATCATATTATTTGCCAACATGTAGACAGAAACAGAAGACATTTGTCCAAGAGAGATATGCCAGACTCAGAAAACAACTATTGCATGATCTTGCTTATATGTGGAACCCAAACAAATGACAAAATTTAAATTTTTAGAGATAGGGAATAAAGCATCCATCACAAGGGGGCAATGGCAATGAGTAGGGTAAGATTATGAACAGATAATATCCAAAGTATACAGAATAAAATATGTATAATATAAATAAGGGTAGATTCAATGCAAAAATAAAGTCTAATAATTGCAATTATATAAAGAATTTTTATTTAAAGAAAATGCTTTCATTCTTGAAAATTTTAAATTATAGTATATTGCATTTTCTTATTTATTCATATTACCTCCAAAGGAGGGGTGTGGGAAGGACTCTGTGATAGGGAACTGAAGGGAGAGGGGGGCTGTAATTGGGATATAAAGTGAATACTGCATTTTTTATATCATGAGATGATAATGTATATCATAAACTATTCCTAAAGCACTGGTTCTCCATTGTTCTTCATCATCTGACACTGGAAAGACATTTTAAAGTAACATGAGTTTACTGTCAGACATCCTAGCATAAGAAGTTTGAAATGACACTCAATCCTATTAGTGTAATACTATGTTTGCCAAACACTACAGTAGACGTGTTTAAAAGAAAGTTAAAACACCAACAAAATCTTTGTTGTGTAAACTCATCAATATTTTAAAGCATCATATTACAAACAAAAACTGAAGATACTGTAGATGTTCAAAATATCACTTTATTTCCAAAGTACAAAATAATTATGGTTGGCCTGACATCTAAAATTCTCTTGTTCTTCAAAACTACCATCACCATTAAGGTACAAAAGGTAATGAATACTATTTTTCCCAACATGAAAACAGAATTAATTATAATTTCTAAAATTAATATCAAGTATAGAACTCATGGAGAACTATTGATTTGGGGCAGTTTTACTCATAAATAAACATAAATTAATTATAAGATCTTTTGTCAAGAAGTGAGGTAGTTTAGAGGAAAAAGGTATTTTCCTTTATCTGAGAAAAGTTCACACTATTGCCTTTTTAGCTTTTGGCTCACTACATGAGTCATTCAAAATTACTTAATGTAAACCTTAGAAACTTTTATAATCAGAAAAAATTGGGGGTTTAATTTGGGGAAAAATATTGATATTTTCTACTACCTCTGAACTTTGTCATTGTGTCACTGTTGTTTTTAGACATAATTGTGAGATGCCTGTATAAAGTGGATTTCAACCCAGTGCCATTCTAAAAGTTTAAGAGTATGCTTTAATTTATGGGCATAATGTAAAATCATATGACATAATTCTATGTCTGAAAATAAATAATTTCTCCTTTATTGTGAACTACTGTGGATGTTAAAGGCTAAATAGGAATTATGAGTTGTTTTGAAATTGATTTTTAAGATAGCTGAGTCAGATAACCTACATCTATATTTTGAAAATCATGGTGCTCACTATTTAAACAATCAATGATTTATTTTTGTTACTGTGAGTATTGTAAATATTGATATTGATTCCAATGTGTTAAATGTAAATTAGGGAAAGAACCTGTGATAGGTTCTAGAATGATGCTAGAGTTGGAATCTGAACATAAGGCAGCGACTGTAGAGAAAGCAAAGACTCACTCAATGGTTTCCATGTTTCAGTTTTCCTCGGAATGCTCATAATTCAAGTGTTACCAAAAAGTCTAGAGCATATCCTCTAAATAAAATCATCTTGCCCTTCAAAATAATGCAAATTCATTTATCATAGGGAAATTAAGTCTAGACACATTAAAAATTTCATCTTCTTTCTGTTCCATGTTTTAATGATTCATTTCTGTCTGTTGTCTGTTTAATCTTATTTCTATGCCTGAAAAAATTTCTTTATAACATTGTTAAAGTTGTAGTGATTATTAACGAATTAAATTGTGTGACAGAAATTTTTAAAATGATCAGCATCATTAATAAGCACAAAGGTATCCATTTAAAAATACTGAATATCCTGTCATTCAAGAAAGCATACATGAATGTTCATACATATATATATATATTCATACATACATATGTTCATACTCTCCAAAGTCCCCAGGATCTTAGTTAGTTCTATTCTTGAGATATAGATTGTATTTGATCATGTCTCCTTTGGGTCAGTAATAAAGTCTCGCGTAAAGCAGATTGATAAAAAATTGTTGTCGCTTTCTGATATTATCCGCTGAAGCTTTTGCTTTTAGGGTTTCAACATTATATTCCTGTGTTCACCATGACTATAAAGGGCATGCTGTGAAGCATACCTCAGTGGAAACCCCTTGGCTTGATAGGGACTGCCTAAATGCTTAATGACGTTAGCTCCCTGCAAATGGCATTCATTTCCTGTATATGCAAATTTTCTTAATGTGAACCCCCCATAACAGGTAGGATATATAAAGTTAATGAAGCCATGTAATTACAATCACTATGGTGACTGCAATCTCCTGAGAACGATAATGCGATAATATACGTGGGTTTTGACTTTCTTTGGAAACAACAGCTTATAATTTGAAAACAGATAGTAAAATATTTCATTATCTTCTTCTAACTCCTAAGGCAAAATCAGGTACAACCAGATTATGCTCTTTATTAACTGAAAATAAAATGAAAAGAGAAAGGAAAATGCAGCTGTTTACTTTCAGCCTCAAATGCCTTTACTGGCTCCTGTTTGAAGGCATCTTTCCCCTTAACAAAGAAAGGGTACAGTCTGGACCTTGGTATTTTTGTCTTATATCATGATTCCTTATTGTTCAGCCCAAGGATTCTACACAGTTAGCAATTTCTTTTTTTTTTATTGGATATATTCTATATTTACAATTCATTTCCCTTTTTCTGGTTCCCCACCTCCCAAAGGTCCCACATGCCCTTTTCCCTCCCCCTGCTCCCTCATTCACCCCTTCCCACTTCCCTGTTCTTGTATTCCCCTACACTGATGCTTTGCTCCATTCTAGTACCAGTGTCCACTCCTTTCTTCTTGTCAGATATCATTTGGTATGTGATTTATGTCTTTGGTGTTCCAAGTTTCTAGGCTAATATCCACTTATCAGTGACTGCATACCATGGGTATTTTTTTGAGACGGGGTCACCTCACTTAGTATGATGTTCTCCAGCTCCATCCATTTCTCTAAGAATTTTATGAATTCATTGTTTCTAATGGCTCAATAGTACTCCATTGTGTATATATACCACATTTTTTGTATCCATTCCTCCGTTGAGGGACATCTGGGTTCTTATAACTTATTTCAACTGGGGTGACAAAACTTTAAATATTAATCATTAATTTGAGAAGTTAGGACTCAGAAGTGAAGGATATAACCTAGATATTTTTATGGCATTGATTTTTTTTATTTTTATTTTCTATATCCTATGTTTACATTCCAAAGGCTTTCCCTTAATTACAGGTATTTTGTGCATTTGAGAGATGACTCCAATACACAGCACAGCAAAATGTCTACCACTCCACAGGCCTGGGACTGGGGAATGCCAACTACACATTCACTCAAACTGAGAGTTACATATACTTAAATAAACTGAAGGTTCAGGAGGGTTTGTGGACAGTAGATACCATTGTACCTAAATAATGTTTCCATTGCCTTCTTTCATTAAATATTTATTTTCTGAAAATGCTAAAAGTACAATTTATTCTGTATATCACCTAAGAAGATATTAATTTGATACCCCAATGCACAAATTCAATGTCTAGCTTAAAACAGCCCATAGTGTGAGTGCATCTGGTACATAAATGAGGCTCCTTCTACTTACCTGCCAGCTAGTTCCATGAACTTTAATTATTGTTTACTGAGTTATTAAAATGCATGTTCTTTTCTCTTTTGGCAGTATATGTAGGACAAATGTTGGTGACATATAAGTATACAGTGAGAATTTTGAGTTTCAAATTACCCAAGACACATAATCTCCATGAGATGAAAGCAAAAATTATAACACTCAGTTTGCAAAAAAAAATGAATAGTGTTAAAAGTAATAACTGAAAATTATTTGAGTCTATTATTTTTCTTAGATATTTGAAATCAAATTTGATGTAACACATTATAGTATAACTGGGTAAAATAAAAATGATATGTTCATATTTGCATATATACTATTTATTGTTTGATAAATAAACTTTAATTTTGTTTGTTTGGGGTCACAACAAAACTGAGCAAAAATGTAGGTTGACCCATGAACCTTCTGTCTACATGCAGTCATATCTCCTGCAATTTGTTATAAATTGCAAAATGTTCAAAAGTGACACATTGTTAAAAATAAATAACCCTCATTGATACACACCACCATTCCAAGTTCATAACTTCTATTGGTGTTCTACATTTCTTGGCTTTCAACAAATGCACGGAATGTGAGCACTGTATATCTATTAGGATACTACTATAATATCACATAAAATATTGTCACCACTCCAAGATTTCTCTTTGTCTCTTGGTTCTTCTGTCCCTTAGAGACTTCTTCAGTTCACAGATATATTTATTGACTACATAATTTTGTCTTTTGTAAAAAGTATGCTGTTGACTTCTTTTATTTAATGATATTCATTATATTAACATGCCTCATGTGTTATTTTCATGGCTGGGTTGGCAATGCATTTTGTTTTAGTACTGAATAAGGGTGACTATCTGGATGTGTTGTGATATATTTATGCATTCACATGCTAAATTAACTCCGGGTTTCCTCTAGGTTTTGGCAATTATGAATAAATTTGCCATGAAAAAAATCATACATAGGTCATGTATGCAGTTAGGTAAGCCTTCAGTTCATTTGAATAAATACCAAGGAATGGGTCCACATTTTAACTAGACTAGTACATTATTAGGACAACAGTTATTATAAATAGGCATCTGAATCATGAAATAATTTACTAGGGTTATGGAATATGTAGATTTAATGAAATTTTAATAAGGAAGGAAGAATCTATATTTTGGTTAGTTCCCTATTTAAGAAAAATGTGGCAGAATATATGAAAGTATCAAATCAGCATCAAGATGCTATTTGGACTTGCAATTCATGGCTTCATTGTAAGAGAATACCGGATTTTTATGGATACAATGGAAGATTTTGGATGTGATGGCATTATGATTTCAACTTAAAATCACAGAAGTACTCTATGTATTCTTGGCTTAACTTTTACAACTAAATGGATACTTACTTTCAGAAAGGTATATATCTGAAAATATATATCTGAAGTATTAATCAGTATCATCTGGAAGACAAGGAGTGTTCTTATTCCCTCTGTTCTCTCTTCAAAAATCTTCTATTCCTTTTCTCTGTGTGTTTTTTTCTCATTCAATCTAACAGCAAAGCAAAGCCTTGGCTTCAATGTCAAGGAACATTAACCAATAGGCATACCCCAGACTCATTGCTTCTAGATAACTGCAGGAAACTGTGAGACTAAATAACTCAAGAGAACTAAAAACTGATAAAAAGGGATGGGAACTCAGAGCAATCATGATTTGTAATATAGTCGTTTGCTGCTGCTAGAACAGAACACTTTGGATTTAGTAATTTACCACAAATTTATTTCTCCTATAGAGATTGGGGTAGCTAAAATCAAAGGGCTGTCATTTGAGAATATCAAGAGACTTTCAGCTGTGTGTAGAAAGCAGAGAGGCCAGAGTTTTGTGAATATAAGAAAAAGAACAAATTTGGAGGTAAACTCATATTTATAGCACACCTACTTCTCCACTGCTCCAGTGATAGCATTAACACATTCATGATGTCATAGGCATTTAACATAATAATAAAACGTCCTACATCTCACAGCAACAATGAACATTAAGGAACATGAACAATCTTCAAGAACCATGGCAACAAGCAATAATCAAGCCTCTACTGCATGACCCAAAAGTAATGGAGATCTGAGGACTACTTGCAAAGTATTTAAAATTATCATGCTAAAGTATCTCAATGAGCTACAAGAAAGCATAAAAAGAAACCAAATGAAATAATAAAAATAAAATATGAGTAAAGGAGAAAGTTTAATAGAGAGAGAGTTCATTTAAAAATAGAAAGTCTTAAGTTGAAGAATATAAAGAGGGTAATAAAAGATCAGTAGAGATTTTCAACAGCACACTCAATCAAGCTGCAGAATTCAAAGTCTCAAACAGATGCTTGAAGTAACAAGAGAAAGAGAGAGAGAATAAAAGCTAGTGAAGTAATTTTAAGGAATATATTGGGCATCATCAAGTCAAACATTAAATATTTTTTAAATATCAAGGAAAGAGTAGTTGTTGAAAGTTTATTTAAACAAATACTGGGAAGAAGAAGATGAAGATAATAAAGACAAAAGCTCATCCCTAGAATTTCTAGGAAAGAAGCTGAAGACAGATGAATGAAAGGTACCTTATGAAGTAGGCAGTCATAGAAAGTGTTTCAGCAGGAAAGATTGGACGTGTTTAAAATTAGAGTCAAAGGAAAAGATTCACTGTCCAGTCCAGGGTACTCCCCCAACAGGGAAGTCCTCATCTCGAAATACAGAGTGAGTAGAACTTCAGAGAAATAAAAATCAAGATTTAAGACAAAGAGAGGGCCACAAAGAAAGTGCCCAGTATCTTAAGATCAGGGGCCAAGTTCAAAACTAAGTCAGCAGTCATGTTGACAGAGAGGGGCTTTTAAAATGAATGCTTGAGTTCTAATTCAAGTCATTTTTGTTCTGCAAAGTAATTATGTGAATGAAGCATTCCAAGTTCTAAGCACTGAAGTTCATGCCCAAAGGACTGGATATTCCTTAATCTTTGCTGCTCACAGTTCATGCAAATCTCTCAGATTTGTATGATTTGTAATTGTAACTACCAAGATGGAATCCCATTCCAGTGGTTATACTATTGTGGCTGTGAGGAGCTAGCTGAAGAAATCGCCATTAACCCTTGTAATTGAAGCATCAATATTTATGGCAAATAATGAATCTAAAAGCAAAATTTAAAAGGGCCAAAAAGATAGCTTGGTGGGTAAGAAATACTTACCGCTCTTGCAGAGGACCGATTTGATACCCAGCATCAGCACCAGCTAACTTACAACTGCCTATGACTTCAGTTTCAGGTTTTGGAATGCATGCTGGTATTACTGGGCATTAGATTTGTCATGGTTCATATAAACTACAGGTCCAATTACACATTCACATTAAACATAATTAAATACCAACTTTTACAACTGCAATTTTATTTATTATTCGATATATTCTTTATTTACATTTCAAATGATTTCCCCTTTCTTGGATCAACCCTCCCCAAAAGTCCCATAAGCCATCTTCCCTTCCCCTGTTCCCCCATCCACCACTTGTCACTTCCCTGTTCTGGTATTCCCCTATACTGCTGCACTAAGCCTTTCCAGGACCAGGGGCCACTCCTTCCTTCTTCTTGGACATCATTTGATATGTTGATTCTGTCTTGGGTATTCCAAGCTTCTAGGCTAATATACGCTTATCAATGAGTGCATGCCATGAGTGTTCTTTTGAGACTAGGTTACCTCACTTAGGATGATGTTCCCCAGCTCCATCCATTTGTCTAACAATTTCATAAATTCATTGTTTTTAATGGCTAAATAGTACTGCATTGTGTATATATACCACATTTTTTGTATCCATTCCTCCATTGAGGGACATCTGGGTCCTTTCCAGCTTCTGGCTATTATAAACCACTATGAACATAGTGGAGCATGGATCCTTAGTACATGGTGGGTAATCCTCTGGGTCTATGCCCAAAAGATCATCTAAACAGTCCCATAACCCCTAAAGAAATAGAAGGGGTCATAGAAAGTCTTTCAACCAAAAAACCCCCAGGACCAGATGGTTTTAGTAAAGAATTCTATCGTACCTTCACAGAACACCTAACACCAATACTCTTCAAAATATTCAACAAAATAGAAACAGAAGGAATACTACCCAACTCATTCCACAAAGCCACAATTATGCTGATACCAAAACCACACAAAGATCCAACAAAGAAAGATAACTTCAGACCAATTTCTCTTATGAACATCAATGCAAAAATACTCAATAAAATTCTTGCCTACCAAATCCAAGAACACTTAAAAACTATCATTCACTATGATTGAGTAGGATTCATTCCAGGGATGCAGGGATGGTTCAATATACGGGAAAGCCATCAATGCAATGCACTACATAAACAAACTCAAAGATAAAAAAAAAAAAACACATGGTCATTTCATTAGATGCTGAAAAGGCATTTGACGAAATTTAGCATCCTTTCATGCTAAAAGTCTTGGAATGAATAGGAATTCAGGGCCCATACCTAAACATAGAAAAAGCAATATACAGCAAACCAGTAGCCAACATCAAAATAAATGGAGAGAAACTTGAAGCAATCCCACTAAAATCAGGGACTAGACAAGGCTGCCCCCTCTCTCCATATCTTTTCAATATAGTACTTGAAATTCTAACTAGAACAATTAGACAAAAAAAAGAGATCAAATGGATACAAATTGGAAAAGAAGAAGTCAAACTATCACTATTTGTAGATGATATGATAGTAAATTAAGCAACCCAAAAAACTCCACCAGAGAACTCCTACAGCTGATAAGCAACTTCAGCAAAGTGGCTGGTTATAAAATAAACTCAAGCAAATCAGGAGCCTTCCTATACTCAAAGGATAAACAGGCTGAGAAAGAAATTTGGGAAATGACACCCTTCACAATAGCCACAAGCAATATAAAGTATCTTGGTGTGACTCTAACCAAACAAATGAAAGATCTGTATGATAAGAACTTCGGGTCTCTGAAGAAGGAAACTGAAGACCTCAGAAAATGGAAAAATCTTCCATGCTTTGGATTGGCAGGATTAATATAGTTAAAATGGCAGTCTTACCAAAGGCAATATACAAATTCGATGCAATCCCCATCAAAATCTCAACTCAGTTCTTCATAGAGGTAGAAAGAGCAATTCCCAAATTCATCTGGAATAACAACAAACTCAGTATAGCTAAAACTATTCACAATAGTAAGAGAACTTCTGGAGGGAATCAGTATCCTGGAACTCAAGCAATACTACAGAGCCATAGTGTTAAAAATTGCATGGTATTGGTACAGTGACAGGCAGGTGGATCAATGGAATAGGATTGAAGACACAATAATGAACCCACACACCTATGGTTAATTGATCTTCGACAAAGAAGCTCAAAACATCCAGTGGAAAAAATGATAGTCTTTTCAACAAATGGTGCTGGTCCAATTGGAAGTCAGCATGCAGAAGAATGAGAATTGATCCATTCTTATCTCCTTGTTCTAAGCTCATCTCCAAGTGGATCAAGGACCTCCACATGAAAACAGACACACTGAAACTAAGAGAAAAGAAACTGGGGAAGACCCTCGAGGACATCTGCACATGAGGAAAGTTCCTGAACAGAACACCAATAGTTTATGCTCTAAGATCAAGAATTGACAAACGGGACCTCATAAAATTACAAAGTTTCTGTAAGGCAAAGGACACTGTCAATCTGACAAAACTGCAACCAACAAATTGGGAAAAGATCTTCACCAACCCTACATCTGACAGAGGGCTAATATCCAATATATACAAAGAACTCAAGAAGTTAGACACCAGAAAACCAAATAACCCTATTAAAAAATGGGGTATAGAGCTAAACAAAGAATTTTCACCTGAAGAACTTCAGATGGCTGAGAAGCACCTTAAGAAATATTCAACATCATTAGTCATTAGGGAAATGCAAATCAAAACAACCCTGAGATTTCACCTCACACCAGTCAGAATGGCTAAAATTAAAAACTCAGGAGACAGCAGGCATTGGCAAAGATGGAGAAAGAGGAACACTCCTTCACTGCTCATGGGATTGCAAGCTGTTACTACCACCCTGGAAATCAGTCTGGCGGTTCCTCGGGAAACTTGGCATGATACTTCCTGAGGACCCTGCTATACCATTGTGCTTTTAAAGGATTAAGAAAACATAAATCACATCATTTTGAAAGGATAAGTTAATGTGCTACAAACATTTCCCATTTATTTTAGGTTTGGCAATTCAGAATAATTAATTTTGAATATACCTTTATTCCCTTTTCCTAATAATTAAGGGCAATAGACTTCAGATGCGAAGATGGAAATTATTTATTGTCAAAACTACAAACATTGCAATGCTCATTTAGGGAAACTTTTGTAAGGGACTGAAAAATTAATTATGTGGGTAAAAGCACTTACAGCTTTTTCAGAAGACCTGAGTTCCATTTCCAAAACACATGTCAAGCAACTGACAACTGTCTGTAATTATAGTACCATGGGACTAAATATATACTTCCTACTTCCAAAAATAACAGAGAGAGAGAGAGAGAGAGAGAGAGAGAGAGAGAGAGAGAGAGAGAGAGAGATCAAAAGAAATAAAAATTTAAGCAAATAATATTTTTCATTTTCACATTTTGTGAAATTAAATTTTAATATATTTAATCCTGTTTGGAATATCATTGAGTGAATTTCATTAGCCTTTGAAAATTTGATGTTCTTTTCAAAGAGTACATTTCTTAACTCTTTTTAATTTATTTATTTTATATACTTGAGTACACTGTCAATGTCTTCAGACACACCAGAAGAGGGCATTCGATCCCATTACAGATGGTTGTGAGCCACCATGTGGTTGCTGGGAATTAACTCAGAACCACTGGAAACACAGTTAGTGCTCTTAATCACTGAGACATCTCTCCAGCCCCTATTTCTGTTTTGTAATTAATCAATTTGTTAATTAGTTAATTAATTTTGATATATTCTTTATTTGCATTTCAAATGATTTCCCCTTTCCTGGCTCCCCCATCCCAGAAAGTCCCATAAGCCCTCTTCCCTCCCCCTGTTCCCCAATCAAACCCCTCCTGTTTCTCTGTCCTGGTATTCCCCTATACTGCTGCACTGAGCCTTTCCATGATCAGGGGCCTCTCCTTCCTTCTTCTTGGGAATCATTTGATATGTGAATTGTGTCTTGTGTATTCCAAACTTCTGAACTAATATCCAGTTCTCAGTGAGTGCATACCATGTGTCTTCTTTTGTGATTGGGTTACCTTACTTAGGATGGTATTTTCCAGTTCCACCCATTTGCCTAAGAATTTCATGAAATCATTGTTTTAGTAATATATTGATGATATTGGCACTTTAAATTATTCCTAAGAGTTAAGAACTAGGGGCTGAATAACAATGAATTCAGACCCTAGTTCTTAACTTTTAACAATAATTTAAAGTGCCAATATCATCAATCTTACTAATGTGAATAAGCGCATATCTTCATGTTTTTCATATTTCAGTACAAGACCTCAAATTTTTGTTACATTCCATCACTTTCTGCAGTTGGAAAGTACCTCTCTGCCCATGCATACAGTAGCATCTCGAGAGTTTTGTTATAGACAAAATAAAAGGCCAGCAAGTTTGCATTTCTGCTGCTCCTAAATTACAACAAGAGGCATACTTAATACAATGATTATTATAACTTATTAGTGATGTCTTACTGATAATTTTGCATTGGTTGCATTATGATTGTACAGCACTAATCAACTACTCTTATTGACTAGTCAAAAAGATGGCATATATTTGAACCATGTTTCTTTCAAAGCCAACTTCTACAAATATAACATCTAGAGATATATCCTGCCTTAATTCTACATGCTGTCATTTTTTCCTCCGGATTTCTTTTCCCTCTTTTATTGTTACAATAGAAAATTGCAACCACCATTCAAGACACATACACACAATGAACTAAACCTATACTCATTTTTGCACATATACTCCCTTGGCAGCAAATTAAAATGGAAAATTCTTTCCACTTTTAAAATATCTGGGATTTGATCAGGTCACATTTCTAATTAGGGAGGCTGAATTATGTGCAAGCGATCCAAGCAGACTCAAGTATCATTTTGTTAGTGATAAAAGGTTAAGCTTTCACACTTTCTTTATTATAGCCATCCAAGGTTAAACCCTTACTGTAAATTTTATCATAAGACCCCTCATTTCCCACACTCTGATCATGTAGGAAGTAGCTCTGAGATTCCCCCATTGAATTTATCTCAGAATAAGTATCTCATTTCTATTTTATTTCAGTATATAACTCCCCAACCATCGAAAGCGTTTCAATAAAAATATTTATTTTAGTATTTCAATAGAAGAGTAGCTCTATGATGTTACCGGTTTTTCACAATCTGAATAACATTAAAAACACTATAATGTTACTGCCTGTCATTTACAAGCAAAATAACATTTGCACAAAATAGCACCATGGCATGATAAAATTGGTTCTTACAAAACAGATACCTGAAAGCAAAGTAATGTTGTCTGGACTAGAGACTGAGATTGTTCTCTGGAATGGAGTACATTAAGAGTTAAATGACCAAGAACTATTTGCAAAGAGAATTCTACTACTCTCTCAGAATATTTGTTTATATACTTGCAAGAACTAGCAACTGTGAAAAAGTCTGTAAGTATATTTAAATTTTATATTTAGATGCCAGTTTCAAAATAAAAGACAGAACACTGTAAAATCACACAAAAATATAGATATCACTATATTTCAACTACTTATGTATCCCTACTTATGTTTTGTTTTCTCTAAACCTGTCATTATTTATTCATTTTTCTCTTTCTATCCTCACTTTTGCTCCATCATTTTCCTTTTGGTGATCATACACAGATATTAGCACCAAAGCATGGGTGTTTTATATTTCAAAGGTTTTCTACCTCAGTACTTTCCACCTAATTGTTGTTATCCTGCTAAATCTACCTCAAAAATTATAATTTAATATTAGTCACTAATAATACTCTTTCATAAGAAAAGCAAAGCAAAATGGAAAATAAAATCTATGGCCAAGGTTTTCTGTGAAAATCACAAGCTAGAAACACACACACACACACACACACAAACACACACACACACACACACACAATACACACACGCATATATATAATAACTTGTATTATATATATATATATATAATAACTTGTATGACACATTGATGAAACTCTTAAGTGGTACCTTTTACAACTCATTCATATTACAACAATGAAAATTTATATCTACTGTTTTATAACACAGGCCAGCTCCAGATGTTAGTGACCAATTATCAATCATATATAATACATAAATAAACACTGACATTAGTGAAAGATGCAATGTATTTAGTTATTTCAGAAATGAATAAGTCTATGGAGCCAAGACCCCCTTCAAAGTTGCTTTAGCCTCAAAAGTTCTTGGATTGTAGGGAGACAGCACCATTCTTGGAAGTTTGTTCCCAATAATGTCTCTTAGTGGAAATCATAAAGCTGTCCATAAGAAAGAATAATACATTGGAAGACAAAAACGCATACAAACAATTTCTCCTCCATAAAACCTTGATCTGTAGATATGTTGATATAACATTAACTAGAAAGAAATGTGGTAATGTGGTAATGTCAAAATCAAGCATTTAAAAATTCTGTCATACAATGACTCCATCAGACTCACATTTTTCAAAATCAAAAGAACTTCATTTAATCTGCTCTCAGTATGAATTTAAAGAATAAAAAGGTCTTAAAAGGCAAAACAGGGATGACTTTAAAATAAGATTGAAAGAGAGGTCAAACAAAGATAAATAATGGAAATGGATAAATAATTCTAAGAATGGCTATAAATTCTACAAAGAGTAATATCATTTTATATTTATGGAAAGATGAATGTATATATGTGTGTATATATATATATTCAAAACTTAGGCTTTGATCTTTCGAAACAAATTTAAAAATCTCTAGTGCCAAGCACAGAAATCTTCTTACCAGTTGTTGCACAGGGCAATCCAAGAGACTCCTCAAATAATATAGGCCATTACCACTATCCTAGGTTGCCTCATCTAATTGAAAATAAGACCCTATTTGCTCAAGAATTATGCTGGATTTTACCAAGATACTTCTTTCCTGAAGACTAGTTCTCATCATCCTTAAAGAATCTGTAATAGTAACTTTTATTCACCTGATGTAATTGTTGTCTTGAATAAGATAAGCACAGTACCTAATCTGTACAAGTACCCTGTTGGGACTGAGTCCAAAGTATTTCATTGCAGGCCTAGATCAGAGACCTCCTAGCTTATGTACCTACTAACCTAGACCTAGACTGTTTTCAACCTCTGAGACTTAGTAATAAAGGTGAATATGCTTACCCTTCCTTTCCAGTTTTTTCTGAAATCTGGTTGGCTGGTTCAACTCAGCTGTGGCTCAGACTCTTCTCCAAGATGACATATTCAATCTGGTTTCTCTCAGCTTTTCACTGAATTCCTCTGCTTGGCCACAAACTAATTCTGGTCATTTGTTCTAATCTGGCTCCTTCTGATTCTCTGGCTTCTCTCTCTTGTTTTGTTCTCAGGAGAATTGGACGTATTCTATCTCTGACTCATTCTGTCAAATCTTTCTCTAACTGGCCACACTGTCTTCCCCTCCATTAGATGTCACTTTCAAACATGGCTGTTTCTTTCTACAGACTAATTTTACATTAAAGGTGTGTACTAAGGCTTTGTCTGTTTCAGCCAGAGAGGTTAAAAGTGTGTGGCATGTCTGCATTTCAGCTGGATCATAGGCCTAGATCTTTGAATGTGATTCCTTGCCAGAACAGCCATATTGCTGGATTAAGATTTCTCTACAAGGAGCAATGCAAACAGATAAAGGAGAAGGGTAAGTGGACTTTGGCTACTTTATTGGTTCTTCTTTCTTCCAGCCTTCTCGACCCCTTTTCCTTCACTTCAACTCCCTAACACTAGTGAAGACACAAAAAAGGATAGTCAGGAAAGAGTGCAACAGAATCTTTAGACTACTTACTGCTGATTAGGGACATAGATATATAATTTCTTCTTTTTCTCATTTCTTTGCACTTTATTACTTAAAGTTCATCCAACAGCAACCAACTAGCAACCCACCAAAAGCAACAATATACTTATCCAGTCCATAATGTTTATATACCCTCTCAAAAGTTCCCAGGATTTCAAATGTCACAGAGTCACAGAAACTATTTACCATTGGCAGAATCATGTTCCTGCTATAGCAAATTATAGTCAACTGCTGCGGATAATCTGAAACAGACCAGTATCCCACTCTTGGGTTTAAAATGAAAACACATTCCCATAATATTTTTTTTTAGTAAACCTCTTTCAGAAGGTCAGAGGGATAAAGGGGATGGAGAGAAGGGGAAGGTAGGGCAGGAGGAAGAAAGAGTGGAAAGAGAGAGAGAGAGAGAGAGAGAGAGAGAGAGAGAGAGAGAAGAGAAAGAGAGAGAGAGACCAAAGGATGACTGAAACTCAGAAGGCAAGCACAAAATCCTATAGTTTCATGACCTTTACTTGAATATGTGGTGGCATGATATTATTATTATTATTATTATTATTATTATTATTATTATTATCAGGGCTCTGCGGAGATGCATTAGGGAAACTAAGAATTTTGGTTTTTTTTTTAAGAAACCAAAATTCTTACTACAGAAAAAAAGCAGCTAATCATCCTAACTAGATATAATACCTACAAGCATTAACAATGTGCAGAACATTAAGGTGTCTAGAAAGGTTCAATAATAACATTTATATTGTGGTTGTATCCAACATTACCTAATGGAACTTAAGGCCCACTCAATTTAGGTACTGTTGCCTAACTATAGCTCAGGAGGCCATGGATCATAAAGGAGAACTTACTACTGCTGATTTCCTAAACCTGACTACCTATTCCTGACTACAGACAAATACTTATCCTTACACTGACATATACATGTAGCTTTTACTACTCATGAGGAAGTTTCTCTTTGCAACAGACAAGAGACAATTACAGAAAATACAACTGGTAAAAATGCAGAGAACCACTGACTTTAGAGTGCTCAACCTCTGGTATTATATCCACAACAGAACACTTTAGGGAACATTTCAGGAAAGGCATAGAAAAATTATAAGAGCCAGAAGACCAGGACATCTGGTGCATGACAGTGTCTCTTATACATGACAGGAAAAGTATACCTATGAACTCTCAACAATATAGTTGACTGAACAAAAACCATCACAATGTCAAAACGCATGTCAATTTGGGTAGGCGAATTATCACAGATCCCCCCACCCTTGAGATGTAGAACTTATATGTAATTAATTGCTGCTTAAAGACAGTAAACTTGGGACACTGAAGTGAAAAGTAAATTATCACACTTAAAAATTGCATCTGTCTTCTATTTCTGTAGCCTGTAGCCATTCCATACTTGATTCAGCTGGAGAGAATAGAGCAGCAGTTGTCCAGAAGACCCAGGTTTTCATTCCTAACACGCATGTGGTTGCTCACAATTGTTTGTAACTCCAGTTTCAGAAGATCCTCTTCTTTCACCTGGCCTTAGCTGGCACCAGTCAAGCAATTGGTGCATAGAGATGCATGAAGGCAAACACTCATACTCATGAAATGAAAATATAAATATTTTAAAAGATTCTCTCCATATTTGAAAACAAAAGAGTATTAATCCTGCATGCTGCCATACTGAAAACAAAAGCAAATGAAAGAGCCAATAGGAAATCAAGTTGAAGATCAAAATGTGAAGACTGTTGTACCACATTTCTTCTGCCATTTGAATGATTAATTTTTCTAAGGACATGAAAACTAAATTTGTCTGCTATGAGCACAAAGACTTTTAGTATCATCATGCTATAGAAACTCATGGATTAATGGAGATATATCAAGGGCAGGCACAGTGAAACTTGTGATTTTTATTTTTGAAAAGCCCTTTCACACAGGGATCTAAATCAAAAAACAGCGTATTCATGAAAAGCTTTTTCATACTTTGAAGGGCTTCTTGGCTGTTTCTTTGGAAGCGACCATTCACCAATTCACAATGATGTAACATGAACTGTCACTCAAAGGCAGACTTAAAATTGCTGTCACATGGGTAGAAATCAGTGTGAGAAGAAAGATCCTTTGTAAACTCAGAAAACATATTTTTAATGGAAAGTCTGATCATGGGATAAATGCTTTACTGATAATGTAAGAAGTATTTCTTTTTTTGCCTCATGATGCATACCCAGGCTGCCTGAGTCACTGTCTCTAGACTATAACGTAGGTTCTAATAAAAGTTTGTATTTATATAATACATATGCCTTAACATTACTGAATATTTTCATAACACCTATGTTCCCTGTCCCTCTTCTGTGTCATTTGGACTTAAGGAAGTACAATTAAAATAATCATTAAGTTAGAAAATAAGGCTTTAAATCATGGTTAGAGGAATTGAGAGTTGTTTGTCAAACAAAGGAAGATTATTAGGTAATTTGCTTGACTTCATTAAACGTGTATATTGTGCACCATGCATGCACACAGCTTTGTGCTAAACATTGTAAAGGATATGAAGAAGAAATAAGAACTTCCCTTCTAGGAGCAAATACAGTAAAGAATTGAAATAATTTGCAGTTTGCTGTCAATGTCTGTATGAATCTGAAGAACAGTTGTGAGATAATGGGGAAAAGTGGGGTCTGGTGATACTGAGACTTTAAACTTAATTGACATATAATGTCAGAGAGGGTAGAGTCTGGAAAACAACTAACAGAGTGATCTGGCCTTCAAATGTAGACTAGCCACTTGTGCTAGGGAATCTGGATTATAATGAAACAATGTTTGTATTGGATTATATTCATTGTACATAGTACTCTGTTTCATGAAGATATTTGCTTATCTTCATATTATCCTCTTTAACTATGATTTTCCCTGTCATGTTTTCTGTATTTTCCTACCTCCTTGTCTCTCTCAATCCACTTTAATTCCTTGAACAATTTCATGTCTACTTTCATGTCAAATATACATACATGAGCTTGTGTATCTATAGACAATGTAGATCTGCAAATCAGAGAAAACTGTAATATTTATGTTTTTGAGTCTGATTTAATTCATTTCATCTAATAATCTCTGGTTGCAACTATTTGTCTGTAAACATCAGCATTTGTATCAAATTTTTCTTAGCCATTTATATTTTACAGATACCTAGGTGGAGTCCATAGCTTAGCTATGATGAATAGTTTTTATGCTACAATCAAATTTGATGTAAAACATAACTTTGATATGCTGACCTGTGGTCCTTTAGATAAATAATTAGAGGTTATATAGGTGGGTCTTGTGGTAGATCTAATTTTACTTCTCTAATTTTGGACATATAATATATTCATTTCTATATGAGCTTGACTAATTTACAATACCACCAAATACAAACTCCTATGGGTTCTTTGTTCTCAGCATCCTCAAGAGCTATATTGTTCTTTGTTTTCTTAATGATTTCATTCTGACTAGAGTGAGATGGAATTAATTTCAATGAAGTTTATTTTGCGTTTTCCTGACAAAGAGTGATACTTGACAGAAACTTTACAATATTGGAATAATGAAATGATATGAACAGAGTTGTAGCTTGAGAAGATAAATAGAATAGCAAATATGCATCAAATATGAGAAAAAGATATCAGTAAGACCACTTGAATAATATTAGCAATCAGCAGCATACAAAGATAGACCTAAATTTTTCAGTGGGCAAGGAAAAAGAGAATGTACTGGAAACTTCTTCCCTTGTATAAGACAAAGATAGGCTCCTTTAGAGGGAGGGACTTAAAGATTATTCCATAATTTTACTGCTATGTTCCTGAAAGAGATACAATAGTTTAATATTTAGGCCAGGCTTGAGCCAAGTATGGTCTGTGACAGGCTATGTGTTAGTAAGTCATTTACTTTCTAGGGACTGTTTTGGGCATAGGTGCTAGAGAGCATGTCAGAAAAAAAGCCTCAGGACAATGAAGAGGAACAGAAATTTAAGTATATTTGTGATTGCTGTCTCAACGTTTATTACATAATGATAGCATTCATGAATTGTTTAGTTTTCCTAGACATAGTTCACAGTGAATTAGGCACTACAATTCTATTTTCATTCAGGGAGGAATTCATTTAACTATGAAAACGATTGTTCCTGTCTAATATATAAAGGCTCACAGAAAAGCCAAAATTGAGGAAAAATCTTGAAGTGGCTGTTTTCCCAATCAAGATGCTGTACAATGGACTTAGGGTATCAGTGACAAGTTGGTCATTGTGATGAATATTCTTCTTTCAAATAACACAATCACAATGCATGCTACGAGATGCTGAGCTGCCCTTTTCTTTAAAAAATTGATGAATTGAAATTAAGAGCAATGATTAACAAAATAATGCAGTGTTGATGTTTGGTAAGTGGAGTACATTTATATATTTGATGAAACATGGAACTTTATTTTAGATTCTTCATTGTGAACTTTCCCAGCATGATTTAATAAAACTGTAGTGTGGGAATATACAAACTAGTGTAAGAGTCATTACTTTCATTAAGAATATTACAGTGAATAAATTAACCCAAAACAATAAAACCTGAGCAGTTGATATATGTAAGTCATTTACATCTTGTAGACTCATTTGGGGAAGGGAGAATAAATGTGTTATGGTGGAGGTTTCATTAGCACTTGCATTTCAATTGACTTCGAAGCACACAATAAGAATACAAAAGCAATAAATATCATCCATAAACAAGAAGACCATACAGGGCTGAGGATTTTTTTTTAACAAGATGTTCTGTACCATTACACTTTAATAGTCCTGCTGAATTTTCAATATGAAAACAGCTAAAGAGGTCTGCCATAGTGTCATCATTGTATTCTGCAGCCATATTTTATTCCTCTTTATTACATCACTCTGCATTCAGAACTACGTACATGATGATGTCTCAAGGGAAATACCAAAGATGCTGCAGGAAAACAAATGTAATCTAGTATAATCTCTTTGGAATTCAGTACCTGATGCTTAGGCTTGTTAGTCTACAAAATAAATACTCAGTGTCAGTCACAAAATAGCAGCACGTCAGCACATACATGGGATTTATAGACCTGTGGATGTGTTGGCAGATGCAGACATATTAAAGGTGTTTTCATTTAGCATCTTATTAGTAATAAGCTAGTTTATACAATATAAAGCCCTGTTCATTGCACTCTTAGGAAGAGATAAAACCTGAGATTTCTCCTGGCAGCTGCCCTGTGCTGCTCTGTTTACATCACAGTCTTTGGGGAACAAGGTTTCTTCTTAATCCCATGTAGTATTATTTTCAAAATATTTTTCTCTACCAGGGCAAAATGTGAACTTTATCTACTGCTGTTGACAATGAAGAATTAGAATCTCATTGGTGATTCTACAATAAGCTACTGGGAATAAAAACAGCAAAGACATAATAAAAACTAATCTCCCTGTAAGGACCCTTGAGAAAAAAATAAATACTCATCAACTATTGCAGTGACACAAAAGAATTTTGAAAGTGCATGTGTACATGGAGGCACTAATCCAGAGTCTGCCCCACTTGTCACAATATTTCTGTCCCTGAAACAGAAAACCTGCTGGTAGTCTATGGATGCTTTGCAGCAAAGTCCTCAGAGCCATTCAAGTTAAGACCTCAGAGCATGTCCTGACAATCTCTCAGCTTCCCCTAGGACTTTATACTCCAGGAAAAATTTGAGTATTTCAACCTATGAAAAGACATAAGGGACAAGATCAATACAAGTGAATCTACCTGTGATGCACACATGCCTTTATTCCTGGCTCTTCCCATAACAAGGTCTTCTCTTCCTCAAGCAATCAAGGAAGGACACTGTGATCATTTTTCCTAAAGCAGCCAGTCTCCAAACCACGTCCTGTTAGTCCCACTATTTCACATGCTTCTCTTTGGCATCACAAGTCACAATCTGTCATTGTCACCTTCACAGATGCCTTTGCTTCTTCACCGATAGCAACTCTGCTTCCAGGATATAGTTTACACAGAGACAGAGATCATAGCTACCATCCAATTCTCCAGGACTATCACCATCACTTTGCATGGCTCAGCTAGCTGTCATCTATATTTGGAAAGAAAAGGAGGGAGGAGTGGAATAATAGTAGCATATGTGATGGGGAATTTTTACCTCTTTTGATGGCTCTAGAAGCCTTATGTGAATGACACTAGCATTTGACTTGGTTTACAGAAATTAACTGTTTGCAATCACTTCATTTATTTTGTTTTTGAGATTATAATATAATTACATCATATCTAATTCATTTCTGTCTCCCTTCTATATACCACTCCTTGGCCTCTCAAATGCATGTCCTTCTTTTATTCATTAGTTATTGGTATAAACACTCACTCAAACACACACACACACACACACACACACACACACACACCCATTGATACTGGATAACCAGTTGGTTTCTATTTCCTGGGACTGTTTCTTAAATATCAACATCTCTTAGTTTCCTATATTCCTTTGTGTAGGGTTGAGGACTGGCATTCTTCCTCCTACCCCAAATCATGTCTCTTATTGTTGTCCTTGCTCAGTTCATGTTCAGACAGTGATGTTGGTGAGACTTTATGAGTATAGTTTCTGACATTACTAGGAGTAAGTCTTAGAGCAAAGTCCTACATCTTCTGGGTCTTACAATCATTCTGTCTTCTTCTGCAATGTTCCCTGTGCCTTAGATGCACAAGAGTTTGTTGATATATCCATTGGAACTGGACTCCACAACTCTGCATTTTTTAATTGGTTGTGGTTTTGTGTAATAGTCTCTGTTGCCAGTAGAAGTTTCTGATTAAGGATAAAGACCATACACATCTCTGGGTGTAAGGACAAATGTTATGTTGCTGGTAGTGACTATTCTGATTTTGTACAGTCTTCACTGTAAGAAAGATCGTAGGTTCTTCTCCAAGGTCCATGACTTAACTTTCACTGAGTAGTTGAACAGTTTTCCAGTACCAGTTCTGGCATCCCTCTTGTTGCCTGAATCTTCAGCATAGACAGCTGTTTCTTACTGCCAAGGTATACCTGCCATTACTGCAATCTTACAGTAGGTATTGTGGCATGCTGATTGTTGTGCTGGTTCGAAGGCATCACATCTGGGTAGTACTGTTGGTTGCTTCCCTCCTTTGGAAGTTTGCATGGTGCCTTCTAGTACCATGAAAGCCTGTTCTCAGGGAAGAGGCATTCACCTAAGGTCCAGCTCAGGGCTTTCTGAGACCTATTTCTGAAGTGCATAATGTCTTTAGCGATAAGCATTCGCCTTCCACCTTCAAGGAAAAATGTCTGTTTTGGGAGTCTTTTCAACAAACTTGACCAGGAAAAAAAGACCAGAAGGTCTTTGTTTCTTGGAGGGATTATTGTTAGCCTAGAGGAAAAGAGTCCACTAAAGTAAATAGGCACATTTATACACAGAATTACATGTATTATAGATTAATTTAGGTAAAATGGTTAATAGTTCAAATCATGTATGTATACTTATAATAGAATAACATGTATTATAGACTATTTTAGATGAATAGTTAAATGATTCTGACTTTCTCAGATTCTTTTTTAATTAATTAATTTTTATACCCCATATTTTATTGCCCCCACCCCCTGTCCATCCTCTGACTGTTCCACATCCCATACCTCTTCCCTACCCCACTGTCTCCATGTGGATATCAGACTCCACCCCCACCCCACCCCTAGGGAGTCCTCTAAACTCCCTAGGACACCAGCCTCTTGAGGGTTAGGTGCATCATCTCTGAATGAACACAGGCCTGGCAGTCCTCTATCGAATGTGTGATGGGGGCCTCATATCAGTTGGTGTATGCTGCCTGTTTGGTGGTCCAGTGTTTGAGGGATCTCAGGGGTGGGGGGAACCTGATTAAATAAGACTGCTGGTCTTCCTACAGAATCGCCCTTCTCTTCATCTTTTTTCAGCCTTTCCTAATTCAACATCAGGGGTCAGGTGCTTCTGTCAATTGGTTGGCTGCAAATATCTGCATTGGACTCTTTCTGCTGCTTGTTGGGTCTTCTGAAGTGAGGTCATGGTAGGACCCTTTTTGTGAATGTTCCATAGTGTACTGGCTAGTTTTGTGTGTCAACTTGACACAGGCTGGAGTTATCATAGGAAAAGGAGCTTCAGTTGGGGAAGTGCCTCCATGAGATCCAGCTGTGGGGCATTTTCTCAATTAGTGATCAAGTGGGGGAGAGCCCCTTGTGGGTGGTACCATCTCTGGGCTGGTATTCTTGGGTTCTAGAAGAGAGCAGGCTGAGCAAGCCAGGGGAAGCAAGCTAGTAAGTAACATCCCTCCATGGCCTCTGCATCAGCTCCTGCTTCTGACCTGCTTGAGTTCCAGTCCTGACTTCCCTTGGTAATGAACAGCTGTGTGGAAGTGTAAGCTCAATAAACCCTTTCCTCCCCAACTTGCTTCTTGGTCATGATGTTTGTGCAGGAATAGAAACCCTGACTAAGACACATAGCCTCAGTAAAAGTGTCAGAACTTGGGACCTCCCCTTGAGCTGGATCCCACTTTGGGTCTGTCTCGGGACCTTCTTTTCCTCAGGCTCCTCTTATTTCCATCCCTATAATTCTTTCAGAGAGGCATAATTATGGGTCAGAGTTGTTACTGTGGGATGGCCTCCTCTCCTTCACTTGATGCCCTATCTTCCTACTGGAGGTGGGTTCTATAAGTTCCCTCTCCTTACTGTCAGTTATTTCATCTAAAGTCCCTATTTGAGTCCTGAGAATCTCTCACTTCTCAGGTCTCTGGTGCATTCTGGAGGGTCCCTCCAACCTCCTTCTCCCGAGTTTGTCTGCTTCCATTCTTTCTCCTGTCCCTCAGGACTTCAGTTATTTCATCCTTTCTAATCGTTTGCATTTACCTCTTTCCCTTAAGGAATATCATTTTCCCATTTCACCAATCACCTGTTTGATCAGTATTTGGGGGAATATGATTGGAAAGACACAGATTGTGTTATGTCCTACATAGCTCAAGTGTGAATTGGTCATTTTCTAAGACTAGAAACTATTGTGCAAAAAGACAACAAATCAGAAGTATAAAGTGTTTACCCTTAGCATAACTGAGGCTCAGCCAAGCAATTTAACATAAATTGTTCTAAAGACTCCTACAAGTATCCTATATCACATGCACTCTCATTAGTATTTCTTACATTATTTTGTTTTGAAAAGTTTGTTTTTCCTTCCATCCATTTTATAGAAGAAAAACTCTTATGTTAGAAATTTGCCCAGTATGTGAGTGGTAGATGTAAAGCTAAAATAACCCTAATTCAAAACTAACGGTCACTTGTGAAGCAACTACTTTCCCATGGATCAAAAAAACATTTTCTACTGCTACCTTACAACACCTCTCAGAAAAATTAAGCATGTGTGTAAGTTTTCATACATGCTCATACACATACACACACATACATGACTTTTTCTTTCTCAGACTGCAGTGTGCCTAAAGAGTGAATTCTTGGCTCACTCAGAGAAACTGCTTAAGGGCAGTGTATAAGTTTTATTTTTGACTTCCCTATGAATTCAGCAACAATAATTTGTCATTTCCATAATTCTGGAATGAGCATCAGAGTTCTTCTTCTGTACCATTTGACCTGCAAAGAGATTCTCATAGATAGTGTTAAGAAGAAAAAAAAAACCTTCAAGGAACCCTAGAGTCTGAAATTAGAGCCTTCAAGTTCTTAGGCTTTCACTGAGTTCTAGTCTCAATTACTGTTGATGGATGTGTCACTAAAGATTTTACTAACATGCACAATTTCTTAGTCTAACCACTGAACAGAGCAGCATAACCACCATTTTAATCACCCAAATCTGGTATTTCTGTGTCCCTTCCCACTATGCAGAACATTTCACCTCTTTTCTTGATCTTGGTTATGAAAGTTTCTGTAGAGATTTTGAAACAAATTATTAAATTTTAAAAGTATTTCTATTAAGAATGAACTAATAATATGGCCCAGAGATAGAAATTGTGGCAATAGGGTTTTATAGCCTAGAAGTATGGAAAGGAATAGCCATCTTTTCACATACCAAAGGCTCTTTTGATAATAAAAACAGGATGTGAATGTATATACATCATAGATTCTTAATTTTTTAACCTGATAACTTTCAACAACATATACCTCAAGATGTGTAATCAATTAGTATCAATAAAATTTAATTTCCCCTCTATGTCTCTAATTAGAAAGATGGCAAAAGAAAGGTACTACTTTGAGATAAAATGTTTGCTATTATTTCATTATCCAAAAATGAAACAATTAAATTCTGCTGAGCTTAAATAAGAAGTTACACATCAATTCTGATAAAGACATTGATTATATACTGTGATATTAACATGTCTCTTGACTCTTAAAATGTCCACTCCCTCATGTAAAGCTTTAAGCAATGAATTTGTTTTTGAAAACACTTCACATTTTAATTAATCTCTTGAAATTATCTGCAAACATTTCACCCTGAATGTAGCTTTTCTCCTATGAAATTGAGTAATGGTGCCCTAATATTTTAGATACGTTTCCTGGAAAATCTACATACCTTATGATTAATTCAATAAGCAGAAAAGTACTTGGCCTTTATAGGGTTTTGCACTTGGGAAGAATTTTATAAACAACCAATTAGTCCTATATTATGGCAGCCAGGTGAGCATTATTCTCTCTTATAGAAATGCTTCATGGGATGCAAAGGACACTTGACACTACCCAAATAGATATCAGGTTTATTAGACTGTCCAGACTATGACTGAAAAGCCTATAAAACTTATTGAATTTAAGAGAAGAAACAAGATTTTGAAAAGGAGGAAGGTTTGGAAATGATACTGGTTTTGCTTTAGGTACTACTTTGAGATAAAATGTTTGCTATTATTTCATTATCCAAAAATGAAACAATTAAATTCTGCTGAGCTTAAATAAGAAGTTACACATCAATTCTGATAAAAACATTGATTATATACTGTGATATTAACATGTCTCTTGACTCTTAAAATGTCCACTCCCTTATGTAAAGCTTTAAGCAATGACAATAATCTTGATTACTTTTATGGACAAATATAGCTAAGTATCTTCTCTTCCTAGTTTTCATTATAATTAGGTATTGAAAAGGCTTAGAACATTTTTGTGCTTTAGAAAAATAGAGTTTACATCTTAAAACTATTTAATGAATCAAAGGCTAGATAGGGTTCAGCATTTTCATAAATAGATTTTAATCTCCTTTCAATCTCACAGTAAGGAAGACCCTTTCCTTTATTAAATGAGAAAATGAGACTTAGAGAGGTTAAGTAAACTGCCAACACTCGTACAACCATGGGGAGGCAAATCCAGATTTCAAATTCAAGTCTGCTCATTTCACAAAGCCTACACTCTGAAATCACCACTTACTAATGCCTCTCTGCTTTCCTTGGTAATTTACATTTAGATTAGGGAACTGCAGTACTTTAAGCTTCTTCAAGTTAGCAAAATATAATATACCAGAAGAAATGATTATTTACAGGATTTTTCAATACTAAACCTAACAGGATATAACAAAAGTATCTTTGCTTCTATGCTCTCTTCTTCATAACCTCTGTGTGAGATTAAATTGTTTCCAACCCCAGTACAAGGAGAACGCTTGAGTTTTTCTTTTGACTTCCTAGCAGATAAATGTCACATTTTTCATTAGAGCCAGTTTCTTCTTTCTCCATTTTTTAACTTCCACACTGTATATATCAGGCAACATGAAGTTATTTGAGGTTGATCTTATTAAGGAAGCTTGTATTTTTGCCAGGTCATCAGATAACATTGAAATAAGCTCATATTTCCAAAGAATATCCAACCTTGTTGTAGCCATTCTTTGAGACAATAAATGCCTGACATTTTCAACCAAATTTTATACAATAAAACACTTTATAACAGCTGGAACAAAGACACAAAATGTAAACCCATTGTTTTATTTGTTAGCTCTACTCTGGTAATATGTACATGACATTTTTGAAAAGATAACCTCAAGACAAAATATTAGTGCTACCACCTGTACCACTTTGGTTATTTACCTATGTTGACAAGGGAATGAAGATGACAAAAGGGCATATGATGATGAAGAAAGGACATAGGCATATGTACAGAAAATTGAAATTCTGTGGGCCATGCACTCTGATGGATATGTGTCAGCATAGCCCAGAAACTCAGCCTGTTTTATGCCTCTGAATAGAAAGAGGAGGTTTATGGTATATATCTGAGGAAACAGGCAGGTATAGATAATTTCAGTAGGAAATCCCTGTAATGGAGCAGTCTCTGGTTATAAAGATGCAAGGGGAGGAAGCTATAGTGTGTTTTAAGTGTTCTGTACATATTTTCAATATCTGTGCAAGGTCAAGTATAAGGCTTTGCAATTTCCATGGGTCTGAGACACTTGAGTCTATGACATGGCCATACATATATCAAACAATAATCAGAACTTCACCCACTCCTCACATGGTAGTATAGCCCAAAAGCTAAAAATAAACAAGTTACAATTCACAGACCCCAGGAAGCTCAAGAAGAAGGAAGACTGAAGTGGGGGTGCTTTGGTTCCTCTGAGAAAGGGAACAAAATACTCACAGGAGCAATAATGGAGACAAAGTGTGGATCAGAGACTGAAGGAAAGGCCACCCAGATACCACTCTACCTGGGGATTCATCCTATAAGCAGTCACCAAAACCAGACACTATTATGGATGATAAGAAATGCATACTGAAAGGAGACTTTTATGGTTGTCTATGAAGGGGCCCTGCCAGCCCAGCCAGAGCCATACATATACAGAGGCAGAAGCTAGCAGCCAACCATTGGACAAGGTGTGGGGTCCCCAATGGAGGAGTTGAAGGGCAGACTGGAGGAGCTGAAGGGGTTTACAGCCCCATGGGAAAAACAATGATGTTGGCCACCCAGAGGCCCCAGACTCCCAGGGACTAAACCATCAATCAAGGGTACACATGGTTCCAGCCAAAAATGTGGCAGAGGAATGCTTTGTCAGGTATCAGTGGGAGGAGAGATCCTTGGTCAGGTGAAGGCTCAATAAATGCACCAACAAAGGGAAATGGGGTGGGGGGAATTGTGAGTGGGTCTTGTGGAGGGGCATATACTTGGAGGCAGGGAGTGGGAGTAGAGGTTGGGGATTTTCGGGGAAGGGGAGAAACAGGAAAGGTTTTAGCATTTAAAATGTAAATGAAGATTATACTTAATAAAAAAAAGAAAAAAGTTGCTACTTCAAATAACAAACACCTACTTAGACATGAGGGTAGTCACATAGAAAAATATTGAAGACTATAAAAAAATAAAATTGAAATATAACTACAACAAGGCATGCCTAAAAATAGCAAGAGAAAAAAATCAATTAACCTTTTGAATGAAGACAATAGGCATGCTATGATCTTTGACTAGAAAGAGAATGAGACTTCCTGCAGGTAAGTGACGGTTTAGACAGGACAATGATTTCAGTTTGTATTAAAAAACAGATATACAAAAGCTCAAAGGATGGGGAAAACACATTTTATTTTTGTACATAGATTAGAGAGGAATTTTAATCTAGCAATCCAGCTGCTCTGGAAAGTAGTCACAGATGAAGAACTTCCATGTCTCTTTGGTCTATGGAATCCACTGGAAAGCCACAGCTTTAATTCCTCTGGCTGGAATACAGACATACCTTCAGTACACACCTTTAATCCCAAACAATGAAAGTAAAGTTACTTTGTACAAGAAAGCAGCCATGTTGGAAATTGACACGCAATTGGGGGGCAGACAAAGTGACAAGTCCAAGAAAGATTTTCCAAGTGAGTCAGAGATAGGGGATTCTAAAAAAAGTAGAGAGGGAAGAGAGTCAATTTAAGAGAGCAGAGCAGAGAGGGGAAAGGGAGACAGAAAAAGAAACAGAGAAAGATAAACAGAGACAGAAGCTAGTATGGCTGGGACAGTTTTCCAGAGAAGATGCAGGTGAAGACAGAATGAGCCACAGAATGAGAAGGAACCAGAATATTAGAACAGATTACCAAATTTAGTTTTAAAGCCAAGAAGAGAAATTCGTTGAGAACCCAAGAGAAGACAGTTTGAATCAGTCTGCTTGGAGAGTAGTTGTACTAGAACAAGTGAGTTAAACAAGCCAGTCACAATTAAGAAAGAACTGGGAAAGGGGAAAGCCTTTGGAATGTAAACATAGAATATAGAAAATAAAAATTAAAAAAAAGAACTATAAAAAAAAGAAAGAAAGAACCAGAATGGGTAAGTTTATTGAGCAGTAGTGGGCCTAAGAGATGACAATTACATCTGGTGAATACTTTTACAATACATTTTACAACATTTTCTTTTGTTCTGAACATTTAGCCTGATGGTATTTTGTATTGATATTACATTGATGATGCAGCTTTATTTATGGCCAATGTGGTGGTTTGAACGAAATTGCCCCATAGGCTCATAGGAGTAGCATTATTTGAAATGCTTAGAGCATGTGGCCTTGTTGTATTATGTATGACCTTGTTGAAGAAAGTGTGTCACTGAGAGAGGGTAGGCTTTAAGGTTTCAAATGATCAAGCCAGTCATCCACCTCTGTCTCTCCTTGCTGCGTGATGACCCAGCTATAGTACTCTCAGTTACCTCTCCAGTACCATGTCTATATGGTTGCCGCCATGCTTCCCATCATGATAATAATGAACTAAACCTCTGAATTATAAGCCAGCTCCAATTAAATGTGGTCCTTTATAAGAGTTGCCCTGTTCATTGTATTTCTTCATATCAATAGAAACCCTAAGACAACCCACTTACAATGCTGTGTTTTTCTGCCACTGTAAGAGCAAGTAGTACCTTCCATTTCTCTGAATATATTTAAATAAATCTCTATTTTTCTCAATTTTCTTCATCTAGGTCCTGGTCATTGCTTTAATAATCTTAGGTAGTTCATTTCACAGTTGTTATAACAAAAATTGGGCTTCTTTTGTTTGAAATTGTAGTTTCTTATTTCAAAATACAAAAGCAATTGACAATGTTTTATTTCCAAAATCCTGAAATCCTTTGTTTGTTTGCACATCATGTGATTGTCGTTAATATTCTAGGTAATCATATTATCAAATCCTATGACTTACAGCTAATGACAATTTTATGTATGATTATTTTATTTCTCTTTATTAACTTATTAGATGGCAATGAAGACCAATTTTGCACAGTTTTTAATTGTTTACACCACCCATTTTAAAAAATACTGCTTGTGCGATAAAATAAAACTATGCCTTGTTAGAAATAAGCTATTCCTCGTGAAAAAAAGGACAACCATTCCAACTTAAATTTTGGAAAAGATAAACTTCACTCTTGATCAAAAGTGTGTGCTTGGGAAGAGCAACTCATACTGAGGAAGATCATTGGATTTATATTCTAACTCAGATGTTGACTGCATCTTTTCCAAGTTAGCTGGAGTCTAATCTCGTAATCTGATTCACATGGCTCCTCTGAAAAGAATTGCTGCACAGAAAACAGAAAGGTGAACAGGACCACTGCTCCAAGGATAAAAGGGTCACTCCTCCAAGCAGTCATACTCCTAGAATTGAGCAGTGGGCCTTTGTGTAAACAAAGGTTTTCCTGGGTGGGGAGGATTAAAATATTTGCATTAATGTTTTACCTGGAGGGAGAGATAAAGGTTTTAATTCCTTATCCTAAATACAATTTTTATAACATTTTATAGAAGAGATCATATTTGATATTTCTTACACTGTGAAGATGAATACCTAACTAGGCTCCACCAGCAAAGGATTGTGTGGAATAGAAATAAAATAAGTACTTACAGGTTACAGGAGCAACTTGTGGAAATTGGACATTCCAATAAAATCACCAATGGAAGGTTAGTTAATGTAAACAAAGTAAGGTGTTAAAGAATGATTTAAAATAGTTAAAGTAGCACCAAGTGTGAGCGGAAAAACTGCAAGCTAGAGTAGAGAGAAGAAGCACTTAAAAGAAAATAAATAAACAAATCCAAGGCTAGCTTTTGCCAACAGCACAAAACTTGCAGCAGTGAAATAATGAGTTTTTTCATTTAGGATTATTCAGAAACCACTCAATGACAATTTTTCAACTACATTAATACAGAGTAGGAAGAAATTCAAGAAATTTCAAATACAAGTGTCCCTTTCTGGAGCCTAGCCATGAAACTGAATAAGCATACCAGTGTCAGATTAACCATTCTCACTTGACTGTAACCAAAAGGGATCAGAATGCCCTCCCAGTGATTAAACACACCTGTTACTCTGGCAGAGCAAAGAGTTCAGTTCCCAACACCCACATGGTGCTTCAAAATGACCTGTGACTCTAGTTATAGGAGATCTAAGCCCTCTTTTGACCTCCTCAGACTCTAGACATATAGGTGGTACATATATAACACACTAATATCTGAAATCCAATCAATTAATAAAATTTCAAATTACAAATTACAATGACTATGTCGGAGGGTAAAACTGGTGTTAGATTTGAAGAAAAGAATTGGCTTTTATTGATAGTATGGACTAAGAGACTTTCAATATCATATTGACGCCATTAGCAGGCAATTTCATTCCAGAGCACGCTTTTAATCTCAGTTCATGGGAAGCTGAAGAAGAATCTGATGATGATCCTAAATGTGAGGCCAATCAGGATCACATGGTAAGACTTTGCCTCAAAACAAACAAAAAAGATACTAGATTTCTGTTTCTAGCACAAATGAATTTAGAATAATGGGAATATTATAGAGCAGTAAACAGAATCTTTGAAAAGTAAACACATGTTGGCAGAACAAGAAGCTGAAAATACTGAAATTTATAGCATGGTACCCAGGAGATAGATCAATGGTGAAAATATTTGCTACACAAGATTGAGGACCAGGAGGCTCATGCCAGTAGCCAGAGCTGGGGCTGCTCAGTGGTAGATCTCCATGGTGCGGCTGGGAGCTGCTTGCCCTGTGGTTATCCCAAACCCCTACACCGATGGTCTCCATCTTGCTGCCGGGTCACTGGTACAGTGGTGCAGGTATCCAGACTTAATCTGTGCCTACCATTGCTCGGGTGGGAACCCGCCAGACTCACGCCAGTAGCCAGAGCCGGAGTGGCATGGAGGAACATCTCCACAGTGCAGCTGGAAGCTGCTTGCCCCGCAGTTCTCCCAGGCCCCTACACCAACGGTCTCCATCTTGCCACTAGGTCACAAGCAGAGAGGGCCAGAGACTCAGATTTAATCTGTGACTACCATCATTCGGGTGGTAATCTGCCAGGCTCTTGACAGTGGCCAGTGCCTGGGCAGCCCAGCAGGACATCTCCACAGCCACCAGGCCTTGCACCAACTCAGTTGGGAGCCGCCTACTCTGAGATCCTCTCAGCACTCTCAGCAATGGTCTCCATCTTGCTGCCTGGTCATCAGGAGAGAACCAAAAGGCAGGCCCAGCCTCACGGGAGGTTCAAACACCAGCTAGTGACAACAAGGTCAACTAATGCCAGAGATGACCAGATGGCAAAAGGCAAACATAGGAACATTACTAACAGAAATCAAGGCAGCATGCCAGCATCCGAACCCAGTTCGCTGACAACAGGAAGTCCTGGATACCCCAACACACCAGAAAAACAGGATTTGGATTTAAAATTACTGGTCAGGATGCTGATAGCAGAACACATAGATAAATCTCTTGAAATATAGGAGAAAGTGGATCAAAAGTTAGAAGCCCTTACAAGGAAAACACAAATATAACTTAAAGAAATTCAGGAGAATATGGATAAAAAAAATAGAGCCAATAAGGAGGAAACAAAAAAAAAAAGTCACTTAACGAAATACAAGAGAAAGTGGGCCAACAAGAAGTTATAAAAGAGGAAAAACAAAAATCCCTTAAAGAATTACATGAAAACACAAACAAACAAGCAAAGATCTGAGCAAAACTATCCAGGATCTAAAAGCAGAAGTAGAAACAACTAAGAAATCACAAAGGGAGACAACTTTGGAGATAGAAAACCTTGAGAAGAAATCAGGGGCCACAGATGCAAATATCAAAAATAGAATACAAGAGATAGAAGACAGAATCTCAGAAGCCGAAGATACCATAGGAACCATTGATTCAACAGTCAAAAAAAATGCTAAATGCAAAAAGCTTGTAACCCAAAACATCCAGGAAATCCAGGACACAATGAGAAGACCAAACCTAAGGAATATAGGGATAGATGAGAGTGAAAATTTACAATTTAAAGGGCCAGCAAATATTTTCTACAAAATTATGGAAGAAAACTTCCCCAACCTAAAGAGAGAGATGCCCATGAATATACAAGAAGCCTACAGAACTCAAAAAAGACTGGAGTAGAACAGAAATACCTCCTGTCACATAATAATCAAAACCCCAAGTGTACTGAAGAAAGAAAGAAAGAAAGAAAGAAAGAAAGAAAGGAAGGAAGGAAGGAAGGAAGGAAGAAAAGAGAGAGAGAGAGAGAGAGAGAGAGAGAGAGAGAGAGAGAGAGAGAAAGAAAGAAAGAAAGAAAGAAAGAAAGAAACAATATTAAGGGCAGCAAGAGAAAAAGGCCAAGTAACATATAAAGGAAGACCTATTAGAATTACACCAGACTTCTCACCTGAGACCATGAAAGCTAGAAGATCCTGGGCAGATATCATGCAGACTCTAAGAGAACACAAATTTCAGCCAAAACTACTATACCCAGCAAAACTCTCAATCAACAGAGATGGAGAAATCAAGGTATTTCATGACAAAACCAAATTTGCACGACATCTTTCCACAAATCCAGCCCTACAAATGATAATGGGGGAAAACACCAACACAAGGATGGAAATTACACCCAGAAAGAAGCAAGATAGAAAGCTCCTCTCATCAAACCCAAAAGAAGATAACCTCTCAAATATAAAAAATAATTTCAAAAATGTCAGGAGCGAATAATTACTATTCCTTAATATCTCTTAACATCAATGGAATCAATTCCCCAATAAAAAGACATAGACTAACAGACTGGATATGGAAAAAGGACCCTACATTTTGCTGCATACAGGAAACACATCTCAAAATCAAAGACAAACATTACCTTAGATTAAAAGGCTGGAAGGCAATTTTACAAGCAAATGGTCTCAGAAAACAAGCCCGAGTAGCCATTCTAATATCAGATAAAATTGACTACCAACCTAAAGTCATCAAAAGAGACTCAGAAGGTCACTTATTGCTGGTCAAAGAGAAAATCCACCAAGAAGAACTCTCAATACTGAACATCTATGCTCCAAATGCAAGGGCACCCTCATTCATAAAAGAAACTTTACTAAAGATTAAAGCACACATTGCACCTAATACAATAAATGTGGGTGACTTCAACACCCCCACTCTCCTCAATGGACCTATCAGGAAAGCAGAAACTAAACAGGGACACAGTGAAACTAATAGAAACTTTGGAACAACAGGACTTAACAGATATATATATAGAACATTTCATACTAAAGCAAAAGAATATACGTTTTTCTTAGCACCGCATGGTACCTTCTAAAAAATCGATCATAAATTGATCACAAGACAGATGTCAACAAATACAAGAAGATCGAACTACTCCCATGCCCCCTATCAGATCACTATAGAGTAAGAGTGGTTTTTCAATAGCAGCAAAAACTACAGAATGCCTACATACACATGGAAACTAAACAATACTCTACTCAACGACACCTTAGTCAAAGAAGAAATAAAGAAAGAGATCAAAGACTCTTTAGAATTTAATGAAAATGAAGGTACAGCCTACCCAAATCTATTGGACACAATGAAAGCAATGCTAAGAGGAAAACTCATAGCCCTGAGTGCCTCCAAAAAGAAACTGGAGAGAGCATACACTAGCAGCTTAACAGCACACCTGAAAGCCCTGGAACAAAACGAAGCTAATTCACCCAGGAAAAGTAGAAGACAGGAAATCATCAAACTAAGGACTGAAATCAATCAAGGAGAAATGAAGAGAACCATATAAAGAATCAACAAAACCAAGAGCTGGTTCTTTGAGAAAATCAACAAGATAGATAAACCCTTAGCCAGAATAACCAAAGGGCACAGAGACAGTATCCAAATTAACAAAATTAGAAATGAAAAGGGGATATAACAACAGAAACTGAGGAAATTCAAAAAATCATCAGATCCTACTACAAAACCTATACTCAACACAATGGGAGAATCTGGAGGAAATGGACAATTTCCTAGACAGATACCAAATACCAAAATTAAATCAGGAACAATTAGATCAGCTAATCAGACCCATAACCCCTAGAGAAATAGAAGGGGTTATATAAAGTCTCTCAACCAAAAAAAGTATGGGACCAGAGGGTTTTAGTGCAGAATTCTATCAGACCTTCAAAGAAGACCTAACACCAATACTATTCAAACTATTCCACAAAATAGAAGTAGAAGGAACACTGCCCAACTCGTTCTATGAAGCCACAATTGCACTGATACAAAAACCACACAAAGATCCTAAAAAGAAAGAGAACTACAAGCCAATTTCCCTTAAGAATATTGATACAAAAATACTAAATAAAATTCTTGCCAACCAAATACAAGAGCATATCAAAATGATCATTCACCATGATCAAGTAGGCTTCATCCCAGGGATGCAGGGATGGCTCAATATACAGAAATCCAACAATGTAATCCACTACATAAAAAAAGTAAAAGAAAAAAACCACATGGACATCTCATTAGATGTTGAAAAACTATTTGACAAACTTCACCATCATTTCATGCTAAAAGTCCTGGAAAGAACAGGAATTCAAGGCCCATACCTAAACATAGTAAAAGCAATTTACAGCAAACGTGTAGCCAACATCAAAAAATAATGGAGAGAAAATTGAAGCAATCCCACTAAAATCAGGGACTAGACAAGGCTGCCCTCTCCCTCCTTATCTTTTCAATATAGTACTTGAAGATCTAGTGAGATCAATTAGACAACAAAAGAAAGTCAAAGGGATCCAAATTTGAAAGGAAGAAGTCAAACTATCACTATTTGCAGATGATATGATAGTATACTTAAGCAACCCAAAAATCTCCACCAGAGAACTCCTACAGCTGATAAACAACTTCAGCAAAGTGGCTGGTTATAAAATCAACTCAAGCAAATCAGTGGCCTTGCTGTACTCAAAGGAAAAACAGGCTGAGAAAGAAGTTAAGGAAATATCACCCTTCACAATAGCCATAAACAATATAAAGTATCTTGACATGAATCTAACCAAACAAGTGAAAGGTCTGTATGACAGGAACTTCAAGTCCTTGAAGAAAGAAATCGAAGAAGACCTCAGAAGATGGAAAAATATTTCATGCTCTTAGATTGGCACGATCAATAGAGTAAAAATGGCCATCTTGCCAAAAGCAAACTACAGATTCAATGCAATCCCATCAAAATCCCAAATCAATTCTCCATAGATCTAGAAAGAGCAATTCTCAAATTCATCTGGAGTAACAAAAACCCAGGATAGCTAAAACTATGCTCAACAATAAGAGGACTTCTGGGTGAGTCAATATCCCTGACCTCAAGCAGTACTACAGAGCAATTGTATTAAAAACTGCATGGTATTGGTACAGCGATGGTCAAGTAGATCAATGGAATAGAATTGAAGACCCAGAAATGAACCCACAGAGTTATGGTCACTTGATCTTTGATAAAGGAGCCACAACCATCCAGTGGAAAAAAAGATAGCCTTTTCAACAAATGGTGTTGGTTCAACTGGAGGTCAACATGCAGAAGAATGCGAATTGACCCACTCTTATCTCCTTGTACTAAGATCAACTCCAAGTGGATCAAGGACCTCCACATAAAACCAGACACACTGAAACTAATAGAAAAGAAACTGGGAAAGACCCTGGAGGACATGGGCACAGGGGGAAAGTTTCTGAACAGAACACCAACAGCTTATGCTCTAAGATCAATAACTGACTAAGGGGACCTCATAAAATTACAAAGTTTCTGTAAGGCAAAGGACATGGTCAGAAGGACAAAAAGGCCATCAACAAATTGGGAAAAGATCTTCACCAACTCTACATCCGACAGAGTGCTAATATCCAATATATACAAAGAACTCAAGAAGTTAGACCCCAAAGAACCAAATAACTCTATCAAAAATGGGGTAGAGAGCCAAACAAAGAATTGCCACCAGAATAAATTCGGATGGCTAAGAAGCACCTTAAGAGATGTTCAACATCATTAGTCATCAGGGAAAGGCAAATCAAAATAACCCTGAGATTCTACATCACACCAGTCAGAATGGCTAAGATTAAAAACTCAAGAGACAAGCCTAGCAGTGGTGGTGCCCGCCTTTAATCCCAGCACTTGGGAGCCAAAGACAGGCAGATTTCTGAGTTCAAGGCCAGCCTGGTCTACAGAGTGAGTTCCAGGACAGCCAGGGCTACACAGAGAATCCCTGTCTCGAAAAGAAAAAAGAAAAACCACCTCAAGAGACAACAGGTGCTGTCGAGGATGTGGAGAAAGAGGAACACTACTACACTGTTGGTGGGATTGCAAGATGGTATAACCACTCTGGAAATCAGTCTGGTGGTTCGTCAGAAAATTGGGCATGACACTTCCAGAGGACCCTGGCATACCACTCCTGGGCATATACCCAGAGGATTCCCCTGCATACAATAAAGACACATGCTCCACTATGTTCATAGCAGCCTTATTTATAATAGCCAGAAGTTGGAAGGAGCCCAGATGTCCCTCAAAGGAGGAATGGATACAGAAAATGTGGTATATTTATACAATGGAATACTACTCAGCAATTAAAAATAATGAATTCATGCAATTTGTAGGCAAATGGTTGGATCTGGAAAATATCATCCTAAGTGAGTTAACCCAATCACAAAAGAATACACATGAAATGCAATCACTGATAAGTGGATATTAAGGAGCCCAGAAGCTCTGAATACTCAAGGCAGACTTAGCAAATGAAAAGATTCTCAAGAAGAAGGAAGGAGAGGCCCCTGGTCCTAAAAAGACAGGATCCAGTTTTTTAGGAGAGTACCAGAACAGAAAAAATGCAGGGGGTGGGGGGAGAGGACTTATGGGACATAGGGTGAAGGGGGAACTGGGAAAGAGGAAAGCTTCGGAATGTAAACAAAGAATATAGAAAAAAAAGATTGAGGACCAGGGTTCAGATCCCCCAAAATCTTTCTTTTCTTTTTCTTTCTTTTTTTTTACTGCTGCTGACATGTAAACTTTCCAAATAAAGTTATCATTCACTAAGGTTTCATACTCAGATACAATACAAATAATGGGTAATTTTAAATTAAATGAAGGAAAAGCATAGAACTATTTCAATAAAGACTATTGTTTTTATTTTTTAAATTACTTCTATTATATTTTTGAGATTATAATATAATTACAACATCTTCACTTTCCATATTCTTCCACCAAAGCTTCCTATATACCCCGTCTTGCTGTCTTTCAAATGTGTGGTCTCTTTATTACTCACTGTTACATGCATATATGTATACCTATAAACAAATATATACTTACATATATATGTTTTCAGCTCAGTCTGTATAATATTGTTTGTGTTTACATGAGTGATGAATAAAGGGGCTAACCATTTGACATTGGATAACTGATTGGTGTACTCTTCCCAGCGGAAGACTGTTTCTCTCACTCTCAGCATTTCTTAGTTGTCAGTATTTCTTTGTATGGGTTTCAGGCCTTATGGGCTTTCATCTCTCAATGTCTGATGTCGCTGTCCCTGTTCACATCAGGCTTGGTAGCATTTTTGTGAGATTTTACCATATTTTATTACTTGATTTTCTCTAGAAGAACAGAATTAAGAATATAAAATATAACAGATTATTAAATTGCCACACACAGTATAATGATGGGTGTTCCAACAGTTGCATTGCAAACACTTCAGATGCAGAAAACAAATGTTTGGTTCATTAGGCTGTATTTTTCACAAATCTTAACCTGGCATCGAAGACCTGGAGGATTCCCAAAGAGTTTCTGATTTTCAGCCTTCTTTGGAAGAATGAAAAAGCTGGGTTCTGATATTATCTAAGGTAGCAGCAGGAAGAGAAGCAACAGGGTAGTAGATCCATGTACCAGTATCAAGCTAACATACAGGAAAAATGAAGCCCCAGCTTGGCCTCTTTATGTCTGTGCTTTTAATATAAGTTATGTCTCACTCTAAGGAAGGGTCTTCCCTTTCAGTTAATCTTCTAGTTAAATACCCACACAGATCCATGCAGGTGTGTGTCTAATTACATTAAAAACCAAGATTAACCATGACAAACATGAGTCCTTTTTTTCTTGTTTTTTTTCTTCTTCTTCTTCTTCTTCTTCTTCTTATTATTATTATTATTATTATTATTATTAGATATTTACTTTATTTACATTTCAAATGGTATTCCCTTTCAACATTAGCCCTCTGAAAATACCCTATCCCCTCCTCCTCCTCCTGCTAACACCTCCCCTCCAAATTTCCTGGCTTACATTGCCCTATTCTGGGGAATGTACCTTCACAGGACCAACGGCCTCTCCTCTCATTGATGTCTGAAATGGTCATCCTCTGCTACATATGTAGCTGGAGCCCTGGGTCCTTCCATGTATACTCTTTGATTGGTGGTTTAATCCATGGGAGCTCCGGGGGTACTGGTTGGTATATATTATTGTTCTTCCTGCAGTGCTGCAAACCCCTTCAGCTCCTTAGTTCCTCTTTCCAGTTTCTCCATTGGGGACGCTATCATCATTCTATTTGTTGGCTGTGAGCCGTGGGTGTTTTGTTACACTTTCCAATAAGGATAAAAGTATCCACACTTTGGTCTTCCTTCATCTTGAGTTTCATGTGCTCTGTAAGACACAGACATGATTCCTAAATTTCACAAGAATAAGACCCAGCTTTTAGTTTCTTTGCTTAAAATTAATGGTTAAAAAAGAAACACTCTGTTGCTGGGATAACTTTCACACTGAAGGTATAGTCACCTTTGTATCTGTCTCTGCCCAGACCTTGACAGAGATGTCATCGTTTCTGGCTTCTTGTGTTCTCCATATTGTTCCTTAAACCCATGGCATATGAGCATGCAAGAGCAGCTCAAAATTTCCATATCTGAGAGTGGCATTTTCATGATGATGTACACTTGTATGTGAATGTTGTTCTCTCTATGTTGTTTGCAAAGCAACAGATATGATGAGAGTTGAGGACAAGGATTGACTATGTAAAATGTAAGAAGAGCTGTACATGGATTTGTTTGCTTCTTTCTTCATTTACCATTACCTGTCCCCAAGGACAACTATAATACCACATGGAAATTTCATTTATGTATAAGAGAAGCTTTCAGTATATTAAAAGAAAGAAAACGCATGTTTTTCAAAGGCTCTTTTTCTTTGAAATAGACAAAAGGGAGAGGTGAAATTCATCTGAGGAATGTTCAAAGAACCATAATCTCAGTAAAAGGAGAAAAATGAAAATTTGTTCAAAGCCATCTTTGTTTCTTCAGAAATATTTTACAAATGGAATCAAGGAATATTTGCTTGGAAGTAAAGCAATACTGGCCAGCATATAAAAATAACACACGTGGCTGTCTACAGGAAGGAGTTCCAGATTTGCAGTGAATTCACGTTACAGAATGTTGAATTTACAAAATGAAAGTAAAGAAGTTTTAGACTTCAGGAAACTGGCAGCTTAGAATTCAAAAACATTCTGCCTGAACTCATTTTAGGGTATGTTTCAAAAATAATAACTGCAAATTCACTTAATCTAGTTACATATTAATTTTATGCATGAGTGAAACCAGTATTTCAGTTAATTTGTGACTTTTGACACCATTTTTGAAATTCAAGCCAGATTTATCATGGGGTTTAATGAGATAGTAGGTTTGTTTTGCCATTAAAAAATAAAAATAAAACTACATAGATAACTGAAATGGGATTATTGCATTCTTGAAGGCTTGTTGTCATTGTTTTGTTTTTAATTCATGGAAATAGGGCTTACTAAAAACTACTATTTCTTTGGTAAAGGGAAGACATTTTAAAGACATTTGATCAATAGACTAATATAGGAATTGGTGCTCTTTATCTTGTCAATGGAAAATGGAAGAGGTATGTTATGCAGAAATTTTAACATGTAAACATGAAACCTTGTCTCAAATCATTGTAATAGTGGAAGGAACTCCCCACCCATTAGATTTTTGTGTGAGAGTAAAAGCTAGACCCAGAAAGTTATTTGAAATCACAGACTCATCATTTTTGGCTAAAATGGTGCTTGCTTGAAAATACTATTAAAGTGCAGCAAGTGGTATTTGCTATGTGAAAAGAACCTGATGATGAAGTCTTGTCTTTCTTCATGTAGCCAAGTGGTTCTGCCAAGTTTATAACTCTTTGAAGCCATAATTTTCTCAGACGTAAAATAAGGCTAGTAATATCCTTTCCTTAAGTCCTTCTTAATAGTTGTGGTATTTAAATATAGGGAAGAAATTGAACATAAATGACTATAGAAAATGCATGTGTATGCATGTAGAAATATGTCTATGCATGAGAAAGAACTTAAAATGAAGCTACCCTGTAATGTAGCAAACTGCCCCCTAGTAGATACCAAAAGCTGTTAAAATGACTGGTTTCAGAAATGGATTATTTCTTTGGGAGATACTGGCCGAGGAGCTCCTAAACATGCTTCCTCCTCCAAAAGCTGCAATTTATCCCTATTCTTTTGTTTATCCCAGAGAACCTGATACAAAGACTTTATTGCTGAAATATCATGAGTCTGAATCACTGAACATGAAAAAAATCAAGCTGCTATTCACCCCTACTGGAAGAGTCACACCTATAGGTTTGTCTCCATAGTGCTGGAAGGTTCTTTGCATGCATACTACTGAAAGAGAAAAATAATCAAGAGTTTACCCAGTAATAACTGTCCTAGCAGGACATGCCCACTGATGGAACAAAAGGATAAATCTCACAAAACCCAATAACTTTCTGATAGGATTTAAGTACAATGCATCCTATACCTGAGACCTTTCTTGGACAAAGACCCTGTCACTAGAAAAGTTCATCATAGGCCCTAGAAGAGAATACAACACACTTATTTTGCTGTTATTTTGAAAGCTCCTTCCTATGCCCACTTAGTAAGTACAAGCCTTCTATGGATACTCCAGATAAAAGGTACGTAACTGAAGAGAGAAAGTTAATATCCCAAATGAGACAAAACATGTGACATTATCTTTCTGGATCTGGGAGACATCACTAAAGTGACCGTTTCCAGCTCTATCCATGTATTAGTGAGTTTCATATATAATTCCAAAGTAGCTGAATAAATTTCTATTCTGTAAACAAATTTGTTTAAGGAGCATTATATGTTATAATTATTAATATATATCTTATATTTTACATTTCATTGTTACACAGGAAAATTACTGGTCCTGATGGGCAAGAGCTTCTGAAGCCACAACACACAATAAATACTTCCAATTAAAATCATACTTTTATTGTATAACTCACAGCACAGTGAGAGGTAACAGCATTGCAAACTAAAAAACACAGGATCCATAGAATGCACTAAGAAACAGCAATGGCTACAGGAGTCAAAATGGTCCCCTATCTCCTATTTCCAAGTTAAATATATTTTCTCTATTACATCAGCTGTCATTCATACGCACATGTTCCCCCGGTCACATCAGGTAATTTTTTAACTTACAAAATACTTCTCTAAGAGGACTCTTATGAAATTACAGAAATAATAATCATAAAATATTTAAGCTTCATGAGAACTAGAAATATGCTTTATAAATATTATATGGTAGGTGACTAGACATATAAAATACTTATGCCTTATCCTTCCCTTCTGGCAATGATTAAGCACACTTTAAAAAAACTGGTCTTTGAGGGACATTACTTGTTTCAAATATAATGTTTGGAGGCATGCCTTTTTATTCTTACTTCTCTATGCTTTATACCCTTCTAAATACAAACTGTAAGGATATAAGGCATAAATAAATGCAGGATATATTATTCTTAAAGAAAAAAAACGTGTTGGAGAACATGAAAGGAAAGCAGTGAGAAGGAATGTTTGGAGGATATTTTAAATCCAAGAGGAGAACAGGTTTGGTTGATTGTTGGGAATAGTCTGTCCAAAGAGAAGAGTGCTTCCTAATGAGGATGGATGTATCACCTAAGTGTGAACGAAATGGCAGCAGCAAGGCAGAAATTGTGATGCATGAAGAGAGCCTTTCCTTTGAACAATGCCTGTTATACGACTCCGTTTGAAGACAGTAGAAAGCATTCTCCTATGTGCTGTCCAATAACGAAAATGGCATGATAGAAACAAATACCATCCAGCTGTAAAGTGCTAACAACGGTGAGCTATTTTGTTTTTGTTTTTTTTTTAAACAAAAGAATTTTCCACTGTCCAAAAGTCTGGCAATCAGATGTTACATCTTTTACCATTGAGGCTCTGTTTCATCTTCCAATAAAGATCACCTGGCATCAAATAAGAATAATTTTTAGAGGCATAAGACATTTATGTGTTGAGTATATTAATTACTGTGATTTCACTTCATATTTTACTAAAAACAATTATGGTAGATGATATAATAAGCATAGTAGAAGCATGCTTTAAGTCTGCCTGCCAGAGCAATGTAAATAATCATGTATTTGCTTGTTTTCACTCTGCTATAATTTCAAATAAAATGTGCATAAAATATATAAGGAATATATCATCAGAATGAACATCACACTTAATACATTTCTGAAATTTAAAAAATTGTAGAAGACATAAACCATGCATCTTTGTCCATCACATGATAATGAAATGCTAGGAGCTACTATTTCATTATATGTTATATTATGTCTGAGAGTTTCAAAGGTCAAATCCGTGCATGGTATAACAGTATATTAACTTTCAAATTAATGATAGGTCTGGCAGTTAAAATTCAATGTGAAACATATGATTTTTACTGCATTGGCACATATACAGGTGCTAGGGAAAAATGATGTCTGTGGATTTGCATTTTCTGATCCACAGACAGACAGAACCATCTACACACTCACATATGCTACATGAATTATTCAGGAGTCAAGTTGTAATCTCTTATATGAAAACCACAGCAAATGCAAATGTTTGGCTTCAGTTTAGATACTCACTTGAGACTATAGTCGTCTTTGCTTTGATTCAGCAATCTATGGAATAGTACTTCATAAGTTTCAAAAAATGTGAGAGATACTTACATGTAAAAAATACTTATCGTTATCATCTGAAATTCTGACATTTTTTCAGTACATAATGCATTAATAAAAAGGAGTCAAGTCAAAGTTAAACTTCAATTGCAATGGCTTATCTATAATCATAAATATCCCAACTATTTTATCCATTCTTATCATACGAAAATAGTCTCAGTGATATATTGTTGACAAAGGTAAAGACAACTGATACTAAGGACCATGTGCTGCACCTTGCCAGTGCCCTTAGTAGTGCTATGTTGTGACTTTTAGATTGTATATAAAGTGTTGAAAAGACATTTTGTATAATAATCTCCTCTATATATTTCACATGAAGAATAGCGTTTAGGAAGCATTTTGTCCCTGATCTTCCAGCTAAGAAAATTAGAGCACAGAGAAGCCAAAATGATTTGCTTAGTAACAATGTGCAAGCTACTAAAACAGGTTAAAAACTCTAGGTTTATCACTACACTTATTTATATTATTAGTAGTAGATGACTGAAGGGTAGATGTGAACAGAGTTTTAGAAGGGCTAAAATTACTACAGAGCAAGCAAATATTCAGCATACTACCAGAAATGTCCAAATTTGGGGGCTGGTTACTACACAAAATAATGGGGTTTCATTATAGTATTTGTATATAATTTTCTTTCACTTTGGATTCCCCCTATGCCTTTATTTCTGATCCCTGGTAATATATGTTAAAAGATAGCTTTAACTTGTATAATGAGTTCTATAATAAAACTAAAGTTACTGAGCCAGGCAAATGTTATCAAACTCAAAGAGGCCAGGTGTTCTATCGATTCAAGGTATGGAGAAAGAAAAAAAAGAATACAATTTACATAAGTTATATTTTTACAGATATGTGTCACAAATATTGTTTCTGGAAAAAAAACATGATTTTTTTTTACTATTCTACTCAGAGAAGAACCTAAATTTGAGCCTAGATTTTAAGCAAGGGTTCAAAATCCATGGACCAGGTATTAACTCAAAGAGCATTAGAAGCAGCAGGAAAAGCAAGGCTAAGATTCTTTCTTAAGGAACAGAATATAAAGCCTGCAAAGAACAGCAAACGGTTCAGGACAGTGAAGCAGGATGATGAGACATCATCGTGGGAGTCAGTGAAAAAACCTAAAATCAGATAGGTTGTAAACACCCTGAGAATATGGAGCTGCCTCTGACGTTAACATTTAAGTTTTAAGCAAGGTAACATGAAATATTGCTTTCTCTGGTTTAAGATAATTCTTAAATGCTTCTGTGTGATGATCCACTCAAATATAAGGTTAGAAAGGAGAGAACTCTAAGACTTTATCACAACAAGGCAAGCAAGAGATGACATGACATAAACACTCAGAGTTATTACTCCAAAATTATGACTTGGGAAACTTAATCTGCATTTTTAAAGGATTTCATCAGAAAATAGTTGAAATCCTCAAACCAGAGGAATTTGAGCATTGACTTAAGGGGTAGTTCACTGTAGGGTTACTGTTTATTATGTGATATGACTTTGGATTTGTTTCCAAATAATTAGAGAGAAAAGGAAAGAGGAAGGATGGGAGGGAACACGGAGGATGGAAAGGAGGGGGTGGGGAGAAAGAGGAAGTGGAAGAAGACTAGAAATAAGCTGATTTGAAATATCTTATTAAAGAAATTTCCTCAGCGGTTGGCACAACTACCTAAATGCATCATTATTTGATGCTGGTGCATACAGTTAATTGAGGCAAGACCAAAGGGACAGAAACAACCTCTTTGATGATCATCTAAGTTATAGGGACACAGTTTCTTGACATGTTACCATTTTTTCTGAAAGGACACAGCCAGATGAACACAACCTAGCAGAAAAGCAACCAGAGGAAAACACATTCCAGCATCACCTTTTCCTCAGTCTCTCCTCTGCTAAGATGACATGTTGATAACATCTAACCAAAAACAGTGAACAAGACATACGTCAGGGGGACATATCAGATAGCCTTTGCAGAACACGCAGGTTAAAGGGGAAATTGGAAATAAAAACTGATAATAGGAGCACATTGTTATAAATCCACTACCAGTACTCACTAGTACATACTACATTAAGCTACTGCCATGCCTTGTTTAGAAAGAACACATACATGCAGAAATTACAAATACAAATATGCTTTTTGGGATAACATTAATTTGCCATTAAAAGTGTTAATGCCTTCTAATACTTGGGTAATGATGTGTAAACTTCATCTATTAGGAATTTATTTTTAATGAACTTAATGTATTCAGCATGTCAGTTAAAAATGATGTGTTTATTAATCTCTGTGCTATGAAGTCAGACATGTAGGACTTGTTACTCAGAATTACTGAACACATCTTTAGCTTTTGAGAAAATTTTCTTCAGAAGATACATGGATGTCTTAGTCAAAATTATACTAACACTTAGCTGCTAAGATATCTATCCAGACTTTCCTGTCTTGACTTTTAGGTATCATTAATCTAACCAAAATTTTAAAATGAAAAAAAAAATTATCAAGTTTGAGTAATTTGTCAAGGCGGTCTCCCCTTATACAGTTATTTAATGAGAACTGGATATCTCTTGGCCCAATAGATTACTCAGATAGAAAATAACAAGCTGGGCAGTGGTGGTACATGCCTTTAATCAGAGCACTTGGGAGGCAGAGGCAGGTGGATTTCTGAGTTCGAGGCCAGCCTGGTCTACAGAGTGAGTTCCAGGACAGCCAGGACTACACAGAGAAACCCTGTCTCGAAAAATAAATAAATAAATAAATAGATAGATAAATACAAACACTATAAACTGTGTGAAAGTCTAATAGAAGTTGAATTAAGTCATTCAAAATCCACTTTCTGTCCCTTCAGTGACTGCTGCAGCATAAAAGATTTCATCTAAAAGATGTGATCTTCACTGTCTCACTTTCCTGTGTATCCAAGTGCTTGGAACTAAGTTTCTTATGCGTATTTTCAACTATATGCCACCAATTAAAAAGAACCAGGTGAGTAGAAATGTAGTTAATAGATAATTTGCTTCAATCAAATGACTCCCAATTGACCATATTGAATCAACAATTACACATTGTATTAGTCTGGGTTCTCTAGAGTCACAGATCGTATGGGCAGTCTCTATGTAGTTAGGGAATTTGTCAATGACTTACAGTCTGTAGTCCAACTCCCCAACAGTAGTCAGCAGCAGCTGTGGATGGAAGTCCAAGTATCTTGCAGTTGCTCAGTCCCACGAAGCAAGCCGGCAAGGAAGAATGAGTCTTCCTTCTTTCAATGTCCTTATATATGTCTCCAGTAGAAGGTGTAGCCCAGATTAAAGGTGTGTGTATCCATGCCTTTAATCCCAGATGTTCTTGAACTAGAATCCATAGCCATAATCTGGGATTAAAGGTGTATGTCTCCACACCTTTAATCCCAGATGATCTTGAACTGGAATCCATGCTTCAAGATCTCCATGCTAAGTCCAGGTCGGAAACTTATATCTCTGAGCCTCTAGATTAGGATCATAGGTGAGCCTTCCAATTCTAGATTGTAGTTCATTCCACATATAGTCAAGTTGACAACCAGGAATAGCCACTACACACATTTTCAAAAAAAAATACTACAGGAAACATTTCTCTTGTTTTATACTTACTTACACATCTATCTGAATGAAAATGGCCCCCATCGCCTTAAAGGGAATGGCACTATTTGAAAGAAGTATGTCACTGAAGGTGGGCTTTTAGTTTTCAAAAGCTTGAGCCAGGCCCCATGTCTCTCCCTTCCTATTGGCTGCAGATCCAGCTATGACACTCACAGCTCCAGCAGCACTGCCTGCCCACATGCCACGTGCGTCCTGCCGTGAGGACCATGAACTAGACCTCTGAACTATAAGTAAGCCCCACCGAAATGTTTTATAAAAGTTCCCATGGGCACAGTGTCTCTACATAGCAATAGTACATTGACTAAGACAACATCTACATTAAAAATCAGAAGAAAAAAAAACAAAGCAGAAAACTAATGTAAGGATTGAGTGCAATATTGTGGTGCTACAGCCTTCTATGTGCCTTTGAATGTGCAACTCAGTAAAGGCAGTCTTTACTGCTTTTTAAACATTGATGCCAATTATGTGAGCTCCCTTCTCTAACTCTTTTACATGTAACAAAGAACACACTGCAGCTTCCAACAGACATGTGCAGAAAAGGAAACTCTGTTCTTTAATGAACCACATCTAGGGGGGGGGCAAAGTCCCAGAACCAGGAGTAGATGGTCAACACAGAATTGACTCAATGTTATTTTAGCAGGTTTTGCCTTCTCATAATGCTTGGCCTGGGCTTTTTTATATTCCTTATAGGTTTCTTGCTTACATATTATGTTTTCAGATATTTGTATATTTTGGGTATTACTATAAATACAAATCTTTCTCTGTCTCTGTCTCTGTCTCTCTCTCTTCTCTCCTCTTCTCTTTCTTTCCTCTCTCTCCACACACACACACACACACACACACACACACACACACACAAATATATGTATGTATTATTTATACATACGTGTGTGTGTGTGTGTGTGTGTGTGTGTGTGTGTGTCTGACTGTCTGTCTGTCTTTGTGTTTCTCATGCTTTTTCCTTGGCTTTTTAAAAAATGGTCATTTGTTTTATACTATTCAGCTTTGTTCTTATGTTACATTACTAGTAGTAGCAATAGTATTTATTTTCAAAATGTGTTTGTTTTCTAATGAGAAATAATATGAACAAGAAATAATATGGATTCGGGATCTGGCAAGGTGGAGAGGACCTGGGAGGAGGTGGGTGACAGGAAACTGTAATCACCAAATATTGTATACAAAAATCTATTTTCAATTTTAAAAGAAAAATAATGCATTACCTTCTTTGTAATTTCCATGACTAAGCAACATTTCATTTTTCCTGTCTATTTGTGTTTATCCTTCTCTCTTCCATGGGATTGGGAAAGGCAAAGCTACATCCCCATATATGTGGAGAAAAGAGCTTTGAAGTATTCACAAACTGCAATAGGAATTTACACCTTTAACTCTTTTACTTAGGAAGATTATAAAAGCCTATATCAATCACACAGAGTCTATAAAGAATTTATGTATTTGTGAATTCAGTAAGATGAAACGTCAATATCAAACATCTAATATGTAGAATTTTATCAGATATATTAAAGAAAATAAGAAGGAAGGACTATAGAAGGTTTCTGTCTTGCCTAAGGGAGTCACATCATGGTCTTCATGACAACAGTCTAAAGTTTTGGTTTCCTTATTTGAAAACTATAGTCCACAATACATTTTCTGCTCCCCAGTGTAGCTGATGAAGACTTCATGAAGAATGTCACATAATCTTCCTATGTCCTAGTTCATTGCACAAACAAATAAACACATTACTGACTCTTAAAAACAAAATGTTTTAACAAGCAACAGTCAGACAGCCCTTACTCCGTTCACTTTTTCTTCAGAAGAATGTTTCTGTCATTGGGAAATGACTGAAATGCATTCTTACAGCCACGCAGTCTGTTTTCCTCATTTATTTTTTACTTCCTCAGTGGCCCCGAGCCTCATTATGTCTTCTATTTTCTTTCTCCTTGCAAAAACTATGTATGCATTAAGGGACTAAAGACTAAGTTTTCAACCAGCAGAGAGGTTTCAACCATTCTTTTGTAGCTCAATACAGCTAAAGAGTCCTCACTTAAAATACTCTTTCCCTCTGTAAACCTTACTTTCAAACTCCAAATTCTTGCCTTGGTTTTCTTTTACTGCACAGTGATGAAAGGGTATCCACTGTTCTGCCTCCAAGTTCTTTGTGGACTCTATACAGTACCCTGTATTCCAATCTCCTTCCACAAATGCCCCACTGCCAATGATTGTTGATGTGTAAGGCAAGTGAGAACTGTGGCCTGTTTCCTGCTTTATTGAGTTGGCTATTCCTCAATCTATCTACACAGGCTATTCCTCAATCTAGCTTTTTTTTTTTTTTGCTTGTTTTTCGTTTTTCTTTTTTTTTTTAAATTGGATATTTTCTTTATCTACATTTCAAATGTTCTTGGAAACCTCCCTATTGTTTTGTTTTGTTTAGTTTTTCTTTTCATTGTTGTTGTTGAGACAGTTTCTCGGTTTCTCTCTCTCTCTTTTTAAGATTTATTTATTATTATATGTAAGTACATTGTAGCTATCTTCAGATATACCAGAAGAGGACGTCAGATCACATTAAGGATGGTTGTGAGCCACCATGTGGTTGCTGAGATTTGAACTCAGGACCTTCGGAAGAGCAGTCAGTGCTCTTACCTGCTGAGCCATCTCACCAGCCCTCAATCTAGCTATTGATATGCTGTATCTTCACACACCCAAGTAGAAACATCACTTTAGATATCTGGTATCATATATACAATGGAAGAATAGCTGCTTCCCCTTTTCTCTTTCTTTGGATAGATATTCATATGAAGAGGCAAGAGACCAGATCATATTAAAACTGTTTACTACAGCATTCTGTAAGCTTAAAGAGAATCCCCACAAAGACCAGGGGTTTGTCTATTCTTTGTGCAGTTCCTATGCCACTTACTGGGAGGACGCATTAACATTAGGAGTGTTAGAAACAAACACCATCATTCAAAAGTCCTTAAAGATCTTAGTTTGGTTGTTTCTTCTGTATAGTTATATTTACTATGGAAGAGAGAAGGGATGGCCAAGGGGGTAATATATATGGCTGAAGTTTGAAGAATGACAAAATATGCCTTCTTGTACATCTGTCTCTGACATTCTGGAATTAATGATAAGCATCACTGGAAATTTAGAAATATCATTTCCTAGAATTAAAATTGAGTATGGCTATGGCCAATTTCTTTGCCACAGGCATGGTTGGTGGTATAAAATATCATCTACTTTAGCTGATTTGTGTAGCATTTTAATAAATGCCTTGACCCATGCTGTGAATCTAACCAGCTGAGATAAGGTTTTCGCTCAAGATTGAAGTTCATCTTTTACTAATCGTTACTAAACTTCTACAAATTTATGGATCTGCAAGTGGTAGAAGGTGGTAAAAATATAACCCTTCTAGTTTATAAATTTGCATTTTGATTTGTATGATTTTTAAAATCACTCATAGGTAGTTCAAATAATGAAAGCATCTGCCTAGAGGTAAGGACTCAAGTGGAAATGAGAAACAGCTGGGGGTATGCCGATAAATGAGTCTGCTGCTAATATCCATTGAAATAAGAAAGGCATATGACAAAAAAAAACGTGTTTGATATATGAAATGGTTCTAAAATTTGTTTAAAGTGGAATCTTTTCATGTCAAATGAGGAAACTGAAAAGTGTTAGGAAGGCAATTATCACCTGTTATCTGAATATCAATTGATGGCATGGGAAAGCTAATGGACTTACAAACTATAAATGTGAACTATAGCTTTAGCAAGGAGTGAAAATGGCATGTGAACGCATTCATTTATTTGGTTATCTGCTCATTCAAATATCAGGTACTGAGAATGTAATGCAGGACAAGCACTGGTGTTCTGATGACAAACATGAGAAATTGATGTGACACAAAAGAAGCAATTAAACTCAGAGATAAGAAAAGTCCTCAGATTACAATTTGGTGATATCAGAAATGTAGGTAGATGTGTGAATAGACAAAAATGGGTATTTAAGGTTGAAAAATATAACCAAAATTGGATAGTTGGAAGACATCACTATAACCTGGGGCCTCAGGTTTCTAGAGGGTTAGGTACATGTTCTCTCACTGAGGCCAGACCAAGCAGTTTTCTGCTCTATGTGTCAGGGATCTCAGACCAGCTCCTGTGTGCTGCTTTGTTGGTGGCTCAGTGTCTGAGATATCTCAGAGGTCCAGGTTAGTTGAGACTGCTGGTCTTCCTATGGGGTCATCCTCCTCTTCAACTTCTAACAGCCTTTTCCGAATTAAACCACAGGGGTCCTTCATTTCAGTCCATTGTTTGAGTGTAAGTATCTGTGTGTGCCTTGGTCAGCTGTTTGTTGGGCCTTCTCAAAGGGCAGCCATGCTAGGCTCCTGTCTGTAAGCACACCATAGTATCAATAGTAGTGTCAGGCCTCAGAGCTTCCCCTTGAGATGGATCCCAAGTTGGGCTGGTAACTGGACCTCCTTTCCCTAAAGCTCTCTTCCATTTTTATCCCTGCCATTCGTTTAGACAGGAGCCATTCTGGGTCAGAGCTTTTGACTGTGGGATGGCAATCCCATCCCTCCATTTGATGCCCTATCTTTCTACTGGAGTTGAACTCTACAAGTTTTCCTCTACCCACTGTTGGGCATTTCATGTAAGGATTCATCTTTGAATTCTAAAAGTCTCTCACCTCCCAGGTCTCTGTTACAATCTAGAGACCATCCCCACTTCCTACTCCCTGGGGTGTCCTGTTTCCATTCCTTCTGCCTGCCTTCAGGGCTTCACTCCTTTTTCCTTGCCCCAATACTAGATAGTGTTCCCCTTTTCGCCCTCCCTGTCCCCTCTCCAACCCTTGTCCCTCGCTCCTTTTGCATGTGCCCCCTCCTTTGAGATTGCTTTCTTCTCCCTTCCAGGTGGGAGGCAATCCCACTTAGGCCCTTCAGCTTGTTATCTTGACAACAAGATTGTATCTTGAGTATTCTGTACTTTTTTTTCGGCTAATATCGACTTATTACTGAGTATACACCATGCATTTCCTTTTGGTTCTGAGTTACCTTTCTCAGGATGATATTTTCTAGTTCCATCCATTTGCCTGCAAAACTCATGATGTCCTTGTTCTTAATAGCTGAATAATGTTCCATTGTGTAAATGAACCACATCTTCTGTATCCATCTTCCATTGTGGGATATCTGGGTTAATTCTACCTTCTGGCCATCACAAATAAGGCCCCTATGAACATAGTGGAGCACGTTCCCCTTTGGTACGGTGAGGCATCTTTGGGATTATATGCTCAAGCGTGCTATAGCTGGGTCTTCAGGTAGATCTATTTCCAATTTTCTGAGGAAATTCCAGATTACTTCCCAGAGTTATTGTACCAGCTTGCAATTCCACCAGTAATGAAGAGGCGTTCCTTTTTCTCCACATTCTTGAGAACATGTGCTATCATTTGGTTTTTTACTTAGCCATTCTGATTGGTTATAAGGTGGAATCTTAGGGTTATTTTCATTTGCATTTCCCTGATGGCCATGGACTTTGAACATTTCTTTAAGTGCTTCTTGGCCCATGGTAAGGAAGATAAAACGATTTGAACTCCTTGTCATGAATGAGAGTCACAGAGATCCACAGAAAAAATATTGTTTAATAGGTGACTATTTTTGTTTTTTGGTTTTTTGTTTGTTTGTTTGTTTTTTATGAGAGATATAAACCTAGAAAATCTCTGAAGAGTAGAAACTCAAGTCTATAATCCTATCACCAGGGAGGGTGAAGCTGGAGGCTTACAAGTTTGAGGTTAAGCTGGACCATATAACAAAACCACAAACACAATAGCAAGAAGAAGAATATGGAAAAAGATGAGTATAAGTGCAAATGTAAGTACAACTGAAAAACATCCTAGGAGAACAGTGAGTGGAAGCCAGACAGAACCAAAGCCTGTGGCATCCTGAGGACCATGGCAGGAGGTTCAGTTTTATTTTAGCATGTCAGAGGTGACTGAGAATGGAAATCACACAAATTATCAATATTAATGGCTTGTTTGGGGGAGAACTTTATAGTAAGAACATGAAAAAATATTCATATTTTATCACTGTTTTAAAAATACTGCCTGCAGATGATTAAGTCTGGACTGGAATGTAATGAAAAGTTAATGTCCCTTTCAATGAATGTCATTGTCTGAATAGATATTCACTGGGTGGTAACCCACCAAGATGACTTTGAGGATAAGAGAGAAAATAAAATAAACTGAGAAAGACACTTGGCCTGGACATATGATGATGTCATGGTAAAATGGTAAATAGCTTGAGAAGATAAGCATATGTCAGACTGTCTGGTGATAATATACTGCTGCACTTTTTTATTTATGGGTTTAAAGATTTTATTGAATATTTACAACATCACAAATAAACTTCAAGGATCATGAAAGTCTTCTAGTTTCTATATAGCTCTTAGATCTTACAAATCAACATGGGGAACTGCTTCCTTTTTAGGAACAAAACCAACACTAACATTTTTCTCATATTTCAGTTTTGAAATACAATGATTAAACAAATCAAACTAGCTAAATCTGATACAAGTTCAATGTTATTTTCTTGAAGAATTTCAAGAAGTTCTAGAATCATAGAGTCATGGAGTCAGCCCATACATATATGATCTCTAAGAAAGTCTGACTTTCTAAAAGAGACCAATTTCCTGAATAATGCTGTTAATATTAAAGCAGACATATGCAGATCTTGTCATTAATAAGGTAATAAGGCCATGGCTTTGATCCTGTTTTCTACATGGCAAAAGACAGTGTAGACAATAGCCACCATTTCTAGAGACTCACCCGATTCACCAGCTCAGAGCCTCTCTTCTTTCCTAGGTGACACAGCTCAGCATGGATGTTGATGCCTCAGAAGCTATTCATAATCACTATGTCACTTCAGAGTAGTGACAACAACATCCTGAATGCTGTCAGTCTCACTGCTGAGAATGTGCTTTAGTTTCACAATAGATGTGGCTCAGAGCTGGAATGATCTACTATCTATATGTTATGATTCTGTATATCTAATGAAGATGTCAAGAGAGCTAAGTGCATGTGACTGATGCCTGGAAAAGACTTAGAAGAGAATGCATTTAGGTTGTGAGCCACCATGTGGTTGCTGGGATTTGAACTCAGGACCTTCGGAAGAGCAGTCAGTGCTCTTAACCGCTGAACCATCTCTCCAGCCCCGAGAATGCATTTAGGAACTGTGAGAGAATGTGGGTGAAAAAAACAGACAATCAGACAGACAAAAAGACAAAACAAACAACCTGAGACCTATATATACTGGGAAATCCATATAATAATCTATGAAAATAATCTATGTGCAAAACCCTGTAAAGTCTTTGAAAATTTAAAACCCGGAAGCTAGAAAAGTTTTCACTTAAAATCATAAGAGTTTGGCTTACACTAAAGCTGTATTCTTTATGCCTGATACATATTTTTATTTTTAAGCCTTGTACGAGAACTTTCATACTGTTCAAAAAAACACCTGTAAATTCATCATCTTTTCTGTTGTTTTCAAGGAATTAGCTCGCATGTTAACTACTTGGCTGATTTTTATAAAAGCTTCATTGATTCATTACCAAACTTTACAATGACAAAGAGCTAGCTAAAGATTTTGGGAAAGTGATTGCTCTGAATGACAAGAATGACTGTCACAGAAACTGGGAAGATCAGAAAAAAAGGGATTTAGAATGTAAGAAAAACAGTAACTAGTGTACTTATAAAATTATATGCTGAAGAGGAAATAATAGCTTATGTAAATCACATAGGCTATCCACTTATGTAATAGTCTTATTCTTTAAAAGTGAAGGTTTAAAAACTAGAAACTAAATTGATTTACCATGCCCTACAGATAGTTAATACAAAATACAAATGCTGATGCATTTTGTTTGCAATATTTTGGAATGGTAGCTTTATCTGAATCTTAATATTTAATGTCATTTGTCAAATTGTTGGGTGATAGTAGTAGTAGTATTGAATAGAGTTACAGTTTTCCTTTGCTATAAGCATTGTCTAAGTAGATTCATCATTTTATTAAACATAATAGAAAAGAGTTTTAATGTTCTCATAAGTCTATTGCTGACAGATTTTAGCCTTTATTTGTATCCCTTTGTTGAATGCATAGAATATCTTAATTTTACAGTTATGTTTTGTTGTTAATCTTACCCAAGATATTACCTAGCAATTCTATTCTATTACTTTTCTTTTCCTTATTCTATTTTCCCTTCTTTAAAAAGATATTTTATTATTGACTCTTCTCATATCTGTACTATCTCTTTATCTAACTTTAGAACCAGAAGCTAAAGGAGAAGTAGGAACATAGGGAATAGGAGAAAGAAGAGGTAGTTAAGGAGAAAACAGGAAATAAATGAATATAGAATTTAAGAATATCTGGAACAGAATATCTCCAGCTATTATCCCACATATTACTCCCTTGTCTGTAGCATCCTGCAACATTTGATTGAATAATATACAATATCATGACATATTTTTTCCTTATACACTTACCTAATACATTGCACTAGGTTGTTTTTTCCATTCTCTGTTGTTATCATCTACTTTCGTGTATATTATGAAATATCTGAAGACATAGGTTTTTTGAAGAATAAATGTTTGTTTAGTTCACCATTCTGAAGGTGGAAGAGGCCCAGAATATAACACCAGCTTTCTGATGTTCATTGTCTGGTGAGCATCACATGACAATCCAAATTAATCATGGTGACTGCTCTGCTCATTCTCCACCACTCGTGACACTGCCAGCTTTGCTGACAAGAACCTCCACTCTTATTTTCATATAATGCTAAATGTAATCGATCTACCTGCAAATAGCATTAATATACAAATTTGTAGATCATATTTCCAGGAGAGGAATTTTGGTGTGACAAATTTAACCCATTCCGTTTGGATATTATCATCAATGCCTTCTTCTTATCAAGCAATGTTTCCAATGTCATATAAAATTGTTGCTTTCTTCCATCATGAGGCAACAGGGAAAAGTCTTAACATTTCATGCTCCTGCTACCAATTATGTTCTTCTCTAGAGAAAAATTGCCAGTTTTCTTCCTCTATGGATTATCTTCAGTTTCTTTCCATTCTCCTTTGAATTCATTACAATCAAGATGCCATTCCATATGACACCAAAATGTCCTCAAGTTTATCATGGATCTCCACATTGTTTCAAGGAAATTCATTCCAATTTTTCATTTCTTGGCCTAAAAAATTGAAATAACTTCATGGAAACTACCTTAAATATTATTCAGCAGAATAATATTGCAATTCCAATGCAGTTGTACATACCAGCAACCCCAGCACTGGGGAAGTAGAGGCAGGAAGGTTCAAAGTTCAAGGTTATTCTCAGCTACACAATGACTTTGAGGTCAGCCAGGGCTACACATGAGATTCCACCCCTGCCCCAAAAAATATTATTACAGAACTACACATATATAATCAAATGCTCTTGTGTATCATTTCTAGTCTATATATTTATTGCATAATTTCTTGAATACTCAAAAATTAGTCCTTCATTATATTCAAGGAGAGAGAGTTTCAGAGACTAGTGAAACCCTCGTTTTTGTGAAATATTAATAGCTACTAGTTGCTGGAACTTCCGATTAAGCCATTGAGATGTTGAGCATGCTCATTTTAACTAATGATGGTCCAGAGTTTCCAGTTTTAAGTACAATGATAGTTCAGAAAGGATGAACAGCTAGCAATGCTAAACTTTCAGGACTTTGTCTTTGTGATTTTTAATGGATTTTTCTCTCCATTTCACCATACTTTCTTTCAGGCACCATTAAAACTATTTGATGAGATGAAACTTTGATGAGATGGGACTTAGGCTTCAACAATAAAGACAAACAAAAGAAAAGCCCTACATATACTAAATTGTTTTTTAACCTAAACAATAGAATATATGACCTTAGAACGCTATGAGTTAGAACCTAGAATCACTTCCCAAGTCATTAAGAAGAAAACCAGCACGTCCCCAGTTTGAACTTGAGTGTGCAAGACTGGAGCTTATAGGTAGAGTTCTTCTCTACCACAGTGATCTTCAAGTGAAAGAAGCTTCCTCCCTAACTCTAAGCATTCCTTAGGTTCTTCTTCAGATTTAAAACCTTGGTGCTCCATAGATCTCTGGATTTCTGGAGTTACGCCTGGTATTCTAGTTTAATGTCCTGTTGCCACAATAAAATGTCATGACCAAAAGTAACTTGATGAAAGGTTTATTTGGATTACACTTATATATCACAGTGTATCACTCGGGAGGTTCAGTATGGGATATCAAGGCAGGGACCTGGAGACAGGAACTGAAGCAGTGATCAGGAGGAACATTACTTATTGTCTTGCTCTCTCTAGTGTGTGCTGCAACTTTTTCTGTGCCAGAGTAGTCCTATCCACAGTATGCTTGTATCTACTGCCTCCATTAGCAATTGGGATGTACAGTAAGTCAATAAATTACTAGGGAAAAAAATAAAAAGCAGGAAAAAAACCCAGATGTCAATCTGATGGAGACAATTTCTCATTTAAAGTTGCCTCTTTCCATGAAACTCTACTTTGTGTCACGCTGACAAGGCCTAAGCTAGGATCACAATTCTTAACAGTTCCTCAAATTTCTTGGTTTTTGTTTTCTTTTATGTGTGAGACAGGGTGACCCTGTATAGTCCAGGCTAGCCTTGAACTTTCTTTAGCCTCTATATTCTGGGATTACAGATGTATTCTACCAGTTTCAGCTTCCCAAGGTCTTTGTATATATTCTAGATTTATAACTAGAATCTTAGCACACATTTTGTGTGTTGAATTAACACAAGCACCAAAATGTAGTCTATCCCCTGGACTGCACAGTATGAACAAGGCAGTTCTTGGGCCACTCTCCCAGTATACCAAATGAGAGTCTAAAATCTAAATTTCTGGATTCTATTTTGTTTATATATTGGGTATGTGCAGAGGGTGCTGTTTGCATGTTTGTGTACATGAGCTACGGTGGATATGTGGGTTAGGGGACAATTTTCAGAGTGAATTCTCCTCTTCTACCATATATGTTTCAGGGATCGAACTCAGGTCACCAGGTTCAGAGGCTAGAACCTTCATCTAGGGAACTTCCCAAGTTTTTCTTGCTTGTCTCAGAATATACATTTTAAATAAATCTCCAGAAGATGTGAATGCTCATTAATCATAAGCACTACTCCAGTTAACATTGTTTAAAGAAAGTTCTAGAATGAAACTACTATGGCCCCTGTCATTGAATAATCTTCTGTATTCTCCCTTCATCATCAAACAGTGTTACTTTGAACACTTTAGGGATAAAGAACCACTAATTTAAGACATAGAAAAAGGCCTGGAGATCATTTTCCTGCTGACCTACTTCATTTACAGCTCCTGAGAGGACCAGTCTCAGACAGGTCACCCTGGTGAGCAAAGGCAGCTAAGAGCTAAGCCAATGGCTTCCAAATCTTCACATTCAGACTATTTTGAGTATATATTATTGACAGAAAAGAAACTAGTCCTTATTTTGAATTTTACTAAATAAATTGTCTTTAAGTATTTTTCCAAAGTCCAGTAATTACAGCAAAACTATATTGTGCTTCTCAAATTTAACACTGGTAAATTTTCTGAAAAGCTGCTGATTACAAACCTGGAGTAGATTTCCATGTAATCTACAAGAATTCTTTTGTAATCTAATTCATATTCCAGGATAATTATTTTAAAAATCAATCACTGTCAGTTCATAACAATAATAGGAGAAGAATCTGAAAATATTGGTTGTACTGAAGGTTTCAATTTCTTCCCAAGATGAGCAGATCAAATCAATCCTACAGCTGGGAACAGTGTTACAACTATTTCTATGTGGAATCTAGCTGCATCATTTTACATCTCAGCCCCTTTAGTCTCAAAGTCCAATTTGTGTGTGTGTGTGTGTGTGTGTGTGTGTGTGTGTATGAAAATTTATGCACAGTGGCTTTAGAATGGTATTTTAGAACTAATTACATACCACTTCAGCTTTCCTGAAGAAGGCTTTCTTAGCAAGTGCCTTTCTTTTTTTCTTTCTTTACATTTTGTCTAGTCAAAAAGGAATGACAAGAAACTGAGTCTTTCAAGTTTGAAAAAAAGGAAAAATAAGAAATAAAAGCTGCCAGTAAGGCACTGTAATAAATTTACATGTCAATGATGCTCTACTCATATACAGCACATGTTTGTCAAATAATCACCTTACACCACTCTGCCTCAAAAACCCTGCCTGTAGAATTATTTTGCATATTGCTTAGCACAAGGATTCTAAATAAATAAATGTCATTGTTTTTTATTATAATTTTCAGGATATTTTCATGTATATTCTTTTTTATTAGATATTTTCTTTATTTACATTTCAAATGTTATCCCTGTTCCTACTTTCCACTCCAAAAACCCCCTATTCCATCTACCCTCCCCCTGCTCACTAACCCACCCACATCTGCTTCCCTGTCCTGGCATTCCTCTACATTGTGGCAACTAACCTTCACAGGACCAAGGAGCTCTTCTCTCATTAATGTCAAACAAGGCCATCTTCTGCTGAATATGCAGCTGGAACCATTGGTCCCTCAATGTGTATTCTTTGGTTGGTGGTTTAGTCCTGAGGAGCTCTGGGGTTACTGGTTTGTTCATATTGTTGTTCTTCCTATGGGTCTGAAAACCCCTTCAGCTCCTTGGGATCTTTCTCTAGCTTCTCCATTGAGGTCCTGTGCTCAGTCCAGTGGTTGGTTGAGAGCTTCCCCCTCTGTAGTTGTCAGGTACTAGCAGAGCCTCTCAGGGTACAGCTATATCAGGCTCCAGTTAGCAAGAATTTATTGACATCCACAATAGCGTCTGGGTTTAGTAATTGTATATGGGATGGATCCCCAAGTGGGACAGTCTCTGGATGGTCTTTTCTTCAGTCTATGCTCCACAATTTATCTCTGTATCTCCTCCCATGGGTATTTTGTTCTCCCTTTTAAGAAGGACCAAAGTATCCACACTTTATTCTTCCTTCTTAAGCTTCATGTGGTCTGTTGGGGGACATCTTGAGTTTTCTGACCTTCCACTTATCAGTGAGTATATACCATGTGTGTTCTTTTGTGATTAGGCTACCTCACTCAAGATGATATTTTCTGGTTCCATCCCTTTGCCTAAGAATTGCATGAATTCATGGTCTTTAATAGATGAATAGCACTCCATTGTGTAAATGTACCACATTTTCTGTATCCAGTCCTTTGTTGGGGGACATCTGAGTTCTTTCCAGCTTTTGGCTATTATAATTAGGGCTGCTATGAACATAGTGGAGCATGTGTCCTTATTGCATGTTGCAGCATCTTCTGAGTATATGCCTAAGAGTGGTATAGCTGGGTCCTCAGGTAGCACTATGTCCAGTTTTCTGAGGAACCACCAAACTGATTTCCAGAGTGATTGTACCAGTTTGCAATCCCACCAGCAATGGAGGAGTGTTCCCCTTTCTCCACATCTTTGCCAGCATTTGCTGTCAACTGAGTTTCTGATCTTAGCCCTTCTGAATGGTGTGAAGAGGAATCTGAGGGTTGTTTGATCTGCATTTCCCTGATGTTGAAGGTTTCTTTTGGTCCTTCTCAGCCATTGTTTTTTTTAACCTGTTATAATTATCTTGCTGCATTTCCAGTGTGTGTCTTCTTAAAATGAGAAAAAAAGAATCCAATATAGCCATTTCATCTAAAAATTGTGTTATATTAGTCAGGAAACAAACATTTACAAAGAATCCCAATTTACAAGGTTGGATGTGTGTTTTTTATTTTTGGGGGGGTGGGGATGGGGAGTGGTGCTGATTCACAGCCCATCTGACTCATGGTCCATCTGACACTGTTTTTCTGGCCAAATGCTTTCTTATGTAAGCATTGCTTCTTGGTATGGCCACTTGCTGTTGAAAGTACTGCATCTCACTGCCCACAGTGACCTCAAACTTCATTTGCACAATAGCTTGCCAGAAGTTTATCAGGCACACACTAAAGTGGTCTGTGGCAGAGCTGATTTTGAAATTGTGTCAGCTATTAAATGATGAAGATAATAGTGTACTTTACAAGACAATTTCCTCTCTGAATTTTGGGAAACAAATATCGATGTTAGGAAGTCCCAGGAGAAATAAATATGATATAACAAAATAGTCACACAGCAAGTACCTGACAGAAATTAAGGGCTCTTACCATTCATATGCTTCCCAACATGACTAATGACTTGATATGGATGCTCCTAAAATCAGCACAATCAATAGGATTTGAGGATGTTTATTTAATCAAAATTAATACGTATTCCACAACATATCAGCTCCAGAATTAGTATGACTCCCTTAAAGAATGGTTGGAAATAAAGAGAGTAATATAATTGGTTGTCTTCACTTTCCTCTTTGCAGTGTTTTGAAATTCTTGCCAAAAACAAACAAAATAAAACCTAACACTAAAGGCTTCTTTAAAATCTATATGGAAACCAAGTACTTTAAAAACTTCTTAAGATATACACATACATGAAAGAAGCATTACATAAAATGAGAGAGAAAAATAACTCTTCTAGATACCTTATATCATTGAGTAAAACCTCCAGTACAAAGAATAGGTTACATCTTGTTGTCATTGGACAAAGGGACCCCATAGAACTACTCATCCCCACATATTACAAGCTATTCTCAAGACTGCTGGATGTTCTCTACAACATGATGGTAAAGCCATGTGGCTGAGGATCAAACTTTCTTTTTGTTATCAAACATGAAGAAATTGACCAGGTGCCCAAGCAGACAGTGGATCTCCACTGACTTACAACTAAGATGCTTCAAGCACAGTAACCTATATCACCGACCCACCTTCAAAATATACTGTTACAATAGTGGCACAAACTCTACGAGAATAATTGTCATGACTCCTGATCTATTGATGTAAAGAGATACCAGAACCATGGAGAACTATAATGAAAAAGAAATATTTCATTGGGGACCTGCTTACAGTTCTGTAGGTTTAGTCCAATACCATTATGACAGAAAGCATGACAGCACTCAAGCAGACGCTGGAGCAGTAGCTAAGAACTACATCCCAATCTACAGGCAGAGAGACTCTGAGCTTGGCATGGACTTTTGAAACCTCAAAACCTCACCCCCAGTGACACTTTTTTTTTTTAAGATTTATTTATTATGTATACAGTGCTCTGGCTGCATATACACCTACACACCAGAAGAGGGCATCAGATCCCATTACAGATGGTTGTAAGCCAGTATGTGGTTGCTGGGATTTGACTTCAGGACCTCTAGAAGAGCAGTCAGTGCTCTTAACCTCTGAGCCATCTCTCCAGCTCCCAACACATTTTCTTTAGCAAGGCCACAATTTCTAATTCCTTCAAATAGTATCACTCCCTGGTGACCAAGCATTCAAATCTATGAGCCTACAGAGGCCATTCCTAATCAAACCACCACAATAACCAATCATTTTTATATTGTACTTCAGGGCTATGTCACATGATAGAACCCATACATGACACTGCTCAAGTGTCCAAGAATCTAATATTAGTTTGGTTATGGACCCTCAGGGAAAAGCTACTCCTAGTATTCTACTAAAGAAGCATAACAATGAAATGACTCCTATTGGCATATAGCTATGACCATAGATCAGAGAATTGTTAATATTCATGGCAAGGAGACTCTTCACCTTGCAGTAGATGATAATTAACACAAAGACCCACAAGGAACAAAGTACCAAGACTTAGAAGCTTTGGAGCACTCAGCTCTAACTGGGATGGCTTTATCTAAACCCTCTCCTCAAAGCTCAGGGATCTATGTGGTAGAAGAAGCAGAAAGATTTTAAATGCCAGAGGTGGTAGATGACTCTAAGCAAACAGCATCTTCCTGGCAGACAACGGATGTATATATAAACACAGAGATGGTGACAACGTCAATAATACCTGCAAAGATTTAAACTAGCCCGCATAAAGGGAAATGGACACAAAATCCCACACCTAACCAAGAAATTATTGCAATTGACACATTCTGGGAAAGGAAAATTACTTTTCTACAGTGGACTGCCATTGCGTATATGAACCACACTCCAGGACAGGTCTCCTGCTTAGGAGAAATTGGCCAACACAAAACATAATCAAAGAGTTTTTTACATGACTTTTTTGATAATTTTGTTTATTTTTAATATTTTTAAATTTGTTTTGATTTTCACTATTTTTGTTTTGGAGAGAGAGAGAGAGAGAGAATGAAAAAGAAAGAACTTGATGTTGTATGGGTAGGAAGGTGGAGAGGTTCTGGGAGGAGCTAGGGAATAGGACCAATATCATCAAAAAGTATTACTTGAAAAAATTAATAAAATGAGTTAAATAAAACCCTAATTATATAAGAAGTATAAATTTTGGAGATTTTATTACAAATATGAAAGAAAAGATGACCAGATTTCATTCCATCTCAAATAGGATTTTCCAATATGTAAGTAAATAATAATTTTTTTTGTCAATACACTATATAGACCTACTTTTGACTCAAACTAAGAGAGAGAAAAGTATGTTAAGAATAGTTCAAGCCAGAATATGCTACTTCTTCATGTTTTATAAGCATATGGTTAATTGAACTAAGAGGATATTGTACCAAATTGATGTTTTTGATCAGGCATTAAAATAAACATTCAGTCAGTTACATACTAGGGAAAAATAAGGTAAACTAAAGTAATAACACCCTGATATGCTTGACCATGTGCTCTCAGGTTGTAGAAGTGTAAAGATTTAAATTAGTAAAGTACCTTTCATATAAGCACAGGAACATGAGGACCTGGGTTCATATCTCTAGCATTTACATAAACACAGGACCAGCAACTGGGAGTTGATAGTTCCCAAGATCTTGCTGGTCCGTCTAACAGATGAGTGAGCTCTAGATTGAAAAAGGACCCTTTATCATAAATTAAGGTAGAAAGCAATCAAGGAAGAGATCCAATTTTGTCTAGGCTCCACAAGCATACAGAGAGAGAGAGAGAGAGAGAGAGAGAGAGAGAGAGAGAGAGAGAGAGAGAGAGAGAGAGAGAGAGAGAAATTTTTCAAGTTAAATTTCAACAAGAATTCAGTTAACTAAGATACTTTTCTATTTTTTACTGCCTACTACAGAGAGTTTTAATAGGTATTCTTGACATTTTACTCCACTATACAATACAGAGTAAAGCTTAGATTCTATAGCATGCAGGAGTAAGGCCTGATTCCTTCAGGAATGTGGAACTGTAAAGACCACTGCAAGGATTTAGTATAATTTAGCATCATACCTACTTTTCACTAGAGGCTCAATAATGTCATAAAATTATCTAAACTCTAAATACAACTTTAATTATGTTTTGGCTTTCATAAGAGAAATGATCTACATCTTAAACAAAGGATAAAAAAAACTGAAATGAAAGAGAAAACTGGGAGGCTAAAAAAAGATTGTTTTAGTTTTCTAAGGCTGTTCAAATTGGACCAATTGAGCATCTTGAACAACAAATGTCCTACCTTCTGCCTCCCCACCACAACCGCCCCCGAAAGGTCCTTGGGGTTTGTGGTAAAAAGAATTGCTCTTGTCTGAAGGAAATTCAGGGACAAGGAGGGAAGGGTCATCCAGGGACTCCCCCACCTGGGAGGATCTATCCCATGTGCAACCACCAAACCCAGATACTTGCTGATTCTGGGAAGTGTTTGCTGACAGGAACCTGATGTAGTTGTCTCCTGAGAAGCTCTGTCAGAGCCTTGGGGATACAGATGAGGATGCTGGCAGCCAAGCATCAGACTGCACATTGGAACACCAATGGAGGAGTTGGGGGAAGGATTGAAAGAGCCGAGGGGTTTGCAGCCCCAAGTGAAGAACAACAATAACAATAAACCAGACCAGTCAGAGCTCCTAGGGACTAAACCACCAACCAAAGAATACACATGGAGGGACCCAGGGCTCTAGCTTTATATATATAGCAGAGGATGGCCTTGTCTGGCATCAATGGAAGGGAAAGTCCTGGGTCCTGTGAAGGCTTGATGATGCCTCAGTATAGGGGAATGATAGAGCTGTGGGGCAGAAGTGGGTGGGTGGGAGAGTATCCTCCTCCTGGAAGCAGGGGGAGGAATGGTGGAGTGGGGATTTGGGGGGGAGCACGGTGGGGATGATAACGTTTGAAATGTAAATAAACAAAATAACCAAAGAAGAGAAAAGAGCAAAGTAAAGCAAGGAAAAGAAAAGAAAAAAGAAAAGAGAAGGGAAGGGAAGGGAAGGGAAGGGAAGAGAAGGGAAGGGAAGGGAAGGGAAGGGAAGGGGAAAGGGAAAGGGAAAGGGAAAGGGAAGGGAAGGGAAGGGGAAAGGGAAAGGGAAAGGGAAAGGGAAGGGAAGGGAAGGGAAAGGGAAAGGGAAAGGGAAAGCGAAAGGAAAAGGGAAAGGGAAGGGAAGGGAAGGGGAAGGGGAAGGGGAAGGGGAAGGGGAAGGGGAAGGGGAAGGGGAAAGGGAAAGGGAAAGGGAAAGGGAAAGGGAAAGGGAAAGGGAAAGGGAAAGGGAAAGGGAAAGGGAAAGAAAAAAGGCATGGAGTCAAGGACGCTGACTCTCAGAACCAGGTAAGGGGGGAGTGTCTTTATACCCTCTATCCACATCTTAGTCCATAACTTTTTGGGCTTTGCAGCTGGCACCAGCTGATTGGCTGCTCTGGCCACGTGCTCTTTGTTGATCTTTGGGTGTCACACAGGTTCCCTGATTAGTAAATATGGAAGTGCAAGCTGCACATGCCTGAGCCATTGTGGACAGGACTGCTAGTCAGAACAACCTCGCTCACTCCTCCTACAAACAAACTTCCATTCTAAACCATTTGGGTTGCTAAGAGGTTTGGTTCTGCCTGGGCCTTCTGTTCTTGATTTGCTTTGTTTTTTCTACTATTAACAGGGATCTCTGGTGTTTCTTTCTCTTCTTTTAAGGCTACTAGTGGGATTTGCTTTAAGTAATTCATCCATTTGAATGTTTTATTACTAAATACATCCATATGAGTGAGTAAGACTGACCCATATAGCCTCATTTAAAGTTAGTTACTGTTTAAAGCCCCATTATGAAGTTTCCTTAGGTACTTGCAAAAACACGTTGAGATGAGAATATGTGAATTGGGGGGGGGCATGTAAGTGAGAACATTTTAAGGATCCATCTGCATATAGCCTCTTCCATCTTCTTGCTCTGATTTTAAAACCAATACATTGATTTCCTTTTATGAATGCCACAAATTGGCATATGGGATTTTGTTTTGTATAGTAATGTCAGCCTTGTAGGTCAACACGTTTTCTATTTATAGAATTTAAGTTATTTTACTTTTTATGGATAGTTTTATGGTGGGCTGCAGTTTCCTAGAAGTATCTTAGTTTGAGGCAACAGTAACAAGCCACAAAACTGAACAATGTGCTTGGCATATAGGTCTTTAAATTTTTCACTAGAGCAAACTACCAGATCCAAATAGTTTTCTAGCACTTTTCTTCTGAACCAAAGAATGAAGTTATAATTGTCATTATAAAAATGTAATTGTGGTTACAGAAATGTATGATATGAAGTTTCTCAAAAACAATATACTTAATTGATATTTCTGAATTTTTCACTTTGAATAAATTATATCACTTTTGAAATACAAAGACAATTTATATTAGCAAATAGATTAAAATCTCCATAATTTTGGTACTCTAAAACCAGAATATTTATAATTCTACTTTTCTACTGAGTATAATTTTTCTACTCTTTGCTTCCTCTAGGGGTAAGGGGAAATGAATTTGTTTGCCAGAAAGGAAGTTTTTCTTCCTAGTCCCCTGTCCCTTTTCTGTAACACTGCTGTGGCCTGGCAGCTAGCTTTTAACACTTTCCATAGCATTTAGGATGTGAAAAGACTCCCTGTGTCTGTATAGGTAGCTATTTATGCAAATTTGGGTTCCATTATTTCAAACACAGGAAGGGAATTCCTTGGTCTTCTGGGTCACTGAGTAAAACAAATGCTTCAGTTGTGTTAATGATCTGCCATCCACTTTTCTTATCAATTAGCATTGATAAGAAATTGATAAGAAATAGCAGTTTCCTGATAATTAACCATATTTACTACTAAAACATGTTGCTAAAGGAAAAATTTCAATTTCAAGGACAGTTTGATGGGATTATTTGGTTTTCTGGGGTCTAACTTCTTGAGTTCTTTGTATACATTGGACATTAGCCTTCTGTAGGATGTAGGGTTGGTGAAGATCTTTTCTCAATTTGGTGGTTGCAGACTTGTCCTTTTGACAATGTCTTTTTTTTTAATTTTTATTTTCTATATTCTATGTTTACATTCCAAAGGCTTTCCCCTTTCCCAGTTACCCCCCACCATATGTCCCATAATTCCTCTCCCCCCCTGCTATTCCCCACTCATTCCCCTCCCCCATGATTTCTCTGTTCTGGGTCTACAATACTGGATCCAATCTTTACAGGCCCAGGGTCCTCTCCTTTCTTCTTCTTGGGAGTCATTTGACATGCTAATTGTGCCTTGAGTATTTAGGGCTTCTGGGCTCATTAATATCCACTTATCAGTGATTGCATTTCATGTGTATTCTTTTGTGATTGGGTTAGCTCACTTAGGATGATAGTTTCCAGATCTAACCATTTACCTACAAATTGCATGAGTTCATTATTTTTAATTGCTGAGTAGTACTCCATTGTATAAATATACCACATTTTCTGTATCCATTCCTCTTTTGAGGGATATCTGGGCTCCTTCCAATTTCTGGCTATTATAAACAAGGCTGCTATAAACATAGTGGAGCATGTGTCTTTATTGTATGCAGAGGAATCCTCTGGGTATATGCCCAGGAGTGGTATGCCAGGGTCCTCTGGAAGTGGCATGCCCAATTTTCTGAGGAACCGCCACACTGATTTCCAGAGCAGTTTTACCATTTTGCAATCCCACCAACAGTGGAGGAGTGTTCCTCTTTCTCCACATCCTTGCCAGCACTTGTTGTCTCTTGAGTTTTTAATCTTAGCCATTCTGACTGGAGTGAGGTGGAATCTCAGGGTTGTTTTGATTTGCATTTCCCTGATGACTAATGATGTTGAACATCTCTTAAGGTGTTTCTCGGCCATCTGAATTTCTTCTGGTGAAAATTCTTTGTTTAGCTCTGTACCCCATTTTTGATAGGGTTAGTTCTTTTTATACATTGGATATTAGCCCTCTGTAGAATGTACGGTTGGTGAAGATCTTTTCCCAATTTGTTGATTGCAGATTTGTCCTTGTGACAGTGTCTTTTGCCTTACAGAAACTTTGTAATTTTATGAGGTCTCATTCGTCTATTCTTGATCTTAGAGCATAAGCTATTGGTGTTCTGTTCAGGAACTTTCACCCTGAGCCAATGTCCTCAAGGGTCTTCCCCAGTTTCTTTTCTGTTAGTTTTAGTGTGTCTGGTTTTATGTGGAGGTCCTTGATCCACTTGGAGTTCAGCTTAGTACAAGGAGATAAGAGTGGATCAATTCTCATTCTTCTGCATGTTGACCTCCAGTTGAGCCAGCAGCATTTTTGTTGAAAAGGCTCTTTTTTCCCACTGGATGTTTTCAGCTCCTTTATCAAAGATCAATTGGCCATGGATGTGTGGGTTCAATTCTGGGTCTTTAATCCTATTCCATTGATCCACCTCCCTGTCACTGTACCAATACCATGCAGTTTTTAACACTACTGCTCTGTAGTATTGCTTGAGGTCCAGGACACTGATTCCCCCAGAAGTTCTTTTACTGTTGATAATAGTTTCAGCTATCCTGGGTTTTTTTGTTATTCCAGATGAATTTGAGAATTGCTCTTTTGAACACTATGAAGAACTGAGTTGGGATTTTGATGGGAATTGCGTTGAATCTGTATATTGCTTTTGGCAAGATTGGCATTTTGACTATATTAATCCTGCCAACCCACGAGCATGGAAGATTTTTCCATTTTCTGAGGTCTTCTTCAATTTCCTTCTTCAGAGACCTGAAGTTCTTGTCATACAAATCTTTCACTTGTTTGGTTAGAGTCACACCAAGATACTTTATATTGTTTGTGGCTATTGTGAAGGGTGCCATTTCCCTAATTTCTTTTTCAGCCTGCTTATCCTTTGAGTACAGGAAGGCTACTGATTTGCTTGAGTTGATTTTATAACCAGCCACTTTTCTGAAGTTGTTTATCAGCTGTAGGAGTTTTCTGGTGGAGTTTTTTGGGTCACATAAGTATACTATCATTTCATCTGCGAAATGGATGGAGCTGGAGAACATTATACTAAGTGAGGTAACCCAGTCTCAAAAGAACACTCATGTTATGCACTCACTGATAAGTGGATATTAACCTAGAATCTTGGAATACCCAACACACAATCAACATATCAAATGAAGTCCATGAAGAAGGAGGGAGTGGCCCCTGGTTCTGGAAAAGCTCAGTGCATCAGTGTAGAGGAATACAAGAACAGGGAAGTGGGAAGGTGTATGGGGGAACAAGGGGAGGGAAGGGGGCTTATGGAACTTTCAGGGAGCAGGGAGCCAGGAAAGAGGAAATCATTTGAAATGTAAATAAAGAATATATCGAATTAAAAAAAAAGAACACTTGTCACAAAATCAAAACAAATGCTGGAGTTACCATTGACATACATGCGCGCGCGCGCGCACACACACACACACACACACACACACACACACACCCCTAATATATATCACATAATAATCAAAATACTAATAAACTTAAATTGATATTTAGGTTGCAAACAATAAAGATAAACTCCTGAGAATAGAAATACTTATATGAGACTATTCAGTTCATAGAATTGAAGAGATCTGTATTCAGCTTTAAAAACTATCAGGACAGGGCAGATCTAAGAAATTTAATCTCTTGTAAATTGAGTTGTACAGAGAAGAAATTCTACTAAAATTGGAATTTGTGGGAGATCACTATATAATATTAAAACATGACAAAGCTTTCGGGGAAAGAGATGACAATAGAAAGCACTTACTTGGCATTCTAAACATGCTCCATAGTGTAAATCACTGTATCAGGATAAAGGATAAGAAGACGCTTAACCAGGAGATCCAGGCCAAAAATGTAGAACTCACAATTCTAAGTTTCTCTAAAATTTAAGTCACACTATTGTTTTTTCATGTTTGTTATTATTTTTCTTTTTGTTTTAAGAGAAAGAGAGAAGGGAGAGAGAAGGAGTTCAGAAGGGAGTTAGAGTCTAGGGGGCAGAGAAGGAGAGATGGAAGTAGGGGAAAGAAGGAGAGAGAATGAGAGAACATGAAGTTGGATAGGGTGAGACCAATAGGGGATCTGGCAGGAGTTGCAGAAGGGGAAGAATGCAATCAAAATATATGGTATGAAAAAGGTAAAATAAATGAAAATGAGAAGAACCAAAAGAAAGAAATCTTTGTGGAATGCTCACAGTTTTAAGATGGAAAAAATTGAACCTGCCTAAGCATAGATTATTTTTACAAGATTTATTTGCTTGTTTTAGTTGTTTATGAAGGTTTTGTTTCTGTCTCTATCTCTGTCTCTGTCTCTGTCTCTCCCCCCACCGTGTGTGTGTGTGTGTGTGTGTGTGTGTGTATGTGTGTGTGTGTGTGTGTGTGTGTGTGTGTGTGTTACTCAGAGAAGCATATCAGGTTCCCTGAAACTGGAATGAACGATGGTTATCAAACACTATGAGGGGGCTGGGCATTAAACCTGGATCCTCTGTAAGTGAAGAAATTGCTCTTAATGAATAAGCTATAACTCCTCCAGCTGTTGTACCAAAATTTTTAGCTTATGACTCTTAAAGAATAACATCATCAACAACAACACCAACAACAGCAGTAGCAATAATAATCAGAAAATATAAAGTACAACAATATATTTTCTTTTCCTTGGTTTATGCAATTTACATTCTATATTTTACCATTTGTTGATTTAATGGTGTAAGCCCAATTAGTTCCTCATCTAATCAGGGGAACATCAAGACTGAGTAGTTAGTTATATCCACCTACCAATTTTCTCTCCCATTATCTACCTCAATCCCACATAAAACACACAATCATAAGAGATATTATGAAGAATACATTTACATATTTGACAACATATTGGTAAACCATGGAGGAATAATTTAAAGATAAGACTGAAGAAAATATGTGAAATTAAGATATTTAAACCTGAAGACATAAAAACATAAAGCAAATCATACACATGCTTTTAAAATGTTTTATATATTCTCTTCCACAACAGTGAGCTTTAGACACTAGTATCTTTGAATAGTTTTGAAAATTTTTGAAGGAAACACAGAACAATACATTTATGGGCAATCAAATTTTATTTCAAGAATACAGTTACAAATCAACATTGCCTAGCAAAGTCCCAACAGTGAAAGTAGAGGTATGGATAATCTTCTTCATGGAAAACTAGATTAGACTAACAGATTAATCAATGAAAGAAAGCAAAGAACAGAAATGCAGTGATGAATGGATACCCCAATAGGCCTGGAAAGCAAGATAATGACCTCAAATCCCATCTCTTGAAGATGATATTGACCTTTAATGAGGGTATAAAAAATTCCCTTAAAGAAATACAGGAGAACACAGGTAAACAGTTAGAAACCCTTAAAGAGGAAACAAATAAAATCCTTAAAGAAAAACAGAAAAATACAATCAATCAGTACAAGGAGTTAAACAAAGCAGTCAAAGAACTAAATACAGAAATAAAAACAATAAAGAAATTACAAATTGAGATAACCCTAGAGATGGACAACTTAGGAAAGAGATCAGGAGCTACAGATGCAAAATCACCAACTAAATAAAAGAGATAGAAGAGAGAATCCTGGAGATAGAAAATACCATAGAAAATGCTGACACATCACTCAAAGAAAATACAAAATGTAAAAAGCTCCTAACCAAAAATATCCAGGATATTTATGAAAAGTTCAAACCTGAGAATATTAGGAATGGAAGAGGGTAAAGAATCCCAGCTCAGTGGGCCAAAAAACATATTCAACAAAATGATAGAAGAAAACTTCCCTAACCTAAAGAGATACCCATGAATGTACATGAAGCCTAAAGAAATCCAAATAGATTGGACCAAAAAAATCCTCTCATTGCATAATAATCAAAACACTAAATGCACAGAACAAAGAAAGAATAAGAAGAACTGTAAGAGGAAAAGGCCAGTTAACATATAAATGCAGATCTTTAAGAACTGCACCAGACTTCTCAATGAAACTCTAAAGGCCAGAAGATCCTGAATAGATGTCACCAAGACCCTGAGAGAACACAAATGCTGGCCCAGGACACTATATCCAGGAAAAGCCTCAATCAGCATAGGTAGAGAAACCAGATATTCCATGACAAAAGCAAATTTAAACAAGATCTTTCTACTAATCCAGCCCTACAGCGGATACTGGAATGAAAACTCCAATACAAGAAGGGTAACTATACCCAAGAAAATACAAGAAATTAAACATTTCATAACAAACTGAAAATAAAAGAATCATAAACACATTTACTACTTCCAACAACAAAATAACAGAAACTAACTGTCTTTAATAACTCTCAACATCAATGGTCTCAATTCTGCAATAAAAACAAACAGGCTAAGAGTAGGACATATAAGAAGGATCCAACATCTTGCTTGGAACAAGAACTACATACCTTATTGACAAAGACAGATACTACCTCAGAGTAAAATGCAGGAAAAAAAGTTATACAAGAAAATGGTTCCAAGAAACAAGCTGGAGGTGCCATTCTAATATCTAATAAAATATACTTTCAACCAAAAGTTATCAAATGAGATGGGGATGGACACTTCATATTCATCAAAGGAAAATTCCATCAAAAGAAAGCATTAATTTTGATCATCTAGGCCCCAATGGCAAGAGTACCCTCATTCTTTAAAAAATTTATTAAAGCTGAAAATATACATTGCACCTCATTCAATACTAGTAGGAGACTTCAATAACCCACTCTCAGCAATGGGCAGATGATGGAAACAAAAACTCAACAGAGACACAGTGAAACTAACAGAAGTTGTGAACCAAATGAATTTACCAGATATCTATAGAACATTTCACACCAAAACACGAGAATACAACTTCTTCAAAATTGACCATAAAATCAGACATTGAAAAAGTCTCAACAAATATAAGTACATTGAAATAATCTCATGCATCCTATCAGGTTACCATGTCTATAGCTAGACTTCAATAACAACAAAAACAACAGAAAGCCCACATACTAATGGAATATTATCTACTCTTTGCTCAATGATAACTTGGTCAGGGAAGAAAGAAATCAAGGACTTTATAGAACTCAATGAAAATGAAGATGCATCATACCCAAACTTATGGGGAAAAAACCAAACAGTGTTAAGAGGAAAATTCATAGCACTAGTTGCCTTCATAAAGAAATTGGAGATACCCCCAAACCATCAGAACCTACTACAAAAGCATATATCCTACAAAATTGGAAAATCTAGATGAAATGGATGGTTTTCTACAGAGAGACCACACACCAAAGTTAAATCGAGATCAAGTGAATTATCTGAAAATCTCGTAAGGACATTGAAATAGTCATCAAAAACTCCCAAACAAAAATATCCCAAGGCCACATGGTTTTAGTGCAGAATTTTGCAAGACCTTCAAAGAAGAGCTAATACCAATAATCCTCAAACAATAGAAAGAGAAGGAACACTACCTAATTCAATCTATGAAGCCGCAGCTATTCTGATAACTAAACAGCAAAAAAAAAGCCAATAAAGAAAATTTCAATTTTCCGTTATGAATATGTAGCAACGATTCTCAATAAAATTCTTGAAAACTGAATCCAAGAACAAATCAGTAACATCATTCAACATAGTCAAGTAGGCTTCATCCCAGAGATACAGAGATGATTCAATATTGATATTGATAAAGGTAATACTCTATATAAACAAATTCAAGGGAAAAGTCACATGACCATATCATTAGATGTTGAAAAAGCAATTGACAAAATTCCATACCCATTCATGTTAAAAGTCTTGGAGAGATGACTTATTCATGGCATACCTAAACATAATAAAAGCAATATATAGCTCCTTTGTCAAAGATCAAGTGACCATAGGTGTATGGGTTCATTTCTGGGTCTTCAATTCTATTCCATTGATCTTCCTACCTGTCACTGTACCAACACCCTGCAGGTTTTATCATGATTGCTATGTAGTACAGCTTGAGGTCAGGGATAGTGATTCCCCCAGAAATCCTTTTATTATTGAGAACAGTTTTTGCTATCCTGGGCTTTTTTGTTACGCCAAATAAATTTGCAAATTGCTCTTTCTAACTCTATGAAGAATTGAGTTGGAATTTTGATGGGAATTGTAGTTAATCTGCATATTGCATTTGGCAAGATAGCCATTTTTACTATTTTAATCCTGCCAATCCATGAGCACGGGAGATCTTTCCATCTTCTGATCTTCATTGATTTCTTTATTCAGAGACTTGAAGTTCTTGTCATACAGATCTTTCACTTGCTTAGAGTCACTCCAAGTTATTTTATATTATTTGTGACTATTGTGAAGGGTGTTGTTTCCCTAACTTCTTTCTCAGCCTGTTTATCCTTTGAGAAGAAGAAGGCCACTGATTTGTTTAATTTTATATCCAGCCACTTTGCTGAAGTCGTTTATCAGGTTTAGGAGTTCTCTGGTGGAATTTTGGGGGTAACTTAAGTATGCTATCATATCATCTGCAAATAGTGAAATTTTGACTTCTTCCTTTCCAATCTGTAGCCCTCTGGCCATCTTATGTTGTCTAATTGTCCTGGCTACAACTTCAAGTACTATATTAAATAGGTAGGGAGAGAGTGGGCTAACTTGTCTAGTCCCTGATTTTAGTGGGACTTTTGACAAATTGTGCTGGTTCAACTGGCAGTTAACATGTAGAAGAGTACAAATAGATCCATTCTTATCTCCTTGTACAAAGCTCAAGTTCAAGTGAATCAAGGACATCCACATAAAACCAGATACACTGAAACTAATAGAAAAGAAAGTGGGGGAGACTCAAGCACATGGACATAGGGGAAATTTCACTGAACAGAATACCAATAGCTTATGGTCTAAGATCAAGAATTGACAAATGGGACCTCATAAAATTGCAAAGCTTCTATAAGGCAAAGGACACTGTTAATAGGACAAAATGGCAACCAACAGACTGGGAAAAGATCTTTGCCAACTGTATATCTGACAGAGGGCTAATATCCAACATATACAAGGAACTCAAGAAGTTAGACTCCAGAGACCCAAATAACCTTTTAAAATGAGGTACAGAGCTAAATGAATAATTATCAACTGAGGAATAGTGAATGGCTCAGAATCACCTAAAGAAATGTTCAACATCTTTAATAATCAAGAAAATGAAAATGAAAATGACCCTGAGATTCCACCTCACACCAGTCAGAATGACTAATATCAAAAACTCAGGCGACAGCACATGCCAGAGAGGAGTTAGAGAAAGAGAAACACTCTTAGGACTGCAAGCTAGTACATCAATTCTGGAAATCAGTTTGTGGTTCCTCAGAAAATTAGACATAGTACTCTCTGAGGACCCAACTATATACCACTCCTGGGCATATACCCAGAAGATGCCCCAACATGTAATAAGGACACATGATCCACTCTGTTTATAGCAGCCTTATTTATAATAGATAGAAGCTGGAAAGAACCCAGATGTCCCTCAACAGAGGAATGGATACAGAAAATGTGGTAAAATTACACAATGGAATACTACACATCTATTAAAAACCCATCTATTGAAATGAATTCTAGCATGGGGAAATCGAGGTGGGGTAGGTAAGAGTGGGTTGGGCAGAGGGGCATCTTCTTGGAGGCAGGGGGTGGGAGGATGGGTTGGGAGTTTTCTGGGATGGGGGACCGGGAAAGGGTATAACATTTGAAATGTAAATGAATAATATATTCAATTAAAACATCTATTTGCAATAAAAAGTAAAAAAAAAAAAACCAATGAATTCATGAAATTCTTAGGTAAATGGATGGAACTAGAAAATATCATTCGGAGTGAGGTAACCCAATTAAAAAAGAACATATTTGGTATAAGTGGATATGAGCCCAGAAACTTGGCATGCCCAAAATATAATTCATAGACCACATGAAGCTTAAGAAGAAGTAAGACCAAAGTGTGGCTATTTTGGGAGGGAGAACAAAATACCATCGGAGAACATACAGAGACAAGGTGTGGAGCACAGACTGAAGGAAAGGCCATTCAGAGACTGCCCCACTTATGCATTCATCCCATATATAGTTACTAAACCCAGACACTATTGTGAATGCCAACAAGTGGTTGGTGATAGGAGCACTGTATAGCTATCTCCTGAGAGGTTCTGCCAGTGCCTGACAAATACAGAGTTGGATGCTCTCAGCCAACTATTGGACTGATCACAGGTTCCCCAATGGATGAGTTAGAGGAAGGACACAAGGAGAGGAAGGGGTTTGCAGCCCCATAGGAGGAACAACAATAGGAACCAACCAGTACCCTCACAGCTCCCAAGGACTAAACCACCAACCAAAGAGTACACATGGAGGAACCCATGGCTCCAGCTGTATTTGTAGCAGAGGATGGCCTTGTTGGGCATCAGTGAGAGGAGAAGACCTTGGTCTTGAGAAGGCTCATTGCCCCAGTGTACGGGAATGCCAGGACAGGGAAGTTGGAGTGGGTGGGATGGTAAGCAAGGGGAGGGGGAATGGGATAGGGGGTTTTCGGAGGGAAAACAAGAAAAGAGAATAACATTTGAAATATAAATATAGAAAATATCTAATAAAAAAGAAAAGAAAAAAACAAAAACAAAAACAAAACAAAATAAAACAAGATAGTACAAAACAGTTCTCAACTATGAAAGAACTTCTGGGGGAAACATGATCTCTGACCTCAAATTGTACTACAAAACAGTAGTGATAAAAATTAAATGATATTGGTAGAAAAACAGACAAATTTATCAATGAAATAGAATGAAAGACCCAGAAGTAAACTCACATATGAACACATGATATTTGAAAAAAAACAAAACAAAAAAAAAAAACAAAAAAAAACCAGCCAAACAGTGGAAAAAGGAAAGCATCTTCAAGAAGCAGTGCTGGTCTAACTCGCAGCCTATATGCTATATGTAGGAGAATGAAAATAGATACATATTTATTACCCTGCACAAAGCTCAAGTCCAAGTGGATCAAGGACCTCAACATAAAATCACTGAATCTATTAGAAGAGAAAGTCACGGGTTTCAGTCACATTGGCACATGGGACAAGTTCCTGAACAGAACACCAGTGGCTGATGCTCTAAGATCAAGAATTGAATAAATGAAGTCTCATGAAACTGAAAAGCTTCTGGAAGGCAAAAGACACAGTCAATAGGAAAAATCAGCAACCAACAGATTGGAAGATAATCTGAATTAACCCTACACGTGACAGAAAGTTAATAACATATATATACATATATATGTATATATGCATATACATATATATATTATAATATAACTCAATAGGTAAAACTCCAAAACTCCAAATATCCCAATTAAAAATGAGGTGCAGAGCTAAACCAAGAATTCACAACAGAAGAATCTCAAATGACCAGGAAGCATTTAAAACATGTCCATAGTCCTTTGTCATAGAGAAATGCAAATCAAAACAACCCTGGGATTCTACATCACACCAATCAGAATGGCTAAGATCAAAAACTCAAATAATATTATATGCTGTCAAGGATGTGTAGAAAGAGGAACACTCCTCCATTGATAGTGAGATTGCAAGCTGTTAAAACCTCTCTGGAAATCAATCTGGAGGTTCCTCAGAAAATTTGAAATAGTTCTACCTGAAAACCCACCTATACTACCCATGCTTGGGCATATACCCAAAAGATGCACCACTGTAATACAAGGGCTTGTGCTCTACCATGTTTATAGCAGTCTTTTTTGTAATAGCCAGAAGCTGGAAACAACCCAGATGTCCCTCATCTCAAGAATGGATACAGAAAATGTAGTTTATTACATAATAGAATACTATTCAGCAATTAAAACCAAGGACTTCATGCATTTTGCAGGCAAATGGAAATATCATCCTGAGTGAGGAAACTAAGACTCAAAAGAACATATATGGTATAAACTCACTAATTAGTGGATATTAGCCAAAAAGTACAGAATACCTAGAATACAACCCACATAATGTAAGAAATGTAACAAATAGTAAGGCCAAGTGAGGAGGCTTCAATTCCACTTAGAAGGGGAGAGAAAATAATTACTGGAGGCAGAAGGAGGGAGGGACCTGACTGGGAGAGGGGAGGGTTAGGGGAAAATGGGAACTGAATCAGGTATGGAGAGGAGCAGGAGAGAAGCCCACAGGGCAAAGAGAATGAATGGAGATAAGCAACCTAGGGGTGGAAGGTGAAGCGGACACTCTAGAAAATACCAGAGACCTGGGAGGTGAGAGACTTAAAGGACTCAATGGGGAAACCTTAGCCAAAATGCCAAACATTAGAAAGAGAGAACTTGAAGAGTCTATCTCCTGTAAATAGACAGGACCTCAAGTGGAGAGATAGGGTTACTAACCCACAGTTCAAATTTCTGACCCAGAACTGTTCCTATCTAAAAGAACTACAGGGCCAAAAATGGAGACGAGACTAAAAGAAAGATGGTCCAATGAGAGGATTATCTTGTGATTCATTTCATGGGAATGTACCAAGGCCTCACACTATTGCCGATGCTATGATATGCTTACAGAGTGTAGCTTGGCATGGATATCCTCTGAGAGGTCCTATCTGCAGCTGTCTGAGACAAAAGCAGATATTTACACCCAACAATTGAACTTATGTTGGGGACTCCTATGGCTGAATTAGGAGAAGGATTGAAGAAGCTGAAGGGGATAGCCACCTTATGGAAAGACCAGCAGTCTCAACTAACCCAGGGAGCTCCCAGAGACTGAGCCACCTACCAGGAGTATACATGGGCAAGTCCAAGGCCCCTGGCACAAATATAGCAGAGGTCTACTTGGTCAGGCCTTAGTGGAAGAAGAAGCGCTTAATTCTGAAGAGACTTGAGGCCCTGGGGAAAGGGTGAACTGGGAGGGTTGTTGAGCACATTGTCAGAGGCAAAGGGAAGGAGAAAAAAGATGAAGAAGTGTGGGAGAGGGGACTGGGAAAGGGGCAATGGCAGGACTGTAATAAACAAACAAACAAACAAACAAACAAACAAATAAATAAATATTGAAAATGCTGCAGAAGAAATGGATATATTGATCAAACAAAATATTAAATCTAAAAAAAATGTTTGACACAAAATATCCAGAAAATATGGGACACTATGAAAAGAACAATCTTGAGAATAATAGATATAGACTAGAAAAACAAACCAAAGTCATAGGTCCAGAAAATATTTGAAATGATATCATAGAAGAAATTGTCCTAACCTAAAGAAAGAGATGCATACAAAGGTACAAGAGACATACAGAACACCAAAAGATTGGACCATTAAAGAAAGTCTCTGGGAACAATAATTTAGCATGAAACACACAGAACAAAGAAATAATATTAAAAGTTTTGAGGGAAAAATACCAAGTAACATATCCCATAAGAAATACATCTGACTTCCCAGTGGAGACTCTAAATGCCAGAAGAACCTAAAAAAAAAATGTGCTGCAGACTTAGAGAGTAAAAATGTCAGTCTACAATACTCTGAAAAACTTTTAATCACCATAGGTTTGGAAAAGAAGATACCTCATGATAAAATCAAATTTAAACAACATATATTTCCAAATTTAGCCATACAGAAGGTATTGGGAAGAAAACTCTAACTGCAAGGAGATTAAATATACCCATTAAAACAGAGGAAATAAATCACAAACCAGTAAACTGAAAGAAGAGAAATAAATACACACCACCACCAACAATAACAACAACAAGAACAAAGTAACAGAAATTAGCAATCATTGGTCATAATCATGTCTCAATATCAATGGTCTCAGTTTCCCAATTAAAATACACAGACTAATAAAATGGACAAAAAAACAGAATCAGTCCTTCTGCCGCATCCAAAAAACACATCTCAACATCAAATATACATATATAACTTCAGAGTAAAGGGCTGGAAAACAATTTCCTGAGCAAGTATAGCCATTCTAATATTTAACAATTAAAAACTTTAAATCAAAGTTAATCAACAGAAACATGGAAACACACTTCATACTCATCAAAGAAAACTCCATCAAGACAACATTTCAGTTCTTAACAACTATGCCACAAATATATGGGCAACAAAAGAAATATCACTAAAGTTTAAACATATATTAACATTGATATTGGAAGACTTCAGTACCAACTCACTCCAATAGTAGGTCATCTATACAAAAACTAAAAAGAGAAATATTGAAGCTAAAAGGCATTATAAACCAAATGGACCTGACAGATATTTACAGAATATTTCACTGAAAAACAGAAGAATAAACCTTCTTCTTAGGACTTCACTGAACACTCTACAAAGCTGAGAATGTACTTGACCATAAAGTAAGACTCAACAATATATAAGAAAATTGAAACAACCCCATAGCATGCAATTATTTAAAACAATCCATGCTAATTAACACCTGGTACTCACTGGCAACACGGTTTCCCTGCCCCCATTGCTATCTCCAAACTGCAGTCCACCCAATTTTCCATGGTTCCCTGCTACTGAACAACTACTATCTTCCCAGGCCATCTGCCTCCTGCTGGCCATGCCCCTAACCCCTAGCCCTGTTAAATGAAGACTCTAGAGGCTTGTAATTTATCAGTCAGATTATAACAGTAAATTCTCAATTCCCAAAAATGACCACACAAAGAACACAAAACTCAATTGATATTGATACAAGCTGCCCACCAAGATTGGACAAATTGCTCTATATTATTCTATTTTTCTTATATGATATCCATAGATACCTGTTGCTATTAACAGCCAAGTGGATCTGGTTTGTCTTCTTCCTCCATCTTTCTCTGTCCTTCTCCCTGTCTGTCCTCTATATCCCTCTCTCTAGAACTCTTAGCCCCATCTTTTAATTCCATTGCCCAATGACAGGCTCTAGCTTTAAATTTCACTTGAACACAGTGAATACTGACTGTAATCTACATAATCCCCTCTATATCATCAGACCATCACACAATAAAGCTGGATTTCAAAAACAAGAGAAACAGCAGAAGGCCTACAAACTTGTGAGAAGGGAGCAGCTTTCTACTAAATGAAACTGGATCAAGACTGGAAAATAAAGACTTCCTAGAATTCAACTGAAATAACTGCACAGCATACTAAAACTGGTGGGACACAATGAAAGTGGTGCTAAGCAGAAAGCTCATAACACTAGTAATTAAAGTCAAAGTCTGCCATGACCAGATAGATTCTGGGCTTTGCACAATATGGGAATCGTCCTTCATTAGCAGGACTTCTCCTCTGTTTTTGTCTGGGGAATTCTAAGGCCCTAAATATGCCTCTACCTGAGGAAAGTCACATAGCTTCCATTAAATTACAGTATCAATTTCTTTTCTCCTGATGAAATCTATTTAGCCAACACCTGAGAATCCTGAAATGCTTCTCTATGCTAATGAGGCATCTCAGGTACCCTAAACTTCCAGCCAATTATCTCTGCCCATCCTGGATGTTCCTACCCACAGTCCTTCAAAACTTTGTAAGCCCTGAATCACTCTATATAAAGTTGATCTGCCTCCTGATATTTGGTCCTGGTGTGGCCATTTACCATATGTACTCACAGGGCTTCCAACACCCCCTGCTTCACACCTCCTCTCCCACTGTTTGCATAGTCTGAATTGGCCAACAGTCTATGAGGGCAAGGAGACCAGCAAACACTAAGGATCTTCATAAAGAAATTGGAGAGATCTCAAACTAGCAAAATGCACACAAGAGGAGTAGATGGCAAGAAATAATCAAATGGAGGTTATAACATGGGCATCTTGTATTTTATGGCTAATAACCATATATAAGTGTATAAACCAGGCACGTCCTTTCAGGATAAGGTTACCTCACTCAGGATGATATTCTCAAGATATTTGTCTTCAAAATACATGATGTTTTTGTTTTTAATAGCTGAATAGTATTCCATTGTGGAGATGTCCATTTTTTTTGTCCATTCATCAGTTGAGGGACATCTAGGTTGTTTCCAGTTCCTCACTGTTATAAATAAAGCTGCTATGAATATAATTGAGCAAGTGTGTATGTGGAATGATAGAGCATCTTTTGGATGTGCTATAGCTGTGTTTTAAGGTAGAACTATTCCCAAGTTTCTGAAAAACTGCCAAATTAATTTTCAAATTGGTTGTACTAATTTGCACTCTTACTAACAATGAAAGAGTGTTCCCCCTGGGCAGAAAGTTCTTTTTTTTTAATTTTTATTTTCTATATTCTATGTTTACATTCCAAAGGCTTTCCCCTTTCCCAGTTACCCCCCACCATATGTCCCATAATTCCTCTCCCCCCCTGCTATTCTCCACTCAATCTCCCCCCCCCCACGATTTCTCTGTTCTGGGTCTACAATACTGGATCCAATCTTTACAGGCCCAGGGTCCACTCCTTTCTTATTATTAGGAGTCATTTGACTTGCTAATTGTGCCTTGAGTATTTAGGGCTTCTGGGCTCATTAATATCCACTTATCAGTGATTGCATTTCATGTGTATTCTTTTGTGATTGGGTTAGCTCACTTAGGATGATATTTTCCAGATCTAACCATTTACCTACAAATTGCATAAGTTCATTAATTTTAATTGCTGAGTAGTACTCCATCTTATAAATAGACCACATTTTCTGTATCCATTCCTCTTTTGAGGGATATCTGGGCTCCTTCCAATTTCTGGCTATTATAAACAAGGCTGCTATAAACATAGTGGAGCATGTGTCTTTATTGTATGCAGAGGAATCCTCTGGGTATATGCCCAGGAGTAGTATGCCAGGGTCCTCTGGAAGTGACATGCCTAATTTTCTGAGGAACCGCCACACTGATTTCCAGAGCAGTTTTACCATTTTGCAATCCAATCAACAGTGGAGGAGTGTTCATCTTTCTCCACATCCTCGCCAGCACCCGTTGTCGCTGGAGTTTTCAATCTTAGCCATTCTGACTGGTGTGAGGTGGAATGTCAGGGTTGTTTTGATTTGCATTTCTCTGATGACTAATGATGTTGAACATCTCTTAAGGTGTTTCTTGGCCATCCGCATTTCTTCTGTTGAAAAATCTTTGTTTAGCTCTGTACCCCATTTTTGATAGGGTTATTTGGTTCTTTGGGGTCTAACTTCTTGAGTTCTTTGTATATATTGGATATTAGCCCTCTGTTGGATGTGGGGTTGGTGAAGATCATTTCCCACTTTGTTGGTTGCCATTTTGTCCTTCTGACAGTGTCCTTTGCCTTACAGAAACTTTGTAATTTTATGAGGTCCCATTTGCCAATTCTTGATCTTAGAGCATAAGCTATTGGTGTTCTGTTCAGGAAATTTCCCCCTGTGCCCATGTCCTCCAGGGTCTTCCCAAGTTTCTTTTCTAATAGTTTCAGTGTGTCTGGTTTTATGTGGAGGTCCTTGATCCACTTGGAGTTGATCTTAGTACAAGGAGATAAGAGTGGGTCAACTCGCATTCTTCTGCATGTTGACCTCCAGTTGAACCAGCACCATTTGTTGAAAAGGCTATCTTTTTTCCACTGGATGGTTGTGGCTCCTTTATCAAAGATCAAGTGACCATAAGTCTGTGGGTTCATTTCTGGGTCTTCAATCCTATTCCATAGATCAACCTGCCTGTTGCTGTACCAATACCATGCAGTTTTTAACACAATTGCCCTGTAGTACTGCTTGAGGTCAGGGATATTGATTCCCCCAGAAGTCCTTTTATTGTTGAGAATAGTTTTAGCTATCCTGGGTTTTTTGTTGCTCCAGATGAATTTGAGAATTGCTCTTTCTAGATCTATGAAGAATTGATTTGGGATTTTGATGGGGATTGCATTGAATCTGTAGATTGCTTTTGGCAAGATGGCCATTTTTACTATATTGATCGCGCCAATCCGGGAGTAAGAAATATTTTTCCATCTTCTGAGGTCTTCTTTGATTTCTTTCTTCAAGGACTTGAAGTTCCTGTTGTACAGATCTTTTGCTTGTTTGGTTAGAGTTACTCCAAGGTACTTTATGTTGTTTGTGGCTATTGTGAAGGGTGTTATTTCCCTAACTTCTTTCTCAGCCTGCTTGTCCTTTGAGTACAAGAAGGCTACTGATTTGCTTGAGTTAATTTTATAACCAGCCACTTTGCTGAAGTTTTTTATCAGCTGTAGAAGTTCTCTGGTGGAGTTTTTTGATCGCTTAAGTAGACTATCATATCGGCTGCAAATAATGATACTTTAACTTCTTCCTTTCCAATTTGTATCCCTGTGACTTCCTTTTGTTGCCTAATTGCTCTCGCTAGAACTTCAAGTACTATATTGAAAAGATATGGAGAGAGAGGGCAGCCTTGTCTAGTCCCTGATTTTAGTGGGATTGCTTCAAGTTTCTCTCCATTTATTTTGATGTTGGCTACTGGTTTGCTGTAGACTGCTTTTACTATGTTTAGGTATGGGCCTTGAATTCCTTCTCTTTCCAAGACTTTTAGCATGAAAGGATGCTGAATTTTGTCGAATGCTTTTTCAGCATCTAATGAGATGACCATGTGGCTTTTTGATTTTAGTTTGTTTATGTAGTGGATTACATTGATGGATTTCCGTATATTGAACCATTCCTGCATCCCTGGAATGAAGCCTACTTGATCATGGTGAATGATCGTTTTGATATGCTCTTGGATTCAGTTGGCAAGAATTTTATTTAGTATTTTTGCATCAATATTCATAAGAGAAATTGGCCTGTAGTTCTCTTTCTTTGTTGGATCTTTTTGTGGTTTAGGTATCAGCATAATTGTGGTTTCAAAGAATGAGTTGGGCAGTGTCCCTTCTGAATCTATTTTGTGGAATAGTTTGAAGAGTATTGGTGTTAAGTCTTCTTTGAAGGTCTGGTAGAATTCTGCACTAAAACCATCTGGTCCCGTACTTTTTTTGGTTGGGATGCTTTCTATAACCCCTTTTCTTTCTTTAGGGGTTATGGGACTGTTTAGATGATCTATTTGATGCTGATTTAATTTTGGTACTTGGTATCTGTCTAGGACATTGTCCATTTCCTCCAGATTCTCCAGTTGTTTTGAATATAGGCCTTTGTAGTAGGATCTGATGATCTTTTGAATTTCCTCCATTTCTGTTGTTATATCCCCCTTTTCATTTCTAATTTTGTTAATTTGGATACTGTCTCTGTGCCCTTTGGTTAGTCTAGCTAAGTGTTTATCTATCTTGTTGATTTTCTCGAAAAACCAGCTCTTGGTTTTGTTGATTCTTTGTATGGTTCTCTTTCTTTCTACTTGATTGATTTCAGCCCTTAGTTTGATGATTTCTTCTCTTCCACTCCTCCTGAGTGAGTTAGCTTCTTTTTATTCCAGGGCCTTCAGGTGTGCTGTTAAGTTGCTAGTGTATGCTCTCTCCAGTTTTTTTTTTTTTTTTTTTTTTTTTTTTGGAGGCACTCAGGGCTATGAGTTTTCCTCTTAGCACTGCTTTCATTGTGTCCCAAAGATTTGGGTAGGTCGTACCTTCATTTTCATTGAAGTCTAAAAAGTCTTTGATTTCTTTCTTTATTTCTTCCTTGACCAAGGTGTCATTGAGTATTGTTCAGTTTCCATGTGTATGTGGTCTTTCTGTTGTTCTTCTTGCTATTGAAGACCACTTTTACTCCATAGTGATCCAATAGGAAACATGGGATTAGTTCGGTCTTCTTGTATTTTTGTGAGGTCTGTCTTGTGACCAATTATATGATCAATTTTTGAGAAGGTACTGTGCGGTGCAGAGAAAAAGGTATACTCTTTTGCTTTAGGATGGAATGTTCTATATATATCTGTTAAGTCCAATTGGTCCAAAGCTTCAATTAGTTTCACTGTGTCCCTGTTTAGTTTCTGCTTTCCCGATCAGTCCATTGAGGAGAGTGGAGTGTTGAAGTCACCTACAATTATTGTGTTAGGTGCGATGTGTGCTTTAAGCTTTAGTAAAGTTTCTTTTATGAATGAGGATGCTCTTACATTTGGCGCATAGATGTTCAGTATTGAGAATTCTTCTTGGTGGATTTTCCCTTTGACAAGCAGGAAGTGAACTTCTGTGCTCTTTTGATGACTTTAAGTTGAAAGTCAATTTTATCTGATATTAGAATGGCTACTCCGGCTTGTTTCCTGGGACCATTTGCTTGTAAAACTGTCTTCCAGCCTTTTACTCTAAGGTGGTGTTTGTCTTTGACACTGAGATGTGTTTCTTGTATGCAGCAAAATGTAGGGTCCTGTTTCCGTATCCACTCTGTTAGTCTCTGTCTTTTTATTGGGGAATTGAGTCCATTGATATTAAGAGATATTAAGAAATAGTAATTATTACTTCCTGACATTTTGGGCATTATTATTATTATTATTATTATTATTATTATTATTTGAATTTGAGTGGTTCTCTTCTTTTGGGTTGGATGAGATGGGGTTTCTATCTTGTTTCTTCTGGGGTGTTGTTTCCCCCCTTGTGTTGGTATTTTTCCCCTATTATCCTTTGTAGGGCTGGGTTTGTAGATAAGTATCGTGCAAATTTGGTTTTGTCGTGGAATACTTTGGTTTCCCCATCTATGGCAATTGAGAGTTTTGCTGGGTATAATAGTTTTGGCTGAAGTTTGCGTTCTCTTAGGATCTGCATGAAGTCTGCCCAGGATCTTCTAGCTTTCATGGTCTCAGGTGAGAAGTCTGGTGTAATTCTGATGGGTCTTCCTTTATATGTTACTTGTCCTTTTTCTCTTACTGCCTTTAATATTCTTTCTTTGTTTAGTACATTTGGGGTTTTGATTATTATGTGACAGGAAGTATTTCTGTTCTGGTCCAGTCTATTTGGGGTTCTATAGGCTTCTTGTATATTCATGGGCATCTCTCTCTTTAGGTTGGGGAAGTTTTCTTCCATAATTTTGTAGAAGATATTTGCTGGCCCTTTAAGTTGTAGATCTTCATTCTCATCTATCCCTATAATCCTTAGGTTTGGTCTTCTCATTGTGTTCTGGATTTCCTGAATGTTTTGGGTTACCAGCTTTTTGCATTTTGCATTTTCTTTAATTGTTGAATCCATGGTTCCTATGGTATCTTTAGCATCTGAGATTCTGTCTTCTATCTCTTGTATTCTATTGTTGATATTTGCATCTATGACTCCTGATTTCTTCCCCAGTTTTTCTATCTCCAACGTTGTCTCCCTTTGCGATTGCTTAGTTGTTTCTACTTCTGTTTTTAGATTCTGTATGGTTTTGCTCAGATCTTTCAGTTGCTTGTTTGTGTTTTCCTGTGATTCTTTAAGGGATTTTTGTGTTTCCTCTTTTATGACTTCTACTTGTTGACCCATTAAGTGATTTTTGTTTCTCCCCGTTATTGGGATTCATTTTTTGCTCTATATTCTCCTGGATTTCTTTAAGTGATTTTTGTGTCTGCCTTGTATGGGCTTCTAGCTTTTGATCTATTTTCTCCTCTATTACTTTAAGAAATTTATCTAAGTGATCCTCAATCTGCATCTTTACCAGTGATTTTAGATCTGAGTCTTGTTTTTCTGGTGTGTTGAGATATCCGAGATTTAATTGTGTTTCCCTTGTAAGGGCTTCTAGCTTTTGATCTATTTTCTCATGTATTACTTTAAGAGATTTATCTAAGTGTTCCTCTATCAGCATCCTGACCAGTGATTATGATCTGAGTCTTATTTTTCTGGTGTTTTGGGGTATCCAAGATTTATTGCTGTCGGGGAACTGGGTTCGGATGCTGCCATACTGCCTTGATTTCTGTTAGTAATGATCTTATGTTTGCCTTTTGCCATCTGGTTAACTCTAGTGTTAGTTGGTCCTGTAGTTACTAGCTGGTGCTTGACCCTCCTGTGGGCTCGTAAGGCTATTTCCCAGCGACTGGGACACCTGAACCACTGCCCTGCAGGGCTCCTGCTCACAGATTGCTGACAGGTGGCCTGAGTCCCCCGAGGTCTTAAACTCAGGATATCCCAGGTACTTGGTTCTGCCTGTTGGGCAGCTGCTCTGCACTGCTCCTGCTCAGGGTTTGCTGTCTGGTATCCTGTTTCCCCAGGGGTCTTAAAGTTGGGATATCTCAGTTATCTGTTTCTGCCTGCTGGTCCAAAGCTGCTGGGAAGCTGGCTGAGGCTGTCTCCCCAGCCACCGGCTGGATGGGAAGCAGCTGGCAAGATGGCGCTGTCTGCAGGGAGTTTGGGGTCTGCCCTGCAAGCGCAGAGCACAGGCTCGGCAGCTGTGCCCCAAACCGCTACTCTGTGTGCAGCTCCCGCTCCAGGTCTGAGTCCCCGAAGGTCTTAAACTCGGGCTATCTCGGGTTCCTGATTCCACCGGCTGGGTCTGAGCACCTGGGAAGCTGGCTGGGTCTGGCTTCCCCACCACCGGCTGGATGGGAAGCTGCAGGCCGGCAGAAAGTTCTTAATACATGGTATGCATGAAATACACATTAGTTATTCCTTTACCTAATCATAGGATACTAGCAAAGGGATTGTTTTACTTAAACAACAATTTGACAAATTGTAATTTTTAAGTGGCACTGTTATATATTTCCAACATCTAAGGAAAATATCAGTAATTATTGGAGCATTGTCTTAGGTTTAAAAACTTATTTAATTTATGTACATGCAGATGAACAACCTTCGATAAATAATTTTTCAATGCATCCACATTATAGCCATTCTTCATTAGATGCCTTGGTAGGTAAAGTTATATACTAGGCACAAGGCAAAGAGTGATAAACAGGACTGATGTTCTAGATAGATTACTCATGAACAGGTAAATTTATGAGTGAAAAACAATACAGAATTTCTAATGTCTTTATTACTATATTTAATATATTTTATTGGTTATTGTCAAAAGACATATTTTAGTAAGCTCATTTACATCATTCATTAAAGTAAGGGATACAATATTCAGTTATAATATATTGAAAGCTTCAATAGTTGTTGATATTTGATACTGATACAAATAGGGTATCAATCCTGGATTCCATGTGGGTTTTTTTTTTAGCATTCATATGAGAACATTCCATAGAGAAAATACTTGTAAAATCAAAATATTCTCTCATTAATTGACCTCAAGCCTGTAACCTCCTAATAGAAATCACTGTACACACTTACAATGACTTAATCACTTTTTGACAGATTATCTTAGCGTTTCAAAATTTAATAAAGTACTTTAATTAAGGCAATGCATTTCTTTAGTAAAAGGGCATTATGATACACTGAGTCTGAAAATAGTAAATTACTAAATTTATAATGTCAAACATGAAAAAGATCTAATAATCAACACATTCCCAGAAACTTGTCTTTACAAATGAATACAAATTATTATCTAATAACTTCCTGTGAGGACTAAATTTTTAAATTATCTAAAAATAGCAAGTGCTTTAGATAAAATGTTAAACACTTAAGCTAAATATTTGCAGACACTAGCAAATATGGTAAAACAATTATGATTTAAATATTTTTCATTATTTAATATCAATAATTGTGTAGTTTCATATAACATACAGTTCACATTAATGGCCTTTCATAGTAGCAGCAGTTTACATAATCATAATATCCCACTATATTCTTATATAGTAATTGATAATATTAAATATAGTTTACAAATTCCGAAGCAACAAAATTAGTTAGCTACTAAGAAAAACTTTACCGATGACTATGATAATGTGTTTAAAGCCAATATCTAACTTGAGCCAGTAGAAGATATATTATTTGCATGATCACATAAAAAGCTTCAATTATGTGAGATAGTAAAAATTAAGCAGCTAAGTGAGGACAGATGGGGGAATAAATATATCCAAGAATAGAATGATGGATAAATGTTCCTAGAATTCAAGATTTTAACCTTTTACTTATACTGATTTTAATCTAATAAATTATAAATTAGCAAAAATATTACTAAAATGACTGCTAAATTAAAGGCATTTGCATTTCTTTTGTAGCCTTCAACTCACTTTGCTCTATGGACTGGTTTCTGCCTTGCAGCCTTCACTACCCTCCCTCAGTTTCCCAGGTTCTGGCATCATATCTTTCACTATGCACACCTTAAAGAAGATATTCTCTAGACATTATACACCCAAAAGTAGGAAAAAGTTTCATCATCTACAAGCAAAAGCAATATGAACAAGCTGACTTTGAAGCAATTATAATGTCTCCTTAAGGGAAATGTTTTTGGAGCAATGAACATTTTTACCAAAACCAAATTAACTAGACAAGGTAATAGTTGACTCTTTTAAGTTTCTGAGGAGAATTTGGATAAAGAGTTTTTGAAATTCAATTTTATAAGTCACAGGTAAATCTAAATAAATGTATTGACGCTTTATGAGTCATTTTCCCTTTATAGCTTCACACGAAAATACAAATAGATATTCCTCCTGGGGAAAAAAGTCAAAGCTTTGTTAAAAATTTACAAAGTATAAAAAATGAGTTATAATGATCAATTAGCTAAATTAATTATAAGAAATACATGGATCACAAGAATGCTTTGACAAAAATAAAAATTTACACATATAATTATGTATATGGCTAGCTGGGCCCACTTGGGGAAAAGCAAACAGAAGTGAGTGGTGCCCAGTCCTCTGACCTCCATTGTCTAGCTCTAGGCTTGCCCTTTCATTCCAAGGAGCCTAGCAGAAACCCAGGAGTGCTCTGCCTCCATACAGAGGTCTCTGGGACCCGAAGACTAACCAGCCTATAACCCTACCCCCCCAATCCCTTTCTAGTTTGGTCTGCCTGGGGCACCTCTTGGAGAAGTGAGTTAAGTGGAGTCCCCTGACCTCCACTACCTGGCAGTGGGCTTGGCATGGGATCCAGAGAAGCCTTGTGCAATCCCAAGATCAGCCTGCTTCCCAGTATAGGACTGTCAGGACTACAAAAACTACCAGTTTGAAACATTGCTCCACTAATATCTTGCCAGTGTGGTCTTCCAAAGCATGCAGAGTTGGGTAACATGATCTCCACTGTCTGTCCCCTCGCTTCCCCTGCCTACCAGAGAACTCCAGCTGCTATCAAGATCATCCAAGGAACACCAGGTAAAACCAGAAGACTAAAGATCAGCTTAAGAACCAGAGCACAGGTATCCTGCTACAGCAAGCTCTGGGTTCAGCAAAATTGAAGCACAAGAATATGATCTAGAATCCATCGTAGAAAGATGATAGAGGACTTTGAAGTTTAAATGAATAAATCCCTAAAAGAAATACAAGAAAATACATTCAAAACTGTAAAGCCATTGAAAAAGGAAGCAAATAAATATAAATAAATAGAGTAAAATACATTATACAGGTGAAGGATATGAATAAAACTGTTCAAAACCTGAAAATGGAAATAGAAACAATAAAGAAAACACAAACTGAGGCAATCCTAGAGATGGCAAACCTAGGAAAGGGAACAAACTACAGACATAAGCATCACCAATAGTATACAAGAGATAGAAGAGTGAATCTCAGGCATAGAAGTTATGGAAGAAGAAATCAATACACCAGTCAAAGAAAATGCAAAATATAAAAAAGTTCATGACAAAAAAACATCCCCATGATTTGGGCCACTATGAAAATACCAAACCCAGAAAACATCTTCAACAAAATTATAGAAAAAAAATCCCTAACCTAAAGAAAGAGATGCTTATATATGTACAAGATGTGTACATAACGCCAATTATATTAGACTAGAAAATTATCCCATTAAATAATCATAAAAGCAATCAATATATAAAGAAATATATTGACAGCTGCAAGAGAAAAAGACCAAGTAACATATAAATGACAGATATATCAGAATTATACCTGATTTTACAATTTCACAACTGTGAAACTAAAAGTTAGAAGGGCCTGGGCAGATGTCTTGCAGACGCTAAGAGACTACAGATGTCACCCGAGATTACTATACCCAGCAATACAATCAAACACTATAGATGGAGAAAATAGGATATCTATCTCAAACCCAATTGTAAACAATATCTTTCTACCAACCCAGTCCTACAAAAGATACTGGAAGGAAAACTCCAACACAATGAAACTAGCTACACTCAAATGAACACAAGAAACAAATAATTCCAATAAAATTAATAAAAGAGAAACACACACACACAAACACACACACACACACAAATGCTACAACCACCAAATCAAAACAATAGGAAGTAACAATAATTGGTCATTAATATCTATCAACAGCAATGGACTAATTTCCCCAGTAAAAAAACACAGGATAACAGAATGGATGTATAAACAGAATCCATCATTCTGCTGTATACAAGAAACAAATCTCGGCAACAAAGGCATACATTACAAGGGGATATAAATTGTAAAGGAAGAAGTCAAAGTATCACTATTTATAGATAATATAAAATTATTTCTAAGTGACCCCAGAGTGTAGTGTACATAAATTCTACCAGAGAATTCCTACAGCTAATAAAGAGTGTCAGCAAAATGACTGGATACCTAATTAACATAAAAAATAACACAGAACTCCTCCTTCAGAAGATCTCCTTTATTAACAATAACCAGGCTGAGAAAGAAGTTATGGAAAAATACCCTACATAATAGCCACAAATAATATAAAATATTTTGATGTAACTATAATCAAGCAAGTAGTTGGTTAGCAAAAGGTCTATATGACAATAACTTCAAGTCTCTGAAGAAAGAGGTTAAGAAAGATATTTGTAGTTCCTTTTGCAAGAGATAGTGCAACTTTGGCAATTGGGTTTACTGAAAATATATTTTCATAGTTCAAGACACAGTAATGGTATTTTTGTTGTTGTTAAGGGTCCACCAAGGCTCAGAGTTTGGTAGAGATTCCATGTGGAAAAAGTGCACAATATTCTGCACAGATAGCTTACAAAGATGCTGGCAGTTATATCCAGCAGAACCTTGGGTTTTTGCTTGCATAGCTAACACATCAATGGAATGTGGAAAGGTATGCTATTTTTTTCTTCCTCTTTTATTTTTCCTTTTTGGCAAGAGCAAAGGAGACAGGGTGATGTGAATTATCAAATTGGGCATGCTGAATCCATGCAGACCACCAGGGTACTACTTGACCTCATTAGTTTTTGTATACTGGAAAAGGAACTATGAAATCAACTGACAAGGAAACGCATCCTATTGACAATAGAATTTAACTGGATCGCAGACAGTTCTTACTGTAATTTCTTCCTTATGAACCTGATCATTTGACTGTTCACTGAATTTATTTGTATTTACAGTTTCCAGAGTTTGACATTATAATAGCAACAATCTTGCTGTATACTTTTTAAAAAATCCTGTACTGGTCTTTCTGGAATTGTTGAAAAACAATATATAAAACCAATGAATTTGCTGCTCATCAGCATTATTTTTTAAACATGCCACTTATTTTATTGGAATTGTCAAAGGCTGTATTTAGTTCTCATGCTTTTGTTAAAAATGTTTACAACAAAAAATAGTTTAAATTCAATAAATATTGTTGGTCATTGTACCAATTATTGCATGTTAGCTATGAACATTTTATAGATTGCTGATGTCTCTTATGTTTAAATGAACTGCTAGAATACTTTTGTCAATTCTAAGATGGTTTTTGTTATCTCTTTGATTATGCAGACAACATCATTAGCCACTTAACAACTTAAACATCTTTTAATTTCTACTTGTTTTTCCTGCTGGACATTTAGTTTTTATAGTTTATTTGCTCTTGTGTATGTAATTTTGTGTGACGTATTCACAAAGGTTAAGTTAAAATAAACTAAGAGATAGCTTACAAAAAAACCAAAGATATTTGTTCTGGCTGGTTTTGTGTATCAACTTGATACTGACTGGTGTTATCACAGAGAAAGGAGCTTTAGTTGGGGAAGTGCCTCCATGAGATCCAGCTGTGGGGCATTTTCTCAATTAGTGATCAAGAGGGGAGGGCCCATTGAGGGTACCACTTCTGGGCTGGTATTCCCGGGTTCTGTAAGAGAGCAAGCAGAGCAAGCCAGGGAAAGCAAGCCAGTAAGAAACATCCCTCCATGTCCTCTGCATCAGCTCCTGCTTCCTGACCTGCTTGAGTTCCAGTCCTGACTTCCTTTGGTGATAAACAGCAATTTGGAACTCTAAGCTGAATAAACACTTTCCTCCCCAACTTTCTTCTTGGTCATGATGTTTGTGCAGGAATAGAAACCCTGACTAAGACAATATTAGAAGATGAAAAGATCTCTCATGCTCATGGATCAGAAGGATTAACATAGTGAAAATGGATCTTACCAAAAGCAATCTATAAACTCAATGCAACTCACATTAAAATTCCAACATAATTCTTTACAGATCATGAAAAAAAATTCTCAACTTCATGCAGAAAAACAAAAATACTTTGACAAAATCCAATACCTTAAACAATTAATCATGTACAATTTAAAAAAAAATAAAGCCTTCTGGATGTTTCACCACCCCTGACTTTAAGCTGTACTATAAAGCAATAGTTTAAAAAAACCTGCATGATATTGGTGTAAAAACAGACAAGCTGATCAATGGAATCAAATCAAAGACCAAGAAATAAACCCATGTAGGTATGGACACTTAGCTTTTGACAAAGAAGCCAAAATCATACAATCGGAAAGTGAGAACATTTTTAACAAATGGTGCTGGTCTAACTGTATATCTGCATGTAGAAGAATGAATTTAAACCCATGTTTATCAACCTGCACAAAACTCAAGTCCAGACAGATCAAAGACTTCAACATAAAACCAGATATGCTAAATCTAATAGAACAGACAATGGAGCATAGGCTTGAACTCACTGGAATAGGAAACAACTTCCCGAACAGAACACTAGTGGCTCAGGCACTAATACCAACAATTAATAAATGTGATATTATGAAACTCAAAATCTTCCATAAGTTCAAGAGCACTGTAATTAGGAAAATATGATAGTCTACAGATTGGGAAACATTCTTCACCAACAATATATCTGACCAAGTGATTATATACAAAATATATAAAGAAATCAAGAAGTTAAGCAATAACAAACCAAATAACCCAATTAAAAATGGGGAACAGAGCAAGCTCTAATGGTTGAGAAACACAAAGAAATTTTCACCATCCTAGTCATCAGAGAAATGTAATTCAAAGGTCTCTGAAATTTCACCTTATACCCATCAGTATGGTTAAGTTTCAAAAACTTAAACATCACATGCTGGCAGGTATGTGGAGCAAGGGAAAAGACTTCACCATTGCTGATGGGAATATGAACTTGCACACCCACTCTGGAAACCAATTTGGTGGTTTCTCAGAAAATTGGGAATAGTTATATCTCAAAACCAAGCTGTACCCCTTTAGGTCATATGCCCCAAAGTTGTTTCCCCTTCTCACAAGGGCACCTGATCAACCATGTTCATAGCAGCTTTACTCATAGTAGCAAGAAACTGGAAACAATAAATATTGTTGCCCCTCAACTGACGAATGGATGCAGAAAATGTGGTTCATTTGCACAATGGAATACTACTTAGTCATTAAAAACAAAGAAATCATGAATTTTACAGGCAAATGGATAGAACTAGAAAATAGCATCTTGAGTATGATAACCCAGACCCTATGATATGCACTCTCTTAAATGTGGATATTAGCCTTTAAGTACAGGATAGCCATGCTATAATCAACAAGCCCAAGAAGCCAAATAACAAGGAAAGTCCAAGGAAATTATGGATGAGTCTGTCTCAGAAGGGAAAATAAAATAGGTATCTAGGCTGGAGGAAGGGAACTGGGTGGGAAAGAGAATGGAGAGGGAGATCTGGGTAGGGGATCTCAAGGGAGAGAAAGGGGAAATGATGGGTACAATATTTTGGATGTACCAAAGACCTGGGAAGTTTGGAGCCCTCAAAATATCTATGGGGGTGCTAGCCAGCTAAGACTCCTAGTAGCAGAGAGATTTGGTCCTGAAATGGCCACTTCTTGTAGTCAGGCAGGACTCCCAGTAGAAGGATAATTACAGAAACCTACCCAAAAAAACCTTCAACCAAAATATGTCCTGCCTATCAGATGTGCAGGGACAAAGACAGATGGAATGGACAACCAATGACTGCCCCAAACTGAGACCCATGCCATGGGGATGAACCAATCACTGCTGTTATTAACAATATTCTGTTATGCTTGCAGAAAAAAAAAAAGCCTAGCATTGTATAAGTATAACACATTTTCTGTATCCATTCCTCATTTGAGGGATATTTGGGCTCCTTCCAATTTCTGGCTATTATAAACAAGGCTGCTATAAACATAGTGGAGCATGTGTCTTTATTCTATGCAGGGGAAAAATAATGAATTCATGCAATTTGTAGGTAAATGGTTAGATCTGGAAAATATCATCCTGAGTGAGTTAACCCAATCACATGGGAATACACATGAAATGCAATCACTGATAAGTGGATATTAATGAGCCCAGAAGCCCTAAATACTCAAGGCACAATTAGCAAGTCAAATGATTCCCAAGAAGAAGAAAGGAGAGGACCCTGGGCCTGTAAAGATTGGATCCAGTATTGTAGACCCAGAACAGAGAAACTGTGGGGGAAGGGGGAATGACTGGGGAATAGTTGGGGTGGGGGAGAGGAATTATGGGATGTATGTGGGGGGGGGGGACTGGGAAAGGGGAAAGCCTTTGGAATGTAAACATAGAATATAGAAAATAAAAAATTAAAAAAAAAAAGCCTAGCATAACAGTCCCCTGAGAGTCTTTACCCTGTAGTCAACGGTATAGGTGCAGAGACCAAACATTAAATGGAGCTCTAGGAGTCTTATGGAAGAATTGGAGAAGAGGAACCCAGGGAAGACAGGAACTTCATAGGAAGACAAAATCAGTTAACTTGGATGCTTAGGGGCTCCCAGAGACTGAGCCACCAACCAAAGACCAAGCATAGACTGATCATAAGCTCCCTGCACATAGGTAGGTCGTAGATAAGCAGCTTGTTCCCCTTGTTGTTCCCACAACTAGAGGAGTGGGGGCTGCCCCTTAATATGTTGCCCGCCTGCCTCTGGGTCCTGATCCCCATATGGACCTTCTTGTCTGGCCTCAGTGGGAGAGAATGTGCTTAATCCTGCAGCGATTTGACTGCCAGGTGTGAGGTGGACTGTGGGAGCATGACAGGTAGAAGGTTCTCCCCCTTCTCAAAGAAGAAGACAAGGGAGGAATAGGGGGAGGGTATGCATGAAGGGAGAAAAGGGGGGCTGATTTTAGGATGTAAAGTGAATGAATACATTTAATAAAAGAAATAAAATCAATTTCTAGAGAAAATACATATTTTATTTATTATAATATGTGAAATTAACTCTATAATTTTAAAAACAATTTATATAAATATATGTCTAATGTGATACAGTTTTACATTACTATCATGTACAAATCCTCATAAATATGAGCTATGTTCTGAATGATGGTGCCGCCAGATTGCTTATATTGAAACCTAACTCTATAAACCTATAGTGTCATGACATGAGGCCTTCAATATGTGATAAGAAAATGTGGTAACAGCTTAATGCTTTTAATTGGATGGTAAAAAAAATGGATTGATGGAAAGTATGTAACAGAATCTCTAACCAAATGTTAATTGTCATAACGTTCCCAATTTGACAAATCATGAATCCCAACAGAAATAGTAAAATATTTTCAAACTACAAAAAGTGTCAATACAAACATAAATACATATCATAATGAAGTATGTCACACGCATGATAAAGAACAGCAATGTTAGGTATTCAATCAAAGTGGAGAAGAGAGGAACAGCAATTCAATAAAACACTGAAATTCATTAAAAGTGAATAGAATGACCATAAAAAATAAAACAGTATTTTAATAATAAATGTATATTTTGTAATAATATTCAGCAATGTGGAAAAATAAAGACAGTCTATTTTTAAAAATCAGCAGAGCATAGAAAGGGATGGCTTGAAGACTCACATTCAAAAGTAAAATCTCAATCTAGGTTTTATGCAGGTAATCACAACTCTCATCATGATTTAGAGTTGTTGATGGGCATGTCATGCCCAGAAGAAAACATTTCACAGAACTCCCAGCTAAGAGACAATCATTCTAACTTTAAGGTTAGGTTTGCCATATCCTAGAGTGGCTCCACATCTATACACTTAAGAAAAACATTAAGTGGATCAGTGGTTTATATATACATTTTTAAAATGATGTGATTTTGGAAGGGAGACATGTTGAATAAGAAGAAAAGAGGAGGAGATTTGGAGAAAGACAGGTGGATATGATTGAGTTTCATTGTATATATGCATGAAATTCTCAAAAATATAGAAAAATTTGAACAAGAAATCTCTAAAGGCCAGGTAGTTTTACAATGCCCCATGAAAATGTTGCAAGTCTGAAGAGCCACTCACAAGTGAAATAAATATCTCTACAATCTTAGGAAATAGTTGATGTTTTCAAAATACCAATCATGTCTTATGCCAATATACTTCATGCAATTTTGATATAGATGAAAATAGTAGAAAGTAGTGAATGAAGATGAATTGTTCTAGACATTGGAGCTATCAGAAAAGTGGGGAAAGTATTTAAAACATGCCCACACTGATAAGGAATTGGCAAATCTGTAAGTTGATGGAAAGGGCATACATAGGAACTTCTAAAATCTCCATGGGAAAAACTAGAAATAATTAGAAAATAGGCAACCTCTGAGGTGGGTGCTGGAGGGAAAACACTGAGGCTTCAGTGCAAAGAAAGACAATGTTAGAGAGTAAAATAGAGAGACTTCATCCTAAAGTATACAATCCCAAAGGAAGTGTTAGATATCATGTGTAGAAAGAGTGCCACTACAGAGGGTGGGATGAAGGCTGAAGATGGAAGGCTCAAAGAATCTTTTAGGTCTTTCAGTGATGCAAATTTAGAGAGTAGTGGGGAGAGTCTGTGAAATATTTGCATGATACATGAAGCAGCTGTCATCAAAGGATGGGGAATGTAAAGCTCAGAAAACAACACTGGACTAGCAATTTAGAAGATTTATAATCCAACTAATTAGGAATCTTGTGGTATAATTAACATATATGAGCTTAAATATCTTTTCATAGAATTGGTGGATCAATAGAGAGACAAAGTTTTCTAAACTTACCTAGTATTAACTTTCATGAAAGAACTCTTCTAACTGATGAACTGATGAAGAAAAACTTCAAAAAATACCAAAAACAGCAATGTCCATAAAAAAAATTAAATACTTCCAAGACAAGTTCAAAAACACATGAAAAGTATCATTCACTGTGACAAAGTAGACCTTATTCCAGGAACATAGGAATGATTTAACACATGCAAAGCAATAAGTGAAATATGTAAAACTACACTCAAAAGCATAAATTATAATAATCACAGTAGATGTAGTAAAGCCTTTAGGCAAATTCTCAAATCCATTTATGGTTAAATTTTTGGAGATAAAAGCAGGATGGAGTACATCTTTTATTCCACCACTTGAGAAGCGAAGGTAGATTGATCTCTGTGAGTTTGAAGCCAGGCTGATCTATACAGTGTGATGCAAGCCAAGAAGAAAAGAAGAAGAAGAAGAAGAAGTAGAAAAAGGAGGAGGAGGAGGACGACGAGGAGGAGGAGGAGGAGGAGGAGGAGGAGGAGGAGGAGGAGAAGGAGAAGAAGAAGAAGAAGAAGAAGAAGAAGAAGAAGAAGAAGAAGAAGAAGAAGAAGAAGAAGAAGAAGAACAAGTACAAGAACAAGAACAAGAAGAACAAGAAGAACAAGAAGAAGAACAAGAACAAGAACAACAAGAAATAGAAGAAGAAGAAGAAGAAGAAGAAGAAGAACAAGAACAAGAACAAGAACAAGAACAAGAACAAGAACAACAAGAACAAGAAGAACAAGAACAAGAACAAGAAATAGAAGAAGAAGAAGAAGAAGAAGAAGAAGAAGAAGAAGAAGAAGAAGAACAAGAACAAGAACAAGAACAAGAACAAGAACAAGAACAAGAAGAACAAGAAGAAGAACAAGAACAAGAACAAAAACAAGAAGAAGAAGGAGGAGGAGGAGGAGGAGGAAAAGAACAAGAACAACAAGAAGAAAATGGAAAAGAAGGAGAAGAAGGAAAAGATGAAAGAAGAAGAAAGAAAGAAGGAGGAGGAGGACGAAGAGGAAAAGAACAAGAACAACAAGAACAACAAGAAGAAAACGGAAAAGTAGGAGAAGAAGGAAAAGATGAAAGAAGAAGAAAGAAAGAAGGAGGAGGAAGATGAGGAAGAAGAAGAAGAAGAAGAAGAAGAAGAAGAAGAAGAAGAAGAAGAAGAAGAAGAAGAAGAAGAAGAAGAAGAGGAAGCCCTGAATAAAGTAGCATTAATAGCTGAGAAACCTATAACCAACATCACACAAGGTGAGGAAAAACTCCAAGCATTTCCTGAAAAAGTCAGATTAGGTCTAGATAGCTAGAACAACAAGAAAGGAAAGCAAAGTAACAGGAATACAAATAAGCAATGAAGAAACTAAATCATCCATACATTTAAGAAACTCCAAAAACCTTCAGAAATTATTTGGTTTTTGTAACTTTAAAATTTTTCTTTTTAAAGTTCAAGATGTTAGTAGATCATTTCCAGTGAGCACACCACTTGGCCAGAAACCTCTTTTATTCTTTTGGAAATTTGAGATTATAATAACAAGTATATAATTACTAAAATTTTTCTATTTTGAGTAGACAAAAGTCAGTAGTTTTCTTACAAATCTCTAACAAAGAGAAATCAAGGTAACAATTTTATTCATACTAGCTTCATAAAAATAAAAGATGTATAAATAAATGTAAGCAAAAAAGAGAAATTCTTTGTTTTCATTTTCAATATAACTACCTCTATGATCCAGCTATACTCTTCTGGAGTATATACGCGAAGGAGACCAAACCAACACCAGGGTATCCATGTATCCATGCACAAAGGAACCTGTATATCAATGTACTTAAGCAATATTACAGTGACTAATTTTAAATGTAACTCCTGCTTCTCTGATGTAATAGTTGTCTTGGAGACCAAGTAAGTTCACCCTTTCTAGTTCTTTCTAAACTCTAGCTGTCTGGGCCAACTGTTCTGTTCTGGCCCAAACTCCTCTCCAAGTTAACTGATTCATTTTGTCTTCTCTCAGCCTCGCACTGTATTTCTCTGCTTCACCTCAAACTAATTCTGACATTTCACTCTAGGCTTCTTTCTCCTTCTTTTTCTCTGGCTCATCCTGTCTACATCAGTGTTTAGCCTATTCTCCATGCAACTTGTTTATGTAAAACTGTTATTATAAAAATTGACTCTGTACTTCACAAACTGTCATGAACTCTACTGCACTGCACTGCACTGCTTCTCAACTGTACTGACTGAATTGAACAGAACTGAACTGATTTCCAACTCACCTCTCATTTCCTGTGCTCTTAAAGAGCTTTAGGGTTGTTCTGCTGAGAGCTGGACTTATTCTATCTCTGACTTATTCTGTCAAATCTTTCTCCGATAAGAGAAATGGGTAACTTTGTCTACCCATCAATTACACATCACTTTCAAACATGACTGCTTACTTCTACCAATATTACTTTAATGTTACCAACATTGTTTGGTATTAAAGGTGTATACTAAGGGTGTCTATATTTCACGCAGATCACATAGATCTAGAAGGTCTTTAGATGTGATACATTGCCTAAGCAGCCATATTGTTGGATTAAAATTTCTCTAAAAATTCAGATGTCTATCAATAGATAAAATGATTAAGGAAATGTGATATATCATTCAAGCAATAAAGAACAAATTTATATTTTCTGCAAATGGGCTTCATCTCAGAGATACAGGGATGGTTAAATATATGGAAATTCTTCAATGTAATCCACTACATAAACAAACTTAAATAAACAAAACCACATGGTCATTTCATTAGATGCTGAAAAAGCATTTGACAAAATTCAGCTTCTCGTCAGTCATATTAAAAATCTTGGAAAGATCAGGAATTCAAGGCTCATACCTAAACATAGTAAAAGCAATATACAGCAAACCAGTAGTCAACATCAAACTAAATGGAGAGAAACTTGAAGCAATCCCGCTAAAATCAGAGTCTAGATAAGGATGTCCTCTCTCTCCGTATCTATTCAATATAGTACTTGAAGTTCTAGCTAGAGCAATCAGCAAACAAAAGGAGGTCAAAGGGATACAATTTGGAGAAGAAGAAATCAAACTATCAATATTTGCAGATGATATGTTCATGTACTTAAGTGACCCCAAAACTCCACCAGAGAACTCCATCAGCTGATAAACAACTTCAGCAAAGTGGCCAGATATAAACTTAACTCAAACAAATCAGAAGTCTTCCTATATTCAAAGGATTAACAGACTGAGAAAGAAATTAGGAAAATGGTACCCTTCACAATAGGTACAAACAACATAAAGTATCTTGGTGTGACTCTAACTAAACAGGTGAAATATCTGTGTGATGAAAACTACAAGTCTCTGAACAAAGAAATCGAAGAAGACCTCAGAAGATGGAAAGATCTCCCATGCTCATGAATGGTCAGGATTAATATAGTAAAAATGGCCAACTTGCCAAAAGCAATCTACATATTCAATGCAATCTTCATCAAAATTCCAACTCAATTCTTCATAGAGTTAGAAAGAGCAATTATCAAATTCATCTGGAAAAACAAAAAACCCAGGTTAGCTAAAACTATTCTCAACAATAAAAGGAATTCTGGGAGTATCAGCATTCTGGACCTCAAACTGTACTATAGAGCAATAGTGATAAAAACTGCATGGTATTGGTATAGTGATAAGCAGATATATCTATGGAATGAAGACCCAGAAATGAACCCATACACTTATGGTCACTTGATCTTTGACAAAGGAGCTAAAACCATCCAGTGGAAAAAAGATAGCGTTTTCAACAAATGGTGCTGTTCAACTGGCAGTTAGCATGCAGAAGAATGCAAATTGTTCCATCTTATCTCCTTGTACAAGCTCATTTCCAAGTGGATCATTGACCTCCACATAAAACCAGACACACTGAAACTACTAGAAAAGAAAGTGAGGAAGAGCCTCCAGCACGTGGTCACAGGAGAAAAATTCCTGAACAGAACACCAATAGCTTATGCTCTAAGATCAAGAATTAACAAATGTGATCTCATAAAATTACAGAGTTTCTGTAAGGCAAATGTCACTGTCAATAGAACAAAACAGAAACCAACAAATTTGGAAAAGATCTTTACCAACCCTCCATCTGACAGAGGGCTAATATCCAATACATACACGGAGCTCAAGAAGTTAGACTCCAGAGAACCAAATAACCCTATTAAAAATGGGGTACAGAGCTAAAAATATAATTCTCAACTGAGGAATACTAAATGGCTGAGAAGCATCTAAAAAATGTTCAACATCCTTAGTCATCAGAGAAATACAAATCAAAACAACCCTGAGATTCAACCTCACACCAGTCAGAATAGCTAAGATCAAAAACTGATGAGACAGCAGGTGTCGGCGAGGATGTGGACAAAGATAATACTCCTTGACTGCTAGTGGAATTGCAAGCTGGTATAACCACTCTGGAAATCAGTCTTGAGGTTTGTCTGAAAATTGGACATAGTACTAGCTGAAGAACCAGCCATACTACTCCAGGGCATATACCCAGAAGATTCTCCAAAATGTAATAAAGACACATGCTCCTCTATGTTCATAGCACCCTTATTTATAATAGCCAGAAGCTAGAAAGAACCCAGATGTCCCTCAACGGGGGAATGGATACAGAAAATGTGGTATATTTACACAATAGAATACTACTCAGCTATTAAAAACAATCAATTCATGAAATTTTTAGGCAAATGGATGGAACTAGAGAATATCATTCTGAGTGAGGTAACTCAATCACAAAAGAATACACATGGTATGTATTCACTGATAAGTGGATATTATCCCAGAAGCCTGGAATACCCAAGATACAATTCATATACCAAATGCAGCTAAAGCAGAGGATGACCTTGTTGGTCATCAAAGGTAGGAGAGGCTCTTAGTCCTGAGAAGGCTGGATGCCCCAATATATGGGAATGACAAGACAGGGTAAAGGGAGTAGGTGTGTTGGTGAGTAGGGGGGAGGAGAATGGGATATGGTGTTTTGGGAGGGGAAACCAGGAAAGGTGATAACATTTGAAATATAAATAAATAAAATATCTATTTTTTTAAAAAAAGAAATTTTCTAGGACTGAATTTCAGAATACTAGTGAAATAATCTACAGCTAGGAAAACAAATATCATAAACTTCCTTAACATGTAGACCCTGGATTTATTTTCTGTGTCACTGGGGAAGCAAGCAGAGCTATTTGGAAAACAAGAAATGGTGGCAGGGGAGAACATTGTGGTGCACATAGCAATGGATATGACACAACAAGTAAGTAATGCATTTACATGAAAATGTTTTTGCAAACCTCTCAGTGTACAGCCAATGTACACCAATCAAAATAAATAAGAATCAGAAATAAACCAACAAAATATATTTAGAAGAACTAACACTAGACTCTATGTGTCTGGCAATTCCATGGAACAGATTAAACATTATAAAAACTGACATTGATGTAAGATCTAAACTTATACCACTACAGACAAATAGTTTTTCCTTTACCCTTTCCAGGTGTGTGTGTGTGTGTGTGTGTGTGTGTGTGTGTGTGTGTGTGCGTGCTTTTAACAGATGCTGTGCAAAGTTTGTAAAACTATATTTAAAAGGTATATCTATACCACTGGCCAGCATCTACCTCCAAACTTACAAATTATTAAAAATTCCATCAGCTTCTGGCCAAGATAATATGACAAAATAAGGTAAGGCAGTTGTACAGAAACTCTCTTGAACTGACTCTTCTTAATGCTGAAGCATTCACATCCAACTGACTGTAGGCCAAATACCAACCATTGCAAAGAGTTTGAAAGAGTCTCTCATAAACTTTAGTGAGAACAGATATTTGCAACCTACCTATAAAAACTTGCAGTAATATAAGCTAAAGGTAAGTGTATGAGTAACCTACAAAACAATATTGCAAATTTAATTATATACTCAAATGAAATATATGCATATACATACACATTGAAATGCGTATTCATAATATTATATTATAGAGAAAATTAGAATAAATTCTAGAAGGGATAAATAAAATACAATTTATTTATAGTGCTTAATGGATTACAGTTGCATACAGTGAAATATTATTTTATTACATATTTTAGGTTGTTTTATATTTCACATTATTATACATATTAAAACATAAAGAACTGGTTAGTTTATTATAAATGAGGAAGTCTTTTCAGTGTCGACAATAGAAATGACACTTAAACATGAGAAATTAAAAAAATATATATTTGCATAGGTCTCAGCAGATGAAGGAACATTGCCTCCCAAAGCAAGAAGTTCCCAAGAAAGCAGTTCAATCGAGTATCTGGTGAGGCTAAAAGGAAGTCAAGACTTTATTCTATTCAAGGTACAGGCTGGCAATATGAATAGAATACTGCACTTGAATGCCATTAAGCCATAGTAAAGAGAAAGCAAGGTGGGGAGCCTGTGTTTGAAATTACCCTTCCACACTGATCTCCAAAAATGCACTCAAATTAGCCTGTTTGTTGATGAGATTTAAATTTGAATATTTGTAATATAATAATAGATTTGTCATCAATAGTTTATTGAATAATAAAAATATAAAGTTAAGTATAACAAAGTATGCAAATTATGATTTGAAATGTGAAAAAGCTCTAAAAGTAAAAACATTCTGGCCCTTTAATTTGAAAGGAAGGGAAGCAGGAAGAGAGGGAGGGAGGGAGGGAGAGAGGAAAAAAGGAGAGGGAGAGGCAGGGAGAGTGGGAGAATGAACATGTCCTCTCTTCCAGGAGTCATTTACACATGTAATACAAAGACACGGTAACGTGTAATGTCACACAAAGTCTTGGCAAAACAAATGAGATGAGATTGCTTACATCAGAATATTAGTAACAAAAGATATAACTTCTTGCCTTAGGAAGGAGAGAAGCAATAGGAAAAGGGTGTTGGTGAGTTCCATGCTCACTGTACTCCTGGGACAGTGGGAGCTGATGAATGAAAAGGGAATTGTGGTTTATCCAACCAAGACAATGAGGGTGCTGTTCCCTGAAAACGCCAGTACTACTGAAACACTACAAACTCTGCTTTGCAGAAATTCAAGTCTGCATTCTAACTTTGACTGTACTCTACTGGAAGCTACAAGTCAGACCAGAAAGCAGCATGATTGCAAGGGAAAGGCCAGTGACTGGTACAAAAACAGTAAACGTAAAATTATTTGTGTTACAAAAATATACATTAAAAGTGTCACACATAACATAAATTAGATGAGAATTAACAAGTCAATATTTTCATTGTACTGGCTTGAAATTTGTATGTATTAAAGTTCCCAGAAATACAAATATTATCGAGCATTTAAAAGAATCACTCAATGACAATGTGCATGTGGAGCATTACAAGTTCAGTGCATGATGATGAGCCTAATGTTTGACCTAGAGATTATGAACAGAACTAACAGGGAAATTTAAATATAAACACTGCAGTTCGAGAGGAAGCCTAGGTACTAGTCTAACTCCTTGAGAGAGTAAATACTTGAGTTAATGCCTTGATTCAAATCACACAATCCCAAAGCAGCTCTGATTTAAATATTTAACAATCAGCAGGTTTGGCGTTCATTTGTAATACCTAACAAAACTGCTCTCTCCTCATAGAACACACTGAGAGTAGATGCTCCTGACCTTGAGTCTTATTTGAACATTCTAGGCCCTAGAACCAAAGTGATTTGCTTGTGCCAACTGTACTTTTTCTACAAGCATTTATTGAAAACCCACTATGTTACCATGATCTGTGGAGATGGGGAGTTGCAAAATGTTAAATATGATAGAACATTTCATCTAAAACACATTTTAGCCTTGTAACTAACAGAAACAAGTACTTTTGGAGACCTCATAGGAAGATAGTGTGAATGGATTCCCATATCTGGAGAAGAAAAATACTAAGCAGAAAAAGATATTTAGACTATTCAATTTCTTTTTGTTTCTTTCTTTAGTTTTGTTTTGTTTTTTGTTTTTGTTTTTTGTAGAAGTAGGAGAAAATGACAGGTTTTCTGTGTTTTGAAGGGTGCCTTCAGCTACCATGCTGAAAGTGGATTGGCTAATATTGCTGCAGTGTGACAAAACAATGGTTTTCACAACTTGGACAAAGTTGTGAAAGGTCTATAATAAGGTGGCGGTATGCTGATTATTCTGATATAACCACTACAATTTTTATATGTGGACCCAGTACAGTTTCTTTTGGAAGACAATGCAAGATAGATTATTTTGAGCCCTGAATGACTAACCCTGATTTGGTGACACATTCTTCTGTGGAAGAAGTTAAATTAGCCAAAGTCACAGAAGAAAACAACATCATAATTCAGCAGAGTAATTATGACATACATTAGGTCACGGGAATCAGGTTTGCAGCTTACAACAAAGTGACATAGTCTTTTCTGCATACTACAAAAGCTATCTTTTTTTATTAGATAAATTCCTTATTTACAATTCAAATGTTTTCCCCTTTCCTGATCCCCCCCCAAAAAAAATCCGCCAACCCATCCCTGCTCCCACCTACTCACCAATTCAACCACCCCCACTTCCCTGTCCTGGCATTCCCCTATACTGAGGCATTTAGCCTTCTCAGGTTCAAGGGCTTCTCCTCCCTTTGATGTTCAACAAGGCCATCCTCTGCTGCATATGCATCTGGAGCCATGGTCCCTCCATGTGTACTCTTTGGTTCATGGTTTAGTTCCTGGGAGCTCTGGGAATACTGGGTGGTTAATATTGTTGTTCCTCCTATGGCACAACAAACATCTTTAGCTCCTTGGGTCCTGTCTCTAGTTCATCCAATGGTGACCCTGTGCTCAGTTCAATGGTTGACTGAGAGTGTCCCCCTCAGTGTTTTTCATGCATTGGCAGAGCCTCCAGGTGACAGCTATAGCAGGCTCCTATCAGAAAGCCCTTGTTAGCATCCACAATAGTGTCTGGGTTTTGTAACTGTATATGGGATGGATCCCTGGGTGGCGGGGGCAGTCTCTGTATGGTCAGTCTCTGCTCCACATTTTGTCACTGCATCTCCTTCTGTGGGTACTTTGTACCCACTTCTAAGAAGGACCAGAGTATCCATACTTTCTTCTTCCTTCTTCTTGAGCTTCATTTGGTTTGTGAATTGTATCTTGGGTATTCCAGGATTCTGGGCTATATCCATTTATCAGTGAGTGCATACCATGTGTGTTCTTTTGTGATTTACCTCACTCAGGATGATATTTTCTAGTTCCATTAGCTTAAGAATTTCATAAATTCTTTGTTTTTAATCACTGAGTAGTATTCTATTGTGTAAATGTACCACATTTTCTGTATCCATTCCTCTGTTGAGGTACATTTGGATTCTTTCCAGCTTCTGGCTATTATAAATAAGTCTGCTATGAACATCGTGGTGCATGTGTCCATATTACATGCTAGATAATGGATACAATGGATAATGGATCCTCTGGGTATATGCCCAAGAGTGGTATAACAGGGTCCTCTGGTAGCATTTTGCCCAATTTTTTGAGGAACCACCAAGCTGATATCCAGAGTGGTTATACCAGCTTGCAGTTCCACCAGCAGTGGAGGAGTGTTCCTCTTTCTCCACATCCTCAATAGCACCTGCTGAATCAAGTTATTGATCTTGTCCATTCTGACTGGTGTGAGGTGAAATCTCAGGGTTGTTTTGATTTGCATTTCCCTGATGACTAAGGATGTTAAATATTTCTTTAGGTGCTTCTCAGCCACTCGATATTCCTCAGTTGAAAATTCTTTGTTTAGCTCTGTACCGCATTTTTAATAGGGTTATTTGGTTCTCCGGAGTCTAACTTCTTGAGTTCTTTGTATATATTGGAGATTAACCCTCTGTCAGATGGAGGGTTGGTAAAGATCTTTTCCCAATTTGTTGGTTGCCATTTTATCCTGTTGACAGTGTCATTTGCCTTACAGAAACTTTGTAATTTTATGAGATCCCATTTGTCAATTTTTAATCTTAGAGCATAAGTTATTGGTGTTCATACCCATGTGTTCGAGGCTCTTCCCCACTATCTTTTCTAGTAGTTTCAGTGTATATGGTTTTATGTGGAAGTCATTGATCCATTTAGACTTGAGCTTTGTAAAAGGAGATAATGGATTAATTTGCCTTCTTCTGAATGCTAACTGCCAGTTGAACCAGCACCATTTGTTGAAGAGGATATCTTTTTTTTTTTGACTGGATGGTTTTAGCTCCTTTGTCAAAGATCACATGACCATACTTGTGTGGGTTCATTTCTAGGACTTCAATTCTATTTCATTGATCTACCTGCCTGTCACTGTCTTAATATCATGCAGTTTTTATCACTATTGCTCTGTAGTACTGTTTGAGGCCTGAGATACTGAATCACTCAGAAGTTCTTTTATTGTTGATAATTGTTTTAGCTATTCTGAGTTACAGAAGCTATCTTAAAACATCTTCGGCTTTTTGGGTTTATCGAAGCTAGTGGTCTGCTTCTGTTATATTACACTGGTTTCAACTAATGGACAAAAGGATGTTAAGTAAGATGTACCTGTGGATGATAATTGACTTACTGGGGACATTAAAATAGACCAAGATAACTCTGCATCTTGACATGCAACATTCCAAATTTTCACAATCATGAGTTTTTAGTCAGCCAATCAATCTGCACAGATATGCCTTTTTCAAGGAACCTGAGCTCACATACATACATATTGAAATGCTACATTTATTCTACACAAATAAACACAAATTATGTGCCTTCTAAAATACTATGCATAACATTAAACTATACAACATTATCACATAACAAAAATTTACAAGTAATAAATACAATGAGAATGGTGAGATATGGACCTACTTTGAGAAAAATATTAAGGATAATCAGTTAATACTATTATGGATTCATGTAAAGTGGCTTGTAGGGTACTGAGTATAACACTAAAGATGAAAGAGGTAAGAATGAGTAAACAGATGTACCATGTACAATGAATATATGCATGGCTTACTATCTTAAACCCTTGGAAATAAAACAGAAAATATGTATTCCTGACATCTTATGAAAATAGTCTACTATAGAATACTAAAGGCAATATCATCTATTTAGTATATTTTTAAATGTGTGTTCATGTGTATGCATATTCATAGGGGTGCACAAGGATACATGGTGTGTGTGTGTGTGTGTGTGTGTGTGTGTGTGTACATATAGAAGGTTGTTTTAGGTGTTACCTTTTAGAACATGGTCTAACTTCTTTATGTGATGAAAGGGTCATTAACTGGTTTGAACTTGCCAACTAGGTAAGTGTAGCTGATAATGGTCCCTAAGTTTTCGAATGTCTCTTTCCCCAGTGCTAGGATTATACAAGGGCATGCCATCATGCCCAGTTTATTTTACGTGAGTTCTGGGAATTGAACTTAGTGCTTTGTGTTTGCATGTTAAATACTCTAACAAACTCATTTTCCAACCCATCAACTCTCACCAATATGATGGCCTAAACAAGATCTGAACAAGGATGATACCAATAGAAATGCTAACAAGGAATAGAGGAAATTGCAGAAGGCCTGAACTCTAGACAAAAACAAAAACAAAAATAAAAACAAAACAAAACAAACAACAACAACAAAAATATAGGAAATTAAGGAAGGTTGAGTATTCAGAGCAGTAAAAATAGTTTTTTTTCCCTAGGATGAGCACATTAAGTGCTTATCCAAAACCATTTCTAGTCCTAAACTTTATATTGAAAGTAAGAAGTAAGGCTTTTGTTGTTGTGCAACTGACATAGACTTACCTTCAAATCAACAACAAACAGTTCGAAAAGATTTCTACCTATCCTACACACTGCCTAAATTAAAGACATTTGTCTCCTATTGTGTGCGGTCCATTAACATAAATGTTTGGAGTAGCCATTTACTCAAGTATTGTTCAGTTCTATGCATGTTTTTGGATTTTTTTTTTTTTTACAGAATTTCACCCTGTAGTCCAATGATGTGAGCACACTGTGCCAGAAGCATGAATGAACACTTTTCTGTTTTCCCACAATGTCCCACTCGACTGAATAACAATAAAATCATAAGGTTTAGGAGTTTCATTGACAACAATTGTCATATAATCCACTTGTCTTGGTAACCTAGCTGAGGCGAGTATGGTTCTTTTAATCCGAAGTTATTTACTAGTATCAAGATTCATATCATACATCACAAATCAATAGATCTATATGTTTTATGCAGTTATGTGAATTACAAAATGAATATAGGTTAAAAGAGGCTGCAGCAGAGGGCAAGATGCTTTTTAAGTGAGATGAAGAGTATGTGTTGATATAAAAATAAACCTGCTCATGCTACAATGTAAAAGGCCAAACTGGGGTTAAAGAAGAGGAAAGAATGCGACTAGTTCCTGGTCCAAATGGTTGAATGTGGAAGGTTAGTCTGGAAGTCTTTTCCCTGCAAATCCTTGGTGTAGAGACCAAGGAATAAAGGATACTTTGATGCAGACCTATGCCATCTCAGTATTAAGTGTCTATTATTTTAAGGCTTCAATCTGAGAGAGTTACACTGTTTTCTTGGTTGATGTGATGGTTTGAATATGCTGGGCCCATGGGAAGTGGCACTATTAGGAGACATGGCCTTGATAGAGGAAGTGTGCCACTGTGTAGGCAGGCTTTAATGTCTACTGGTACTCAACTTCCACCCAGTGCAGGAGAGTCCACTCCTGGCTGCCTTTGGATCAAGATGTAAAACTCTTGGCTTCTTCCAGCACATTGTCTGCTGGCAAACTACCTTGCTTCCTGCCATGATGATAATGGACTGAATCACTGAAATTGTAACCCAGCCCCAGTTAACTGTTGTCATTTATAAGAGTTGCCTTGGTCATGTTGTCTTCACACAGCAGTGAAACTCTAACTAAGACAGGTGGCATCCCTGATAAGTTTTTGGACATGATTTCCCTAATATTATTATAATAAACCTATGTACTTCACACTTTCAATTCACCCTAATAAAATAGAACAACTAATTCTACTTGTAGAAATAAATCGTTTATCAATCTGTGTTGAGTACACTGAGCGTGAACTCATCTCTAATAGGGTGGTATAGGGACAAACACCCATGTATGAAGGTGACATATGAAGAACTTTACTTTGTCTTCTCACCTAGAAAAATTAAAAAAAATACATCCTTCAAAATAAGTAATAATGAAAAGGAGTTGTGTGTTCATACAAAATGACAAACAAATTAAATAAAATTCAATGTCTTAGATTATTTTAAAAATATATTTTACATGAATACTTCAGGAAATTTGATGTGTAATCACTTTATTAACATGTTTTTTTACATATAACCTTTAATTCTTCATGACTAATCTCTTTTTCCAAAGGAACATTTATAATAGGAGTCTTTTGATCAGATCATTCTTTCTGCTATCAATCACCTGCTATGACAAAGCTGTAGGACAAAAGCTTATTATCAAAATATATGACAATGTTATTATCATTCAATACAAATTCTATAACAGATAGCTCTTTATTTAAACTTACAAATGAAATACTTCTCCTGTACTTCATACTACATAAATATTTTACAGTGAAAAGCCAATGACGCATCATCACAAACTGAATTGCTCCAGTGTCTGTATAAAGCAGTGGTTATACACCATCTGTATTTGTTTCCATGGGTTTCTGGATTGTATGGCTTCAAACAATCACCACAGACCTTTGTATAGATGCCATGACTTTCTGTCTGACTTTTGTGAATCACCAGATCCAAGCTGTCTCAGAAGGCACACTGGATGATCTTTCTTTGCCTCCTTTTTACTTGACAGCCCCAAGCTTGCAGCTAAATTACACCCTCCCTGTCCCCATAGTCACATGCTTTGTTTGTCTCTATCCCATCTCTCCTCAGCATTTAAGCACATTCATGGTATGTCTTCAATGTAATGTGACTGCTTCTGCAAAACTCTGCTGTCTGATTTGGTGACCTTGCGTATTTTAATTTGAGGGTCATCGTTTAACCCTATTTGTTGATACAAGACTTAGGGAAAACTGAAAAATGAATTGAAATATGACCTTAAGTGTATTCAGAAAGTAGTATCCATATTAATTATAAGATATCTTTTTATATTTCTGTAAGTAATAGCATTGGTATATTTGAAGGAACCACTTTGAATAGTGTGGGCAATCTAACAATATTCATTATTCAAATACATAAATGAGGGAGACTTTCTGAACTTACATTCTCCTTAGTTTCCACCAAAAAAAAACATATTAATATGCTCATTGAAAAGATCTTCAACTCTTTAAGGTTGCGCTAATGTTTTTGTTAATGTATGTGTATGAGTGGGGGTGGCAAGTATTCTGTGTGTTATTGTCATTTGAAATCAATGTAAATTTAAGTTCCTTTTTCAATTGTTGCCATTCATTTATGCTTATAACATGATTGCTACTGCTAAGGTTTTTAGGACTTTATTGCATAAGAGTAATGAAAATGACCTTCACTGTTTTAATGCCAGTTATTACAGAAAAATCCTTCAGTTATTCCCATGTAATCTAATGTAGAATGTAGTATTCATCGTGTACACCTTTATCATGTTGCAGAACTTTATACAGAACATAATACATGCATTATTTGGATGGTACATTTAGTGCTGCCTATGCCCTGGACTGCTCACTACCCAATCCTACTTGTCTTTGGGGGCTGGAGAATAGGTAGCTCTGCAAAATCAATGGATCAGACTCTGGGAGCAGGTGGGAATGCTACAGCAAGCTCATATGAATGCTGATCCAAATTCATTTAATAATCCTGGGGGGCACCCTATATACCCCCCACCTGCATCTCATTGCTCCCAAGCAAGCATCTCTTTGAAGCAGTAGTTCCCAATAGGCTGGCATTGTCTGCATCATCAATCCTTGGTGTCTTAGGAAGTCTTCAATTATGTCCTCCTGCAAAAGTTACTTTTGAGGCCGCACAGCCACTGCTGTTCCTCCTACATTTCCACCTTTTTGTTTTTTGATTTTTGACAGTCTAGTGGGAGCCAGAGTGCCATTGCCTCATCATTATTGACCCTGTCTCAGAGGATTCCCAGTATACTAAACTATGCCTGTCTTAGGTTGTCCCGTCTTCCAGGATATTACTGTCATTGACTACAGACCCTCAAAGAGATATAGCTTCAGAGGCATATCATGCAAGGGGGAGAGGAGGAAGAGCTTACATGGTGATCTCATGGATCTCTGGCTTCCAGGTTTCAATCACTTCTTTAGAGGGGTCACAATCTGGATCTTTGAGAGCCATTAGCACCTGGTCTCCTTGTTTATGGAGTGTGGCCTTTAGATATTCTGTGCAAGATGCATAACAAAAATCATTATTAGTAGGACAATTCCTCCCATTATTCTGTATCTGAGGAGTCAAACACCATCTTAATATTGTCCCATACTTTTCCCAGAATCTGGCATGTAGGGAAAGCACAGACACCATGCTTGCAATGAGGTTGGCTATGTTCTCCCTTTACAGCACAGAATAGTTAAGAAATTTGTCTGACCAGGTAACTTCAATATATTAAGCCAACTGTTGATGGACTTCAGTGGCCTTATGAACCTGGTTCAGTCAGGCAGACTGAGTGAAACCTGGGGTCTCAAACCAATAGAGACATGTCCCTAACAAGGACCAACTCTTATGCCAGTAAGTCAGTCTGTTGTTGTAGTTTCACAAGGGAATAGGATTCTTTGCCATGGAGAAGGTCCGAGGCATAATCCTCACAAAAATAAAAAAAAAAAGTCCAAGAAGGCATATGGGAGACCTCTCTGAATCTTTTGGGAGCAACCTTCAAGTTGATTTTTTCTAAGTGAAGATGAGAGGACACCCTTCCAAGATCAGGCAGGCTAGGGTATGCAAGTATAATATCATCAATATAATGGACTACAAGGACAGCCTAAGGGACTCTGTGTGGCTCCAGACACATGTAGCTGATAAATCATCAGGTTATTTTTTCAGACCCTGAGGTAGGACAGTCCACTGATATCTTTTGTATGGTTTATTCATATTAGGCTCTCATACTATAAAGGAAAAACAGCATATATCCTGTGGAGACAGAGGTATATGGAAAAAGCAATCCTTAATATCTACAATCATTACATGATACTTGGGTGGGATAAGATAGCACTAGGATGAGGCAGTCTTGCTTGAGTAGACCCTATTTTTTCCATATATTCATTAATGGCTCTCAGATCCTGTGGAAGCCTATATTTCCCTGATTTTTTTCTTTCTTTCTTTCTTCCTTCCTTTCTTTCTTTCTTTCTTTCTTTTTTTTTTTTTTTTTTTTTTTTTGGTTTTTTGAGACAGGATTTCTCTGTGTAGGCCTGGCTGTCCTGGGACTCACTCTGTAGACCAGGGTAGCCTCAAACTCAGAAATCTGCCTGCCTCTGCCTTCCAAGTGCTGGGATTACAGATGTGCGCCACTATGCCCGGCTTCCCTGATTTCATTCTAATAACAAAAATGGAAGTATTATGTCTGTTGGAGTGTTCCAAATGACCCAAAGCTAATTGTTCTAAGACTGGTTCCTTGAAAGCAGAAAGCTTAGGTTCCCAAAAGGGCCACTGGTCTACCCAGATATTGGCTTACCCAGCCAGGCCAAAGGTATAGGGTTAGGTACCTTGATATCAATTAGCATTGGGTGGGCAGTGACCATGATAATTGAGGGTGATCCCTGATTTTGTGATCTTTCAAGACCAGTTAGTCATGTTGTATAACATCATCAGAAAGGGTATAAATGTATTAAGACACATCTTCCATAATATTTCTTCTGAACATCAACCACAACAAATGTTAAAGATCCCTGATTATCATCCATGTCCTGCCAATAGACAGGTCAGGTAGTCATCTTTGTGGCTGATTGGCCTCCAATTCTTATAATGGAGGTATCAGACTGAAATCTCCAATGGGGATACCTCAATGATTCATTTTTTTATTCTAGTGACATCTGCTCATGTTAACTAACTCTTTAACAGGTATATCATCTAAATGTACAATCATCATTGGGAAGTGAAAATACACAGGCAAGGTCCAAAAGACTACTGGCTGATCAGGGCTCCCACTTACTGGCGGGGCTGAGGAGCACCCCTTTTGGAGTTTATATTGTCTTACTGCTTTTGAGAACAATAATCTTTAGGCCAATGGAAACTTCTGTTATAACAAGGTCATCTGGTCTAGGCCTAGCTGAGGTAAATATGAGGTGACTGCTGTTTCCACAGACCCAACAGGTAAAATTAGGGGGCTCTTCAGGAGAAGGACAAGTACTTTGAACACACTCCATAACCAAGACATGTAGTCAGGGCTGCAATGGGATCCACACTATGGTCCAAATCATGACTGGCACCAAATCATTTATGAATATCATCACTCCTTATGGCTACCATAGCATTGTGAGTGGAAGCAGTAAGGCACCCCCCCCATGCAAGTTTCTTGATTAATATGTCTCTGGTTGGGCCAGCATCAGCCTGCCTTTCACTGCTTCAGTCACATGAGAGACGAAAGTCCATGAAAGACTCCCCAGACTTCTGGACAAGGTTACAAATGTAAGCAGAGGGGTCTCAATGTGTGCAGGCCTTAAATATTAAAAGTAAGCGTATAGTCCAATAGTGGCCTAAGTGATAGAGTTAATGTATGCCCCATGGCCAGTAAGCATGTCAAAAGTAACGTTAAGGTTTTATTCCAGGTAAATTCTATCCAGGTTCTTAGGCAAGTCATGATATGCATATACCCAGAGGATTCTCCTACATACAATAAAGACACATGCTCCACTATGTTCATAGCAGCCTTATTTATAATAGCCAGAAGTTGGAAGGAGCCCAGATGTCCCTCAAAGGAGGAATGGATACAGAAAATGTGGTATATTTATACAATGGAATACTACTCAGCAATTAAAAATAATGAATTCGCCAGGCGGTGGTGGCGCATGCCTTTAGTCCCAGCACTTGGGAGGCAGAGGCAGGTGGATTTCTGAGTTCGAGGCCAGCCTGGTCTACAGAGGGAGTTCCAGGACAGCCAGGGCTACACAGAGAAACCCCGTCTCAAAAAAAAACCAATAATAATAATAATAATAATAATAATAATAATAATGAATTCATGCAATTTGTAGGCAAATGGTTGGATCTAGAAAATATCATCCTAGGTGAGTTAACTCAATCACAAAAGATTACACATGAAATGAAATCACTGATAAGTGGATATTAATGAGCCCAGAAGCTCTGAATACTCAAGGCACAATTAGCAAGACAAAAGATTCCCAAGAAGAAGGAAGGAGAGGACCCTGTTCCTGAAAAGATTGGATCCAGTTTTGTAGGAGAGTACCAGAACAGAGAAATGGTGTGTGTGTGTGTGTGTGTGTGTGTGTGTGTGTGTGTGTGTGTGAGGGGGGTGATTGGGGAATAGGTTGGGGGTTGGGGGGTTGGGGGGAAGAGGACTTATGGGACATATGGTGAGGGGGGAACTGGGAAAGGGGAAAGCCTTTGGAATGTAAACAAAGAATATAGAATAAAAAAAAAAAGAAACACAATGGGGCCAACCACTGCCTTAAGGAGATTATACCAAGTGTAATAGGTCTGGATGTGCATGGCCCATTGCTTCTGTATTTGTACAAAAAAAGGGAATCTAGCCAGAATCTCTGGCAGCTTTTCTGATTAGTGCCAAGCCTGCCTGAGGAGTGAGAATCCAGAGTCTAGTCACTGTATCTGGGCCTACTAGAAAAGCATCATGATATACCTGAGGAGGAGGCTGCCCCTGGGGGAAAGACAGTCCAGCATGCGGGATAAGCATTACAGTAGAGAGCATAGCAGGACTGACCACTGGAAGGCAAAGTCCCCCTAAATCACACCAGGAGTAAGCTGGGGGTACCTCTCAAGGGGAAGGAACAAATGAGCTTGTGAGGGACCTGGGAGAGCAGGGCTAGAGGGTGGCTTGGAGCCTCACTGCTATAGGGGTGAAACAGAGGTGGCCTCATTCTCATTGTTGAGATTAACCTGCTTGTCTGGAGGAAGTAGACAGGGTCAGTAAAGGAAAAGTGAGTATTAGCCTGATCCTGGCAGGGTTTGTTATTGGTGGCCACCACTTCCTCTGGGGAAGAATTCTTAAGACTGGCCATGACTGCAAGAAGTATGAGGACAAAGAACAAGGGAGGGGTACTCCCAGAGTATATCTAGCACTTGCTGTGAGGAAGAGAATGCCAAGCCAGAGGCCAGGGTCCCACATGCTCTCTGGAGATATACAGGGGGCTGATATAACAGCCTCCACCCAAAAATTAGTCCAGGTCATGAGTTTTAATCTTGAGAACACATTAGCTCACTCAGGATGATATTTTCCAACGGCAACCAACAAAGTGGGAAAAGATCTTCACCAACTCCACATCCGACAGAGGGCTAATATCCAATATATACAAAGAACTCAAGAAGTTAGACCGCAAAGAACCAAATAACCCTATCAAAAAATGGTGCACAGAGCTAAACAAAGAATTTTCACCAGAAGAAATTCGGATGGCCGAGAAACACCTTAAGAGATGTTCAACATCATTAGTCATCAGGGAAATGCACTAACTGAACTCTTCAATTGACTGGCTAAAAAGATACCATGGAGACCAAGTCTGGAGTGTGTGTGTGTGTGGGTTGGTGGGTGGGTGGGTGGGTGTGTAGATGGTAAGGCCAAGTGTCAGATAAAGTAATGCTGAATATCTGAGGTGAAAGAGACTTAAATACTGTGGTCTGGCAGCTAAGGTTGGCTCATCCCTAAGAGGCACAATGGAGAATCTTTGTGTTGAGACTGACTCATTCCCAGAGCCAGCCCACCGATTCCAGGCACTTCAACTCTGGACCAAGGCTCTGCCAGGGGGGTCTGAAGCTCAGTGAGGAAACACAGTGGACCTTGCCTACATAGCCATTAGAACCAGGCTATAACACTTGCCAGACCAGAGGTGAGACTGTGTGAATGAATGTGATCCCTTTTTGCTTTCTATTTGTTTATTGTTGCTTATGAATAAATACTAGTATAACCTGATTCTCTGAGTCACAGGCACCCTTTCTCTCATTCTCAGCTCCATCCCTAAACCTGACTGTGGCAGGAGGGAACCTATTACAAGAGCTAGCACAAAGGAAACAACCAACCAACCAACCGACAGATATGACAGACAAGGCATCAAAAGTCCTGTACTAAGCAAAGGACTGACTGTGCTGTAGCTCAAAGACTGTTTGCCTTCCATAGTGTCCCCAGGAGGGAAAGGCATTGGGGAGCTAATCCCTACTACCACTGCCTGAGAGACTAACACCAGGATAAATCCTAACTGAAAGTGAAAATGAATAGTTCTAAGAGATTAGTAACAAAGTCAAAGAAAAAAGAAAAGATGTCCACAGGCTCATCCTCAAACAGATTCTAAAAATGCAAGTGTAAACATTTAAAAAAATAACCATGCTTTATTTCTTGAAGTGTTTGTGAAGAAGAAGAGGAGGAGGAAGTAGTAGTAGAAGAAGAAGAAGAGGAAGAAGAGTGTCAATTTTATTTTGTCTTACCCTGAAAATAATTTACATTATCAAAATCCAACAACACAAAATAATCTGATATTTTCCTCATGTCATTTCAATTAGAAACTTATCCTAAAGAAATTATCAGAAGTCAACATGTTTATTAAAAAACACAGAACTCTCTGTAATAGCAGAGTCTATTAAGTGTCAAGCCACAGATAGTAAATAATTTTGTTCAGGCAGTTCCATTCACTGAGATGCACAGGTAACAGCCATGAACCAATCAAGGCAAAACTTAACATCAAATGTTAGGCACAATTAGCAAGTCAAATGATTCCCAAGAAGAAGAAAGGAGAGGACCCTGTGCCTGAAAAGATTGGATCCAGTTTTGTAGACCCAGAACAGAGAAATCGGGGGGGGGGGGAATGATTGGGGAATAGTTGGGGGGGAGAGGAATTATGGGATGTATGGTGGGGGGGGGACTGGGAAAGGGGAAAGCCTTTGGAATGTAAACATAGGATATAGAAAATAAAAATTTAAATAAAAAATGTTATATATTTACTGGAAGGGAAATGTCTAAAATACAACAGTAGTGAAAGGACATGAATGGATGTGTAAAGAATGGATGTCTAAATCATCAATGATGCTGCATTTTTCTGGTTTCCCTATTCTGCTCAATGATAATTCAGAAGCATGAAACTCAATATCTTATTTAAATTCTATTCCTACAGAGAAAAGTGGAAACTCAATATCTCATTTAAATTCTAGTCCTACAGAGAAAAGTGAGTAAATGACAGTTACTGTTCTCATTTGTGTCCAGTCCTAGTGGTTTGAACTAGTTAAATCCATTTAGCTTGCATTTTCCAGTTGATACACCAAGCTATCAGGGACACAGTATTTTATCATACTTTCATGATTTTTTTCTGTAAATAAGGCAAGACTCACTAACTATAATATTCTAAATTAAATTGTTGATAATGCATTTGTAGAAAGAACAAGATGTTTTGTTTATTGCTGGCTTTTAAGTGACTGAAAACATTTAATTACTGGCATTTTTAAATTGTACCCTGAAGATCAATGGAAAGTGGCATAGCATAATAAATATAAACATAACATTATCTAATTATGTTATATTAGGAAAATGAAAAAATGGTAGGCTGTTTCAATGGCATCAATGCCAATAAGGCTTGAAACAGTCAAGAGTTCCACACTTGCCTCAGGCCTTGGACAGCCACTGGGCTCTTCTTGAAAAGAACAACAATGCCTCACATGACCATTCCCCCTGACCTAAGCTAATGTAGCCCCACCCTTTTCTTCCCAGACTTCTCTATAAACAGCTCTGATCCTACTTAAGTAAGCTTTCTCCTATACACAAAAGATATGGAGGGTTACTTTATAGAAATCAATTGTTTCAGCTAAATCTGTGAATAAAGTCAAAACAAATTTTTAAAATATAGTAAATATTTATCACTATTAATAGTACTCCTGCTGTTAATAAAACAAAAGTATGCCCAAAGGGAAAGCAAAACTGGTAGCAGAATTTCTTATTCTGTATACCAGTGAGATCACTATGAGTTAATGAATCATTGCTCTAATTTTCAATTCTGGAATGGAATCAAGGGAACAATGAACTAGTCTGTAGCTTCTCTAGGCTTTGCTCTCACAAGATCAAGGATCTGTGTTGTGAAGGAAGTCCAACATTACCTATTAATACACAGTTGGAAAATCTACACACTTGACTATAGATAGCTTGACCCAGGTCTATGTTTTACATCCCCAAATCATTCCTCTCTTGATCTCAAGGGATGACTGCACTGATACTTAAGACATGTGTGTCACTATTATAAGAAATTTACTTTCATTTTTACATGCCAAATCTTTTTATGTGGTTTAATTTTTAAATAAAACATGTTTTTCATGTAACATATTTTGATCATATTCTTTCCTCTTTCCCAGATCCTCTCAGATCCTCCCCAGAGACTGTAACAGAACAATTTGTTTTCTCACTCATCTATTTCTCTGATTACCATTTTATCATTACAGCAGTGAAATTAAACTATGCAGCATGCCCAAATCCAGGTTTCCATGTTTAATAACCCAGACTCAGCTGATAACTAACTTCTGAGCCAGTGCCCTTTATATCACAATACAATTGGTTGTTTCTCACAGTAATGATGCTGACTACCAGCCAAACTGCCATCATTAAATTGAGAATGATAGAACTAATGCAGTGTTGGGATGGTATACATCATTAGGATACCTGATGTAAACAGGAATTTCAAAGCCTGCCTCTTAAAATTCCATAGGTCATGTTTTACATTCATTTTCTGTATACTAACAGTTATATACATAAACATGAGAACTGATGTGCAAACAATATAAAACCTTACTAATGGTCTCAACAAGATTATGGTCACAACCTATAGACAGTGCTCATAAGAGCAAGTATTTGTGTATCTGACTCATTACAATTCTGTCATCATCAAAGATCATGATTAAAACTGATTTTCATAATGTTTTAGTGTTTTTATAGCTGATAAAGGGGATGATGACTATTGTTCTAAAATAATTTAATGATTAATCATAAGTAAATTATAGAATATTGCCTTTTCTCCAAGTAAACACTCATACCAGCTCGATATCTGCAATAGAACTTTTCCTAAGATTTTATTTTTCTGTTTATTGCATCTGTATTGATAAGCTTATTTCTGAATGTAAATGCATAGACATGGAGAGAACTTAGGTAATATATTCTAATACATACTGAAAATTGTTTGCTCTCTCTCTCTCTTTTTTTTTTTAGACCACATCACCCAGTTTCTTCCCTACTGCCACAAAGAATAGAGTTGTGGCCTTCCCTCAGCACTATAATATGTGACAGATGAATAAAATTTAAATACATTTTTAAATTCCTAAAGACCTTAAAACAGCTTTTCTGAATATTATAATGGTCCTTAAAGACAAAATTAATACAACCTTAAAAAAATACAAGAAAAAGAAACATAGTATTAAGAAATAGGGAAATCTGCTCAGTATTTGAAGTTGGAAATAGAATATATTTTTAAAAATCATAACCAATGTAATTCTTGATATGAAAAACTTAGGAATTTGTGAAGTTACTACAGAGGCAAGTTTCACCAACAGAATATAAGAAATGAAAAAGAAAATCTTAGGCATTGAAGATACAATAGAAGAAATGGTGACATCAGTCAAAGAAAACATTAAATCTAAAAACTCCTGACACAAAATATCTAGGAAATTTAAGACAGGATGAAAAGACCAAAACTAAAAATAATAGGTTCAGGGGAGGGTAAAGAAATCTAGCTCAAAGCCCAGAAACTCTTTTCAACAACATCATAGAAGAAAATTGTTCTAAATATCCCTATAAAGGCACAAGAAGCACACAGAACACCAAATAGATTGGGCAGAATAGAAAGTCTCCTTTTCAGCATAATAATCAAAACAGTAATATACAGAAAAAATAAAGTACATTAGAAAGGTACAAGGAAATAAGGAGAAAAGAACAAGTAACATTAAAAGGCAGATCTATTAGAATTATAGCTAATTTATCAGTAGAGACTCTGAAAGTTAAAAGGGCCTGGATAGATATTCTGCAGTCTGTGACAGACCACAATTGCCAGTTTAGAAAACTATATGAAGCAATACTTTCAATCACTATTGATGGAGAAAAGGTAGTAATTTTAATATTAAGTAAGATTTAAGATTAAAAATAGGATAATTCTATGATCACATCAAGTTTTCACAAATCTACCTACATATCCATACAAAATTTTTTCTTAGTAACAATTGTCTCAATTTCCAATGAAAATAAAAGGCAGATACCAAATAAAGAGGAAAACAGGATTTATCCTTCTTTTGCTTTTAAGAAACACACCTCAACATCAAGAATAAACATTACCTTAATCTACAATCTAAAGTGTTAGAAAAGGATATTCTAAGCAAATGGACCTAAGAAACAGCTGGTGTAACCATTTTAATATCTAACAAAATATATTTTAAACCAAAACTACATATTCATTGAAGGAAAAAAAATCTCTGAAGATGACATTTGTTTTTAACATCTATGCCTCAAACACCAGGGCAACCAAGTTTGTAAAAGAAACATTACCATAGCTAAAACCTTCATACACCTCTGGTGGGTGTCTTAGGATTCCTGTTGCTATAATGACACATCATGACCATAGGGACTCTTATAAAGATATGTATTTAATTAGGACTGGCTTATAGGAAACATGGCAGTGTGCAGGCAGACATAGTGTTGGAGAAGGGGCTAAGATTTCTACATCTTAATCTGTGGGCAGCATGAAGAGAACTGACATGAGATTCTGAGATCTCAATGCCGATCCCCAAAGTGGCACACTTCCTCCAGCAGGCCACACCTACTCCAACAAGACCATACATCCTCATGGTGCTGCTCCTTATGGGTCAAGTATTCAAACACATGAATCCATGGGGGCTTTACCTATTAAAACTACCACATTGTTTTGAGACTTCAATATTGCACTCTCACAAATTGGCAGGTCATTCGGACAACAGTTAAAGAAAGAAATAATGGGGCTAACTTATGTTAGAAATCAAATGGACCTAACAGATATTTACAAAACATTTCACCCAAGCACAAAGAATAATATAACTCCTACTCTGCACCTCACGGAATGTTCTACAAAACTGGCTACATTGTTGGGTTGAAAGCAAATCTCAACAGATACAAGAAAATTGAAATAACTCTAAATCCTATTGAGCCATCTCAGTGTATCACTTGATATCATCAACAATGAAAATAACAGAAAGCTTACAAATTCTTAGCAACTAAACAGCTTTCTACCGAATGAAATATTGGTCAGGAGAGAAATAAAGGAAGAAATTGAAGACTTTCTAAAATTCAGTGAAAATTAATATACACTACAGTAAGATTTATTGAACATGATGAAAGCAGTGCTAATAAGAAAACTCATAGCACTAAGTGCCTACAGGAAAGAAAAAAAATATTTTATCATGAAATTAACAGGAAAAGCTTTAGAAAAATAGAAGTAATCACACCCAAAAAGAGTAGATGTCAAAAATAATCAAACTGAGGGCTGAAATACTTGAAATGTAAGTAAAGAGAACAATATAACGAAACAACAAAAGAAGTAATTTGATAAACACAGAGAGAATATCTAAATTAACAATACCAGAAATGAAAGAGGGAATATAATGAGAGTTACCAGGGTAATCCAAAGAATCATAAGGACCTACTTCAAAAACCTATACTGCTCCAAAGTTGAAAAATCTAAAAGAAATGGATAATTTTCCAGAACTATACAACTTATATGTTAAATCAAGATCAAATAAACAACTTAAATATATCTATAATCCCTTGTAAAGTAGAAGTAGTTATTAAACATCTCCCAATCAAAAAAGCCCAGAGACAGTTAGCTTTAGTGCAGAATTCAACTGGATTTTCAAAGAAGAGTTAATGTCAATGCTCTTCAATTTTTTGATAAAATAAGAACAAACAGTAACAATAAAAACAAAAATAAACTAGTCAGTTCATTTTATGAGGCTACTCACCATGATATATAAACTACATAAAGATATAATTAAGAAAGATAACTACAGACTAATTTTTCTTATGTACAAAAATTCAAAAACACTCAATAAACCACTTGCTAATTTAATCCAAGAATACATAAAAAGGTCATTTATCATGATCAAACATACTTAATCCTAGAGGAACAGAAATGGCTTACCATATAAATCACTAAATGTAATCTACCATGTAAATAAAATGAAAGAAAAAAGCCACATGGATACCTCATTAAATGCTGAAAAATAAAACCTTTGTCACATGCCAAATTTCTTCATGAAAAAATTCCTGGAGATATCAAAGATTCAAGTGACTTAAGGAAACATAATAAATACAGCAAAACCTATAGCCAAAATCAAATGAGATGAAGAGAGAGTAAAAGCAGTTCCACTAAAATAAGGAAGAAGACAAGGTTCCTCATTCTCTACATATCTATTCAATGTAGTATTTGGAATATTAGCTATAGCAATAGGACAAATAAAGGAGAATGAAGAAATACAGATTGGAAAGGAAGAACTCAATATGTATCATTATTTGCATATGATAGAATAGTATACATAAGTGACTACAAAAAAGTACTTCCAGCGAAGGCAGTACTTACAGCTGAATGTAGGATTAACTAAAAAACAAAACAGAAACAAAAATCAAAAAAGAAACAAAACAAAAAGCAAACAAAAAAGAAAGAAAAACAAATTAGCAAAACCAGTTGCCCTCCTGTATACTACCATAAAAGGACTGAGAAAGAAATTAAAAAAAACACGTTTCATAACAGCCACAAAGCATATGAAATATATTGAGGTAATGTTAGCTAAGCAAGTGAAAAACTAGTATGATAAACTTGAAGTCTTTGAAGAAAGAAATTGAAAAAAGTATAAAAAGTTGTAAAGATCTCGTGTGTATGCTCATATATACAAGAAGTCTACAGAACTCCAAATAGACTAGACCAGAAAAGAAATCCTCCCTTCACATAAGAATCAAAACACCAAATGCAAAAACCAAGAAAGAATATTGAAAAAATAAGAAAAAAAATGTCAAATAACATATAAAAGCAGACCTATCAGAATTACACCAGACTTCCCAACAGAAACTATGAAAGCTAGAAGATCATGGGAAGATATCATACCGACCCTAAGAGAACAGAAAAGCCAGTCCAAGCTACTATACCCAGCAACACTCTGAATTACCATAGATGGAAAAACCAAGATATTCCATGAGAGAACCAAATTCATAGAATATCTCTTCACAAATCCATCCCTACAAAGGATAATAAATGAAAAACTCCAACACAAGGAGAGAAACTACACCCTAGAAAAAGCAGGAAAAGAATCTTTCAACAACCCCAAAAGAAGATAGCCACACAAACATAATTCCACCTCTAATAACAAAAATAACAGGAAGCAGCAATCACTATTCCTTAATATCTTTTAATATCAATGGACTCAATTCCCCAATAAAAAGACATAGACTAACAAACTGAATATGTACATAGGACCCAGCATTTTGCTGCATACAGGATATTTACCAATACTATATCTGATAGAGGGCTAATATCTAATATACACAAAGAACTCAAGAAGTTAGACTCCAGAGGACCAAATAACCCTATCAAAAATGGGTAACAGAGCTAAACAGAATTCTCAACTAAGGAAACTCAAATGGCTGAAAAGCACCTAAAGAAATGTTCAACATCCTTAGTCATGAGGGAAATGCAAATCAACACAACCCTGAGATTTCACCTCACTCCAGTCAGAATAGCTAAGATCAAAAACTCAGGTACCAGGAGATGCTGATGAGAATGTGAAGAAAGAGGAACACTCCTCCATTGCTGGTGGGATTGCAATCTGGTACTACCACTCTGGAAATCAGTCTGGTGGTTCCTCAGAAGATTGAACATAGTACTACCTGTGGGCCCAACTATATAAATCCTGGGCATATATACACAGAAGATGTAAAAAGGACATACTTGACTATGTTCACAGAAGTCATATTTATAATAGCCACCTGCTGGAAAGAACCCAGAAGTCCCCGAACAGAGGAATGGTTACAGAAAATGTGGTACATTTACACAATGGAGTACTACTACTCAGCTATTAAAAACTATGACTTCATAAAATTCACAAGCAAATGGATGGAGCTAGAAAATATCACCCTGAGTGAGGCACCTCAGTCACAAAACGACACATATGGTATGCATTCACTGAGAAGTGGCTGTTAGGCAAAAAGTGTGGAATACCCAAGATATAATTCACAGACCATATAAGCTCGAGAAGGAAGACCAAAGAGTGGAAACTTCAGTCCTACCTAGAAGGAGGAACAATATACTTCAAGGGAAGTAGAGTGTGGGAAGGACTTGGGAGGAAAAGAAGAGAGGAAGGAGATAAAGAGGAGCAATATCATTTATTGGAGGAGTGTACAGAGGGTCAGGAAATTGAACAGAGGTGTGTAGAAATTGGGTCTGGGGAATTGGGGGTAGCAACCAGAAAGTCCCAGATGCCAGGAAAGCAAGAGCCTCTTAGAACCCCAAGGGGATGACATTGGCTGAAACACTCCACAAAGAAGAGAGAAAACTTGTGAGACCATATCCAAAGGTTAGGCATGTGTCCCTAGTTGAGGGATAGGGCTACCCACCCATCTCCAAATTTTTAACCCAGAATTTCTCCTGCCTAAAAGAAATACAGGGACAAAGAATATCACAGAGACTGAAGGAAAGGTCATCCAGAGACCGCCCACCTAGGGATCCACCTGATATGCAGACAGCAAACCCAGACACTATTGCTGATGCCAAGAAGTGCTGGCTGACAGGAGCCTGATGCAGCTGTCTCCTGAGAGGCTCTGCCAGATATTGACCAATATTGATGAGGATGCTCACAGCCAACCATTGGACTGAGCACAGGGACCCCAAAGGAAGAGTTAGGGGAAGGACTGAGGGAGCTAAAAGTTCCTTTTCTGGCATCAAAGGGAGGAAAGGTCCTGTGAAGACTTGATGCCCCAGTGTGGAGGAATGCTAGGGCAGTGAGGCAGAAGTGGGTGGGTGGATGGGGAAGCACCCTCATAGAATCAGGGTAAGGGGAGATGGGATAGGGTATTTGCAGAGGGGAAACTGGGAAAGGGGATAACATTTGAAATATAAACTAATAAAATATCCAATTAAAAATGGGCAGTTATAAACAGAAAATTCTTAAAACAGAAACCTCAAATGCCTGAGAAATACTTGAAGAAATATTTCATCATCCTTAGTCATAAGTGAAATGAAAATCAAAACTACCTTGAGATTCCATCTTATACCTGTTACAATGGCTAATATCAATAACACAAGTGATAGTTAATACTAGACAGGATATGAAACAAGGGCAGTGTTACTCCATTGCTGCTGGGCATACAACCACCATGGAAATCTATATTGTGCTTACTCAGAAAGTTGGGAATCTACCTCCAGATTCAACTCTACCACTCTTGGGCGCATATCTAAATGTCCTATATCAAGGATATTTTCCCAGTGACTTTCATTGCAGCTATATTCATAATAGTCAAAACCTAGAAACAATGTACATGTCCCTAAACAGAAGAATGATTGTCCTGGGTGGTTTTTTTGTGTCAACTTGACACAAGTTGGAATTATCACAGATAGAGGAGCTTAAGCTGAGGAAATGCCTCCATGAAATCAAGCTGTAAGGCATTTTCTCAATTAGAGATCAAGGAGAGAGGGCCCATTGTGGGTGGTGCCATCCTTGGGCTGGTAGTCTTGGGTTCTATAAGATAGCAAGCTGAGCAAGCCAAGGGAAGCAAGGCAGAAGCTGGGGCCTAGAAGACAAGGTGTATGTGACAAAGGGTAGGGATGGAAAAGTGACCAACGCCCTCAGAGGAGCACAGAAGATAATGAGTTGCCCAAACATTGGACTGTGGGAGTTTGAATTTGATTTTGATTGTGACTGTGCCCTGTTATCTTTCCCTCTTGAAGAAAACTAATTTTAGTAGATCCCACAATTAAGAGACTTTTAATTGAAAAAAAAAAGGCTTTGGACTTTAAAGATTTGAAACTTTAAAGGAATTAAAAATTTAATATGTAAGAATTTGCAAAGAGAGTGGGAATTTTAAAGCTATTTAGCTCTTGGGGATGAATAAGAAAGTAAGGGTTGAGGTCTAATAGTGATGTTTGTTTGTTAAGTTGACAAGGGGTCAATTGTACTGGCTAGTTTTGTGTGTCAGCTTGGCACAAGCTGGAGTTATCACAGAGAAAGGAGCTTCAGTTGTGGAAATGCCTCCGTGAGATCCAGCTGTAAGGCATTTTCTCAATTAGTGATCAAGGAGAGAGGGCCCATTGTGGGTGGTGCCATCCCTGGGCTGGTAGTCTTGGGTTCTATAAGAAAGCAAGCTGAGCAAGCCAGGGGAATCAAGCCAGTAAGTAACATCCCTCCATGGCCTCAGCATCAGCTCCTGCTTCCTGACCTGCTTGAATTTTAGTCCTGACTTCCTTTAGTGATGAACAGTAATATGGAAGTGTAAGCTGAATAAGTTCCTTCCTCCTCCCCTTGCTTCCTGGTCATGATGTTTGTGCAGGAATAGAAACCCTGACTAAGACAATGGTTAAAGTTTTTTTAAAAAAATTGGCATCATGAAATTAGCAGGCGAAGGTATAAAACTAGAAAAAAAGGTGATCATCTTGAGTGAGAAAACCCAGACTCAGCATGATATATAATATATATATATTCACTTATAAGTGGATACTAGCCACTAATTAAATGATAACCAAAATACAATCTGTAGACCTAGAAAGGTTAGATAAAAAGGAAAGGTGTAGTGGTGATGAAGTAATTGTCCTGGGATGGGGAAGTAGAATAGAGTTTTAACTGGTGAACTTGAATTGGGTATGGACAAAAGTAGAGGAAAACATGGGAAATGAAAATGGGGTGGAGAGAGAGAGAGAGAGAAAGAGAGAGAAAGAAAGAGAGAGAGAGATCAGGGAGAGACAGCTAGAATTAGGAAGGCATCTTGGGAATGGCGTGGAAACCTAGTGAAGTAGAAACCTCCTGGCATATATGAAAGTGATCTTAATGAATATTCATAGATACAGAGGACAAGGGGATCTACTGACCATCTTTTGTAGCCAGGTAAGGCTTCTTCCAGAGACAAGAGTAGTTTGTATTCAATTGAGTTGGCCAAAGGAATCCCATGGTAATCACCCCCCCCAAACCCAAGCCATTGCAAAGACAAAATGATGCTCTCTACAAACTGGTAGTCAGGCCCCCACTGACAATGACAGCACCCACACAATTCAATTAGCATGGAGAAGTAGAGTGGGTGCCTGTAAGGAGCCCCTGACTCTATGTTCTGGTCTTTTTGGTGTGGGAAGGAAATCTGCAAACTACCAAAAAAGAAACATGGGCACCAACCCAGATGCAAAACTCCTGACCGTCAATCTGTCCTACCTGCCTAATATGCTAGATTCGTGGTGGCCTAGAACTTGTGATAGTAGTCAACCAATGTCTTATTTAACCTCAGGCCCAGTCCAAATGGAGGAACCCACACCTAGCACTGCTGGAGTAATCAGGAACCAAAGATTAGATAGCCCATAGACCTAGGGTAAAGTTACTAGTTAAAAGAATAACAATAAAATGATTCCTAAGGATACTCTGCTATAGTGATAGATCAGTGCCTTATCCAGTCACCAGGAGAGAGGCTTCCATCAGTAGCCTATGGGAACAGATGAAGAGACCCACAGTCAGACATGCAGAAATAGAATCTGTTAGGAGTCTCCATCAAATTCTTTCCCTCGGAGCTCAAGAAATCCTCCAGAAGAGAGAGGAATTATGAAATAGACAGAGAATGTGGAGGACACAAAGAGAACAAGGCTCTGTGAATCAACTAATCAAGGCAAGTGAGTTTTTGCAAACACAGGGTCTGTATGGGTCTACACCAGGTCCTCAGAAGACCTAATCCACTTCATTTTAGAATGAGCAGCCATGCTAGGCCTTAAGTTTCCCTAGGCAATGCTCCTCCTCGGGACAGCCACAAACAATGGGTCATTAGTCAATAGCAGCCCTGACATTTAGCCAACAGGGAATATAAACATGGAGCTGAGTTAGTTCCTGGGACATCTGGCTGAGAGTTCCTGAAATTCACTAAGGCCTGATCAAAAACGTTAAAACTATTATAGCAACCAATCAGAGATTGTTCTAGCTTTACTGACACTCACCTAGTCAATCATGTTAGAGATTACCTAACCCTTCCAGAATATTCCCCTAGCCCTCCATAAAAAGGGGCATGTGAGCTCCTCTCTGGAATACCATTTTGATGAATAGGTGATCCCCATATGGTGGTGTTGCCACATAATAAATGTTCTTTGCCTTTGCATACTATTTGAATGTTTGAGTCTTCCTTCAGCCATTCTCAGATCCTGACAGTCCTCTATATTTGTATTATATCTATTAGCTTACTATTTCTATAAAACTCCTGACATTGAGAACAAATGGATCTGTGATTCTTATGCTTGCTCTTTGGCCTCTTCCTTCTGTTAGTTTTTCCTGTCCAACTTTGATATGAAAATTTTTGCTTTGTGTTATTATATTTTGTCATGTTTTTTGTTATCTCACAGAAGCCTATTTTCTAATGAGACAGAAAGGGAGCAGATCTGGAAGGGAGGAAAGGAGAGGAGGAACTGGAAGTGTGAGAGGAAGGAGAAACTATAATCAGGATATATCATATGAAAAAGAATCTACTTTTAATGGAAAAAAAAGAAAATGAAATTTTTGGCTCAGGCTTTCAAGCAAATGAAGTATTTTGTTTCTATAGGTTGAAACCAAATTCATTAAGAAGAGAGGATAGTAAAGATTTTATCATATTAATTAAAATAGATGGGTGTGGTATTTGATGCAATCTTCCTGCTAGCAGCTATTTTTCTACTCACCACATGTGCTACTATTGGTTAATTTACTTCAATGTGATTAATTTGCTCAAGTGCTTTAGATTTATTGCATTGTTTTATCTTATCAGTAGAAAACATAATGTTATAAATTAATGGGTTTCAATTGAAAACAAGAACAAATCTTCAAAACCAGGTATTATTAATGACAGTTCTGTGGTTACAAGAAAAAAAGAAGTATAAAGGAAAATAATAGCATTAATGCAAATGTGATTTTTTTTAAATTTCCAATATAATCTCCTTATGTAGTCAAGACCATCTTTGAATTTGTAATCCCACTGCCTCAGATTCCAGAGGGAGTTTCATATTCAGTATTCACATGTTTTTTCAAATATGTTTTGTCATTATCTGGGAATAGATCAAATTAACCTCACCACAAATATTTATTTGAATTTATGTGCCACTTCCTGGTATGTGATATGTTTTCCTTTTTGTACAAACACTTGATACATTTTTTAACAAAATGAAAAAAAATTCCTATAAATAAATTAAATCTGTATAAAAATTTAAGTGAGAAGCAGTAAGAAAGATAATTAGAAGTCACACTCATTGTGAAATTAGAAAACTTTGCATAATTGGGATATAAAAGATACATAGTCCTGAGAGGATCTGTTTACAAGGTTAAAATCAGGATTGCCTGGTTAACAAGCAGTAAAACAAAATTATTGAAAGCTCATTATAAATTTCAGTCATATATACTAGATATACATTTACTGATACAAATACTCCATAGTTATAAAACAATGCATTTCCTTAAAAAATAAACTTTCTGTGGATAGAAATCTGTATGTTCTGGAAGAGGCCATAACTTCAAAGTTTGTCAGGCACATAGGAATCAAGTCATGGTAGTGCCTTGGATTATGCACTGGCATGTTGGTTAACCTTTCTGATATCTCAATAGTATTGAGAGTACCATAAAGAGAAGGATTCTATTATTCTAACAACTAAGAACTTAGAATAGCTAAGGATATCATAGAAACATTGTAAACATCTCCAGAAAAGAAAAGAAAACAAATTAGCTATGGTGAGAATGACAGAGGCAGAGAAAGAGAAAGACAGAGACAAAGAGAGGAAGAGAAATATGACCACTATCCACAGTAATATTTATTTGAAAGTATGTAGCCTTCAAGAGTACATTTTATATTCATACTTTTGTATAAACATTTCCATCATTTTATAACCAAATAAAATAAATGTAAGAACAATGAAAAATACAGACTAAATGACAGATACAAAATGTTATTACACTTTCTGGAAAATATAAGGAAAATGGAGAAATAGACACTAAAGAAAGTTTTAAGACCTGACATCAGAATACTTTAAGGGAACTTGTGAAAATAGAAAGAAAACATCTCATTCTTAATATAATTATATTGATTCCTTTTACTATGCTGTTCCAAACACATAACATGAACAATGGAATAAAGTGAAAGGTTTTGTTTACTATATTTGAGGAGAAATGTAAGGGAGGATTAGACTAAAGTAAGATGGGAAATCCAGCAAGGCAAACATTAAATTCTTTACCTCCATGTCTGAAAACCAGGACATATGTCTCAGTAATGTAAGTTACTGTGAGACTGAACAATCCTACACTAACAGTCTTACAGTTTGCTAAGTTATTTTCCCTATCTATCTCAATGTCAGGAATTAATTTTTGACATATTTTAACTCCCAAATAAATACTCTAAGGAAAAAAAAACAAAATAGAGAAGAATATTTATAAAGAAAATAAAGGTGATAATATGATAAATTTGGACTTAAAGACAAGCTAAGTCATAGTGGTTGTTCTGGTCATCATCATCTAAATAGTTTCATTATTATAGTCAAAAAGTTTATTCATATTACCAATCATAAATCATTTAACATTTAGATTTAAATCTTAATTTACGATTAAATATGAAACATTTAAGAGCAAGAAAAAACACTATAAAACTACACAGAACTAAAAACAAAAATGAATCAAAAGACTTCACATCCTGAATTAAAGAGTGTTATAAAAATATTGCTGTTTTCCCTCCTTGTATTTTAATATATTATTAATATATTCTTAGAAATTTTATGTTTTAAACTATTATGTGTTAGTGATATCTACTCTATGATCTTCTTCTATATGCACTACACAATTTTATGGCTTCTTTTAAAAAGGAAAAAACACTGAGTGAAATTAGTGCTGCTTATGGCAATAGATATTGAGCTATCCGGTGGAACATGGGCAATTTATTAGATATCACAACTCTAAAGAAATGTGCCTCTCCCTTCCCTAGCATAGATCAACTGCCAATAGTTCTCCAGGAAGGGCTGAAGTTTTATGACCTTCACTCCTTTGATGTTAACTAACTTGAACTTGTGCAGATCTTTTGTAAGTAGCCAATATTGTTAAGAGTTTATGAGTACAAGGACTTGTCATGTCAAAAAGTTATTATTCACAGCAGTCTTTAATCTCTAGCTCTTATAATTCTTTACCTCCTCCCTTATTCTCTGGTGTATCCTGAGCCTTGTGGGAAATGAGGTGATACAGAAATCACATTGAAGACTGAGCAATCTACTATCACTATTTTCAATTGGATGAACTGCATTTACCTTCATTCACTGAAAAAAGGGAGGGACCTTCTCTGATGATGTCCTGAAACTTATTACTAATATATGAATACGAAGGTAAGTATTGAGAAGGAGATAATTTGCTCCACATCAATTTAACAAAATAAAAGTATTCAGTTTTTTCCTATGGTTTCATGGCAAGGTTATAGTACCAGACATGAGCATGAGTTTCATCTTGTGGGGTGGGACTTAAGTCTACTCAAATTTCCATAATTTTATGCTTCTATTGCACACAGAGGCATATCTTTTTAGGGCAGTTGTTCCTGTAGCTCACAGGGTTCATATATGTGTTGCACTGATGATGATTTTTCTCCCCCATCATCCGAAAGAATGCAAGAAGAAATATTCTTTTGGAACCTGGCAGCATTATGTAGAAAGCTCAGGTTGGTACCAGCTTAATTTGTCCACATTGTGACCAAGTATATGGTGTCTTTTGCAACAATGTCTTACCATCAAGTTCTGATAAGTAGGAAAGAACAGTGGCATTACCACCCCTATCACCCAAAATAATGTTCCTTCCTTGACCAACCAACTTCCACTAGATCTTCAGCTAGGGGCAGGGCCTTGATTGTCACTCCTCCATTCATGGTATTAGGCTTAACTGGCCTGATCTTTTTCAGATGTGAAATGAATCACAGTTGCTGTAAGTTCATGTATACAGTAGTATTGTTATGTCCATAGGGCAGTATTTTACAGCATTTCCTGCATCCTCTGCCTCTTTTTTTTCTGCATCCTTTTCTGAGTTTTGGGCAGAGCTTTAGGGGTAGTATCCCAATTTTCTCTAAATGCATACAGTCAGAAAAACCTCATCATTTAAATAGTAACGAATTTCTGCATTAACCATGATATACTATAAGAAGCTTCTCTGACCAAGGTTGGAAGCAACTCTAATGTATGGACTTAGGCATAAATATTTTAAAAACAAATGAAAATCACAAGCATTTAGAAAGGCAACCTTAATAGATTCTATCCAAGAGTGTATGACTTTTCCAAGCTTGATTTTTTTACGATGTTGATAGTAGCAGTCTTTTATTACATTCAATAGAACCTGCTAACATATATAATCAAGGGAGTAGTTCATTATGAATAGTCTTGCTTCTATTACACCAGTAGACTCTAGTTGTCAAGAACATCTGTATTGTAGTACATAAAGTTTAGTGCTAGGTAAAATAGATACCTATATCTATCTATCTATCTATCTATACACACACACACACACACACACACACACACACACACATATATATATATATATATATATATATATATATATATAGAGAGAGAGAGAGAGAGAGCCTATTAATATTATCAAAACTAGCTAGAAGGAGAAAGGTTTGAGTCATAACGTGTTACCAAGAGCAATGTTGATATCATGTATTATTGTTTTTGTGCTTCTTGGATCTTCCTGAAATAATTACACAGAGGTAGTCATCCTGGCATTAAAATTCCACTTAAAACCTCATGTTCTGGGAGCAGCATTGTTTGCTAATATAAGATAACCTGTCCAAACATATAAACTTTATACATATTTACACATAGATATTATAATATATCATATATATCATATTATTTTGTATAGTAAAATATATGTTATACCATAAAAAGTGCCGGGAGGTGGTGGCGCATCCCTTTAATCCCAGCACTTGGGAGGTAGAAGCAGGCGGATTTCTGAGTTTGAGGCCAGCCTTGTCTACAACGTGAGTTCAGGACAGCCAGGGCTACACAGAGAAACCTGTCTCTAAAAGACCCCAAACCAAAATGAATAAATAAATAAATAAATAAATAAATATTATAAAAAGTGAAGTTTCCTAATGCTTTTTGATATAGCTTGTTTTCATTAACTTCTTTCCTACTCTCTTTCTCTGCTGTGCTTTTGTACCATCATAAATTCAATAAATTATGAATTCCCCATACCTCCTCCCATTATTTCATATTTCATGCATTCTGCTACCCTCTTTTTTATATATTTACTTTGATTGCAAATCATAGATTTCCAAGTAAATTCTGTTTTCAGAATTCACACTTCATTTTAGACAAGCCTTCTTTTTGACCTTTGTTTCTCTATCTCCAGCACTCCAATACCAGCTTAAATGCTTCTGCCCCAAATATATCATCTCTATTTTCATTTCATCTACATTCTACAATGTTTACTCTTTTCTAATGAAGCTAAAATTCAATTCAGTTCACTTCAAGATAAATACTGAAATTTTATGAGGAATATTAAATATAATTTTATAGTCACTTTGACAAATAAAGGATATAGAAAGAGGGAAAAATCAGAAATGTAGAAGAATTTCTCTGTCTTTACACTGCAATTTAATATATAAGAATTACCATATAAATGAAAGTTCGTGAAGAAACACATATGTGCAAGTTTCTATACATATAACCTACATATAAACATTCACGCTGCTTATATTTAGATGCAGTTTAACTGATTTCTCCAAAAGGCTCTTAATATGTTATTAAATACATGATGTTGAAAGGACTTCATCTTTCTCCATTGTCTGGCTTTGGACTTGCCGTCCTATCCCAAAGTGCCTTGGATGAACCCAAGTGCATCCTGCTTTCCCTTGGAAGCTTGCAGGGGCTCCAAGAACAACCAGCTTAGAACACTGACCTGCCAATATGTTCCCAAAGAGTGCCTGAGACATAGTCTGTAGAGTATGTCTACTTGAAGCACAGCCAAAAGAGGTGAGTTGCAGACATGTGGTCTCTGATCTCCATTATCTGGCTTGTTATGCCTTCCTGAGAAGCCTTAGGACACCCCAAGAATGCCCTGCTTCATTATTGAAATCTGCAGAGGTTCCAAAAAGAACCAGCTTGGAATACTTCACAATGAATTCCTTGCCAATCAGATCTACCTGCACAGCCAGCAGACTCAAGTGCCTTTTAACATCCATGGTCTGGCCCACAACTACTCCTGCCTTCTAGAGAAATCCTGCTGGCATTAAGATTATCCAGACAACACCAGCAAAGCACAGATGGGTAATGGACAGCATATGAACACAATAAGAGCCAGGGCAATATGGTACAACCAGAGCCCAGCAACATTGGTATAAAAAGCCCTCTATATCCTAATATAAGTGTTGCACAAGAAGATGATGTTAAATGTAATCTTATAAAGATGATAGAGGGCTTTAAAGAGGAAATGAGTAAATTCCTTAAAGAAGTACAGGAAAGTACACTCAAAGAGGTAGAGATCTTTAAAGAGGAAACAAAATGATATAAATAAATATTGGAAAATATCACCAAAGAACTGAAAGATATGAATAAAATTATTCAAGAATGGAAAGTGGAAATAGAAGTAATAAAGAAAACACAAACTGAGGAAATCCTGTAGATGAAAAAACCTAGGAAAGAGAATGGGAACTATAGACACAAGCGTCACCAACAGAATATAAGAGAAGAGAGAATCTCAGGAGTAGAAGAAGCAATAGAAGAAACTTACACATCATTCTAATAAAAATAAACATCTAAAAAGTTCATGACAGAAAACATCCAAATTTGAGAAATTTGAGACACTATGACAAGATGAAACCAAAGAATAATAGGAATATTCTGAATAGAATATTCTGAATTCAAAGGCTCAGATAATATCTTCATCAAAATCATAGAACAAAATTTTCCTAAACTAAAGAAAGAGATGCCTACAAATGTACAAGCAGCTTACACAACACCAAATATTTTGGGCCATAAAAGAAATAATTCTCACCACATAATAATATAAACATTAAATATTCAAAACAAAGAATAGTAAAAGTTGCAAGGAGAAATGAACAAATAATGTACTAGGCAGACCTGTGAGAATTGAAGCCAACTTCTCAACAGACCCTCTAAAAATCAGAAGGACCTGGGCAGTCATTAAGAACCGAAGAGACCACAGCTGTCAGCCCAGACTACTATACCCAGCAAAACTTACAATCCCTATAGATGGAGAAACCAAGATACTCCATGACAAAGTTAGATTAACCCAGCCATACAGAGTACACTAGTAGAAAAATTCCAACCCAGTAAGGCTAACTACACTCAAGAAAACTCAATAAATAAGTAAATAATTTCACACTATTAAAGTCCAAAGAAGAGAACCACCATACACACACACACACACACACACACACACACCAACAATATCAAAATAGTACTAACTGGACATTAATATCTCTAGATATCAATGAACTGCATTCCCTAAAAAATGAGACAGAGCAGATATATAAGCAGGACCCATAATTCTGCTGTATATAATAAACACATTTCAGCAACAAAGATAGACATTACCTCAGAGTAAAGAGCTGGAAAAACCTTTCCCAAGCAAATTGACCCAAGAAACAACCTGGAGTAGCCATTCTAATATCCAATACAATAGACTTTCAACCAAAATTAGTCAAAAGTGATGGAGAAGGACATTTCATATACATCAAAGGAAAAATTTACCAAGAAGGCATCTCAATTCTGAGCATTTATGCCCCAAATGCAAGGGTGGTCATAAATCAAACCTTGACAGATACAAGAAGATTAAAATAACTCTTAGCATGTGTCTTAGTTAGGGTTTTACTGTTGTGAACAGACACCATGACCAATGCAAGTTTTATAAAAGACAACATTTAATTGGGGTTGGCTTATAGGCTCAGAGGTTCAGTCCATTGTCATCAAAGCAGAAACATGGCAGCATCTAGGCATGGTACAGGAGGAGCTGAGTGTTCTACCTCTTCTTCTGAAGGCTGCTAGTAGAAGACTGACTTCCAGAATTTGAATGACTGCTTCTATTTATATATGGGATCCATCTGTCTACTGCACTGGACAGATGGGAGAGTTAAAGGGAGATGTGGTGGGAACCACCACCTCTGCATCTTTCAAGTCCTTGATTGTGGCAGTAATTTCTGCAATTCCTCCAGGAATACGATACTGTTTTTGATTCTATTTTGATACTATTTTCTTTGGAAGAGGCAACCCCAAAGGCTTCCATTTTGCCTTTCCAACCATAATAGCCCTCACTCCACAGGTCAGGGAACCAATGTGAGAATTCTGCCAATTTCTGAGTATATCTATCCCAATTATACATTCTGGAACTGGGGAAATGACTACTTTAGAGTAAAAGGCTGAAAGACAATTTTACAAGCAAATGGTCTCAGGAAACAAGTGGGAGTAGCCATTCTAATATCAGATAAAATTGACTTTCAACCTAAAGTAATCAAAAGAGACTCAGAAGGTCACTTCTTGCTGGTCAAAGAAAAAATTCACCAAGAAGAACTCTCAATACTGAACATCTATGCTCCAAATGCAAGAGCACTCTCATTCATAAAAGAAACTCTACTAAAGCTTAAAGCACACATTACACCTAACACAATAATTGTGGGTGACTTCAACACTCCACTATCCTCAATGGACGGTCAGGAAAGCAGAAACTAAATAGGGACACAGTGAAACTAATTGAAGCTTTGGACCAATTGCACTTAACAGATATATATATATAGAAAATTTCATCCCAAAGCAAAAGAATATACCCTTTTCTCAGCACCACATGGTAACTTATCAAAAAATCGATCATATAATTGGTCACAAGACAGATGTCAACAAATACAAGAAGATCAAACTAATCCCATGCCTCCTATCTGATTACTTTGGAGTAAAAGTGGTCTTCAATAGCAAGAAAAACAACAGAAAGCCCACATACACATGGAAACTGAACAATACTCTACTCAATGACAACTTGGTCAAGGAAGAAATAAAGAAAGAAATCAAAGACTTTTTAAAATTCAATGTAAATGAAGGTACAACCTATCCAAATCTATGGGACACAATGAAAGCAGTGCTAAGAGGAAAACTCATAGCCCAGAGTGCCTCCAAAAAGAAACTGGAGAGAGCATACACTAGCAGCTTAACAGCAAACCTGTAAGACCTGGAAGAAAAAGAAGCTAATTCACCCAGGAGGAGTAAAAGACAGGAAATCATCAAACTCAGGGCTGAAATCAATCAAGTAGAAACAAAGAGAACCATACAAAGAATCAACAAAACCAGGAGCTGGTTCTTTGAGAAAATCAACAAGATAGAAAAACTCTTAGCCAGACTAACCAAAGGGCACAGAGACAGTATCCAAATTAACAAAATTAGAAATGAAAAGGGGGATAGAAACTGAGGAAATTCAAAAAAATCATCAGATTCTACTACAAAAGCCTATACTCAACACAACTGGAGAATCTGGAGGAAATGGACAATTTCCTAGACAGATACCAAATACCAAAATTAAATCAGGATCAATTAGATCAGATAAACAGTCCCATAACCACTAGAGAAATAGAATGGGTTATAGAAAGTCTCCCAACCAAAAAAAGTATGGGACCAGATTGTTTTAGTGCAGAATTTTATTAGACGTTCAAAGAAGACCTAACACCAATACTGTTCAAACTATTCCACAAAATAGAAAAGGAAGGAACACTGCGCAACTCGTTCTACAAAGTCACAATTATGCCAATACCAAAAACACACAAAGATTCAACAAGGAAAGAGAAATATAGGCCAATTTCCCTTATGAATATCGATGCAAAAATACTAAATAAAATCCTTGCCAACCAAATCCAAGAGCACATTAAAACGATAATTGACCATGATCAAGTAGGCTTCATCCCAGGGATGCAGGGATGGTTCAATATATGGAAATCCATCAATGTAATCCACTACATAAACAAACTAAAAGAAAAAAAACCACATGATCATCTCATTAGATGCTGAAAAAGCATTTGACAAAATTAAGCATCCTTTCATGATAAAAGTCCTGGAAAGAACAGGAATTCATGGCCCATACCAAAACATAATAAAAGTAATATACAGCAAACCAGTAGCCAACATCAAAATAAATGGAGAGAAACTTGAAGCAATCCCACTAAAATCAGGGACTAGACAAGGCTGCACTCTCTCCATATCCTTTCAATATAATACTTGAAGTTCTAGTGAGAGCAAATAGACAACACAAGGAAGTCAAAGGGATACAAATTGGAAAGGAAGAAGTCAAACTATCATTATTTACAGATGATATGATAGTATACTCAAACGACCCAAAAAAACTCACCAGAGAACTCCTACAGCTGATAAACAACTTCAGCAAAGTGGCTGATTATAAAATCAATGCAAGCAAATCAGTGGCCTTCTTGTTCTCAAAAGACAAGCAGACTGTGAAAGAAGTTAGGGAAATAACACCCTTCACAATAGCCACAAACAATATAAAGTATCTTGGTGTGACTCTTACCAAACAAGTGAAAGATCTTTATGACAAGAACTTCAAGTCTTTGAAGAAAGAAATCGAAGAAGACCTCAGAAGATGGAAAAATATTTCTTGCTCTTGGATTGGCAGGATCAATATAGTAAAAATGGCCATCTTGCCAAAAGCAATCTACAGATTCAAAGCAATTCCCATCAAAATCCCAAATCAATTCTTTATAGATCTAGAAAGAGCAATTCTTAAATTCATCTGGAGTAACAAAAAAACCAGGATAGCTAAAACTATTCTCAACAATAAAAGGAATTCTGGGGGGAATCAATATTTCTGACCTCAAGCAGTACTACAGAGCAACTGTGTTAAAAACTGCATGGTATTGGTACAGCAACAGGCAAGTGGATCAATGGAATAGAATTGAAGACCCAGAAATGAACCCACAGAGTTATGGTCACTTGATCTTTGATAAAGTATCTACAACTATCCAGTGGGGAAAAAAAGATAGCCTTTTCAACAAATGGTACTGGTTCAACTAGAGGTCAACATGCAGAAGAATGCAAATTGACCTACTCTTATCACCTTGTACTAAGATCAACTCCAAATGGATCAAGGAACTCCACATAAAACCAGACACACTGAAACTAATAGAAAAGAAACTGGGAAAAAAAAAGAAACTGGGGAAGACCCTGGAGAACATGGGCACAGGGGGAAAGTTCCTGAACAGAACACCAATAGCTTATGCTCTAAGATCAAGAATTGACAAATGGAACCTCATAAAATCACAAAGTTTCTGTAAGGCAAAGGACACTCTCAGAAGGACAAAATGACAATCAACAAATTGGGAAAAGATCTTCACCAACCCCACATCCGACAGAGGGCTAATATCCAATATATACAAAGAACTCAAGAAGTTAGACCCCAAAGAACCAAGTAACCCTATTAAAAAATGGGGTACAAAGCTAAACAAAGACTTTTCACCAGAAGAAATTCAGATGACTGAGAAGCACCTTAAGAGATGTTCAACATCATTAGTTATCAGAAAAATGCAAATCAAAACAACCCTGAGATTCCACCTCACACCAGTCAGAATGGCTAAGATTAAAAACTCAAGAGACAACAGGTGCTGGCGAGGTTGTGGAGAAAGAGGAATACTCCTCCACTGTTGGTGGGATTGCAAGATGGTATACCCACTCTGGAAATCAGTCTGGCGGTTCCTCAGAAAATTGGACATGACACTTCCAAAGGACCCTGTCATACCACTCCTGGGCATATACCCAGAGGATTCCTCTGCATGCAATAAAGATACATGCTGCACTATGTTCATAGCAGCATTTTTTATAATAGCCAGAAGCTGGAAGGAGTCCAGATGTCCCTCAAAGGAGGAATGAATACAGAAAATGTGCTATATTTATACAATGGAATAGTACTCAGCAATTAAAAATAATTAATTCATGCAATTTGTAGGCAAATGGTTGGATCTGGAAAATATCATCCTAAGTGAGTTAACCCAATCACAAAAGAATACACATGAATTGCAATCACTGATAAGTGGATATTAATGAGCCCAGAAGCTCTGAATACTCAATGCACAATTAGCAAATCAAAAGATTCCCAAGAAGAAGGAAGGAGAGGACACTTGTCCAGAAAAGACTGGTTCCAGTTTTGCAGGAGAGTACCAAACAGAGAAAGGGTTGGGGGGTGATTGGGAAATGGGCGGGGGGGGGCGTGGAGTGGGGAAGAGGACTTATGGTACACATGGTGAGGGGAGAACTGGGAAAGGGGAAAGCCTTTGGAATGTAAACAAAGAATATGGAAAATTTCAAAAATAGAAAAAAGAAATCAAAATTTAGAAACTATCAACCAAAATGACCTAATTTAAAAAATGAGATACAGAGCTAAACAGAGAATTCTCAATAGAGCAATCTCTAATGACCAAGAAACAGTTAAAGAAATGTTCATTATCCCTAGTCATTAGAGAGATGCAAACCAAAACAACGCTGAGATTTCACATTATACCCAGTAGAATGAGTAAGATCAAAATCTCAAGGGACAGCACATGTTGGCAAGGATGTGGAGCAAGGTGAACATTCCGGCATTGCTGGTAGGAGTGCAAACTTTTACAACTATTCTGGAAATCAATTTGTTAATTTCTCAGAAAAATGGAAGTAGTTCTACCTCAAAACCCAGCTATATCACTCTTGGATATATGCCCAAAAGATAGTACACCATCTCAAAAGGACAATTGGTCAAATATGTTTATAGCAGCTTTATTTATAATAGACAGAAACTGGAAACAAACTAGATGTCCCTGAACTGAAGAATGGGTAAAGAGAATGTGGTTCATTTGCCCAACAGAATCCTATTATAATATTATATCCTATTTATAAATAAATATTATTTAATTAAATACAAAATTTAAATTACAAAGTAAAATACTATTAAAAACAAGGATATCATGAATTTCACAAGCAAATGAATGGAACTAGAATATATCATCCTGTGTGATGTAATCCAGACCCAAAAAGACATGCATGGCATATACTCACTTATAAGTAGATATTAACCATAGAGAATAAGATTGCTATCCACAGAATCAAGGAAGCCAAATAATAAGAATGGTGCAAAGCAGGATGGTTTAATCCTTCTCAGAAGGTGAAATAAAATAGGTATCAAATGTGGATTGAGGGAGCAAAGTGTGTTAAAGAAGGGAGGGAGTATAGTGGGGAAATGTAGGGAGAAAAGGGGAAGAGAAGAAAAACTGAAGAATGTGTGGGGTCGGGAAATCTTTATGACATGCCAGAGATCTAGGATGAAGGTGAGGCCCAGAATGCTATGGGGGTGACTCTAGCTAAGACATCTAGTAGTGGGAGATACTGAAGTAGCCACTTCCTATAGCTAGGAAGGACTCTCAGAGGAGGGAAAAAGACACCAACCTACCCACAAATCCTTCAGCCCAAAACGTGTCCTGCCTGTAGAATGGGCAGGCACAAATGTTGAACAGAGATGGAAGGAATGGAACCAATCACTCACCAAAACTGAGATCCTTACCATGGTCAAGATTCTCTCCCTGGCACTATTAATGATTCTCTGTTATGTTGCAGACAGGAACCTAGCACAACTGTCCTCTGAGAAACTCCATGTAGCAGCCAATGGAAACAGAGACCCACAGCCAAACATTAAAGAGAGCTATGGGAGCCTTGTGGAAGAGTTGGGAGAAGGATTGAGGAACCCAAAGAATATAGGGACTCTCCATATAGAATAACAGAGTTAACTAACATGGACCCTTGGGGGCTCCCAGAGACTCAACTGCCAATCAAAGAGAAAGCATGGCTGGACCTAAGCCCCTGCACATAAGTATCAAAAGTATATTTTGGTCTTCATGCAGGTCCCTCAGTAACTGTAGTGGAGTCTTTTCTTGAATCTGTTGCCTGTCTGTGAATCCCATACCCCTATCTGGGTCACCTTGTCTGGCCTCAGTGGGAGAGGATATGTCTAGTGCTGTATTGACTTGATGTGCCAGGTGGGGGGTTGGGGGATATGGGAGGGATGGGATGGACCAAGGGAGTGAGGAGAAGGGGAGAGGAGAATAAGGAGGATTAGTGTGGATTGAGTACTGGGAGGAGAAAGGGGCTGATATTTGTATGTAAATTAATTAATTAATTAATAAAAATAGGAGCTCATTTGCACAAAATAGAAACAAAACAAATCAAAGACCAAAAAATCAGGGCCTAATGATGCTGTAGTAGTATTTTTGTGCTAGAGTTTAATACAGATTGGGTGACTTAAAAAAATGGAGTTACTTGGAGAATAGAATCCAAGATGACAGGGCTGTTGCCTTCTGAAGCTTCTTAACTGTCCCTACTGATAGCCTTCTTATTTCTAAGTCTTTACATGTTCTTCACTTTGTGGATGCATGATATCTCATATCTTACTGTGAACACCAGTCATGTTAAATCATGGCCAATCTTAATATCTTTAATTTACCTTAAATACCTTTGTTGAAGGCTCTAAATCTAAATGTGAATACATTCTTATGTGATAACTGATAAATTATCTGTAATTGGGCAGGAGAAATGGCTCAGAAGTTAAGAGCACTGACTGCTCTTCCAAAGATCCTGAGTTCAATTCCCAGCAACCACATGGTGGTTCACAACCATCTCTAATGGGATCTGACACCCTCTTCTGGTCTGTCTGTGGACAGCAACAATGTTTTCACATATATAAAATAAATACATCTTTAAAAAATTATCTTTAAGAGACAACAAATTATTGGCTCAATTCTTCACAATCTACAATTCAATCCACAACATTCATATACAATCTATTTAAAAGTCATTAAGGTAGTCAGAGATGATAGTATATGTCTATAATCTGTAATCCCAGCAGAGAGACTGAGAGAAGAGTATTTCAAGTTTCTGTGAATGTTAGAAAACACAGTTAAACATGTCAGATAAACAAAAAATAATAACCATTTAACCAATTTAAAACATTTAAAAAAACTAGACCATGATCTGTTGGAATGCAGTATATAGGTTTTAGAGAGTGTATGAACCCTTGAAGTTACCATAAACTTTAGTAAATAGTAGTCACACGTGCACACTTACAATCAAGAAGCTTCTTTCATATGCTTTCTAAAATAATCTATTTGTAAAGTTTAGAATAATAAATTAGGATAATATATAAGTGATATTTAACATTGAGGCATTCAAGTTCTTCTTGATAATAATAGTGAAAGTGCAAACCATAAAGGGGTATAGATAGATTTGGCTACATAGATAGTAAATTATCTGTTTGTAGAAAGGAACTGTTACCAAAATTAAAAGCAAAAGCTTTGGAGAAACCATCATTTCATAGGTAGAGAGTAGAATAAAATAAAGACAAGGGCAAGGTTTCAAAATAAACATGTAGCTTTAGTGTTACCCTGTGAGTGTGTGTGTGTGTGTGTGTGTGTGTGTGTGTCTGTGTACATATTCATATATATGCTTACAGAATCCTTTCTAAATCAAATATGAAAAATTTAAAAAAAATTACCCTCACAAATGAGCAGAAAATCCATAAAAGTAACACAAATAATGAAAAGTATCATAAACAATAATTGGTGTCTCAGTAAGAGTAATAATCATGGCAGTACACATGGTTTTAAAACTGAGCAGTTTATACATCATTAATGTATCCTGTCTAGCATGTAGTATGTGCTGCTATTAAGTATTAAATGGCTCTTGGTTAATTTACAGGATTACATTTAAAACATTTAAAGATTTAGATACTGAAAATGTGCGCAAACCCATACAAATAAAAACTAAAAGAAAAATAAGCAAAGAAATGCATGAGGAAAATGACAAGATTCAAAAGTTTTTGATAAAGATACAAATCAGAGCAATTGAATAACTTCGAAGAATTCTAAGTTATAATGAGCTAATTATAGGAAACCTTGATAGGTAAATTTAGCAAAGCATATTACAAAAAGAACAGAGGTTGGTGAAGAAAGGACACAGTAGAAATCAATTATGCATGTGATGAAAATAAATCAATTTTATTTTTATTTATTATTTATTTTATTGCAAAAATATTTTATACATTATATTCTAAGATTTCTCTCTGCATCTACTCTCCCTAACTCCTCTCTACCTCCACTATAACCTAGATCTACTTCCTTTATATCTTTCATTAGAAAATAGGCATCTAATGTATAATAATTAAATAAAAATCACACAAATCTGAAAATGACTAAACAACCAAGCAAAAAGAGCTAAAGAAAGAGCACAGGAAATTCATATAGATGCAGAGACACACATATTGGAATCCCATAAAACCCAAATTGGAAGCCATAATATATATACAAGGAGCAGTAAGAATACATACATACATACATACATACATACATACATACATACCTATCTCTATATGTTTATATATATATAAACATATATATATATATATATATATATATATATATAAAGTTCTATATGTTGAGTTCTATATGATTCAAATAATGAGGGAGAAAAAAATCCACAATTAGACATCTTTCAAAACCAAATGAAGTTTCCAACACTGGGAATGAGTTACTTCTAATCAAGTTCTTGATTAAAGGAATCCCACTGGAATATCCAAACAATCCAGGGTATTACCAAGACTTTGGTAGTTTGACACAAACTGACAGCATGGCTGTATGTTGAAGAAAACACTTTTCACAACTCATTGAACATAGAGAAGTAGATCTGGTTTCTATGTAGAGCCTTCACCCTTATGAACTAATGCTCCTGAAACTATAGTATTCTCTGCACACTACCAAAGGAGAAAGGTCAACATCAAGTAAGCTACAACCTCTTCTTCTATAATGGTTACCTGCCTACATGGTAAGCTGATGCAATAGTGGAACAAACGTTGCAGGAGTAATCAGTTAATGTCTAATTGGATATAAGGCCCATTTCATGAGATGGAACTCTTACTCAATACTACTAGGGTGGCCAAGAACCTGAAACCTGACAGAGCAGGAACCTAGGGCAGAACCAAGGACTACTGTTTAGCTTAAGGAAAGTAGTAATAAAATAACTGATTCTACTGTCTTCACAGATCAGTCAGTGCCTCGCTCAGCCATCATCAGAGAAGCTTCCTACTGAAGCAGATGAGAACAAATACAGAGACCCACAGCTAAACCATATGCAAAAAATGAGAGACTTTGAAAAACTCAGCTCCAAATGGGATTTTCCCCATTATATCCCTCCTTCCAGCGCTCAGAGAAGTCTGTGGAAGAGGAGATGGAAGGAGTAAACCAGGGGGCATAGAGGACATCAAAGTCTCAGGCCTTCTACACAAAACTGGGCTGGCACACATATGAACCCATAGACAGGGCCTGCTCTGGTCTGTGCCAGGTAGGATTCTCTAGCTGAAATCAATGTGGACACAGCCTCCATTCCTAACTCAGAAGCTATCTCCAAGTGATGGCCACTTACAAATGAAAACTTAGTTTTTTCCAAGGCAGTCTAACAAGGGGAGCAAACAGCTCTTAAGGGCAGGCTCCATGCCCAGCAGATGGCTAACAAAATGAACTTCATGGTCTGGTCTCATTTCTAAAATTCCAGCTTTTTGATATTCCCTCTCCTGGGCAGAGTAGAGAACCACACCTTTTATCTCCACCCTCCCCTATCACTCTCATGATTAATTCTCCTCTGAGCTCACACTGTCATCACAGGTGCTCCAACTCTATAATTCAAAAGGGGTCAACTGAGTCACTTGTTGACCATCCAGACAGCCAAACCTCTCCCCAGGCCTACCTTCTACCCTTCATGATGACAACACATTTAAGTGCTCAGGCAGGTATTTCATCTTGGTTATGAGAGAATTGCACCCCATATTTCAAAGTAGAGGTTCATAACAATGGGGGAGTTCATGATTAAAAAAATTCTATCTTAAATGTGAGATTTCAAAAATATCTGAGGTTTGAAACTGATCTTTTTAGTGCTTCAAATTCCTCTGTATTAACTCTAATGGCTATCATCTCTTCCAAAGGACTTATGAACCTTACTCCACGAGCACTTGTCTAGGAAACTAGAAGCTAGCCACCCTACCTCACTGGAATTACTAAAATGAAAATATTTTTGACTAGACAATTGGTAAACAATGAGAACATAGCACATACAGTTCTAAAATGTATAAATCCATGTCTAGGCTACAAAAGATTCCATGTCTGTTGAGATCCCAGTTCTCAAATATGGTATTTTCTGTGTCTTCCACTGGGAGTGAGGAGAAAATGCTGAATCCTCATCTATTATATGATAGAAAAAAGACCCCCCAGATCTTTGTTATCAGGGCATTAATACCGCCTGTGAGGGCTGAGCCTTCTATTATCCTAACTCCTTAATGATATCAAATGCAGGGTTCAGTGTGAACACATTAATTTGTGGATGACAAGATTTCATGAAGAAGTCAGTAGTTCAGAATTGTCTGAAATCCTAGCAAACAAAAGATTAAAGAAATAATAAAACTGCAGAAATATTCTTATTGGCCATAAATAAATAAATCACCCACTGATGTTCATACTTCTCTCTAATAAATCATCTAAAAATTGGCTTGTAGAAGAACAGGCAGGGGATCTCAAGTCATCAGAAGCAAAGTAGATATACTCTGAGGGCAATAACAAGATAGTTATGGTTCAAGCTTCAGCACAGGCACCCAGTAACTGAGAGCTATAATTCATCAGACATCAGAGTGAGCATGTACCTTACATTCAGTATTGGTATTGCCACAGCCAACCTCCACTTCCTTTGGAGAGCTTTTACTCCAAGCTATGCTACTTTCTAGCATTTGGTATTTTTGAAAGAGTAATTTACAATGCATACCAACAAAAATATACAGATTCTTGTTGGTTTTGCTCTTGTTGTTAAGCTTGGACCACTGTTCAAGTCAGGGAAGACCCAAATGTGCAGAAGGAAGCCATTCTAAATGATGCTTAGGAATCAGGGAGGGAATGCCCTGTATGAGATGAGTCTGATCCAACACATGCTAGTCTTGTTGCACTACCCTATTTCATGTCTCATTTTGGCTTATTCCCTGGTTTACACAAGAGGACCCTGAGTTTATTATTGTCTGACATGACATCATCAAAAAGAGGACTGCAGTGGCAATGCCTGTGATGTGCCTGGGAAGATGGAAGAACACATCCTTGAATATATGTACCCTACATATTGCTGTGACAAGTCATAAATTTCTTCTATACACTGAATTGCATGAGATGAAGTGTTAATTTTTACGAGCTGGCATTTCTTTCAATCCACCAAATTAATTTTCTCAAACACTGAAGTGTGGTTGATCATCTTAATAATATAAAATTGTCTTCATTATTTTCTTCTAAATTTAATTTTGCCCTATTTCCACCCCATTTAGATAAAGCAAATTAAAGAATCCATTCCTTTTGGTTGTTGTTGTTGTTAGCTTGTACCCTAGTAAATGAGCTATGTCTGAGCTGGATAAACAATAATGCACATAGACTGTTCATGATACATTTGTGGCTACACACATATAGGAGCACATATACCCAATGGCCATTGTAAAATGGATCAGAACTTATTCTCAGGTGATTCCCAAGAAGACATTTTTCTTTTAATTTCTCTGCAAGGTAGCAAATTGTCTAGCTCCAGAATGTTGCTTACCATTTCTGGCTGTGGCCTTAGGGACTGGTTACTTTATTACCTTTCTGAACTGTACTTCAAAGGAATTAATTAATTGATGTTCTTAGCAGCCTCATCTTGACAAAAACATATGATACTCAAATGTTAAACATGGAACCTCGGATGGAACTGTCAGGAAAATGCTGAACGTGGTTATTAATATGGCTTTTGATAAATATCTGCTCAGCCTCACACTGTGCCTCGTCTGTTCTCATCTTGGAAAGTAGTTAATCTGATTGATGAAGATCCTGGTTCAGATCGTCTCCCATGCTGGGTTTAATAGCAGCACTTAAAAAAAGAAAAAGAAAGAAAAAATTCTTATTTTCAAGTAGAGATGTTTGTGTCTTCCCATTTGGCAGGGATTTTTTTTTAATATTGCCATAAGAATTGTCCTGAGCATTACCAAAAATAGCAGTAATTCCTTAAGTTACACCTTGCACAAGAAGTCTAGTTTCTACACCACTACTTAGGGAAGTGTACTTTGATAGTGTTTCTATCAATTGGTAATTCTAACCCTGAAGGCTTAGAAGAGCCAGCCTATCAGAACAAAACATGCAGTTAGCAACTGATGGACTGCAAGCCTTGGCTCATTATCAATAGCCATCTTCCCCTAAGTGACATGATGTGTCTTTCTCATAATTTAAATAATCTCCCTTGCAGATGAAGCAGTCACAGCAGTGGTTGCCACAGTACACAATGGCTAGGCTTTAATGCCATCCATGTTGTAATTTTCCAAAACCATTTCTAACTCCTGCAACCATCTCAACTGCTAATGGTTAACATGGAATTTACTGGAAAATAAATTCTAAGACAGTAGTGCAAAAATTAATCTCTCAGTGGAGGGATACTGGAGAGATGTCTCAGCAGATCATAGCACATACTGTTCTTACAGAGGACCTGAATTTGGTTGCCAGCCCCCATATTGGATGGTTCATGACCACCTTTAACTCCAGCTTCTCAGGCATATGCACACACACACACACACACACACACAGAGAGAGAGAGAGAGAGAGAGAGAGAGAGAGAGAGAGAGAGAGAGAGAATTACAAAGAAAGATGATTTTATAATTTTAGCCAAAACTAGGGAAAGAAATTCTCAATTTTTCTCTTCCTTTTCTGTACCAATATAACAAAGTAAAGAGAAACAAAACCAAGAGCATACACATATGCAGATTCGGCTTTAGATAGGAGCCTAAATGACCAGAACTGGAATCTAAGTCTATTCCAAGAGTAGGAGTCAGGCTATATAGTTCTTGAGGTGGGCCAATTTTACTCACTGTAGGTAAGCTACTTCCTGAAGTTAGCCTAATCCCTAGAGTCCCTGCTACACTTACACATCTGTTACCAGTGGGAAAATAACATAGGAATAGCTACAGTTCTGAAGAATGATGCAGGCAGAAATGTTGCGGGGGCTCCTCTTTGTTCTCTTGGAGGAAGGAATATACTCAGTGAGCACAGTTCAGGCATTTGCTTATTTATCAAAGTAACAGCTGCAAAGCCTAGGAAAGCAAGTACTCCAAAGAGATATTGGAGTGGGCTACCCTAAACAAGAGCAGCATGGTGTGGGGTGTGAAGAAGTTTTGGGGATGTTTCTGAGGTAGACTTATGTTTATGTTATAAGAATTTCTCTGTTCTCCTGAAGATTTCCCCCATGTTTACTGTGTTGAGGGAAAGACACACATGTATATGCCATAGCACCTAGGTGGCCCTCAGGGAACAGAAAAATAGTCCCCCCTTTCCTGTATTTCCTATCCTCTCATTTGGATTCTGGGAATTTAACCCAGGTTTTCAGGTTTGGTGGCAAGTGCCTTTACCTTCTAAGCCATCTCTCCGATCCCTGAAAATACTTCTAATAATATCTATGTCAATATTTTGCGATGGAATTTTAATAAAAGATAATGATTTCATTACCTGACAGATAATATTGATGACACATTTAGGTTCTCTACAGAAATTAATACAAGGGGCTGTGTGTTTATTTTGAGTATAAGTAATTGGCTCACAGGATCATAGACAATAAAAAATACAACTATCTGCAGACTGGACACATTAAACAGCTGGATAGTCCAGTCCCATTCGGAAGCCATGAGAACAGGAAATCTCCAAGCTGAGAACACAGATGGTCTAGCTCAAGCAAGTCCTTGGGTAGCAAAACGAGTTGAATTCAGTTTTCTCCACGTTTCTCTTGTACTTGGGTTTCTTCCTCAAGAATTGAGGAAGAATCTGAATTCCTCAGATTCAAATGAGTTCAAATGTCAATCCAATTGTTTAATGTCCTTTCAATCATGTTTAGGAATAATGGCTGTACTGCAGGGTAGAGGTAAGTTGACATAGAATTAGTTGTCAGTCTCAATCCATGTCTTGACCAGGAGGAAAGGTGCTGTCACAATAACTCTAAAACATGCGTAGACACCATGACAACAAAGTCAAGGTTCATGGTCAAGCCTACAGAAAAGGTCTATATTTTTATTTAAAGATGTATTGTTCTATGCGCCTGAGTATTTGTCTAAATGTTATGTGTGTGCCATGTGCATGCCTGATGACCACAGATGCCAGCAAAGGTCTTGGATTCCCTAAAATGAGTTACAGACCATGTGTGTACTGACCATTGAATCCTCGTCTTCTTCAAGAGCAGTAATTGCTTTAACCACTGTGCCATATCTCCAGTCACCCATTTTAGTCTATTATTGCTCTGATTTTTAAACCCTTGGCCACTGAACTCATAGAGACTTCTCTATGTCTCTTTGAGTGTCCCTTGCATGGTGTTTCTTGTTTTTGTTCCTTTTTTAGACTGAAGGTAGATTTTCAAGTACCACAAGCTATTTAAGGCTAATCTGTTCTCCACCCTATTTCTATACCTGACCATTTCTTTTTATTTCTCTTTTATTGAAAATAGAATTTTCTTACATAATATATCCTGATTATGGTTTTCCTTCTCTCCAATTCTCCCAGTTTCTCTCCACATTCCCTCCCATCCAGATTCAATTGCTTTCTGTTTATTATTAGAAAACAAACAGCTTTCTAAGGGATAATAATAATAATAATATAATATAATATAATATAATAAACCATAACAATATAAAACAAAAACTAACACATTAGAATAGGAAAAAAAACAGAAGGGGATAAAACCCAAGATAAAACACAAAAATCACAGATCCACTCATTAATAGACTCAGGAATTCCATAAAAATTGACAGCCATAATATAAGCTCAGAGGACCTGGAATAGACACTGTGCAGGCCCTGTGCATGTTATCTCAGTCTCTGTGAGTACATATGAGCTTTGTGCATGTTGATTAGAGAGCCTGGTTTTCCTTGGTGTTCTCTATCCCCTCTTGTGATTTCTGTCTCCTCTTTCCCAGAGATCCATAAGTTCAGAGAGAAGGAAGGGAGGGATTTGATGGAGAATCCCATTTAGGACAGAGTATTTCAAGGTCTCTCACTCTCTGCATAATGTCTGGCTATAGGCTTTTCTATTTATTCCCATCTGCTCACAAACACCTCCAATTCCAATTCTAGAGGATCTAACAACCTGTTCTGACTTTTATGGGCATCAGTACATATATGGTGCCCAAATACACATATGGCCAAAAAAAATCCATACACATAAAATAAATAAATTGAGAAAATTTGTAAAAGGAAGAAAATAAAATTGCATTTGCAGGAAATATGGTTACAACTGGAAATCATAATATGAAGGAAATAAGCAAAAGGCAGAGTGTCAAATGTCACAAGCTTTTCTTCAGATGAAGAATCTGCCCTTTTAAAAAATGAGGTGGGAATACATGGCGGAGGAAAGGGCAAGAGAATGAGCGGACAAAATAAGAGAGCAGAGGTGACTAATTTCAAAGTATGCCATATGCATTATGAAAATGTCACAATTGAAGCCACATATGTTACAATTAACATGTATTCCTCTAAACTGAAAAAGTGAAAGGCGCCAAGTCTTAGTGCTAGAAAGTGGGGATTCAGCTCAAAACAACAAAGATTATTTTGAACATTGCAAGTGATCTAATTTTCCAGTAGGTTGGTAGTGTGGGGCAGAGAGAAATGTTAGAAGATGTTAAAATATAATGTATCAATAAGATTCGGATCCACACAACCTGCAAATCTGTTTCCATAAATAGCATTGTGCACAAACACTGAAGACTTCAAGCTAATCCCCCTTTTGAAGTATGGTTTCATTTTAGCACTTGAATGTTCCCTTAATTTAAACATTAGCCATTATTCTGAATTTGAAATCAAAGTTAGGGAGGGAGTACTGGTGTTAACTGAAAGTTAGGATAATCATTACTGACTATCCCATGAATTAAAATTTGAATTAAAGAACCTAGGTGGCATGTGTTAAAATTAAAATCAGCAAATTTTGTTGCTAAAACCTAAAGATATTAAGCTTTATAGGAGAACAGAGTATCATTTGAAAAGATTTGTTTTTGGACTGACTTATTCCATAGATAAGCACACAAATCCCATTATGGGGTCTGACTATTCTATCTTGCAGTTGAAATGCACAGAAATGTCAGTGCCATTGCATTCCTTGATTTCTGTCAAGAAGAATATGCTTTTCTGAAACCTCAGTCACTGGAAACAAATGCTGACAAAACGGAGAATTGAACAGATGCTACAAAGACCAGAAACGTCGCTCACAGTAATCAGAGGGTGGGGTCCTCTGTGGTTTCAATCGTTTTCCACAACAAAGCACAGCTGAAATATATTGAAAAAGGCAAAGAGACAGCATCTGTGTCAAATGTTTGTCAGCAATAATTCACAGGTGTATTGTTAATTCAGGTCTAAACAATCTGGTAAGCTAGACTGAGAGCTAGACAGCACTCCAAGACAGATTAAAATCAAATTTACTGATTTTCTATAGTTAAGCATAGTGAAACTTATTGCCTCAGTCTATCCAGTTACACTTATCTAATTTATTATCAACAATACATGTAACGTCTACTCTATGACTGCCAATTAAAAAATGAACAGTGAAAAGTATATATGTGTGTGTGTTTGTGTGTGTGTGTGTGTGTATGTGTGTGTGTGTGTATTGTGTATATATAAATTCAAACCACAACTTAGTTCCTGGTGACCTTGTGCAAGTTGGCACATCTTGCTGACTCTAATGGTCTCATTTTTAATAACAAATTAATAAATATCAACATATTCCTCACAGAGCAGACAGGTTTCCTATGATTTTAGATTGCCAGCATAGATAAATACCCATGCACATATTATTTTTATAATTATACATATAATAATAATAATAATAATAATAATAATATATCTTTGTTTAAATTTCATGCTATAGCAATCATCAATGAACATTGTATGCTGGCAAATTTATCTGGGTAGAAATGGAAATGCTGTATCTCTTTCAGATATTTAATTCTGACAGCATGATGTTGCTATGATCATGCTTTGATACTTATTGAAAGTAGACAAGTATAAGAGAGTTTTAACAACCTGATTTTTAAAGGCACACACAGATATATGAACATATGGAAATGACTACATTGTATGTTTCTGTTCTGTTAAAAGGAGAACTTATTAGGTAACGTTCAAGTCTCTTACCACTTCCCTTGTGTTTGTCTTAATACCAAGGACAAATGTCCAAAATAATCATATAAACTCAAGGTTTTAGAGCACATAACTTTGCAAATTACAATTATCACCAAGCTGCAAAATTATGAACACTTAAATACATATAACTTCCCTTGACTTTATTTTTGTAGAACCATTTTTACATCTAGTATGAGAGATAAATCCCATGTTTGACTTTTAAACAACCCTGCTTATGATAAACTAAATGATCTTTACACTAGTGATCTCTTCAGTTCATCTCATCAGAGCCTCTAGTTGTCATGTTACACTCAACGCCTAGGGCTGGCAATATGCTAAGCAAAGACAGAAGTGTCAGAACAACCCAGTGACCTGAGACTGATTTCTGACATGCACATAGGTATAAGGAGAGAATGCCTCCAAAAGATGTCTTCTGAAATTCACACATACATTATGGCATGTGTACACCTATAACACACATCACATACTGTCTCTATTTTCTTCCATTTCTCTCTCTCTCTCTCTCTCTCTCTCTCTCTCTCTCTCTCTCTCTCACACACACACACACACACACACTCACTAGTGATAATATATATTTTAAAGGAACAAATTATTTACCCAAATTTAACCCAGAAACTTACATTAACATTTGAGCTTGGTGAGTAAAGCCTGTACTTATTTACTTACTGCTCAATTTTCTGAAACAGGAGAAAAAAATCATCATAATAGCCGGACGTGGTGGCGCATGCCTGTAATCCCAGCACTTGGGAGGCAGAGGCAGGTGGATTTCTGAGTTCGAGGTCAGCCTGGTCTACAGAGTGAGTTCCAGGACAGCCAGGACTACACAGAGAAACCCTGTCTCGAAAAACCAAAAAAAAAAAAAAAAAATCATCATAATCTCATACAAACCCTTCTGAGGAAAGATGGACAGAAGCCTTCCTAACTCTTCCTATAGGGCCACATTAACCTGAAGATTATAGCCGGATAAATACATTACCAAACAACAAAATGATGAGTAACATTCACATAGTTATGGATGAAAAAATATTAGTAAATCAAACACAAGAAAATGTAAGAAAAATTATCTACACTGACCGGGTTAGACTTGTCCCCATTGAGGGATTTACTGAAGAAATTAAGGTCTCACCACACAGTTGATTGTACAGAAGGTAGAATCTACAAAGACATGTACTCACAGAATCTAGTTTTGAAGCAACAGAGCTGTCCCTTGCTGATACCAAAACAAGAAAAACGCCCCCTCTTTTCTTCTTTAGAAGAATTTCTAGGAAGTTGGAGTTATTTCAGTATAATTAACAAGAGCTGCAATGATCTAACACTTTGTTTATTATAGTGATTTTTCTTTTCAGTGCAATGTTTATTCTATGCATCAAGTTCTCAACCACCGGAAACACGGCTCTATAGGAAAATTTAAGGTACAGACCTTATATACAGATTCCTAAAACCACTGTTTTAATATTAACAAGAGTTGGTCTCAAGACTCGCCATACATAGGTGAGTGGACTTCATTCTTGTTAGGATATTTTTGTGGCTTCCAGCAAGAAGAAAAGACAAGAACTTTTAAAGCCAGTTCTCTTCTCCCCACAAGTTACTCCTTCTTTTACCTCTTCCTTTAATAGTTTAGAATGGATATGACTAACTTAAAGTATAAGCTTTTCTTCCCACTTGCAGGCTGTTTATCATCCTTTATAATGTTTGACCAAAAATAGGGATTGACATTTAATAATTCACCCATTTGTGAGGCAATTTAGAGTGAAGAACAGCTGGAGCTGTAAGTACAGTGAACAAGGTTCAAATGTGCTTTCTTCAGAGTGATCTTAAAACTTACCCATTCATCCCAATCTTATTCAGTTATCCTGAATTTCTGTAACTTCCAGTTATGGCCACACATCTGAGAATTTGTAGCTACAAGACTCTCTGATAAGAAAGAACAATGTTTGTCTTTCTAGATCTGCATTACTTCATTTTTCAAGTTCCAGATATTTGTCTACACACTTCACAATTATTTTTATTCTTCACAGCTGACTAGTATTTCATACTGTATACATATAACATTTTATCCAATCAGAAACTTAAGGGCATTTAGGCTATTTCCAATTCCTATGAGTAGAGCGGCAAGGAACATATAGATAGATACATTAACATCACATAATATGAACAGATTGTATTTAGAAATAGTATGTGTGTGTGTGTGTGTGTGTGTGTGTGTGAGTGTGTGTGTGAGAGAGAGAGACAACAATTAGTGAGAAAAGAGGACATAAATTGAAAGACTGCAAGGAGAGGTATATGGGATCCTTTACAGTAAGAAAGGACTAAGAATAAATGATATAATTATATTTTATTCTCAAAAAGTAAAATAGAAATTTAAATATCAATAACAGGATCTTCATTATCATTTTTAAATTATGTTTTTTATTATTTAAAGCCATCTTTAAATTAAAATATATTTTGATTTTATTCTTCTGACTTACCCCATGCTTCCAAATTCCCTCCCCCTCCATAGTCACACAACTTTGTTTTTCCAAAAAAGAAATAAAAATCAATACACTGACAACATTACACAAAAGGAAGAAAATGAAGTAAAACAATACTCAAAAAGGAAAAATAAACAAATGTACCAAAAATACACACACACACACACACACATACACACACACACACACACACGTTTGCATGCACGCACACACGTGCGCGCCTGACGATTACTTTATATATTGGTCATTTTTTTCCCTGAACAGGCGGCCTATCCTGGAATGTTGATATACCTGTCACTCCATTAGAGAAAACTGATTTACTCTCTCCCATCGTTCTAAGGGACAGTTCTCTTGTTAGCATTTACCCTAGTGACTAAGTTTGTATTCATCCATTCATTTAAAGTTGAAACAAAATAAAAATATGAAATAAAACAAAACAGACACATCAAAGCTGGTCAAGACAGACAGAAATTTCTTTCTGTTGAAGCCCAATGGAAGGCACAAGAATCAGAGACTCACCCACTTATATACTCATAAATACCACTAAACTGGATGTCATAACATGTTGCGGCCTGCAGCTACTGCGAACTGGGTTCCTGGAACGGTAGCTGAGGGATGGATGGGGAAGGGCGAAAAGAACGAGGGCCAGGACAATAGTTTACCGATCGAAGACAAAGGATAATGGAGGTCTGAGAATTTAAGAGTTTGGGTGAGCCCCTCCTCCCAGACGTTTGCGTGAGTTCCAAGAACTGATTTGGCTGTTCCTTGGGTGTTGGCTCCACTGCTCAGGCAGCTGGGAGGGTCACTTGCTTAATTCAGGAATTCGTAGATCTGGAGGAACCTCAGCTTCATGCTGAGCACTCCACCCTGGGGCAGGATTGTGAATAGCACAGGAAACCCTGCTCAACAAAGGCTGGGAGAGGAAGTCTTCCTTGATCAATGTCAAGTTCCTACCTTGTGGCATAACACACCATTATGGCTCTGTACAATAACATGTACTCAGAGGATCTGGTACAGACACACGCATTTGGCTCATGTTGACTTAGAAGGCCTGGGATGAGTTTTCTTCTTCTTGCTGTTTGTTTGTTTGTTGTGTGTTTTGTTTTGTTTTGTTTTGTTTTGTTTGGTGTTGCCCATTGTTCTTGGACTCTTTCTGCCTCCTCTTCCATGGCATTCCCTGAGCTCTGAGAGGAAAGTTTTGATGGGAGACGTCCCATTTAGGCATGAGTATCCCAAAGGTTCCCATTCTCTACATGATGTACGGCTGTTGGTCTCCATATTTTTTTCTCATTTGATACAGGAGGAAGCCTCTCTGATGATAGTTGAACAAGGCACTTGTCTATGACTAGAGCAGAATATCATTAGGAGTCATTTATCCTACACTACAATTTTTCCTTTATAAAATAATCTGGATATAGCTGTCACCTGGGAGGCTCTGCTAGTGCATGACAAATACAGAGGGTGAGCCATTGAACTGAGCACATGGTCACCAGTGGGGGAGCTAGAGAAAGGATCCAAGGAGCTGAAGGGGTTTGCAGCACTGTAGGAGGAACAATGATATGAGCCACCCAGTACTCCCAGAGCTCCCAGGGACAAAAACATCAATCAGATAGTACACATGATGTTACCCATGGTTCCAGACACATAGGCAGCAGAGGATGACCTTGTTGGGCATCAAAGGGAGGGGAAGTCCCTGGTCCTAGAAAGGCTCAATTCAGCAGTGTAGGAGAATACCAGGGCAGGGAAGCAGGAGGGGGTGGTTGATTAGGGAACAAGGGGAGGGGAGATAGCTTATGGGACTTTTGGGGTGGGAGGAGACAATGAAAGGGGAAATCATTTGAAATGTAAATAAATAATAAATCTAATAAAAAAGAAAAAAGATTTATTTATTTATTTGTTTATTCATTCATTCATTCATTCATTCATTCATTCATTTGCCTTAGGTCCCTGGATTATCTAATCTCAGGTTTTTGATTAACTAAACAGTGTTGGGTATGGAATTTATCTTGTGGAATAGACATCATGACAAATCAGTTATTGGTTGAGTTATTCCCACAAGCTTTGTGTTACCACTGGCCTAGCATATCTTACAGCAAGGCATACTTATAAATAAAGGGTTAGTGGATGTCCTGGTTCTTATTTTGCATGAGTATGCTTCTGCACCAAAGATGCTGAAACATAAGGGTAAAGGTTCTATATAAGCACCAGTTTAACATCTCCATGTGAAATGACTTGCATATATGCTTCCTTCTGCAGTGAGGACTTGCTGACCGTTTGTGGAGAGCAACCTACAGCTTTAAATTGGTAAAATTACATGAAACAGTTCTTGAAGTAGATATAACCCCCAACAAGTATTAATATTACAGCAGGAAACAAATTGTTAAATTACTTACAAAGTAAACAATTATTTTGTAATGGTTCCTGTTTAAGACAGACTAAGAACTGACTCTATAACAAAAAGGATGGGGGGTGCTTCACAGTTGTAAATCTGAATCATAGTTCTCTAAGATCAAAACTGAGGAAGTTTCCTATATTTTAACAAGAATAGCTTAAAGCACATTGTTTTGTCATTGATCTTTGCTACATTTGATCAGGTTAATTTGATATGTTTAGACATTGCATGCCAAGAATGATTGTCACATAATTCTAAACTAAGAGAACAAATACCAGCTTAACATTTTATTTTTATTTCTATAACAAAAAGGAGAGCATAAATATCAATAATGCTCTTTTATTCTTTCATTTTTTTCACCAGTTCAAATAACCTCACATTTTACTTGGTTTCAGAGAATCGGGATAAATTTGTTTCACTAACCAAGCCCCACACTGACAAGATTACTATAAAAGACTAAACAGTTGCTGCTCATTCATGTCATAAGCTAATTGTGGGGGCCAGAAATTTCTCTTTATCTGTCTTATTTCAAGACATGGGTTATGAGGGAGCCAGGAGACTCCACAGCATACTGTGCACAGACTTCCAGGAGAGAGTGATCTCCCAGCAGTGCTTACACTTCTGAGCACAGAGGTGAGATCTCCACCTTCTCTCTGGAGGGGAACAGCTAGGAGCACACAGGGCATAAGATCAGTGGAGCAGCTGGGACTGAAGTCTTCCTGCTGCTATTTGCACCAGGGAGCCCTGAAAATCCACAGCCTTCTGTGAATCTCCTGCCAGGAGAGAGAGATCTCCCAGCAGTACTTTCACTTCTGAGCTCAGAGGAGTAAGGACACAGGCTTACAAGCCCTCAGGAGTAACAAACTCAAGCCAGAGACAACAATACCAACTAGCACCAGAGATAACCAGATGGAGAAAGGCAAGCACAAGAACCCTACCAACAGACACCAAGGGCACATGGCAACATCAGAACCCAGTTCTCCCACCACAGTAAGTCCCAGATACCCCAACACACTGGAAAAGCAAGAGTTGAATTTAAAATCATATCTCATGATACTGATAGAGGGCTTCCAGATAGACTTAAATAACTCCCTTAAAGAAATATAGGAGAACATCGGTCAATAGGTAAAAGCCTTTAAAAAGGAAACACAAAAATCCCTTAAAGAAATACAGGAAAACACAAACAATCAAGTGAAGGAACTGAACAAAAGCATCCAGGATCTGAAAGTAGAAGTAGAAAAAATAAAGAAATCACAAAGTGAGACATCTCTGGAGATAGAAAACCCTGGAAAGAATTCAGGAGTCATAGATGCAAGCATCAACAACAGAATACAAGAAATAGAAGAAAGTACCTTCTAAAGGTGCTGAAAATACCATAGAAAACATTGACTCAACAGTCAAAGAAAATGCAAAATGCATAAACCTGGTAACCCAAAACATCCGGGAACTCCAGGACACAATGAGAAGACCAAACCTAAGGATAATAATTATAGACAAGAGCAAAGATTTCCAAATTAAAGGGCCAGTAAATATCCTCAACAAAATTATAGAAGAAAACTTCCCTAACCTAGAGAAAGAGATGCCCATGAACATATAAGAAACATTCAGAACTCCAAACAGACTGGACCAGAACAGTAACTCCTCCCAGCACTTAATAACCAAAACACCAAATTCACTAAACAAAGAAAGAATATTAAAAGCAGTAAGGGAAAATGGGCAAGTAACTTATAAAAGCAGACCTATCAGAATTACACTATACTTTTCACCAGAGAAGATGAATGCTAGAAGATCCTGGGCAGATATCATACAGACCCTAAGAGAACACAAATGCCAGCCCAGGGTGCTATGCCCAGCAAAACTCAATCATCATAGAGAAACCATTATATTCCATGATAAAACCAAATTTATACAATATTTTCCACAAATCCAGGTCTACAAAGAATAATAGATGGAAAATGCCAACACAAGGAGGAAAACTACACCCTAGAAAAAGCAAGAAACTAATCTTCTTCCAACAAACCCAGAAAAAGATACCCACACAAACATAAAAATAACATCAAAATTCATCGGAAGCAAGAATCACTATTCCTTAATATCTCTTAACAACAATGGATAGACTCAACTCCTCAATAAAAAAACATAGACTAACAGAAATATTTCTCATGTAAATCTTCAGTTTTATCAGACAATGTTTGTATTTCCACTTTTAATTAATTTAGTAACGTTTTTATGTCTACCATTTTATCTGCATTATTTTTCATGATAACTTTTAATTTTAATATGTCTATTTATTTCCTCTCTTTTATCAGAAATGTTTTCAATGTAAATCTTTGATTTTATCACAAATGTTTCTAATTCCACCTTTAATTAATTTAGAAAGAGTTTTTATATCTACCATTTTATATGTAAAACTTTCCATGAAATGGTCAATTTTAACACGTTTGTCTATATAGTTCTTGAATTTTACCAGAAATATTTTCCATGTAAATCTCAAATTTTATCTGAAAATGTTTATAATCCACCTTCGATCAATTTATAATTATCTATCGGCCTATCATTTTTACTGTACAATTTCCATAATTTTGACATGTTTTTCTATATATTTCTTCAATTTTATCAGAAATATTTTCCATGTAAATCTTCAAGTTTATCAGAAAATGTTTATAATTCCACTTTTAATCAAATTAGGAATACTTTTATGCCTACCCTTTTTATAGCTATATAAAATTTTCCATTATAATCTTCAATTCTAAGATGTTTTTCTACATTTTTCTACAATTTTATCAGAAATATTTTCCATGTAAATATTCAATTCTATCATAAAATGTTTCTATTTCATAGCTCAATTAATTTAGCAATGTTTTATATGTCTACCATTTTACTCTTTAATTTTCCATGAAAATTGTCAATTTTAACGTGTTTTTTATATATCTTTTCTATTTTATCTGAAATATTTTCCATGTAAATCTTTAATTTTATCATAAAGTGTTTTGATTTCTCTTTTCAAGAAAAAAGAAAAAAAGAAAAAGAAAAAAGAAAACGTAGTATCACAGGAAAAAAAAGACTTGGGATATATAGAATAACAAGGTAGTTCTTTTGTACATAATTCAGGTCCATTTTTCAGAATTATCAGTTCTGTGATATAAAGAAAAGCACACTCTGGCAGAACCACACATATTACGCTCAAAGCAATCTGATAGGCATGTCTCAGGGTCTCTTTAAGTCACAAGCAAAGGCCTTAACAAATCATATCCCAAACCTGTAGTAATGGTATTATAATTTCTTTGTTAATTTCAACATTAATCATGTGGCAATATATAAGCCTAACCTGAAAGAAAAGATTTTATTCAAAGATACCCTAGGTTGAAGATAGAGCTAAGATGGAATAGTTTTTGCTTAACATGCATAAAGCCTTGGGTTCCATCCCTAGCATTGTATAAGTGAGCATAGTAGGAAATGCCTGCAGAATCAGTACTGGGGGGAAGGGGGTAGGGATACAGGCATAAGACTCAGATGTTCAAGGCCACATGTGGCCCTTCTCCAAAAGTTTATGGACATACTGGACTCTCTCAAAATAAAATATTTTCCATTCTAAAATTACTGAGATTAATAAAAAAAATATATTTCAAAAGGGACTTTGAGCTCTACCTTATGATATGCATCTGTCATCTCAATAGCCTAAAGGCAGAGCAAGGAGGATTGAGAGCTTTCAACAGACTGCACTTCATCATACAAGTATGAAGGAAAAGGATTTGTATGGTTATGTGTGTTTGGAGTGGTAGCATCTATTGTAAAACACATTTGGAAGAACATTTTTTGTAGGCAATTCAAAAGAAATTACCCTCCATTCTGATTTTTTTTTTACTAATTTAGACAGTCTTGATAAGATTTCCTATGAATTATTTGGTGACAGCAATTATTATTAACTGTAGAACTGGTAAAGGTGGACAACTGGCTTATGCCACAGTCTGGCACCCACAGGAAATAGACAGACATTAAATTAAACCTTTAATTATTGATCCTAAACATTTAATTAGACTCACCCTTAAAATATTTTATGTAAAATGTATGTATTTTCCTCCTATGATTAATTTAGAGTCATAAATCAGAGGCTAGACCCAAAACTTAGCTATGAGGGGTGGCTAAGTCTCATTTATATTTTAAAGCAAGATATCCAGAGACAAAGATGCAATAATTGTGTAATTTCATGGAAATTTACAGGGGAAAGTACCAATTTCATGGTGACATCTAGGGAAATGTGAGGATTTCATGCAGATTCAATCCTCTGTCCCTAAAGCATCCATAAATACAATTTACACGAGTACAAAAACTGCTTCCTATGAATTGTTCAGTTCTGTAATTATGAAAATGAATGGAAAGGTATAGTAGAGAATTTTGGAAGTTAGGATAGTTGATTCTATTAATACTCTAAGAATAACTGTGTGTCTCCAGAAACTGATTTCTTACATTACAAACTTGTATAAATCAATTTATAATAAAAACAATTTTCCATTGACATATTACTGACTTCCCTTTGACACAAAAGCTAACTCATTTATCTTAGAGATCACATTCTGTCACCTGACACTCAGCTTCCAATATTTAGTACATAGTACTGATAATATTATCTTTTAAAAGTACCTTAATTTTAAATAATGTTACGTAATATTCTATTATGAGATCGTGACTCATCGGCCAGTAAACAGGCAGGATTGTACATGACCTTCGTTAAGACATAATGCACACCAAAGTATTTTATATTATTTGCATTATTTTATATTATTTTTATATTATTTTATATTGTGAGGGGAGTTGTTTCTCTAATTTCTTTCTCAGCCTGTTTAACCTTTGAGTAGAGGAAGGCCACTGATTTGTTTGGGTTAATTTTATATCTAGCCACTTTGCTGAAGTTGTTTATCAGGTTTAGGAGTTCTCTGGTAGAATTTTGGGGGTCATTTAAGAACACTATCATAACATCTGCAAATAATGATATTTTTACTTCTTCCTTTCCAACTTGTATCCCTTTGGCTTCCTTTTGTTGTCCAATTGCTCTGGCTAGGACTTTGGTAGGTATGAAGAGAGTGGACAGCCTTGTCTAGTCCCTGATTTCAGTGGGAAGGCAGTTAAACAAAACTGAAAGAGGCAAGATGGCAGTTTTAACATCTGCGATAGTTGTGAAAATTTTTCATTTTTCTACAGAAACAGAACGCAATCTCATCTAAACACAGAGCCTTGCGGTACTGTGCATAACTGCAGTTCCTCACCATGAGTGTGGTCATATAGATACTGATGTACATTTATTTGTATTTATAAAGCACTGCAAACTCAAAGATTTAAAAACCACAACTAACACATTTTCCAGCATTTATAATACAACAACTACGTGCACTGAAGAAAATTTCTAGGGATAATGACTCCTTTTCTTTGCTTTATTAATTACAGAGTAAGTGAATCACTGTGATTAGTCTCCATATAATTTTCTTCTTCCCCTTTAAATTGGCCTGCTACATTATTTTCTTTGCCAGTACATGAAAGAATACTTTGTAAACGACATACTTTTGATTGTAAAGAGCAATCTTCAGGATGTGACAAACAATATAATGACTGAGAAATAGACTCTGGATGGATTCAGGTAGACAGGGCCCCACCATTCACAGAGCAAGAGGCTGAGGCATAAGGACGGGCTTATGTTCTAAGACAATAAAACATTTGGGGCACGGCTTCTGTTTTGTTTCATTTCGTTTTTAAAGCAGATTTGGAATGAACTGTGATTTATATGCTTAACATCTTTCTCTTATTCAAAAAGTATAACACTGACTAGATGTCAGAAAACTATAAAAACAGATTTTAGCATGCAGAGGGCTTGCCAAGTGGTAAGATGTGGAGAAGATGCTAGTAATACCCTTCTGTAGTGGCTATTCCTGGTTGTCAACTTGACTATATCTAGAATGAACTACCACCAAGAACTGGAAGGCTCACCTATGATCCTAATCTGGGGGCTCAGAGATACAAGTTTCTGACCTGGATCTTGGCATGGAAATCTTGAAGCATAGTAGCTATGAATTCCAGAAGATTAAGACAAGGAGATCTCCAAGTTCAAGGTCATCTGGGATTAAAGGTGCCTTGGCTCACGCCTTTAATCTGGGCCACACCCTCTGCTGGAGACCTACATAAGGACATTGGAAGAAGACTCACTCACTCTTCCATGCCGGCTTGCTTCTTGGGACTGAGCAACTGCTAGATCCTTGGACTTCCATCCACAGCTGCTGCTGACCATTGTTGGGGAGTTGGACCACAAGCTGTAAGTCATCGACAAATTCCCTAACTATATAGAGACTACCCATATGTTTTGTGACTCTAGAAAATCCTGACTAATATACCCTTTTTACTTTTTATACCACTGTATTGTACAGATGAGGATTATCACAGAGATCCAGAACTTGCCAAGTTTCAAAGAACAGAAGAGTGTGGAATACTCCATTATAAGTCGGACATCTACAACACTGTCTTATTTCATGTATCAAGGATCACTGTGAGAGAGAATACAGAAGATTATAATAGTCAGAGTTGTATGATGACTGGAAGGAAACTTTTTTCCGAGTATAATAGCACAACACACAAACTTGCCGTATTTATGACAGCATGCAGAAGATTCACACACATTAAAGTAAAATAAAATCCCAACAAGGAAAGCTATAGTGCAAAGTCCCACCGTTAACTGAGGAGTCATCAATAGTCACTGGAAAAGCAAGAATCAATTCTCTTTAAGCTTGTGGTCCCTGGTAGGTTCACAGTTCATCAGTGGATAGAAATATACTGAAAACAGTATGGGCAGCACAAACTACACTTGAATTTTTTTAAATTATTTTCTGATGACAATAAGTTGGGTAAGTACAGAAGGGAGATTGACCAGTGAGGGGGTAAGAAAAATCTAAAAATAGTACATGATTTTTTAAAAGTAAAATTAACAATCAATAACAAAAATAAACACTATAGCACCAGTAGAATAAGACCAATTAATTCCATAAATTTAAAAAGGAACACTAAGAAAATGTTAGATGACTACCTTAAGAAATACACACTCTTATCAAGAATCGTTAAGTAAATCAAATAAAGATTGTTATCAAGAAATAATTTTGCCAAAATAGGAAATTGTTGTTATAATAATAATAATAAAATTTAATATGCAAAATTAGGGGAAAATTACACATTTCAATTTCTTTCCTGTGTTAGCTTTTTAGTCACTGTAACAAAATAGATAACAGAAACAAGTAAAGGAAGGAAGACTGGTTTGGATTACCATTTATGAGATCCCTCACTTAAAGGTCAGTGGGTCACAATGTTTCTGGCTCATAGTACAGCAGATCAACATGGTTAAAGGTTGTGTGAGCACACAACTGCTAGTCCTGTGTTGACAGTAACAGAAATTAGCTTGGTCCAAGATAATCTCTTGAAAGCTATGTTTCTAGATACCCAAATCTTAAAGCCTTACTTTCACTACCCCACCACTTTCCAATAGTATGCTAAGATTTTAATTCATTAGTGAATTAAATCATAGACAGGAGCAGAGCCATTGTGATCTAGTTGTCTCTGGAAATGTTCTGAGAAATGCACCCAGAGATGTGCTTTAAAAATCTCTTAGTCATGATTTAATATATCAGCCTGGCCAATCAGGCCTAGCCATCACAATAGGAGAGATGGATGGGGTTAAAGGAAATCATTGCAATATTTTAAACTAATGAAGGAAAAAAATCTGGAAAACAAGATATTCTGCAGTATTGTAGAGAATCAGTTAAATATCACAGTTGTTAGAATATATTATTGAAAAACTCATTTAGGAAAGAAATATAGATTTGGAGAAAGTCATTGAAATAATTTAAATTATAAGAGAGACAAAGCTATTCAAGAGGAATGCAAAGATAAAATGAAGAGAGATAGTAACAGAAGTTTGAAGGTCACATACTTGGGTAACAGTCAAAGCTCAATGCATGAGTCATATCTCTGTGAACAGCCTATGATAAGATGATGTAATAAAGTGGAAATGTACTATTTGGTCCAGTACTGATAACAATGTTGCAAGATTCTAAACAGGGAATGTAGGCTATAGAGTCCCTTCAATACTTTGATAACGTCTGATAATCAATATCTTCTTAATCACTTAAAACCTCTCTTTCTTCCATGACAATGAAAAATGGATGCTTTACTTTGACTAAAAGTTCTGAGATATTATACAATGCGAGCTGCTGGGGACAGAGTTTTCAAAAGTGCAACTATATGAAAAGAAACCTGGGAGGTGTGTTGCTATTACATATATATGACAATATTGTAGTCTCAGAAACGTGATTATAGACCTTCAAAAACGATTTGGAGCAATCAGACTAGAACCACAAGATGAAAATATAAACTCAAAGATTATAGCAACAGTTATTACCATGTTTCTAAGACAAAACTATACTCAGTTATTCCACCCAAATGATTCTCATGCACTCAGTGATAAGGAAAATGGCACGGGCAAGCAACCATGTATCTCTTGGTGATGACAGATTTACATTGTTTAAAAAAAATCCTAAAATAGTACAAATCCAAAGAAAGGAGTTCACCACTGAGCCAGCACTAATGAAGTTCTGTGATACTTATTGAATCAATCTATAAGTGCCTAAATGTATGAACGAAAACCTCACAATTTAATCTAAATATCACAATGCAATCTAATTGCAATTGATAAAGAAATAACATCTGTAGTGTCTATTCCTGGTTGTCAACTTGACTATATGTGGAATGAACTACAATCTAGAATTGGAAGGCTCACCTATGATCCTAATTTGGAGGCTCAGAGATATAAGTTTCTGACCTGGACTTAGCATGGAGATCTTGAAGCATGGATTCCAGTTCAAGGTCATCTGGGATTAAAGGTGTGGAGACATACACCTTTAATCCCAGATTTCAAGTTCATCTGGGATTAAAGGTGTACACCTTTAATCTGGGCTACACCTTCTACTGGAGACATATATAAGGACATTGAAAGAAGGAAGACTCATTCTTCTTCTTCCTTGCCGGCTTGCTTCGTGGGACTGAGCAACTGCAAGATCCTTGGACTTCCATCCACAGCTGCTGCTGACTACTGTTGGGGAGTTGGACTACAGACTGTAAGTCATCGACAAATTCCCTAACTACATAGAGATTGCCCATACGATCTGTGACTCTAGAGAACCCAGACTAATACAACATCCCTCTCCAAAACATGGTTGAGGATGACCTGTAGAAACTTTAGCTTTGGCTTAAATGACTAATTTCTGTTGTTTTATAACAAAATATTACAATACCTTCAAATTTGAAGTTATATTTTATGGTTCAGTAATAAAGTGATACTGGCTTTTTCTCAAATTAATTTTATGCTTAAAACAAAACTAATTTATAACTATCTTCTTTGTAAATGCACTAGTTTTTAATACACTGAAAACAGGCACATTTGATTGGTCTGTCAAGTTAACCGATAGTGCCCGTTAATGGGATCAGTGCATACAGTTGAAACAGTCAATTAAGAAACTGAGAAAGACAAAATGAATGCTAATATTTTCGATTTCTATTGCAGAGTGAAATAAATGATAGTCATACTGGTGTTTGGATTTCGTTTGAAATGTTACGTGTGGCATTTTGCAACAAAAGATGCAATTAGCATCATGGCTGGCACTGTCACACTGCATCAGAAACACTTCACTGGATGTCTGTCAAAATCAAAGCAGCTGTCACAATTTAACATAGAAAACTATTTTAAAGAACTTTTTGTATCCCGAAGTAAAATCAAACCGGTAATTATACAGATAACAGACAGAATGCAGACTAGAAAATTAATACATTTTTACCCCCAAATAGTTTTGCTTTACCCTTTCTTGAGATTTTTTTTTAAATGTGACTTTGAAAAAGATCTCAAGGGTGGCAATATTATTATGACAAAATTTGCCATCCTATGAAGGGGAAGAGGTTTCTCTCTACTCACTACAGGCTCAAATGTCTGCTGCAAAATTTTGGCTTTTACTCCATGTTACTTTTCTGTCTTCAGGGCACTGTGATTCCATTCAATCTTGAAATGACTGAGTTTCTATAGAGACATTTATTTCAATGATTGGGAATAAGACACATAGATAACTCACAAGACTAGCTAGGGACCTTGGGAATAGAGATAAAGCCCAGGAACCACTGATTCTACATTCCCGATATGGAAGAACATTTTTGGTTTTGTCTTTAATGGCTCTGAAAAAAAGTCTTTAAAAGATAAATTTAAGGAGCTTCTTAAGGCTCTCACTTGAAATAAGAATTCCTCCAGTGATGCTGGCCTTTCTCAGGCTTCTGTCTGAGATGCTGCTTATGATAAATTGTAAATAAACCTGGAGGAGAATTTTGATAAGACCTTGAGTGTGTCATCCTTTCCTAACTCAACATTATTTTTTTTAACTTCACTAATACAGACTTTTCTTCTTCCATATTAGAATGCAATAAAAAAACATTATATTGTAAATACTGTTTTGCAGGTCAAATATGTATAGGAAACTTAAACCATCTATGACTTTCTCAAAGAGCAAAGTACCTCTGGTTTGCTGCATCTGATGGAGATAAACTTTTCTTTAGCTGTTAAGAACAGGACCACAAGCCCTATTGAACTGATCTGGAATAAGTGGTCTAAGTATCAATATAAGTCTACCGCCTTGCAGGAATGCATTCAGCATGAGTGTTCACTGGAATGACTGAGATGATGCCGTCTTCAGAATCTTTATGGTAATTTAGCAACTCCCTGAGTGAACTCAGAGAAGAGTTGGATCCAGTTTTGTAGACCCAGAACAGAGAAATCGTGGAGGGGGGATGATTGGGGAATAGTTGGGGGGGAGAGGAATTATGAGAGTATGGTGGGGGGGAACTGGGAAAGGGAAAAGCCTTTGGAATGTAAACATAGAATATAGAAAATAAAAATTAAAAAAAAAGAGTGTGGACGAGGAAGTATTTCTAAGACCAGTAGATTGCAGATGCCCATAATGTATTAACTTGAACATTTAACTTGAACCAAATGGAGAGACTGGGTATTTAGGGAACTCTCTAAGGGTTGCCTTTTTAACTTTATGACATGGAATTCTGTGAGTCTGATGTGAGAGGAAGAAGATCACTCTCCTTTCAAGACCACTCCAGACTCTGCACACATCTGAACCCATACAAGCAGCCTGACCCAGCTGTCAGATCAGGTCTTTGACAAGGATATTGAGTGATAATGTTGATATTCTAATCAGGTGCCGAGCTGCTAGAACAAGCAAAATAATATTTCAAATATGTAAATTATTCAGATTTCTGGCAGCATAAAACGATACGCCAATTGAAAGGTGAAAAGGTTTTAATATCTTTGCTAATATGAAAACTAGGAAGAGTTTAAATGATTGGGAAAATAAAAGAAATCCTGACAAAAGTCTAGAAGTAATCATCTTGGTATCAATGAGATTAGCCTTCGATGGAAAAAAATGCACCCAGTGAGCTGAGTCAAGTCACTGGAGCAAGAAGATTCTGAGATTCTGATCAATGTGAGATAATAGCAACAAAGGTTAAAAATAAATTAGTAAATTATTGGAGAGTTTGAACTGTGTTTTTGTCTAAATACTGGGGCATATGCAGTAGGTAGATGGAATTGTCATTGTTTTAACAAAACACTTTAGAATTGGTAGGTTGGCTCTGTACTTCATTTGGTCATCCCGGTCATTAGAAAAACAAAAAAGAAAACCAAAATAATGTGATTATGTAGCTCAGAGGGGAACCTCTTTTTGTTTTTGTTTATTTACTTGTGTTTCGGATCAGGGATTTGTTGTTTTGTTGTTGTTTCACAATTGATGCTGGAATGATTGGGTACACATTGCCAAAAAATAAAAGTCAATGTAATATTCATTTTATATAAACAGAATTCAAAATAGATTGCAGAGCTACATATAAATATAAATCTATAAAACTATAGCACATAGCTAGATATGATGGTGCATGTATTTCAAGGCCAGCCTCACCTACATAGTGAGTTCCAGGATACACAGAGCTACACAGTGAGACCCTGTCTCCAACAACAACAACAAAAAAAAAAAAAAAAACAAATAAAACATGGCTTAAGAAAAAAGAAAAAGAAAAAGAAAGAAAGAAAAAGAAAAACTGAAAAAAATCTAGCCCTGATACTAAAAGTGTGGTTCACAAATGTAAGAAAACTCACAGTCATAAATGTAAAGCAGTACCGTTTCTCTGAAAGTCGATATGTCAGTTTCTTCACAAGGTGAGCATATATGATATAGAATTCACATTCCTAGGCATTTGTTTAAAAAGGGAAAGAGTTATATGTGGATTCACACAGACAGGAGAGAAAGAACAGTAGGAGGAAGGCAGAGAGAGAGAAAGGGAGAGAGACAGAGAATTAGTGCTTCATTCAAGACAAAAATAGAAATGATCTCATATTTTCTTAGGAAGATAAAGAATTATGGAACACAGTATATCCATGGCTAAGACTACTACTTAGTTATAAAAAGCAATGTAAAATTGAAGTACACAATGATTGGAAAAAAGAAATTAACTATTATAAATGAAAACGCCAATCTCTAAATTTTCCTTAAGACATATTGTGGGCTGGAAGCCCGTGATTAGCCTCCATCCCCCATTGTGATTTGCATGTTGACACTGATCTCTTGTTAATGTGTTAGTGTTTACTGAATAGAGTAAGAAGACATCATGTGTATGAGGCTTTCAGAATGTGATTAGTGCCTTTATAAGAAGGGACAGCAGAGGCCTTGTTAATTTGAAATATGGGTCATTTAAGGACACAACAAAGAGGGAATTTTCTGCAAGCCAAAGTGATGGTCCTCACTAGGAATTAAATGGATCAGGCATTGGATCTTAAAATCTGCAGAGTGTAAAACTGACGCCCCAATGCTTGCTGTGCACATGCTTCCTATTCAAGCCATAGCTATGATGCTTGCTTGCTGTTCAAGCCATATGCATGATATTGCCTAAGCCCTATAGTTTTTGGCATTGTGTGTAACATTTGAGAAGACAAAGACATTATAAGATTCCAATTACATCACCTATGAAATGAAAAAAGATTTGCAAATGGGAACTATTTATTAGCAACTAGAGCTTAAGGAATGGTTGAAATAGGAAAAAAAACAAAACAAACAACAAAACAAACACCAGCTTTCTGTATAAAATAACAACCTGAGTCACATCATTATTAAAAAATATTCTGCCCTTTGACTATGTTATTGTCATTTCTGGCTATTGCACAGTATGTCTGCAAGATGGTTCTAGTGGGAGAAGTGAATAAAAGTGTATGGTATCTCTCATATTACTTCTTCCACATGTGTGAATTTTATGTTTCTCAAGATATAAAAATGTTTAATTAAGCATAGCTAATAGAAAAAGTAGACTTGCATATTATTAGCAAAAATCAGAACATATAGATAAATTGGGACAAAACTAATTCATAGCTTATTCATAGGAGGCTAAATCTCCATTTTGTACTTACTGGAAAGATAAATATTTATTTAGGAGGAAATTCTCTAACATCAAAGAATGTCTTTATTTTTAAAGATGCCTTAGATTTTAGAATAAAGAATCTTAACTCTAAAATGGAGACTACCATTACAGTGTCCTTTTCCCTTTCTCTGGGAATTATGTAAACAACTAATTCTTTACCACTTTATTAAGCCAAGTAACAAGAAAGATATTCTGTCTCGGAGGAAATATAAACCTGAGAAACTTTATTATGATTTTTTAGAGGACATTATTTTATATACAGAATTGAAACTTAATATCAATCCCATCTAACCAGTAGCAAGTAAATAAATAGCAGGGTGGAAACAGTTGGTTCTCATTGCAGATGTTATAATTTATCAAAAAGTAGAAAAGGAGGGAAGCAACTGAACTCTGACCACTGTGTTTACTATTTTATACTTTTTACCAAGTAAATTTCCATTAAATCTTGGTGTTATGGGCTGATTTCACAGCAGGATCACCCAGAAGCAGACCTCAGAAAGGAAAGAATTGTCTTTTTAAAGTGTAAAAGAATCTGCGCATTTATTGATTTTCTTGTCTTTCCCTTCAAATCCTTTGAAATATGATCAAAAAAGTGTCTCCATTTTATACACCACAATTTCCTTTTAATAGCTTTTTCTCCACAACAGAGTCAGAGCTCTGCCTTCCTAGCTAAAGAGGAAAAAGCTGTTTCAGAAGAAAAAAATAACAGCCGAGCTAAGCCAACCCCAAGCCACCATTAAATGTGTGAACATTTGAAAGGTCAAAAAGAGCCTGTCTAGTGGATCAACTCTGCACTGCAGCTGCTCTGCCTGCCTGCCTCGGCACAAGGCAAGCTCAGCTCCATCACCTAACCACCCATTTTCATTTTGAGTTTCCTTTGTCCTGCTTCATATATTTGTTTTCTTAGCTTGATACATGCATACCCATGCATTGCTGCTTAGTTCCAACATGCAGAAAGGATGATCATGGTAGAAATCATGGAACTCTTAAGATCTTCATACCCCTGTTTTACCTTTTCATACTCCTGATACCTACAGATTCCTGAACAAAACTCTTGCCAAAAAATCAAATTACATAAAATGGGGAGACATCCAGATACAAGACTTGTGCTCTTTTATCAAAGCTTTTGGAAGTTGTTTTCAGATATTTCTGATGGGTACCAATACTTCTAATATTAAAAGTGAAAATGTATGCATAATGCTTCTAGTTGGAGTTGTTGGAGATATTTACAATCCTCTTAATTGGCAGCAGACATGCTACAAAACAGTGAGCATACCTGCACTGAGTTTTCCTAAGTTCACTCTAATTCTTCATGACCTTGTTCATTCCCAAATAGCTTCAGTGTTCTTCCAAATGCTGTTCTCACCCTTACTTTTACATATTGGATAGCAAATATTTGAATAGTTCTTTTAAAAGACTATGTCAATAGCTCTCAACCTTTGCAATGTTGTGGCCCTTTAGTACAGTTCCTCATGTTGTGGTGACCCCCAACCATAAAATTATTTTTTGCTACTTCATAATTGTAATTTTCCCACTATTATGAACCACATTTTAAATATCTGATATGCGACTCACAATTCAATAATGGCCCACATGATTAAAGCCCATGCACTATTTCCTTTATTTTATATTTAACTGCTATGGCAGTTAAATATGGATGCAAACATTGGCCCCACACAAACTCTTTGTCAAGCAATGCAGATTCTTAATGCCTAAAGGCTTTCTATTATATAATATCGATAATATGAAGCAGTCTTCATATGATTTTCAGTGGATCTCATCTGTTCATCAATCAAAGAACTTAAACAGTGACTAGCTCGTGGTACTAAGTAAACATTGGCTTTCATTGTTTCTATCTCTGATACAGACCTAGAAGATAGGTGACATAGAACCATTCACAATATCATTCTACATTCAACTTTCATCAATATAACCTAAGATCTGGTTTTTAAAGCTTATCATCAAAACCCACAATTCTACTGATAAGAATTCATAAACATGAACTAGTAGTAAACACATATGGTTTTATCTAAATACTACCCCAAGCAGATGCTAATGGACAACAAAATAAAATTTCATCTAAATTAGTTCTTGTCCCTCTTTCTTAAAGCCAAAACAAAAAGGCAATCTGGTGAATAGAAGAAGACCCTCTTGGAGGTTTTAAAGAATCAGGTTATTGAATGTGTTAGACTCTGCTGCAGTATGAATTTGAGGCAGAGCATGGTCCGTGGTCACCTTGGGTTCATACACTATAGAGCATATTGAGTGGTAGAATTGCCTACCACCCTGCTTCAAGGGTTGTCCTTTTAGATTAGAAAGACACTCTTATTTACATGAATTGAGCTTGGATTCTTTAGTTCTTATCATTGCGAAAAGATAAAATGTGACTTTTCACCAATGAAACAAGCATGGGCTTGATATCAAACAGAACCAAACTCCAGTCTCTAGATGTCTTTAAAATTCTGATTCCAATCAAGTTATCAGGTCTCACGTGGGCTCAGAGACTGGACAGCAGGCACAGAGCCTGCATTGTCATACACCAGGTCCACTCATATATATTGTGCAGAGGTTAGCTTGCTGGCCTTCTTGTGAGACATCTAACAGTGGAAGTGGGTATTGCTCTGACTCTTTTGCCTGCTCTTCAGACTCTTTTGTTCTTAATCAGTTGCTTTGTTCAGCCTCAATATGAGGTCTTTGGCCTTGTCTCAATGTATCTTGTTTTGTCTCATTTCACTGTCATCGCTTGGAGGCCTGCTTTTTTCTGAAGAGGAATGGAGGTAGGGAGGGGAGGTAGATCTGAGGGAGAGAGTAGATGATGGGGGATGGGAGGAGAGGGGGGAGGGGAAACTATGGTCAAGATGTATTGTATGAAAAAAGAATCTATTTTCAACTTATAAAACATAACAAAAGAAAAGACAGATTCCAAATTCTCTAAGTTCCTCATATTGTTGAATTTAAAAGTAAACAAGCCTGAGAGGTGATTTGGGAAGAGGAGTCATTAGTTTCAATTAGAAAGCATAGAATGATAGTCTTTTTCTAGAAAGTGGTCAGTAACACTGTCAGAGTTAAATGCAAAAAATGTGTATAGCTAATATCCAGTATATACAAAGAACTCAAGAAGTTAGACCCCAGAAAAACAAATAACCCTATCAAAAATGCGGTACAGAGCTAAACAAAGACTTTTCACCTGAAGAACTTTGGTGAGAAGCACCTTAAGAAATGTTCAACATCATTAGTCATCAGGGAAATGCAAATCAAAACAACCCTGAGATTCCACCTCACAGCAGTCAGAATGGCTAAGATTAAAAACTCAGGAAACAGCAGGTGTTGGCGAGGATGTGGAGAAAGAGGAACACTCCTCCACTGCTGGTGGGATTACAAGCTGGTACAACCACTCTGGAAAAGTCTGGTGGTTCCTCAGAAAACTGGACACGATACTTCCAGAGGACCCTGCCATACCACTCCTGGGCATATACCCAGGAGACTCCCCAGCATGTAATAAGGATACATGCTCCGCTATGTTCATAGCAGCCTTATTTATAATAGCCAGAAGCTGGAAAGAACTCAGATGTCCCTCAATGTAGGAAATGATACAAAAAAATGTGGTAGATATGCACAATGGAGTATATTATTCAGCCATTAGAAGCAATGAATTCATGTAATTCTTAGACAAATGGATGGAGCTGGAGAACATCATACTAAGTGAGGTAACCCAAACTCAAAAGAATACCCATGGTATGCACTCGCTGATAAGTGGATATTAGCCTAGAATCTTGGAATACCCAAGACTTAATCCACATACCAAATGATGTCAGAGAAGAAGGAAGGAGTGGACCCTGGATCTGGAAAGGCCAATGCATCAGTGTAGGGGAATACCAGAACACGGAAGTGGGAAGGGGAGGATCGGGGAACAAGGGGAGGGAAAATGGCATATGGGACCTTTGGAGGGCGGGGAGCCAGGAAAAGGGAAATGAAATGTAAATAAAGAATATATCCAATAAAAAGTATTTTATATGGTAAAAAAGTAATAAACAAATAAAAAACAAATGTTAGTAATACAAAAAAATGTGTATAGCAGTAAACTCTTCTAGTTAGAATTAGAGAAATGTTTGTGCCATATGCTTCTTTGGGTCCACTTCTGAAGCCCTGAAATTAGGTATTTTTATACTTCACAAAAGCTATGATGTTGAAGCAACTAAAGCTGCCCTGAAGCCTATTGTGGGATCTTTTATTAAAGTGGATTCTCATATGTGGTTCTGTTTCTGTATAGTGTTATGTGATCCTACGTGATTCAAAGAAGTATGGCCACTGTCGATTTTACATTTTTGCCAGCGGAAAAGCTAAATGAACTCACTAAATCATCTATGTTTCAACGGGTTGAGAATTATTCCCAGACTTTGGCACTATCAATCATAGATTATGTCACTAACTCTCCACCTGGAGAGGAGCCTAGCCCTTTACCAGCATGAGCTTCCCGGGCCCCTCGGAAGCATTAAGAAATCAGTGGAGCTCTGGCAAAAAATAAAGGAATTGCACCTAGCAGTTTGGGAAGATGAGAAAAATCTGTCTGTATGCACAGGTTGCTACTTTCTGGACTGAAGCAAGCTAGAGGACTTTGATTACTGTCTAAAAAAACGAACATGGAGACTTCTTATCACTCCCCAAAGAGTTCCTAACAGACCTACCCTTGCACATATCCTGAGATGAGGAGGAGGGGAGATGTGTTCTGATGGCGAGTCACTTAATCACTGTTATTCACAGATGGGCCAGCGGGTCCTTCTTCACCATACTAGCCATCTCTTCCAGCCTCATTTCCTCAGACACACTGTTATTAGGAATGACGTCCTGGCACAGAAGATGCCAATTTCCAAGTTTCTAGTGACATTTCTGAAAATACTGCCTAAGAAACAGTCTATGAAATTGTGTTCTGGGGGCTAGGTCATTGACTTAAGAAGAAAAGGGGTGAATTCCATAAGTGGTATTTTATTATACAAAGAAATACCATCATAACTGAAATTCTGAAACTGAAGGTGCTGATACTTTGATGACTGGCTAGGAGTAAGATAAGATAAGCAGGTTATGCAGTGCCAGTTCATTCTCTGTGTCATAGGAGGAAAAAATTCTGCCTCCAAACAAGTTGTTGCTACATAGTATTAGGGAAAATGAAATGTAACAATAACTGCACATAACAGTTCATAAAAGTCAAGAGCATACCATACTCTACTAACTTTTAAGAAGGCAGAAGGCACCTTTACATTATACATATATATGTATGTATATATATATATATGTATATATATTATTTTTTTACCTAAACATAACAATTTTAATACATATTTTAAAAGTGGCTTAAATGACTTCACACACTTAGACACTTAGACATGAACCTTTAAGAATGTTATACATAAACTTAAAATTAAGCAAGCAAATACAGCCCTCAAGTACTTCTATGACACACTAAGAGCTCAGAGTCAATGCTGTTTCTTAATTAAAAATAAATTTCTTAAAGTACTGCTTCTTTATCACCCTGACACTCATGATCTTTCTTCAATGATACTGGATTTAATTTGATTAATGTTAATTTTAAAATTGAATGAAACGTTATCAATTTAAACAAATCACAATGCTTAACTATTAATGAGAATTCAAAGGTTAAATAAATCATAAAACTTAAGTATTAATGATGATGTGAAGCATGTGAAAGGGTGAATTCCCCAATACAATTGACTACACTTTCTCATAAAAAATCTCTATCAAAATTTCACACTGAAAAGAAATTCTGAACCTCCACTGTCTTTCAATGTCAATTTATTCATTGTATTTATTTATTTAACCTTTATATTGATTCTTTGTGGGTTTGACATCATATACCCATCTCCTCATATCCCCCCCTTTGCTCTTGCCACCTTTCTCCCCAAGTAGGACACACATACACAAACATCCACTACCACCACCACCAACAAAAACACATAGAAAATACCTCATCTGGAGAGCTGTCGTGTGTCACACTGTGTCCCTCAATATGTGGCTCTGTCCACACATCTTCACTTGCAAATGTTCTTTGTAATGAGTCATTGGTCTGGGTCGAGATCTCTGGCTTCTGTGACATCATCCATATTGGATTTTCACTGGGACACCTCCTGGTTATACTGTTGTTTCATGTGTCCTGGAGATCCCTCAGCTTTGCAACGGCAGGACTGACCCTTCCACCATCCCCAACCATTCACAGATTATACAGAGTTGAGGGTGGGCCGACTCAGAGCCCTGGACCTGGGTCTGGGTAGCAGCTGGGCTGGTCAGCATTATCCACACCACCAGGGAAAGCTCTTCAGCATTGCTCCAACCAGGCCACCCAATGCTACCACTGGCAGGAGGCGGGCTTAGCTCCCCTGCTCTCTATGAGGGACCAGGCCAGCTTTCCTGCTCTCACACCCTCAAGGCTAGCTGACCCGAGCCTTTGCCATCAGAGCCAGCACCACTGTATTGCCCAGGCCAGGTGTAAGGCTTACAGCAAGGACACAGGGCTAGCTTTCCCAATCTCTTGACCTCAGGATCAGCTATCAAGGCTATTGCAGGTGGCAGAGGAGGGAGGGGCATCACCTCCTCACTCAAACTACCACAAGCAAGGCAGGTGGTACGGCCAGCTCTCCTATGCTCTTGCTCTCGGGGCTGCTTATCACTTCCTCTACCAGGGCCAGCTCTACTGCACTGCCCGGACAAGGGACAGGGCCTACTCTGTATGCTGTTGCTGGTGAGTGGCAGGGCCCGCTCAGCCACTCTCATGACTCAGTGGCCACTTCTAACTGCTGGAGGTTGCCAAGGGGTAGGGGAAATTACCTCTGTGCCCGTGCCACCCCAGGACAGATGGGGTCATCTCACCCATACCATTGTCACTAGGGCCAGTTATACTGTGCTCCCTGGGCCAAGTACAGGGCCAGCTCTCCTGAGTATTGTCACCAGTAACAAATGGGGCCACCTTTTCTGAGCACTACATCTAGTAATGTACGGAAGCTGGTTATGCGCAACCCCTGGGCATCCACATGGTCCCCTGCAGCGGCTGTCACAACCAGAGACATCCCCATGCTCCATAATGGGCAAGGACTGCAGACGGGTCTCAGACATGGCTCTCAGTGGTAGCTCTGGTTGGAGGCTCACCATTAGGGGTAAGGAGCTGGTCACATGGGCTTCTCCTCTCCACCCTAGATTCTCCAGTTTTATCCTTTTCATAATGATCAAACGTCTCCACCTCTCTTTCTCTCCCATGTAACCACCACATACTTGCACATATCATATCTTGGGGTCTCCTCCTGCTGCATGCGACTGGTGTGCGTGCCCTGGGCACTGTCCTTCATCTGTACTTTGATGGCAAGTGGATGTATACACCTCTTTTTGCCTGTGAACTGGAAGGCAGGTCTATAGGTGGCGTGGTGGTCCACAGGTCTCTCTGAGGTCTTCCTCCTCCCACACAGTGCTACCTGAGTTCGATTTGATTTGGTTTTTATGAATCTTAAGCATAAGAAAGCTTTGGCTACCAAGACAGGCATCAAGCTAGGAGGAACTAAGGACTATCATCTGTTCTTCCCCCGACTGATACAAGAACAATAACACAAAATGGTGTCTCTTTGCCCATTGCCGAGGAGATATTAATTTTATTTTAAGTGAGAAATTACAAAATTAGTTGAACTTTGTGTTTCTCTATGTTTTTCAAAGCCTGATATTCATTAAATAGGACTTTTTCCATGTTTTGTACCAGTGATAAGAAATATTCTTATCATATAAAGAGAAGTGAGAAATGTATAAACTAACTCAAAATTAGTACAAATGAAGGTCATCATTTATATTATACCATAAGAAAGCAAAACATTAAATATCATCACAAGTTATATTTTCTCTCAATCCAAAAGGCAAACACTCTTCCTGAATAGTTTAATGAAATCAAGTGAAAGTGTTGTGTGATTTGGGATCTTTTTCTTCACCTCTCCGAATTGATATAGCCATCATATTTTACTCAGTACTTGATGTATCCTAATACCAATAGGTTTTTAATAGTGTATTCAATAGAAGTTTAGATTTTCATAAAATTAAGAGGAAAGTACACAAGTTTCCCAGTTATCTCCTGTCCCTAGAACAGCATAACTTCCTCAATTATCACCATTCCTCACAACAGTAAAATTCCATGAACACAACTTGATGCATGCAAATCACCCATACTTTCTCTTACATGAGGGTTTATGTATCTCCACAGGCATAAAGAGATGTATTCCTCACTGCATCACACAGAGAATTGGTACTTTGCTATACCTCTCAATATGGCCTTCTGACCCTGTGTTAAATAATGCCTTCTTTCCATTTTTATTCATGGTCAAAATGTAGTACACTTAAAATTATAGAGCTAATCATCTTGGTAGATTGAATCATATTATAATTATTAATTTTCATTTAATTCTCCTGCATGCCAATTCATAATTTAATAGTTCCTGTATTTGAGTGCTAAATAGTATTCCAGTAACAAGTTCTACCATTTGCCCTAAGAAAGACAACTCAGTTTCTTCCAAATATTAACAATTATGCATACATTGAGCAAGTTAACATTATAAATATCAATATGCAGATATGTGTGTGTGCATAAATTATGCATAAATTTATTCACATATTTATGTGAATAAAAATGTTTTGGTAAGAACCAAGCTATGGAATTATATTATTTTACAGAGTATATTTTTATTTAATTTTGCAATGGTTAGAATGTCTTCTGAACTCACTGCATCATTCTTTATTCCCAATAAATCTTTAAAAAAATAAGAATTCCTGATATTCCATAACATCCCTTACATTTAATATATCCTTGTTCCAGATTTGGGCTTCTTGAATTCTGGTGTGCTTTTATATCATTTTGTGCTAAGTGTCTTTAAGTATTTTAAGATATAATGCTGAACATTTCACTATATGTGCGTATGTTCTCTCTCTCCCCTGACACACATACACACACAAATATGTGTTTGCTCTACTTTTTCTATCAGCTCCTTATTTTCTTACTGTTGAATTTTAAATGTTATGTTTCTTGGAAAACAGATTTTTATTAGACATGTCACTTGCAAATATATTCTTACAGTCTGTGTTTTCCCATCCCATTCTTTTGACAGTTTCCTTATAGCATACATGTTTAATTTTAATTTTGATGAAACCTAGCTTCTCAATAATTTCTTTGAGGACTATCCTTTGGTTGTAAATTGCAAAAATCATTGTCAATACTAATACCACCTCAGTTTGTTTCTGTGCTTTCTAATGATAATTTTATAATTTATGTTATTTATTTAAGTCTATGATACATTTAATTTTGGTGAAAGATATAAGTTCTATATATAAAATCTTTTTTTTTTTTTGAGGATGATCTTGTTGGACACCAAATGGGGTCCAACCAAGTGACCCTTGGTCCTGGAAAGACTTGATACCATAGTGTAGAGGAATACCAGGACAGGGAAGCATTGATGGGTTGATTGGGGAAGGGGAGATGGCTTATGGGATTTTGGGGGGAGGGGAGAACCAGGAAAGGGGATGACATTTGAAGTATACATAAAGAATATACCTAATTTAAAAAGAGAAAGAAAAAAATGTTCTTTTTTCTGTTTTTCCTATCTTTTACCTTTTGTTCAAATTAAGTTGAGGACTGCTAAGAGGGCTCAACAGATAAACTTCCTACCAACCTGGACAACCTGAGTTTGATCCCTGGGACCCATTTTATTGAAAGGAAAGATGATTCTAGCAACTTATCCTCTGACCTCCTCATACATGCTATGGCACATGTGTGCTCATGTGTGGAACCATTAAAGGCAGCCTGATTTCTGGTTGAGCTAGGTTTAACCCTGTGACCTAGCAGGTGATCCAGCAAGGAATGGTAGGCATTTGCCACACTCCTAGACAACAGGTTTCTGACAGGAGTCCTCAGCTCTCCATAATTATGTGGCCATCAGTCATGTAAGGGCAAGGCCCCAAGCCCTCCACAGGGAGAGGATATGACCACAAAACAAGTAGCCTCAAAACAGATCTCCATTTTAATGAGGTACATAAAGGCCTGAAGGGCTTAGCCAATTAAGCTCTCCTTCCCAGACACTCCTCCCTGCAAAAGGTATTTAACCTCAGGCCTGCTCTGAGAAAGTGGGGTACAGTTTCATTCATCACAACTCTCTGCCATGACAATAAATGCTTTAAAACCATGGACTGCCTCTTCTCATAAGGATATGCCTAGATGGAGCAATGGAGCAGTTCTTTCTCTAAAGAGCTGTGTCTAACCTTACACAGGAGGCCTCTCTATGCTCCCAGGCATGGACTCCACCAAGCCAAACCAAACTGCCCTCAGAACAAGCCAAGGACTCTTTTGTCCCCAGAGTGCTCTCCTCCAGGCCTTTTCTCTTCTGCCCTAGGCTAGATCCAGCCCTCAGGGCCCCCCACTCTGTTCTGCAGCATCCAGTGGCATCTGGCATGCCCCAAAGTCTGAGAACCTGCAGTACCCTGTTTCTGCGAGGCCCTAAACCCACCAGCCAGCTCCAGGCAGTCCCAGAGGACCTCAGACGGCACTTCCCCACCCTTGGAGTGGAGTTCCATGGCCTAAGCTCCAAGTGGATGCAGGACCCCATTTCATCCCACACTCATATACGTGCACAAACATACAGATACAGACACGAAACACATAATTATTAAAACATAAAAAAATATTTAAATCAATTCACATGAGTCAATGGCTGAGGCTATTATTCTCTCCCTGTGATCCTTTTCTTTATTATTTTGCTACTGTCACATTTTATCCTGAGTGCCATGGTCTGTATGAGGTCAGAGAATCACTTTGTGATTGTTAGGTTGATTCCTAAGATCAGGCTGAGGTCCCGAGCTTTGAAGCTAGTAGGACCTTTGCCCAATGAGTTTCCTTTCTAGCTCTGGAATGTAATTCTTAATCTTTATTGCTCTATAGGTAACACAGGTAAAGGTTTCCCTCTTATTTCTTTCAGGATATTTTTCTTTTGACTTCTATGGTTTTTATTCAACATGCTTGTGTGGGACTGGTAGTACCTATTCCATATGTAATTCTGGGTGTTCTCTATATCTGCTGAATCTGCAATTTTGTTTCTTATAGCAGTATGCGGAAAATCCCAGCCATTGTTATTACCTCTAATATCTATTTTTCTTTTGTTCTTTCATAATGTCCTTGTTCTTTTTTTCTTTTGGTTGTTGCTATATATTTTGCAGTTCACCCACACCCTTTATTTTTTTGCTTGGTATTTTGGTCTGATTTCTTTCAGCTTTTCTTCACTGGAAGATGCTATGGGGATGCCTTCAAGATGATTTAACATTTTATAGAGAAACCCTGAGAAACTATATTCCTTTATTAAAAATTTTAATCACCTTTTGAAATAATGGTTTTATAATGAGAAATTGTAATTGCATATATTTACAAGTGTAAAGTGATGGCATCCTGTGCTGACAGGCCCCCGAGTGCTACAGCTATAGTCTAAAACATCCCCTTGAGTGGCAAGAGTAAAATGAGCTAAAGAGTGAATTCTGAGCTACAGTATTGGTGTCTTCAGTCTGACTACATCTGCCTCATGTGCTCTCTGGAGAGTCTGGACCTATTTCCTACGCTGGAAAGCATCTGAAACATTTCCTTTCAATTTTACCCACAGGTAACTTTGTGATACAGATTTTTAATGCTCGAGGCTATATTTGGAATTTTGCTCTCAATTAAAATAGTCTGTTCTAGATTTTCAGTACATTCTACTTCTTAAATACACTCCATTTTTGTATTTTGTTGATTAAATCCCACCTTGCTATAAGTTACACAAGCATATTCTCTCTCTCTCTCTCTCTCTCTCTCTCTCTCTCTCTCTCTCTCTCTCTCACACACACACACACACACACACACACACACACTGTGTCTGTGTGTTTCTCCTTCCTTTAGAGTAATGTTAACATATGTAGTATAGATGAAAGCACATACTCCTTTGAGATTAAAAATCTCCCAGTTGATGTCAAGTCTTGTCTTAGGAAATGCCATGATTACACAGATGTTAAAATAAAAGTACATTGTAGTTGATGGGTTATATTGAGAATTCTCCAACATTTTATTTTTCCCACTAAAGTATACTGCCTTTTTTTAATTCTCAAAGATTTGTGTATGTTTATTTCTTAGGAATGCTATCTTTTCCTGTTGTTTACTTCCCCAAACCTGCCTTAGTTTCCTGCTACAGATCTATCAGTATATATCTTGATAATGATATGAGTTCATGGACACAATATTCCTATTCCTTATTTCTTATTATTTTAAATATAGTTTATATTTGAGTGTATTCATGTATATGTCTTTTTGTGAATGCTTGTGCTCATGCCATAAAGCATGAGTGCTTGTGTATGTTAGAAGTCATCAGATCCCCTGAATTATGTATGATTATGTTACATTGTATTACAGGAAACTGAAAGAGGTTTCACTGAAAGATCAGTACACAACCTAAGTCACCTTTTCAGGCCTTATAACCATTTTTGTTTGTTTGTTATTACATATTATTCATTTCCTTATTATGTGGGCGGGGGGCTCATGTGTGACAGCATATCTGTGTCAGTCAAAGAATAAGTTCTCTAGGTCTATCAGGTAGGTGCCAGGATGAAATTCAGGTCTTCCAGTTTGGGAAGCCTCATTAATAACTGATCTACCTTGCCAGATCAATTTCTGCTTCAAATTTTCTTTACTTATTTTCCTAGATAATTCTTCAACAGATACACCACTGATGAAAGTGCTATCCTTCTTATCACAACCATGAACAGCCAAGAGTTCCTCAAGAAAGTGTTGGTGTTTGTGGACATGTTTTCTATATGCAATGGAATGTGGAGTGGTCCAATGATACAAAGGCAGTCATAGCTATTGAGTGCTCATGATTTCAACCCCCATGTCATATATGCATAGCATTCTTTTCCACCTTACAGATTTGACATCCTTTGTGTCCTTTTTTTTGGACAGTATTCCATGGTCCTGTGTGTGTATGTGTATGTGTTTGTGTGTGTGTGTGTGTGTGTGTGTGTTTGTGTGTGTGTGTGTGTGTGTGTGTGTGTGTGTGTGTTTTGGTAGCTTACAGATTTTTTTTTAGGACTGTGCACTCTATTGTCAGTTTATTCACATATAAAAGTCTCTATATTAATGGTTACCTTCTGTGCAAACACCATGAGCTCTTATACACAAAGTTATGAGTAACCGATGTTCATAAACATAAATGCTTAGAAGGAAGTTGGATAATACATGTATATAAGGAAACAATGATATGATATTACTCCTTCCAGTACAAAATTTTCCCACCATAAGTGTTTTTTACAAGCTTTAGTTACAGACAGATATTCCCTCCTAGAAATATGCCTCTGCCTGACTCTCTCTCTCTCTCTCTCTCTCTCTCTCTCTCTCTCTGTCTCTCTGTGTGTGTGTGTGTGTGTGTGTGTGTGTGTGTGTCTGTGTCTGTGTCTGTGTCTGTGTCTTTGTGTCTCTGTCTCTATCTCTATCTCTACCTGTCTGCCTGCCTGTCTGTCTTTCTTTCTCACTAGGACACTCCAAGATTTAAGAAGTTGAGTATCCTGAGGTTGCTGTACTGTAGAGACCACAAGCAAAAGCTGTGTAGAGATATTCAGTCATGTCTAAGGGCCCCCACCCCTGGATCTTAGCACCTTATCTGTCAGTAATGTGGAAGCAAGCCAAGGGTGGCTCCCCAGAGTCTGCTCCAGCCATGACTCTGTCCTGACACTGGGGGAGAAAGACAAAATCCTGTACAGAACCCTGCCTATACTGTCAAATTTTAAGAACACAATGCAGTTATTTTAAGTCACTACTGTTGGAACGGTGTCCAGAGTAAGACCCGCAGTGAACTGCCTTGGGGGAACTGTGAAAGATGATCAGGAAAAAAAGACAGAGTTTTTTTTTCTTTTTTTAACTCAGGTACTCTTTTTTCCCTAAACTTGTTCTTGGGTATAATTTCATGCCTCCTGTGACAAACATTTACATTCACTTTATAAGACGTATTTATTCTTCTTGGATGTCAGGAACTAGCTATAGAATCCAGTCTGGTCAGTGTACCCTGAATGTGGATCTAGCCTTTTGCTTTCAAGTTTTCTTAGATACAAACTATAGCATGTGCCAGGCAGTTGTGTTTAAATTCTTCTTTCCTAAGAATGTTCTGGGAAAAGATTGCCCTGTTAATACTTAGTATGTGCTTATAGACCTTTATTTACATGTTTTTCTGATCATGCTTTTCTGCTCTTAAATAGCACTCCTTAGATAATTGCTTTCTTTGTTACATTCATGCATCAAAATACACGAAAAATGAAGTAAGACTGTCTACACTTAGACTGTAGTCTGTCCCATCTTTTCAGGTCCTCAGATCCCAGGTCCACAAGACAAGATCTGCAGAGGTCAGCTGAAGAGTTCATATACTCTTAAACTACCTTTAAAGTAGATGACAGGGGAGAGAGTAGAAATAAAAATTTGTTGTATGGAGACTATGAGACAAACCCCTTTGGCCAATGGCTTAAAAATATGTAACCCAAACTCTAACTTTTAAAACAATAATATCTTATAGTCTGGGGAACCAAATTGTGAAGTTTATTTTTGGCAGAAATCTCATAACAATTTCAAACTCTAATACAGTAAAATGTTATTACCTGAAATAATATTGACCCTGGAAAAAAATCACAGTAAAATTATGCCTGCAACTTGTTTTGTTCCCATGTTCCAAATCTTTCTTTCTCCCCTCTCCCTGCTATCGATTTAAAGGCCCTAATAATCACCATGTTACCTCATGCTGCTGTTACCTTTCATATTCCCAGTGCAACAGTAATAGGCATAAAATATCCATAAGACAGAGAGTTGTGATGAAGATGGAGGTATATATTAAGTAAATTTCAAACTATTCCCCACATAATGAAATCCTAATATATTAACATTGTGCAATGTAAAGTATATTTAATGCCTTTTTAAATTAAAAGTTGTTTAATTAATCACTCCAAAGGACCTCTATATCTTGTCTGCTGGGCGTGCCTTCTGAGGACTTGAAACAATGATGGAGCAGACAATAGTCTAACACTATAGGCAATCTCACCTCTGTCTCAGTAGATGTTTATTCATAAATGTAACAAAGAAAACAAAGATCTCATGAAGGTTGTTGAAAGCAAAAATCATGATCAGAAAAACATGTAAATAAAGGACTGTAAGCACATACTAAATATTAACAGGGCAGTCCTTTCCCAGAACATTCTCAGGAAAGACCAATTTAAACACAGCTGCCTGGCACATACTATAGATTATATCTGAGAAAAAAAGCAAAGAAGAAGGCAATATCCACATTCAGGGTACACTGACCAGATTGGATTCTACAGCTATGTTCTAATATCCAACAAGGACAGATATGTCTTATAACCTGAATGTAAATATTTGTCACAGGAGGCATGAAAGCATGCCTAAGACCAATCCAGGGAACAAAGTGTACCTGAGGTGAAAGGCCCTCTGTCCTTTTCCCTGGAGCCTCTCTCACAGTTCCCTCAGGACACCGTTGACCATGGGTCATACTTTTGACAGTGTTCCAACAGTAGTGACTTAAAATAATTGCACTGTGCTTTGACAGATTGACAGTATAGGCAGAGTTTTGTGCAGGGCGTCTGTCTTTCTCACTCAGTGTCAGGACAGATTCATGGCTGGAGTAGACTCTGGGGAGCCACCCTTGGCTTGCTTTCACATTACTGGCAGCTGAGATGGTACAAGGCAGGGGCGGGGCCTTAGACACCCCTGAATACCTGTACACAGCTTGTGCCTGTTGTCTCTATAATACAGCAACTTCGGGAAGCCCAACTTCTTATTCTTTGAGTATCCCAATTTGATTCATGGGAGCGAGGACAGGGAGAGAGAGTGGGAGAGGGAGAGACAAAGACAGAGACACAGAGACAGGGAGAGACAGAGATACTGAGAGACAAAGTCAGAAAAGGAAGCTAGAGTTTAACTTCTATCAAATAGCCAGAGAATGTGACCTCAGCAGTATTATATTTATCAAGGGAATCACAGCGAAACTAAAACAGATATTAGGAGAACTAGATTAGCACTACTTATCATTTTTTTTTGAGACAGGATTTTTGTGTGGGAGAAAAAGGGGGGTGGGGCGGCAGCAAGACCCGCATAGGAAAAACAATGGTGGGCAAAGCCGGCATAGGAGAATAAGGGGAACACTGGCTAGACCCACACACCACACTAGGGTAGGGACAGCGGGTACCCAGTACTTGGCTAACCAGGAGGGAGGTCCTTGCTCAGAAAGTGGTGCCATTCTGGCATGGGCCACCTCCTGGGTACCTGTTGAGGAAGCTTGGCTGAGAAGAGGCTGGATCCTTTCCTTGGGCTGGAAACGCTAAGGCCTGCTCCATGTTCTTATAGTGTGTGTGTGTGTGTGTGTGTGTGTGTGTTGGCGGGGGGTGGGGGGGATAAGAAGAGACAGTTCATAGTTTCAATGCGTTATTACAGAAAAGTAGGAAGAGAAAAGGAAATAGAGAAGTAAAGAGAGAAAGAGTAGAGGGGTGAGAGCTGGCCATGACCAGGTGGAAAGAAGGAAAACAGGAAGACAGGGGGAAAGACTAGAGAGACAAGAGAGGGCAGAGAGGGGCAAGAGAGAACAGAGAGAGAAGAGGGGCAAGAAACCTTTTATAGCAGGCTGGGTTACCTGGCAACAGTCAGGTAACCATGGGGCGGGGAAAGCCTGGCTGTAGCCAGGTTGCTGTAGGGGTGGAGTCCAGCCAGAACGCTAGGGGCCTGGGGCGTGGCCATACGTGACTGATGGCCACAGGATTATGGAGTTGAGGAGTCAGCAGTCTGGGAGCATAGCTCACGGGTTCCATCCCTTGTAGAATGTTCTACTGGGTCTCCAGAGTAAGCCTTGCTCAACCAGGCTACAGACTGCCCTACAAGGTGCCGCAGGCTTTTTGTTTGTTTTGTTTTGTTGTAAAAACCAATGTAGATGGCCAGAAGCTGGAAAGAACCCAGATGTCCCTCAACAGAGGAATGGATACAAAAAGTGTGGTATATATACACAATGGAGTACTATTCAGCCATTAGAAACAATGAATTCATGAAATTCTTAGAGAAATGGATGGAGCTGGAGAACGTCATACTAAGTGAGGTGACCCAGTCTCAAAAGAATAACCATGGTATACAGTCACTGATAAGTGGATATTAGCCTAGAAGCTTGGAACATCAAAGACACAAATCACATATCAAGTGATGTCTCACAAGAAGAAAGGAGTGGACACTGGTGCTAGAATGGACCAAAACATCATTGTGGGAGAGTACAAGAACAGTAAGGTGGGAGGGGGTGGATGAGAGAGCAGGGGGAGGGAAAAGGACATGTGGGACCTTTGGGGGTGGGGAACCAGAAAAAGGGAAATGAATTGTAAATATAGAATATATCCAATAAAAAAAAAAGAAGAAAAAAAAAAGAAATGGTGGGTCTATGAAAAACAGAACTGTGAAAAAAAAAACAATGTAGAAAATACTGCCATAGATAATTGAAAACTATGCTCTGCCTCGTGCCTTGTTAATTACTTGTTTTGCTCCGATCTCCTTTGAGCCTTATGGTATAGGAGCTTCCGTCTATTACTCCTCATGGCACCATGACAGTTTAAAAGCTGTGTGTCAAAAATGTACATTCTGAGATGAACAAGCATAGACTGGAATGAATGCGTCCGGAGTGTGACCTGCTATTGTTTTTATTATTATTATTATTATTATTATTATTATTATTATTATTATTATATTCCTCAAGCTGCTGCTGTTTTTCCAGACATTAATCTATCATCATACATGGAAATCCCATTGCTATGTGAGAGATTGGGTCAGACTAGTTCATTATATAGAAGGGAATTCAGACAGCGCCTGAGATTCGGCTAAGCAGGAGCTGAGTAGAAAGGCAGACTTACTTTGGCTCCTGGCTTTTGTTTATGTCAGACTCAGCTAAAACCCAGTTCTCTATCCCCTCCCACGTCGGAAGCATGAATATTAGGGAGTGGGGAGGATTGATTAAGAAGTTCAAATGGGAAATAAGAAACTTCTTACACTCCCGCTTCTGGCCGGCTTTGAAGTTCATGGCTTGGGGCAGTTAGGTGACTACAGAGTTAAGCTATTTGTAATGAAAGGAATGGTTTTCGTTTCACCAGCTAAACTAAATTCTTGCCTTTAGAAATAGCTTTGCTCCAGAACTAGTGTCATGATGGATTTTTTTTTTTTTTTTTTTTTTTTTACTTTTTCTGACTTTCACTTTCAATGACCTGAATGTGGGAAAAATTTTGCACGGTATAAAGATACAAAATACATTATGCAATCTAGTGCCCTTGTTAGAAAGTCAACTTTTGTCAATAGAGATATGAACATACACTAAAAGCAATGATGACATCTAATACAATGCAAATAATTTGCAAAGCTCCATGTGCTAAAGAGAGTCCAAATAATTACTACAACCAACTTTAGTAGTAAAGGGGGAGTAGGATTTGTAAATTAGAAACTAAAATTATATTCTACAGGTCACTCAAAGTCTGTGACCTTTAGCTAATTATTTAATTTACTTCTTTATCTATTAAATAAAAAAAGGTGAGTGCCTTATATCTTTTTCTGTGATGAGACAATATGAAATGCCCTCAAATTTCTATGAAAAATGCCTACAAATGGTATACAATTCAATGGCTTTATGGTGAAAACTGGTTGGGCTGGGGGTTTTCTTTTCTCTGTCTGCCCTTATTCACACTCCGGGAAAAAAATATCACCATCAAGAAAAGAATGGTACATAGGCGTAATCCAAGAACTTGGATTATGGGCAACAGAAAATTGATTTTTAGGCCACCTGGGAATATAGCTCCCTTGGTATAGTCCTCGATTAACCTGCAGGGAGTTTTGAGTTGGATCTCAAGTACCATAAAGAGCCGGCAACTGGATATGTAAGATGAGCAGTTCAAGGTCATCCACAAGTAAAGAGGGAATTCAAGGCCAACCTATAATACAAGAGAGACACGGGGAACAGAGGGAGCAAGGCAGAGAGACAGAGAGACAGAGAGACAGAGTCACAAACAGAGAATAGTGTCACCATCACCATTTACTTAGTGCCACCTTCCAGAATCCCAAGATCATACGAGCCCCTGAATCTCTGAGTGCTCCTGTCTCAGCAGCTTTCCCTCATGCTTGTCCCATGCATGTTCCCCATGTCCCGAGGTGACGGTCAGTCTTGTACTGATTAGTTATAAATCTTCTCTTTTAAGAAGCATTTTTAAAAATTCAGTCATCACGGTTAGGTGAAAATGTTGATGAATTTTAAATAACTTCCCTGTGGTTCATTTGTGTGGTATGTTCATTAATATATGACAACACCACTGTAACAGCATCTCTGTGCTGATGGATAAAACTGGTATGGGGAATCCAAAAGGCCAAAATATTTAGTCTTTTATTTTTAGCAACTTATAAGCTTATGAAAAAAATGTTAAAATCAAAATAATGTAATTATATACTCTATTATTGTATCATAATATGATAAATTCATTATTTTGATTAATAAATAAAATAAAAGCATTGACTTTAGAATATAAATAAATTATGTGTATACTGATGAGTAACCAAAATGATCCATCTTATTTAATATTAAATCACATTGAAATACAAATATTTGCACTGGAACCTATGTTCTTAGCAGTACCCTAATAACAGTACTATTTTTAAAGTACATTTAGTATAATAAAGAAAGCATAGCAGTATCTCAAAACTAAATAAGAGATACAAGATAAAGATAAATATGGTATATTATAATCATTTGTATAATAACAAATTTGAAAGGAAATTTAAAAAATAATAAGTGGATTTCTTCTAAAATTGTCATATCAGTTTGAAGAATAATTAATCTAATTAAATCTAAAATTTTCTAATGATTCAATATCTTTGCTTGTTGTAAGTGATTTGGAATATCAAATTTACCTGGCTAGTAAAGTATTCTGTATGCCTAGCGCTACAGCACCATGAAACCCATCTCTTCTGCTGGAGGGAAATCTAGGGAGGGAAGTTTCCTTGGCTTATAATATGTGGTTGACCAAGCATGTCTACAGAGATGCTATCAAAGGCATTTAGGGACGGACAGAGATGTATATAAAATTGGGTGGTGGAAAAAAATAGATAAAAAAGGCAAGATTTACTATATTAATCCTGCCAATCCAGTAGCCTGGGAGATCTTTCCATCTTCTGAGTTCTTCTTCTATTTATTTCTTCAGAGACTTGAAGTTTTTGTCATACAGATCTTTAACTTGTTTGGTTAGAGTCACAACAAGATACTTTATGCTGTTTATGACTACTGTGAAGGGTGTCATTTTCCTAATTTCTTTCTCAGCCTCTTTATCCTTTGAGTATAGGAAGGCTACTGACTTGTTTGAGATAATTTTATATCCGGCCAGTTTGCTGAAGTTGTTTATCAGCTGAAGGAGTTCTCTGGTAGAGTTTTGGGGGTCACTTAAGTATAATATTATGTCATCTGCAAATAGTAATATTTTGATTTCCTCCTTTCCAATTTGTAACCCTTTGCCCTCATTTTGTTGTCTAATTGCTCTAGCTAGAACTTCAAGTACTATATTGAACAGTTATGGGGAGAGAGGACAGCCTTGTCTGGTGGGATTACTTCAAGTTTCTCTCCATTTAGTTTGATGTTGGTTACTGGTATGCACAGCTCTTTCCAAGACTCACATTGGAAAGAGGGCTAATATCTAATATATACAAAGAACTCAAGAAGTTAGACTACAGAGAACCAAATAACCCTATTAAAATAGGGAACAGAGCTAAACAAATGATTCTCAACTGAGGAATACTGAATGGCTAAAAAGAACCTAAAGAAATGTTCAATATCCTTAGTCATCAGAGAATTACAAATCAAAACAACCCTGAGATTCCACTTCACATAAGTCAGCATGGCTAAGATGAAAAACTCAGCTGACTGCAGATGCTGGAGAGGATGTGGAGAAAGAGGAACACTCCTCCATTGCTGGTGGGATTGCAAACCAGTACAACCACTCTGGAAATCAGTCTGGCAGTTGGTTCCTCAGACAATTGTACATAGTATTACTTGAAGACCCAGCTATACCACTCCTGGGCATATACCCAGAAAATGCTCCAACATGTAATAAGGACACATGTTCCACTATGTTCATTAGTAACCATATTTATAATAGACAGAAGCTGGAAACAGCCAAGATGTCCCTCAACAGAGGAATGGATACAGAAAAACTGTGGTATACACACAATGGAGTACTATACCACTCAGCTATTAAAAACAATGACTTCATGAAATTTGTAGGCAGATGGATAGAACTTGAAAATATCATCTTGCATGAGGTAATCTAATCACAAAAGAACGCACATTATATGCACTCACTGATAAGTAGATATTATCCCAAATGTTCAGAATACCAAGATTCAATTCACAGACCACATGAAGCCTAAGAAGAAGGAAGACCAAATATAGATTCTTCAGTGTTTCTTAGAAGGGTGAACAAAAATAATGACAGGAGGAAATATGGTGGCAAAGTGTGGAGCACAGACTGAAGGAAAGACTTCCTTCCAGAGACTGCCTCTCCTGGGGATCAATACATCCCATATACAGCAACAAAACCCAGGCACTATTTTGGATGCCAGGAAGTGCTTGCTGACAGAAGCCTGATTTGGCTATCTCCTGAGAGTCTCTGCCAGAGTCTGACAAATACAGAGGCAGATACTCACAGCCAACCTTGAGCTCAGGCTCAAGGGTCCCTGATGGAGGAGTTGGAGTAGGGACTGAAGGAGCTGAGGGGGTTTGAAGCCCCTTGGAGGCAGCAACAGTGTCAACAAGCTAGACCACTGGCATTCCAGTGGACTGGACATCAAACCAAAGAGTACACATGGAGGGACCCATGGCGCTGGCCACACATGTGGCAGAGAATGGCCTTGTTGGACGTCGGTAGGGGAAGAGGCCCTTGGGCCTGAGGTTGGTTGATGCCCCAGTGTAGGGAAATGTTAGGGTAGGAAGATGGGAGTGGGTGAGTGGGGGAGTATGTTCATAGAGCAGGGGAGAGGGGATGGGATAGGGGGTTTCTGAAGAGGAGACCTGGAAAGTAGAAAACATTTGATATGTGAAAAAAGAAAATATCCAATAGAATTTTTTTAAAAAAAATTAATAAGGCAAGATTTTTCTTTCTCAGAGCCAAAATTCCTTTATGCTTCTCTGGACAGGGCCTTCTTTTTCTTCAGATTTGGGAATTCACAAGAGGGGACCTTTGCCTGTTCTATAACCATTTTACCCCAGGCTTTCCTCCCATTGGTATAGAATAAATATTATTGCAAAAGACTTGCCTAAACATAAAGGCAAAAGGTAAGTGAAATGAAATTATTAAGCTTCAGACATTACATTTAGAATATAATTGTATGAAAAAATGAGTGTAAATATCCTCACAGATGGTGTTTTTTTCAATGTCAACAAACAAGTGATTTGTTTAAAACCCTCAAGAGTATGGAGGCCCCAGGGAGTTGAGAGTTCTGGTAGGGTGGGTTGGGGTGGTGGATGGGGACATCCTTGTGGAGATGAGGGGAGAGAGAGTATGGGATGGGAAACAGTCAGAGGTTGGATCAGGAGGAGGATAAATTCTGGAGTGTAAAAAAAAATGATTAAATAAAATTTAAATAAAAGATTGGGAGTCTATTGAAGAAGTAAGTGCCAAAGAAAGCCTCACACAAATTTGAACTTTTATAAAGCCATCCATTTAATACTTTTAGAAAATAAGAACTATTTGAACTGTTAAACAAGAATATAAATTATTAGAAAAGGCCAGTAGAGCATTGTTTATTTCTGAGGACTGAACTTTAGCATAGCTCTTGTTATCTCTTCAGTGGGACAGAAATTTTGTACTCTCCTCGCATCCTTAAATGATGGCGTCTATCCTGTTCTGAATAAACTAATTACTTGAAAAAAAAAGAAAAGGCCAGGATATAAACATTTTGAAAGGATGTATATAGAATTGAGTCAGATAAGGACATCCTTACTCTTCTCTGGGGAGACCAGCACTTTCCTCAAACTTCTCACATTAATGTTACTCCAAAGCCAAATTTATTCTTTTAGATGAACACGTCACTCTCTGAGCATTTTGATAGCTATTTGCCTAGCATATGGTTGGAGTTGACATGTTTGGTCAAGTTAAATTATTCCAGTTCTGACAAATAGAGACTCCACATATATCAATTAAACATTTGAATAAAATGTAAACTACATTCCTAAGACTAAGTTATTACCTTGCACTTATTGGCTTCCAGGTAATTTGTGTTTCTTACTGATTAGGTGTAGGAAAGCAAATATGGCAGTAGTGAAAGACAATATGTAAATGAGATGTGCATAGAGACCTGAGTTCAATTAAGGTGAAATCAATAAAAAAAAACCTCAAAGGATCACGGAGATGCTCATGTTGCAGAAAGAAACATTGTTGTAAATAAATGTATGAACTAATGAATGAACTGTCTCTTAAGACTTAACTTTGTCTTTTATCTTTCTTGGGCCAAGTTGATTAATTATTAACCTCACATACTGTGGAGCACAACATGGCTGGTGTGTCTAGACTATTCCACACAATTTAAAGGGGTTCAGAAGGCACATATTTCAACATTCTATGTACTTATGAGACAAATAAATGGTGGTATTCACTCTACTTTACTAGTATAAATAATGACTTTATATCATTCTATGAGAATAATCAAAATGTTCCTGGCAACGATTCAACTGCTATAGGTATTTGGTACAAAATTCTTAGTCATGACCTTGTAAGTCATCAAAAATTAAATTCTAAATATGAATAGGTTCTGATATACTGCAGTTATTTATATAATGCAAAAATCAAAAGCTGACTACCATCTCTTCATTTCTTCACAATAACTCAGCAGAAAACAGTAAAGCAGACAGAAACTCAGAGAGTTATTTATTATAGATAAGTTTAAAGCATGCATCAAGATGTAATTCCAATAGACAAGGTAAGTGTTATGTGCAGCATTGATTTTTTTCATCCATTGAAACAGATTATTCTGTTATATATAACTTTGTAGCTCAAAAAATGCTTGGAAATGTCAAGCTGAATATAATCTCTAAGATACAGGCTATGAGCTATATCTCAGAATTCGAACATGGAGTCCTTTATCCTTCAAATGACTTTATTGTATTTCACAAGTGTCTCCTTCACTGAATGCTATAATCTCTTCCTTTGAAAATCTAGGTGTGGATATGGAAAGGATAGTTCAGTTTGATTATGTCAATCATGAACATAGCTCCAGTGTCATCGCTTATTATATCTGCAGAAGCTACTACTGGATTATAAACTGAAAAAAAAAATTGACATGCTATCTCCGTTAACCTTACAGAAGCTAGAGGATTCCTTCTTGTTTGTGAAACTATCTAATTGCTAATCTATAATCCTTTTAATATGTTATGTTTTCTGATTGATCTATTGCCAGCTGACCTCACACTGCCCATAGCTATATTAATCCTATTATTCACATCCTATTACAGAGTATCGCTGAAACTATTTAATGAATTCTGAAAGGCTGCCAGACTCCAATATTAATGATAATTACACTAGTATTCATTCTCTTACTCTTAATTATAATTTGCTTGATTACATTAATTGTATTCAGTAAAGTTCAACATTTCTTTTTTCCTTACTTATCTGGGTGTTGATACTATGTGTTTGGATAGAATGCATTTTAGAGATGCCATTATCATATATATTGTTTTGATCCATCTGCCTGGTAAATCAATTCACAAAGTAAAATGTTATAATATACTTAGAGATTAAGTCCTGTGGCAAGGTAAAGTATGGGATATGTAGAAGATTTATCAAGACTAGATAGACTGTTCTAGCAAAAAGTGTGCATTTCAAGTTTCTGATATATTCACAGTATTGTTAATCCCCTAACAGGATGGATAGGTCTGTCTAGGATGATAAGCTTACCTGTTAAGGGAAGTACATTTTCTTTTGAATTAATCACTCTGTATGGAAATGGAAAGTATGATCAGCCCAAAATACTATGATACCTTATCATCAGCCTTAGGCTGAGGTGTGGCTAAAGAGAAGTAATGGATTTCAAACTCCAGTGAAACATACTGACAATGACACTTCTCTTTTTTTATAGAAAAAAACATATTAAAATATAAACTTATGGTCGAAAGAACAAAATTCTAGTTGATTTAGTTGCACTTAGTGAAATGGGAACTACTTGAATAGTGGCCATAGGTCACTAGGTCACGAAAACAGGGCTTGCCACTTGGTTTGGTGTTTGGAACCCACTGAAGGAAAGCAAGTTCTAGTAGAATCAAGGATCCATGTATCTTAGAAGATGGTCAATGACCACTGTATCTATCTTTGGGTATTTTCCAATGTCAGTGCACTCTGCCTCTGCAGGATTTCTCCTGCACTACCAGTTGTCCCATCTAAAGTCCATGTTGCCCTCTGATGTATGTACACATTTGCTTGCCCCTTAGACTAATTGATATGATTGTGTGAGCTCTATTTAACTGCAGCCGTCTCAGGTACATTTCTGTTTTCTACTCTCTGATAGCTATATGTAACAGAAATACCAGCAGTTATTTTCCTCCAAAGTGAGTATGAAGATGCCAGAAAATAGAAGATGCTCAGTAAAGTGAAAAATTAGTAGTATATGCCAGACATTACATACAATATTCGCAGACAATGGGCCCATTATTCATGTGAAATTTCTATTTAACCTAGTAACTGGTATTTTTCTTTAGTAAATCTGACAATATTAGATAACTAGCTTGGAAGCTTAAGAAAAAGTGGAGAAGACACTATCTGTGTAAATACTAGAGGTGCTCGGCTATAGGTTCCTTTTCTTTTTTTCTTTTCTTTCTTTGTTTTTGTTTGTTTTTTTAAGACAGGGTTTCACTCTGTAGTCCTGTCTGTCCTGGAACTCACTCTGTAGACCTCAGCTCTGGCCTAGAGCTCAGAAATCTGCCTGCCTCTGCCTCACAAGTGCTGGGATGAAAGGCATGTGCTACCACTGCCCGGCAACTATGGTTTTCTTATAGAGCTCAACTATGGGAAAAATTTCTCTAAAGATGTAATAATTTAAACAATAATATGAAAATTCTCAGTCTTAATATTTCCCCATTTTTGTGGACATTTAATTTCTTTTTCTCCAACATCATTTTTTAATTCCCATTTTGGAGCAATACTATTTAACCCAGCCTTTTTGAACACGGCTTTAAGAATGACTACATAGAAAAGCAAAGTTTTATTGAATTAAATGAGACCTTTCTCAGCACTGGTGCAATCTCCAAAACAGCACGAAAGAGGTAGATTTTTACACAGTAAAGTAAAAGCTTTACTTTAGAATTGAAACTCAGACCAACTAAAATAAATTCACTCTTCAATTGTGACCTTTATACCCCCAAATGCATTTTAAACAGTAGGTTGCTTTTCTTTTTATAGTGTAGAGCTGCATGTAATCACACAGAAGAATAAAAAATGTACACATGGAGCCAGTTATGAGGAAACACGCCCACACCATAGGCCCCACCCCATCTCTAATACTTCCCCATACTGATCTTACCACTGGAACTAGAATTTGATCAGTACCACACAGTTAAACTTTTAAAAAGGCAAATAGATGTTTAGAAATGCACACTTTTGGGTTTGTATAGTTACTCAAAGTGCATGGCTCTGGTAGAAAGAACAGTGGCATATGGTTATAGAGAATTACATGGTTCTTTTAAATATGAAAAATCTAGCATTTTCACAAATGATAGCTTCATAGCATTGCTAGTTACTTGTTTATAACTTTATTCATGTCTGTCAATCTTCTTATCTTAAGTCCTAAAAGTGTGCAAGTACATATTGTCCTTTCTAATTCTATGGTACGGATTCTTCTGAAGAGTAGGCATGGTCACTGTTGGGTTCAGTTCTTTTATTTTAAATTTTAAATCATCTCCCAAGTCTCTATGGTGAAGTGATTATTATTTTTCATAGCATATCACTGTTAGGATACTAAGTTATGGCAAGTTTTACTTGCAACGCATTAGAGATATTATCAGATTCTGTAATGTTTGTAGCATTCTGCAACTTCCTCACAAATGCTACTATTTATATAACCCATTCTGAAACAATTATGGAGATTTACACAGATCAAATAACCATCTAGTATCAAAGACAACAGACTCTGAAGACTGCTGGGTCATTTGACATAGAAAAGAAAAGGAAATTTCAGTGGAAAGGCCAATAGAAGAACAGGATATAGCAGTCTCTGTGAATTAGGGTAATATTGTTAAAAACCCACAAAGGACCCAGTGAGATGGTTAGTCATTAAAGGCATTTTGCACTTTCTCTGGTGACCTGAGTTTGGTTCTCAGAAGTCACAATACAGAAGAAAACTGACTGCAGCTACTTGTCTTCCATGAGTACACAGACACACACACACACACACACACATACATACACACACACACACACACACACACACACCACAAAGAGATGGAAAGGGAGAGAAGGAGGAGGAAGAGAGGCGGTAGGAGGGAAAGGGAGACCACACAAGCCTCCACACATACATAGAGATAGAGGCGGGCAGAGGGGCAGAGAGGAAGGGCATAAAAAATAATGGAGACGAAGTTTTAAGTTTAAGTAATATACTTGGAGGCAGGGGATGGGAGGAGTGGTTGTATGTTTTCAGGACGGGGAAAGCAGGAAAGGTTTTGGCATATGAAATGTAAATGAAGTATATATTCAATAAAAAAGTAATTTGGTGAAAGATAGCTTAGCAAGTTAAAAAAACAACACTATTTCTGAACAAAAAAATAATAATCTCATAATTAAGATTAGTAGCCTTAAGGATGTGAATATGGCGCCATAGTTCAGCTCCTACCTTGCATGCCAAACAAAGAAGCAAGCAAGCAAAAACAAAATACAAAAACAAAAACTAATCTCTGTCTCTTCAAACAGCAAGCACCACAGAAATAAAACAATAAAGTATGTATCCTTCATAGGTAATATGTACTTGGAATTCTAAGTTCTTGCTGCTTTTGTGTTGATGTGTTTTTCTAGTTTTTTTTTTTTTAATTTTGACAGAGATCACATTCTTCTATGTGTACTTATTCAGTTGAGTTTGACATGTGTAGACTATGTCATGGTAACTGCTCCAATCAAGACATAGATTTTCCTAACCATAGAAATTTGTCTGTAATCCCTACAATCAGCTGTCAGCCCCAAACAGACCATCTTTGTTTTGATTTTGCTAGTGTAAACTGTAGTTTTTGCTTTTGAACTTCATGTAAATAGCCTTAATTTCTTTGTGCTTCTGTCTTCTCTCTGCCAATACAACTTGTATCACTGTAGGTAGCATAGTCTCATTACTGAGGGGTGTTCCATTATATGAGAATAGTATATTGCCTTTTTTCTTTCATGAATGTACATGTTTGGTAAATAATCGGGTATACATTTAGTTATTTTTATTAAAAACTGTCAAACTATATTTTATACAGTTGATATATTGACAAACATCTTAAAAGCCACATAGTAAATACTTTGGGTTTTCAGACCCTTATGACACAGAAAATCAATTCAATGAAAGTATGAAACAGCCACAGACACCATGCGAGTGCATGTTTGCTGAGATAATCTGCACACAGATAAGGCTCCTTGGTGAAAGAAGGCTTAGAATATTGGGATTTGGGGATTCTAATGTTTTGGAGATTTCAATATAATTATATCATTTTCTCCTTCCATTTTCTTTCATCAAACATTCCTATGTAGGCTCCTTGCTCTATTTCAAATCCATGTTTTTTTTATCTTTAGTTGTATTAGTGTGTGCATTAAAAGGTGTGAGTTTTAATATGAGAATCCTTTGACCACTGGGATCAACAAGGAACTCTCTCTTTCTTAAACACACACACACACACACACACACACACACACACACACACACACACACACACACACACAGAGAGAGAGAGAGAGAGAGAGAGAGAGAGAGAGAGAGAGAGAGATTGTTGATAACATGCTTTGTCATGGATTCGCTTGTCAGCCTTTAAGGATCCTAACTTTAAAACCTTATAATTATACAAGGTGTATGTGTTCAGAGCTGTTAAAGAAAATATGAATAATTCAAATGTACTCAAATAAACAAACATGAGTAATGAGTGATCAAATAATAATATCAGCATTTGGTATGGACTCTATCTACTTACCATTAATCACTATATTTCTTACTAGTGAATTAACTCCAGGAAGCAGGATATGTTTACACAGCATAAGAATTAAGGAAACGACGTCAATAAGTGCTTGCTTTGTTAAACATCCTATGATTGCGCATTAAAAGAATACTTCTTTTATTTCTGACTATTGTGCTGTGTATTTACACAAAAAAGTCATAATTATGAGACATGGGGCTCCACTGTCCTCATCCTAGCCCAGTGACAGATAATATGCTTCTCCTCTTGAGAGTATTATTTTGAGCAGTGTGGACAAAGAACTGGGTCTTTGATTGATTCAAGCCACAATCACTACTGAGCTCCTACTGAGCTCTGTGTTGCTGAGCTTGGATCTTTTCAAAATCCCCATTGTGTGAGGAAATCGCCTGTAGGACTAAGAATCAACATGAATATTGTTCTATCAACTCATATGGATCTCAGAAAAGAGTGTCATTTTCTTTGCTGTCTAATATATACTACCAATTTAACCATAGGACACTGACAAAATACCAGTAACAGTCAACTTCCTCAAGACAACTGTTCTGCCCCCAAGGAGGATATTCCTCCTTGGTCATGACATTCATCCTTGATGATGTAAAGTCTTCAATCTATCTCACATATTTTCTATGATAATACTGTATTTATAGGAAGCATGAATTTGGTAAGTATATCGCAATAAGGACTACAAAAACTGCTAAGATTTCTAAGCAAAAGTAACCGGTCTTATGTGTTTGGTTACATTGTTTTGTTTGTACTCTATTAATCTTTATGTTAATTATGATTTACATTATCTAATAGCGAAGCTTCCCTTTGGATTTCTGACATCTTCCTCAACAATGAGCCAAATGGGATTACACTACTGGAACCTGGCTGCTTAGCTACCAAACTATATCCTTATAAAGCCTCCTCCCCCTTTATCCAGAGCATTCACTGTAAAGCACAGAGAGATTACAAGTGTTCTTTGCACTTGATTGTGCTGATGTTTATATTTGGCCCCAGAATTGTGTATTTCATATATTATTATAATCCAAAATAGTAATCTGTTTTGAGAATGTTTTCTGTATAGATTCTTTGCATAACAAATTCAATAATGCACTAATTCACCCATGTAATTCTTTCAGCATGCTAAATTCCACAGAAACATTTTTTTCATATTTAACTATGTTTATAGAATAAAGTGTTTCAAATACATAGTTGGCTGATTATTCTGAGTTACACTAAAGAGCCTCTGAAATATATTATTATGTAACTTTTAGATTAAAAGATGTTTGTAAATGTTTATGACTATCTGATAGGGGAACTGATCGATCTAACAAGCTTAAACTGCATTACATTCCACAAAAATGGTTAGGACCTTGAGGCAAGCCATCAAATAGAAACAGCAACATTAATCAAAACATGACTCTCCACAATAATTGAAGTTTTCATAAGAATAAGAGTACTGAAGCAAAACAGTTAGTTAACACTGTATTCTCTGCTGAATAACCAAAATTTCATCTGCATGTGCTTTAGTTGGGAGGATTTTCTTAGAAAGAATAGACACTAAAACTGTTTGAATTCAAGTTCTATTATCACATCATCATTGCTTTTCGGTTGAATATTCCAGGTCAACAGATATTTATTCCCTGGAGACCATGCTAACCTACAGCATTTATGTTTTCTTGAGAAAATAAAAGTAACAAAGATTACTTTTATTGTTATTATTCATTTATTTATTTTATTATTATTATTGTGATGTTAGCTAGGTTTGTTGATCTTCATTTCCTCTTTAAATCACAACTGCTGAGCTGTCACTCTGAAACAATACATTTTAGCTTAAAATTATGAGGGGGAAGATTACTCAATTCATACGAGTCAAGTAAAATCAAAGCAATTCTATGCCATCATTTTAAGCTAGCAAGTTCAAGATAAATATGCATTCTAAGCATGCAAGAGTCGGAAAAGAATTAACCTTTATACTGGTATTTATTATTTCCTTTTGTTTATGTCTAAAGACTTTGTAAGCATACTTCAAAGCTTTCAGGCATTTCATGGTGAGAGTATGAATCTCTCTCTACTCTCTCTCATACTCTCTCTACTTAAATTCCCAGCCTCTGTGTACTCTCAGTACCAGTGGCTTTCCTGTTACTGAGCACTACATGTGGTTGTCACATGTTCTTTTCAGTCTCCAGACATGCTCCTAATTCCCTATGTTTTTATAGTAGATGTATTTACTTCCTTCTTTGTGGGTTATGTAGCTCTGTTTACACATGCCACACACCAAACCACGCAGATAACCTTGTAATAACATTCCTTTCTTACTACGAGTTCTGCCTACATTGATTTTTATATGTGAGCGCATCTACTTGTCACTGTATTAAGAGTGAATGTAGATAAGGATATGAATACATCAAAAGTCTATAAACAGATTCAATTGTTGTTCCATTATTTGTGGCTATATTATAAAATTCTCTCAATCTAAAAGTAACTCTTGAGATATGAGGTGAAATGTCACTCTGGGAAATATTGACCAGAATGAGTCCATCTGCTACAGTAAGCCTATATTATTCACACCCTTATGTAAATTTCTAGCTGATTATCTCTTACTGAGAGGCATTAATGAGAGTAATAAAATAGGGAGGTCTAAATTAGAACACAAATATTTTTCATGACAATAGAAATGCAAATATGATTCTAATAATGTTTGCTTTTTATAGATACTCAACTCTAGCTGCACTAATACATATAATACATTTTTACATTCCACTCTTCCATAAATTGTTGGACAAAGGGAAAAGTCCTATAGGTAAGAAATATTCCAACCTATAATATATGACTTTCATAAAAAAGAGAATTTGATGTCCAATACAGAGTTGCGTTAATAGAAATGCTCATAGAGATTAACTCAGAAATGTGTCAAAATATCTTACAATGTGTTCCATGAGTTGAGAATAAAACTTGGGAGAGAAATCACTGACTTTCATATTATGAACTCACAATCATTAATTCATTTGATGAGCCACCTCTATAATTTTAAAACATTGAAAACCTCTAGGCAGTCATGGTAACACATGTCTGTAATCACAGAGTTGGAGGGGTGCTATTGGGAGAATCAGGAGTCACAGCAAGTCTCAGCTACCTATCAAGGTACAGGGAAGCTTGGGCTATGTGAGTCTCTGCCGTAAAAAACAAACAACAAACAAACAAATGAAAAGCAAGAGAAAGAAAGCTGGCAATGGCTCACAGAGCTTCTCTGTTTTTCTCTATCTCTGTGTACATTCAAAGTTATTACTGTTATTGTTTTATAATGTTTTAAAATGAATAAATAAGTTGTACCATAATGTATATGGTACAACATAGTAGCTATGTATTTTTCACAACAAATCCTATGGCACAATTTAGAGTTTTGAAGTGCCATGGGTAATAATCTCTATTTATGATCTAGAGTTGCTATGTGATTTTCACTGTGTCAAATCTTTCCACAGAAGTGAAGAATACACTAGTATTTAGCAACTCACATGAAAATATATAAAAAGTGTTTCTGTGGCATGTAGAGTATAATTATAATGGAAGGTTTCCCAGTGATTCCTAACTGAAACTCTGTACAAAAACTGTAAGAATCATGAAAACCACACACCTGAAAGTAGACTTTCCTGCTAGGTTAGCAGGCATGAGAAAACATTAAAAGGAAAAATGCTGGATATAGCATTAGCCAAGCCAGAACTCTTAGGATCTCATTTTGTTTTGTTACTTTTCAATTTTAAAGGAAACAATGGGAAACAAGATATGCAGTATGACAACTTAACTAGGCAAAGAAGTCCTCTTCTGGATGGAGAAATTCTAATTTTCTTATATGAATAGTTACTGTCTACTCCAATGGAGAATTCAATTACAAACACAAGCAGAATAAAACATCAATCTTAATAATGGATTTCAATCTAGGATAGGAGGCAAAAATAGGTGCATGTATTAAGATATGTTAATTTTAGTGTTCACACAGTATCATAATATGTTTTTAATGTACTTTGACAAACTGGAAAGAGTCAACATTAACAGAAAATAATAGTGTTAGTTTGTGCATCGAGATGCTAATTTTGTAAGCAATGATTATGTACTTCTTATCATGCATTTGTAACCAAAAGCAGTAAAACATATTAAAGTGAAAAAGCATTGTGGAGTTTGTACCATCATGAAATATATCAACATTCTAGAATAAAGAGAGATGGGGAGGGGCCACTGAGACATCATTGGATATATTGTGTGGTAGTTTCAATGTGCTTGGCCCAGAAAGTGGCACTATTAGGAGGTGTGGCCTTGTTGGAGTAGGCATGGCCTCATTGGAGGAAGTGTGTCACTATGGGAGTGGGCAGTCACACCCTCCTAGCTGCCCCTGAGACAGTCCTCTTCTGGCTGTCCTTGCATCAAGATGCAGAGCTTTCAGCTACTTCTCCAGCACCATGTCTGCCTGGACACTGACATGTTTCTTACCTTGATCATAATGAACTGATCCTCTGAACCTGTAAGCAAGCCCCAACTAAATGTTGTCCTTTTAAAAAATCGCCTTGGTCATGGTGTTTCTTCATTGCAACAAAACACTAACTAGGACAAAAGGTGGTACCAGGAGTGGTTCTTGAGGAGCAGAAGTATAAGGATGAATCTTTACGTATCTTGAATTTTAAAACTTCAATTAAATATGTTGAAGTGTTTTGAAAACTCAGGGCCCATCAGCTTAATGGAACCAAGACTCACATTTCTAGATGGATTAAATAACATTGATCATAGTACTCACAAGGACCAGTCAATGCAACATATTATTTTCTGAATAGAAAGAGGCATAAACAAACTTTTAAATGTTGAAACTGTCACAAATATGGACGCATTAGGATCATTTGTTCCTGACATGAATTGAAAGGTAAAAAAAATGATAAACTTTCCTTAGCCCAATTTGGAAGTGGTTTATCAATGCAAATTAACTTGTAACTAAAGTAACTTTGTGTCTTTCAATACTATAGAACCAAATAAATAGTGAAGTCATGAATACATGATGAATTACTATGGATGAAACTAATCTTTAATGACACATTTCTCATGTCTTTAACAGAGACAACAGGAATACTGCTAGGGAATCATAGCTCCTAAAATATTACATTTAAATTCTATTTGCTCACTGGGGAAGCAACCAATATTAAACGCTTAGCTTCAGAAAATGCTGCATTAAAAGTTAAATTCTATGTATAGGATAAAAAAAAGTTCAAATTTTTCTTTAAATCCTTCAGTCATTTTAAGTGAATAATTACTAAAATTTTGGGAAAAGCAGATATTTGATCATTTCTCTCAATAGTTATAATATAATAGAGATTTTTTTAAAAAGCAAATATCTGAATGTTACTGAAACAACATGGTTTATCTATTATTTATTTATATTTGTAATTGTTTAAATATTTAAACATTTTCAATTGAATTTGTGGTAAGGAATGCGATATATAGCAGGGAAGTTTTCAATATGAGTCTCCTGCTGAACAGAAGCAGTTTTAAATCATTTGTCACTTAGAAAAAAAAAATCATGTTTTAAGTCAACGATTCTCAACCTGTGGGTAGCAACTTTTCTGGGGGTGTGTCAACTGACCTTTTCACAGGGCATTCCTAAGATTATCAAAGAAAATAAAGATATTTGTATTATAAGTCATAATAGTTGCAAAATTACAATTATGAGGCAAAAATGAAAATAATTTTATGTAAGAGGTCATCACAACATGCGGAGATATATTAAAGTGTCACAGCACCTAGAAGGTTGCAAAAAAATGAAAATAATTTTATGTAAGAGGTCATCACAACATGCGGAGATATATTAAAGGGTCACAGCACCTAGAAGGTTGAGAAAACTGTTTTAAGCAAAGACTGAGGAGAAAACCCAGGTTGTCATAGAACATGAAGTATTACGTGATTTTCCTTAGTTTGAGAGAAGAAACCATTCAGGTTGTTTTGCATTTATTATCCTTCTAGTAAAGTGACCAAAGACTAGTCATACTCTACTGCTTACTGACAACATGATTTGAGTCAGTCCTTTGAGGTACTAGATTTCTAAAGTAGAAGGCTTCTTCACAGGGCTTTTGAGGTGTGACCTCTTCAGTAATGCTGTATTATGGTACTTATTTCATGGTAGTTTTGTTTACTCTAACTTTGTTGGACCCAACCCAGTGTAGTATGTATTAAAGACCTCCTTGTTCCTTACACATGGGTAAAGAAAATCAAGAACATCTGTCTCAGACTAGATTCGCCCTGTGTGATCTGTGTGTTGTTTAGGAAGCAGGCTTGTGTTTGAAGACTGGGATGTAGGAAGATATGACCAAGCAGAACTTCACGACATTAAACACTCAGCAGATTTCCATTCCTTCCTTGCCACCCTCATTTCAGAAAATGAAAACTTCCCAATTTCCTGGCATCCTTTCTTCACATCTCTATTCCTAGTTTTCTCTTCTGTAGCTAAAAATGTCCTCCCTGGGACTAAAGTGCTTCCTGCACTTCCAGACTCTTGTTCATGTTCTCTCTCTCTCTCTCTCCTCTCTCCTCCCTCTCTCCCTCCCTCTCTCCCTCTCTCCCTCTCCCTTTTCTTTCCCTCCCCCTCTCTCCCTCCCTTCCCTCTCTGTCTCCAACTCTTCCCCTGCCTTGTGGATTTGACTCAACGACTGGTAAAATCATTTTACTCTCTATGACCTGATCTTATCCCTCATCTCCTGCTGTCCCACAGGAGCCACTATCTAGAATTTCTTTACATCCACATCTCAACTCATAAAGCATCTTGAGCACCCAGCCTGACATTATTTCCTCATTTCCCACTCAAACTGTCTGTCCATCACTGAGTCAGGACCATTTAGGAAAGATGGCAAAGATTGTATCTTACTAAATGCAAGGAATGGTAACCCTACAAGAGACTTTTTTTTTCGAGACAGGGTTTCTCTGTGTAGCTCTGGCTGTCCTGGAACTCACTTTGTAGACCAGGCTAGACTCCAACTCAGAAATCTGCCTGCCTCTGCCTCCCAAGTGCTGGGATTAAAGGCGTGTGCCACCACTGCCCGGCTACAAGAGGCTTTTTGTTTATGTTTCCTGTGTCTCAATGTTAATAAAACTCAGTTTACCCCTTAGGCCTTGAAATACAATCCTCCCTGCCATAGAGCATCCAGATCCCTTAGTCTTCTCCATATCTGAGTTTTACTTGGACCATTTTTCTTTACACTTTTATAAAATGTTAGAATTTGTATACAGCTTTTCCCCATCTTTTCTTCTCTCAAAGTAATATCAAAAATACCATAGCCTTAAACACTACCATTCATTATGGGTGCTTTAATATATGCTCATTCTAAATATCCTTCCCTCTTTAAAAAAATACATCTCACCACATCCTGTTGTCAATTGTCACTGTCATACTTCTAATCTTCATAGCATGTCCTTGCCTCTTTCCTAAGTCATGAATATCAGTTCTCCTTTCCAAAATCCTTCCACACAGCATTAGAAGTAGGACTGTATGTCAAATAGAAATATCCCAGGCTACCTTTTTCTGCATTCTTACTGGAGCAAAGGCAATCACTTCATAATCCAGCCTTACTTCTGGGCTGAGCATTTAACAGACTGTTAGGATGTCAAATCCTCGAATGTAGGTTTTCTGGATCCATAAACATATACCATCTTTTGTAGCACCCAGGCTCAGAGGTGCTACTAAGAAAGTGGTGGGACTCTAGTTCATTCTTGTCTCATCAATGGAAATGGGAGAACATATATTCTTGAAGAACATTCAGTTCTACCTACAGTTCCAAAGATCATAAATCATCCAGGAAAAACAACACTGTGTGTTGATGTATCTGCTTGGTATACGTTATGTTTTGGGGTACTTACTTCATACTGTTTCCTTTCTCCCCTAGTTCTACCCAAACTGGCTGGTTATGATTTCTAATGAAGACGTAAGGATATCAAACATTCCCAGAAAGCACCCTAAGCTTTTGAAATGAAGTCATGTTTTTAAAGTGAAAGTTAATTCGAAGTTAGCTTATGCTTTTTATCCCTAGAGTGGGATAAGTAAGTGTGCAATTGATTTTAATTTAATATTCATGGTGTATTACAGCTGCTGGAGAATATAAGGGCTTTTTTTTAAAGGAAAGAAAGCACAGCCTGGACCTAGCCTCACCCTTAGAATTATCGCTAGAGTTGCAAGGACACTTTTGAATGCTAAACAACTTGTATGGAGAAAATAGCTGTATAAATACATTTTAAGAGACAGTCCTACATAAGACATTCAAAAGCAGCTGTGGGCTAAGGGAGACTTCAAATAGAGTTTCATTTCCATGTCACAACACACACATAAAACTGTTGCTGTGATCTCACATCATACAAATTTCTACCTGAATTTTTTTTACCTGGATCACTCTCTTCACTGAATCTTCCTCATTATTCACTTCCAGGTTCAAATGTCATTTCCTCAAAATAAAATCAATTTAATAACATTTCTGATTTTAGAGAAGCCATGACTTGCTCTATAGCCTAGCATGACCTCCAACTAGTAGAAATCCTACTCCTGTCTCATCATGGCAAGTACTGGAATTAGAGGCAAAAGACTGTACATTCTGGTTCAATGAGTATTTCTATGATTGATTATCTGGAATCTTCCATAGCCTTTGTTATTATTGATAGTATTCTCTTACTTTTCAGATTCCCACAAAAGCAACAAACTCAAGTGTCAGTTATAATAGGCACAATGGCACATTTATCACTTTTCCAAGTCAGCTCTTTACTACATATATATACATTTTTAACTCATGTATATGCTATTGTGAAACAGATAGAAACTTATCTACTTCTGTTTCTACTTTTTCATTTATCAAATGAGTCTACTGAAACATTTGTACAAGTGGCAGTATACAAATTAAGGAATATCTAGTTATTTATTGAATATATGTGTACATAAATGTATATGCATATTTATATATATGAAATAATTAATGGAAAAGGGGCATAAATTTGTAAGAGAGAAGAAAGGGTATATCAGAGGGCTTAAGGAAAGGAAATGAAAGGGATAAATGTTGCAATTAAATTTTTTACACATGCATCTGCTATAGGACAACCTCCTATAGCAACCGCCATATATGATGTTATTTCTTGGTCCTTTTTCTTGGTTTTCAAGGCAGGATCTTCCACGGGGATGGAATTCCATGACCAAACAGTGCTTTCTGGCCAGGGAGCTCTAGTCATCCACCTGTCTTTGCCTCCTCAGTGCTGGATTGTAAGTGTATGCCACCATACCTGTTTTATTTTATCCCAGTGTTGAAGATCAAACTCAGACACTTGTGTGGGCACAACAAGCACTTTACTTGTTATCTTTCTGACTCTCTTAGAAAAGATTTTTAGCATTAAACATAATATTGATTCAGAAATCAGGTCTTTTATATACATTTGCAAAAGGTCTTTGATACCAATACTATTTAATTTTTAACCAAAAACACGAGAAAGAGAAGAAGAAAATATATGATCTAACTTTCCTTTTGATCTTCAGATTTGTAGAGATTTTTTTTTTTTTTTTAGAAATTAAATAAGTTGGCTAAGGTCATTTAAATGCAAATAAAAATAATGTAAGAAATTAAAATAATACATTTGAGAACTAAGCAGAGTGGTACACATCTTTAATCCCAGAACTCAGGAGGCAGAGTCATGTGGATTTCTGTGAGTTTGAGGTCAGCCTCTTCTACACTGTGAGTTCCAGGACAGACAGGGATACACTGTGATACGCTGTAGCAACAAACAAACAAAAAAAGCAAAACAGAGAAATAAAACAATAAAGATAATGTTTGTGGTGGCATACTTTGTTTTTATTAATGAGTTTTAGTCCAAATCCCAAAGTAGGGTTTCAGCACACTTTGACCACTGCACAGGGTATTGGAGACTGACAAGACAAAGGCATGCATAGAGGCTGAACATGTTCTAAGGGATATTTATAGTATTTACTTGAATATACAAACACAGCCATATCTCTTCACATAAGGCAGGGGGCATCTTTTGTCAGTCACTCTGATCTGGAAGCATCTCTCAGATGTGGTACTTGCCTATCTTACACATCTTGCCAGACTTCCCTAAATAGAAAGAAGCACTTTGTTCTGAGGTTTTTATGAATGCAAAAGTGCTTCTCACTTCCTGAAGAGAATTTGAGAATATTTTTCTTTTTTTTTTTTTGCTCAAATGTTATTGTATTTGATGTTTTTTTAATTTTTATTTGATATATTAATTTACATTTCATATGATTTCCCCCTTTCCAGGCTCCTACCTCCCCACAAGTCCCATAAACCCTCTTCCCTCCCCCTGTTACCTCACCCCTTCCCTCTTCCCTGTTCTGGTATTTCCCTACACTGCTACATTAAGCCTTTCCAGAGTCAGGGGTCCTCCTTCCTTCTTCTTGGACATCATTTGATATGTGGATTGTGTCTTAGGTACATAAAACAAGACACACTGAAACTAGTAGAAAAGAAACTGGGGAAGACCCTTGAGGACATGGGCACAGGGGAAAAGTTCCTGAATAGATCACCAATAGCTTATGCTCTAAGATCAAGAATTGACAAATGGGACCTCATAAAATTACAAAGTTTTTGTAAGGCAAAGGACACTGTCAAGCAGACCAAACAGTAACCAACAAATTGGGAAAGGATCTTCACCAACCATACATCCCGACAGAGGGCAAATATCCAATAAGTACAAAGAACTCAAGAAGTTAGACTCCAGAGAGCCAAACAACCCTATTAAAAATGGGGTACAGAGCTAAACAAAGAATTTTCACCTAAAGAACTTTGGATGGCTGAGAAGCATCTTATGAAATGTTCAACAACATTAGTCATTAGGGAAATGCAAATCAAAACAGCCCTGAGATTTCACCTCACACCAGTCAGAATGGCAAAGATCAAAAACTCAGGAGACAGCAGGTGTTGGCGAGGATGTAGAGAAAGAGGAACACTTCTCCACTGCTGGTGGGATTGCAAGTTGGTACAACCACTCTGGAAATCAGTCTGGTGGTTCCTCAAAACTGGGCACAACACTTCTGGAGGACCCTGCTATACCACTCCTGGGCATGTACCTAGAGGATTCCCCAGCATGTAATAAGGATACATGTTCCACTATGTTCATAGCAGCCCTATTTATAATAGCCAGAAGCTGGAAAGAACCCAAATGTCCCTCAATGGAGGAATGGATACAAAAATATGGTATATATACACAATGGAGTACTATTCAGCCATTAGAAACAAAAAAATTCATGAACTTCTTAGACAAATGGATGGAGCTGGAGAACATCATCCTAAGTGAGGTAACCCAGTCTCAAAACAACGCTCAAGGTATGTACTCACTGATAAGCAGATATTAGCCTAGAAGAATTTTTTTCACTCAGCTGTTAAAAATGCAGAAAGTTTATTTTTGGTGTTTAGTGACTATTGAGTAACCTCGGTATTCACTCCACACAACTGTTATATTTTTGCTTGGTGTATATGGATTCTGGGACCTGTATAGACAGACATTCTATTTTCTACACTCCATCAAGTGCTTATCACTGCTGCATTTTCTAAAGGTTTCTGTTTTTTTGTGAGACATCTTTCCTAAGTGTTTCTGCTTTTGCATTGAATATTTTTATCATTTGTAGGTATACACATCAAGTGTAATTAGGCTATGTAAATCCCAAGGCACTTCCTGGCTGAAAATAAAACTGCATAGGTGTTCTTGAAGATTCTGGCTCACCATGAGTCTTAACAAAAACTTGCTCACACATATCTGGCCTTCCCAGATTTCCTTCTTGCCTATTATTGACATGCCTCAGACTGAAAGTCATTCAATTTGGTATTCTCCATCTTCAACACAAAACCCAACCTATCACACAATCTATCAGTCTCTCAATTCTCAGCATAAATGCCTCTTCTCTCACTTTTCCTTGAGTTTACTTGTTGCAAATCTGTTTCTCTGCTAACATGCAAAATTCTAAAATGTTAATCTCATCTAATTAAACATGCCTGGAGACAAGGCCTGACACACAGCCACCATGCCAGCTTCTTTTTCCTTTCGAATCAGGATGCTGTAATGCTGATCAAAGTCCTTAACAGGATCCTTCAAGTTTCCATCTGTACCTGAGAGCTGACCTTGTGCCACAGCTCTCCATACCCAAATTATTCCGGGAGAGAACTGGTCTCCCAGAAGGATTGACACACAGGGTTGTAGGAGGGACAAGCCACAGTCAGAGGCAACAAGATCATCTAACACCAGAGATAACCAGATGGCAAGAGGCAAGGACAAGAGCATAAGCAACAGAAACCAAGACTACTTGGCATCACCAGAACCCAATTCTCCCACCACAGTGAGCACTGGATACCCTAACACACCAGAAAAGCAAGACTCTGATTTAAAATCACAACTCATGATGATGATAGAGGGCTTTAAGGATATAAAAACTCCTTGAACACGGGAATGTGTGAGGAGGGGGGAACCTGATCTGGTTTTAGGCGAGGGAAAAGGACTGAAGCACTGAGGGGCAGCAGAAAGAAGAGAAACAGGCAACCTCAGGAGATAGGATGTTGGAGGTACCCTCCGGAATGAACCAGAGATCTTGGAGGTTCTCACCTCCAAGACTCTAAAGACTCAAAGAGAGGGACCTTAGATGAAATGTTCAACAGTAGGGAGAGGGAACATACAAAGCCCACCTCCACCAGGAAGACAGTACATCAAATGAGAGAGAGGAGAACCATCCCACAGTCACAATTCTGACCCAAAATTGTTACTGTCTGAAAGAATTACAGGGATGGAAATGAAGAGGAGCCTAAGGAGAAGAAGGCCCAAAGTGGGATCCAGCACAAGGGAACATTATCCCAAGGCTGACATTATTACTGAGTCTATGAAGCACTTAAAAAATGGCGTCTAACATGATACACCAGAAGACCCAACAAGCAGCTGAAAGAGTCAAATGCAAATATTTGCAGATATGGACAGAAGCAGATGACTCCTTTTGTTTAACTAGGGAAGGCTGAAAGAAGCTGAAGAGAAGGATGACCCTGAAGGAGGACCATCAGTCTCAATTAATCTGGGCCCCTGAGGTCCCTTAAACCCTGGACCATCAAATAGGTAGCATATACCAGATAATAGGAGGCCCCCAACACACGTACAGTAGAGGATTGCTAAGTCTGTGTTCATTCAGAGATGATGTACTTAATCCTCAAGAGACCGGAGGGCCCAGGGAGTTTAGAGGTCAGGTGAGGTGGGGAGGTAGAGACATCTACATAGAGACAGGGATTGGGGAAGAGGTATGAGATGTGGAACAGCGGGTTGACCAGGGTGGGGAGTGAAAATATGGAATGTAAAAATATAAATAAATTTCAAAACAGAAAAAGAAAATATGTATAGGAGAATACCAGAAAATAGCTAGAAGCCCTTAAAGAGAAAAACAAAATTCCCTTAAAGAATTACAGGACAACACAACCAAATAGATGGAGGAATTGAACAAAACCATTCAGTATCTAAAAACAGAGCATCATAAAGGTTGACAACCCTTGAGATGGAAAACCTAAGAAAGAGATAAGTACTCATAGATGTAAGCATCACTGAAACAATATAAGAGATAGAAGAGAGAATCTCAGGTGCAGAAGATACCATAGAAAATATTGAAACAATAGTCAAAGAAAACACAAAGTGCAGAAAGGCTTCTAACCAAAACATTCAGGAAATCCAGAATACTATGAGAAGCTTAAACCTAAGGTGTTGAACAGAGTGAAGATTCCCAACTGAAAGAGCCAATAAACACCTTCAACAAATTTATAGAAGAAAACTTTCCTAACCTAAAGAGCTGCCCAAACACATACAAGAAGCCTACAGATCTCCAAACAGACCAAAACAGAAAAGTAAATGTTCCTGTAACATAATAGTCAAAACACCAAATGCACAAAACAAAAGATGAATATTAAAAGCAGTAAGGGACAAAGGTCAAGTAACATATAAAGTCAGACAGACCTATCAGAATTACATAAGACTTCTCACCAGAAACTATGAAAGCTAGAATATCCTGAGCAGATGTTATACAGACTGTCAGAGAATACAAATGCCAGCCCAGGCTACTATACCCGGCAAAACTCTCAATTATCATAGATAGAGAAACCAAGGTATTCCATGATAAAACCAAACTTACACAATAACTTTCAACAAATCCAGTCCTACAAAGGATAATAGATGGAAAATGCTAATGCAAGAAGGGAAACTATACCCGAGAAAAAAAGCAATAATGCAATATTCTTTCAACAAACCTAAAAGAAGATAGCTACACAAACATAATTCCACCTCTAAAATAAAAAAATAACAGGAAGCAAGAATCACTATTCCTAATATCTCTTAACATCAATGGACTCAATTCCCCAATTAAAAAACATAGACTAATAAACTAGATATGTAAACAGGACCTAGCATTTTGCTGCATACAGGAAACATGTCTCAGTGTCAATGACAGTCGTTACCTCATAGTAAAGTTCTGAAAAACAATTTTCCAAGCTAATGATCCCAAGAAACAAGCTGGAGTAGACATTCTAATATTGGATAAAATTGACTTTCAACAAATTTATCAAAAAAATAAGAAAGAACACTTCACATTCATCAAAGGAAAAAAATCTTCCAAGAAAAACTCTCAATTCTGAACATCTATGCACCAAATGCAATGCCATTCACATTCACAAAAGAAACTTCACTAAAGCTCAAAGCATACATATTATTGTATGAACCTCATACAATAATAGTGGGAGTCTTCAACACCCAACTCTCATCAATGGACAGATCACAGAAATACAAACTAAACAGAAACACAGTGAAACTGAGAGAAGTTATGGGCCAATTGGATTTAACATATCTGTAGACCATTTCAACCTATATCAAAAGAATATACCTTCTTCTCAGCACCTCATGGTACCTTTTCCAAAACTGACCATATAATCAGTCACAAAACAGGCCTGAACAGATGCAAGAAGACTGAAATAATCCCATACATTCTATCAGATCACCAGGGACTAAGGCTGGTCTTCAATAACAACAAAAACAACAGACTATCCACATACACATGGAAGCTGAACAACGTCCTCCTCAATGATAACTTGGTCAAGGGAAAAATAAAGAAAGATATTAAAGACATTTTAGAATTTAATGTAAATGAAGGAACTACATGCCCAAACCTATGGGACACAATAAAAGCAGTGCTAGCAGGAAAACTCATCTATAACTGCCTCCAAAAAGAAACTAGTGGGAGCATACTCTATGAGCTTAACAGTGTACCTGAAAGCTCTATAACAAAAAGAAGCAAATACATCCAAAAAGAGTAGACAGCAGGAAATAAACTCAGGGCCGAAATAAACTAAGTAGAAACAAAAAGAACTATACAAAGAATCAACAAAAGCAGGAGCTGGTTCTTTGCGAAAATCAACAAGATAGATAAACCCTTATCCAGACTAACAGAGAGCACAGAGACAATATCCAAATTAACAAAATCGGAAATGAAAAGGGAGATATAAGAACAGAAACTGAGGAAATCTAAAAAATCATCAGATCCTACTACAAAAGCCTATATTCAACAAAACTGGAAAATCTTGAAGAAATAGACAATTTTCTAGACAGATACCAAATACCTAAGTTAAATCAGGATCAGCTAAACCATCTAAACAATCCCATAACCCCTAGAGAAATAGAAGCATTCATTAAAATCTCCCAACCAAAACAAGCACAGGACCAGTTGGTTTTAGTGCAGAATTCTGTCAGTCTTTCAAAGAAGACCTAATACCAATATTCTTCAAACTATTCCACAAAATAGATACAGAAGGATCACTACCCAGTTCATTCTATTAATCCACAGATTCACTGTGTATTCTCCCTTGGAGATGGAACTGTTTCTGTCTAGTCAGGAACTTTTCACAATTTCCTTACAAAGAGGACTTCATAGATTTTTTCTACTTCTATCATGTGTAATGTTTCAAAGAGATTTTTAAAACTGGTTGAGTGCATATTACCTTTAGTTTCAGAAGATATCATGTAGATTTAAGAGGCATTTAACTATTATAAATTATTTTGATGACTTAAGGGAAAAAAACAAATTCCTTGATTTTTTATCATCAAAATCTGTATATGGACAAAAAAGAATGGGAAGGGAAGGGAAGGGAAGGGAAGGGAAGGGAAGGGAGGGAAGCGGAGGGGAGGGGAGGGGAAGGGAAGGGAGGGGAGGGGAAGGGAGGGAAGGGAAGGGAGGGGAGGGGAGGGAAGGGAAGGGAAGGGGAGGGGAGGGGAGGGGAGGGGAGGGGAGGGGAGGGGAGGGGAGGGGAGGGAAGGGGAGGGGAGGGAAGGGAAGGGAAGGGAAGGGAAGGGAAGGGAAGGGAAGGGAAGGGAAGGGAAGGGAAGGGAAGGGAAGGGAAGGGAAGGGAAGGGAAGGGAAGGGAAGGGAAGGGAAGGGAAAAAGGAAGGAAAGAAGGAAGCCAGCAAGCAAAGAAGCAAGGGATAGAAGGAATGGTAGGATGGGGAGAGAAAATATAACAGATACACATAAGGCATTAATGGTTGTGGAAGGTTATCTGTCCTGCTTTACCAGTAGAGATGGTTGAGAAGGGAATTCAGTCATGATAAAACAGGAGGACCACCAGAAAGGCCCTGTGGGGAGTGCTGAATTTTCATTCACCTCCAATTTCCTTAGAATAAGTCACGTGACAGATAGTCACAGAGACTCAGATGTGGTGTCCAGAAAATTGCAGGGTTAAAATCAGGTCAAAATGCATGACATTCATCTGTAGGAACCAGTAGAAACAACAAAGGTGCATTTTCAGGAGGCAATGGGAAACAGACAAGTGTTTACTAAACATATTTTCTGTTTCAAAATTACTTAGTTAATCCTGTGCCTTATAGTCTTTATTCAGAAAATACAAGGGAGATCCCTTATTGGGAAAGGAGCAAACTGAGGCTCAGAAATGAAATTACTTATCATTGAGAATATCATATAAACTTATTCATAATTAATTTCAATGAATATGCCAGTGTTTGTGAGACAGTCTAAATCTGAAGCCCTGGCCTGCTAGGAATACACCATGTAATCTAGGATGCCTCAAACTCATAGGAGCTCTCATAGATGAGCCTCTTGAGAGTTGAATTGACAATCAGAAGCCAGTCTGTCTGGAATGTGGTTTTCCAATTCATCACATTTTTGTACAAATACTGAAATGCAGAGTACAGTGAAGAGCATGACAGAAGGGGTGTGCTCTGAAAGTCAAACATTGTATAAAACAATCTTTTAAATGAAAAATGGCTTGTCATAGGGTGATATTTGTTTGTCCATTTGACATTGTTCCCAAAAATTTTACAGTCATATGACATCACTGTCTTCATTGTCAAAACTGATAACATATGGGTGTTATGTTATCTAGTACAGAGCTCTAGTACTATATGCTTTTGAACAAAAAGTCTAATCTACCATGCTTATGTTGAAGAAATATCATAATGCTATATTACAGAAACTGGTCTTCAATCTACTCATGTTTTTAAACAAAATTATATATGATCAGAATACTTTTTAATCATTATGAAATTAAAGTGATAATAACCAGTTTTCAAAACATGGTTAGAAAAATATTCATAGCACTTTGACTTTATAGAATCAGTGAGAATATTAAAAATGCAGATAGAAGAAATTCAGGACAAAATTTTGGTTCCCAAACAAGCACACAAACAAAAATCAAAAATCTCAGTTAATCACTGCTCACAAATGCTTATATATTATCACTTTGAAACAGAATGAAATATCTGAAGGTTTATTAAACATGAAAAAAAACCTAAAACTAATGTCGCAGTGATAGAAGTAGTCTTCCATTGGATGCCATGAGGAATGTAGGATCTCTAAAAAAATAATGTTAATAATGATAATGGTGAAAATACTAGAACTCCATGTAAGACATTGACATTCTGATATAGTCAAACATCAGTGTCTTGCTCAGCCATCATCAGAGAGGAATTGTTCTCCAGGGAATGGAAACAAATCTAGAAACTGATAGCCAGACAACGTTCATACAGTGATAGAACTTGGAACTCTCCATTGGAAATGGAAGGTATCTACTAAAAATCCTCCCCTCGGGGGTCAGGGAACCCTGCAGGAGAGGAGACAGGAAGAGTATAAGAGACACTGGAATGGATAACACTGAGGGAACAGATCTTCTAAACAACATAGAAGGAGCAGGGTGCACAAAAACTTAGAGACACTGTGATAAAACGTCCAGGGCCTGCAGGAGTCTCCACCAGATAGGGACAGAGCTGAGACAAGAAATGGACACAAGCCCCATCCCTAACTCACAAGCTATCTCCGATTGATAACCTCTCACAAATGGAAAATTAGTTTTCTCCAATGAGGTCTCACTGGCAATATAAACCACTTTTAACTCAGGCCCCATGGCCGGCAGTAGATAACAACACAAAGAACTCAATGGCATCTCTGAGGGTCTTTTTCTCATAATGTTTTGTCAGAATATACATACATATATATAATCTTACAAATAAGTAAGACATGTATTTATTATGACTTTCTGGTTTTGTGTTATTATGAGATTACTGTGAGTGAGAATGTGTGTATCTCTGCATCTATAATTTTTGTGTTTTTTTTACTTTGACTCTTCTTCTTGTTTGTTTTGTCCTATTACAATTTGTGTGGTTTTGTTTTATTTTATGCTGCTATTCTTTAGATGCCTGTTTTTAACAAAAGACAGAATAGGTGTGTATCTGCATGGCAAAGGAGTTGGGGTGAATTCAGAAAAGTTAGAGAGAGGAAAACTGTCATCAGAATGTTCTATAATTAAAAATGTATTTTCAATAAAAAAATAATAAAGCACAAACAGAAGGAACTGTACGACCCAATTGCTGTGGACACAAGTATTCTCCCTCCTCCCATCTGCTATGATTCAGTTCCCCTCACCACAGCTTTCCTACAAATTTAGGTGTTTCCCTCTCTATAAATTCTATAAATTCAAGTGATACATTATTTCTTTTCTTCTCCATCTTCCACTCACACAGAATGGCGTTTCCTCAACTCTGCAGTTATCAGAGCACCCAAACACTGATTCGAATCAGCCATTAGCCGGTAGTCCAAGCATTGACTCTGCACTTGCAGATGGACTAAAAGCCATAATTTCATCTCAGATCAGAAGTCGGAGGGAAAGCCGATTATCTCCATCCCCATCTCCCATTCTAAGGCATTTAGCCACTTAGTCATTTCCAGAAGAAAATCCATTTATAATTGTTAAACTTACCACTCAATTTTATTCCCTACTACCCCTTTAAGTGGCAGCATCATTTGATCCTGACTCCAAATCTCCAATTAATTCCAATAGCAATTTTGAATACGTGTTTAATACCAGGATCAAGGGTGAAAGATACAGCTCTCATTTCAGAGAATCTTTCTGCAGTATCTCAGGAATCATCACCCTTGGGGACAGACACCTAGATAGACTGAAACAATTCCTATGAAGGGCTGCTTTGCATCAACTTCAGTTTTAACTACTAATCAGGAAAACCTAATTAGATGTCCTATTTTCTTATTCTTCAATTTCTGAAAGGAGTAACTTAAAAAGAATTCTTCCTCGCTGTTTCTAATTATCAACTCTGGTTATAGTGCAGGCATAAAATTTGGGTGTTGATTTCCCTGACATCTTCAGCTAAATTTTTCAGGTGAAAAAAAATAAAAACTATTTAAAAACTTAGTTATTTGTAATGAAATTATGTTAGCTCTACTTGACTAGATTGCTTTAGAACTAAAGCTTTGAAACCTGTCACAGGTCTTAAAAATAAAATTGCTTGAGTAGCTGAGGAGAACTGTATTAAAATGCAAATTTTCAGCTGTTAATATTTCTTGAAAAACCAATAATCCCTCGAGGCCACCAATATGTCATAATGCTTAATGGAAAAATATCCCTTAGGCAGAATGGCCTTTCTAAGTTGACTTTTGATTAAACTTAAAATATTGTATGGCAAAAAAAAATTTAAATGAAATATAAATATAGGACCCAACTGAAATGCCATCCAATATGCAATGATGTGGAAAAGAAGCACAGAATTCATCCTACTTCACTAATATGTTATTGGTACACTGCATATAAAGATTAGTCAGTAACCATATATAAACTGTAATACTCTTCTATCATGGTCCAACAATTGTTTATATGTACTGATGCATGTTCCTGTAAAAAAATCACTCAATTTTGTAACTATTCAGAGAAATCATATTTGAAATATGTATTTGGCCAAATGACAGAAACAATACAACTATATACGACAATTAAATACCTATGAGTTTTAAGGAGTTTCTTGAAGCATTGCAATGCAGGCAATGAAGGTTTGTGAAGGGTTGGTTTATTAAAGTCCTAGACAGGAATTTCAACAAACGAAACCCAACAGTCTCATATATTTAACACAAAGCTAGAATTCAAATATTCTTGGGTAACTACTAAAATAATAAATTAAATAGTATCCTACAAATAGATGATATTTTAAAACATTGCTTGAGTCTGAGAGAGTTTACATCTAAACTCTCTTTCATTTGGTTTTAAATGCTGCAGGTGAAACGTAAGCAGTCCATGGCTGTAGATGAAGCTCTTTGAATAAAGAGGCGTTTGCTGCCAAACCTAAAGATCTGAACTCAATTCCTGAGTTCACATGGTATAAGGAAAAACAAACTCCCTCAAGAGGTATTCTACCCTAACACACAAGCCATGTACACTTCTGCATTTTTACACACACACACACACCTACACACACACAAACAAACACACCCACACCCACAGACACTTTGAAAATTAATTTTAAAAAAAATCTTTGAGGAATCAATAAATCAAGTTTTCTGAACTTTACTACAAAGTGTACTACATTCTACGATCCAAGTGCCTTTAGTCATATCATTGTATAACAGTCTCTACCACTACTAAAATGCCTCATCCTGCATGGAAGCTCTTTAAGACAGAAAATAGGCAACTCAAAATAGATTCAGGAAGTCCCTGAAACTGGCCAGGTTCACTAGAATACTCATTCCATAAAGCAAACACTTAAAGACTATAAAGTCCCTCTTGGACAAGTGCAGCTGCAAAAAAAGACTCTCAGATAAGCCCACCACTCCGGAAGAAACAAAGACCAACCAAGCTTCTTGAAAGAGAAATAGTACAGCAGAGCTGCCTAGAAAGAATCCTTTCTAAACTACTGAGCTGATGCCAGTTCTGTGGATGCCCTAGGTTTATAGGTTTTTTGAGCTGTTTCCTGTGCTGGAGTACTCTTTGGTGATACAGCTGTCTTTGAGATGTTTCTGTTCCTGTAAGTAAATCTTCACTAATATTTATGTAAAGAACCCCATTAAAACTCACTGGTTCACCAAGTTGAACTTTGATGGTATGTAGATATTGGTCTGTAGTGGGATCCCTATCTGCAGTGAATAAATGTTTGTTGTGTCTCCCCAGAAAAAATTAGTCACAAAATGCATACCAACTGCCACTACTTTTGATCTACAGTGTCAGTCACCTTTCAGCTAATGCAAGCAAAGTTTACCTCATGAGACAGTGTGTGTGTGTGTGTGTGTGTGTGTGTGTGTGTGTGTTCAACTGGAATTTAAAATCTATACTGTATCAGACAATCTCAAAGTTGTAGCTAAATATAACGGGTTTCAATTTTGAAATAAATTGTCTCCTTGGGATGTCAGAGAAAACTTCCATGAAGTTTCATCAGCAAGATTGCCTGAACACATGCTGAGCAATGATGGTACCAACAAACAAGCTAACGTGGAAGGGGAAAAGCTCATGAGGCCACAACCCTAGACAAAGAACTGCAGGCAACTAAGGGATGCCAAGAGGAGAAATAGTCTTCCTAGAGGAGAACATACAAATTTGTTATCTAATACCAAATACTCAGCCTTGAAAACATACATGCAAATAGCACTATACAAACTGAGTGTGGTATATTTATATATTTAGAAATAAACACACACAAACACACATACAAACACACACAAACACACATACCACATACATAAGGACAATTAATGAAAGAGCAATGAGATTTATGGGATTGGGAGAATTTGGAAGTAGAAAAGGGAAGGGAAAATGATTTAATTATAATCTCACAAAATATATAATTTAAAAATAAATAAGTTAATATGTCACCACATCTGAAGTACTCTATTAATTAAATCATAGATTCTGTTCATGGTTTTGAAAAAATTTTCATAAGAGCCAAAGCCTTTCATTCATTTAATCAACATTAAGTTTGGTCAAATGAACATGTGTTATAACTTAATGATAAATAGAATGAACTTGAAGACCTACCTAGTCTATGACTCCTCTACTATATTTTTTATAATTTTTAATGTCTTATAAAGCTAGAAAATTGCAAATAACTGAATGGAAACAATAAATCAGAAAACATAAGGCCTTTGACATTTATATTTCTATAAATTTATCTATTAAATGAAATTATAAGTATATATGATGGATTCTTAACTTGCCAAGCTTATTTGGAGAAGATAGATAGCAAAGAAAATAGTTTACATTTCTAAACTGTCATGTTAAAAGTTTTGTGAACATTAGAGGCTGCAAATTAAACTCAAGGGTATAGCACATGCCAAGAATATGCAACTTCTGTGAGTCCCAAGACCTCAAACAAACAAACAAACAAAAACCAGAAAAGAAAGCTTTGTAAATATTGCATTCATGATTTTCACTGCATATTCAGATTAAAAGCAATGCTTTCTAGTTGAAGAACAGCTAAAGAAGTGAATATGTGGAGAATCAGAGTATATAAAATATTCTATGTACCAAGGTAAAGTATACTTGATCAATAGCACTTCACATTTCCAAATGTGTAGATATATTCATGAATGTAAAAGAACTCTGATATTTGTATAAAATTCTACATCTTTGGCCATGAATCATTGCTCCTTAAAATAGTTGAGATTTTACCTTTTACTAATGGATCTAGATGTAGTTTGAGAAATGATTTCCAACATGTACCAGTTCACAAATTTGCTCTAATTTTTCCTTTATGTTATGAAATCAGAGACAGAAAATAATGGTGAAATTGGTAGTGTCTTTAACAGCAAAGGGAGTGAGAAAAATTGGTTCCCATACAGAAAAATCAAGGATTAACTTCAAGTAATATCTCGTTCTATATGCAGACACTGACTTGAAATGCATCAGAGAAGGAAATGTAGACGTGGAGGTTATTAATGACTAATTTTGTCATGGTGGCTCTTCTTCAGTCTGCAAAGATCTGTGGTTGTTCCCACCCATAGCTATGTCCTAAAAATATTTTTTAATAATGAAAAATATCTAGGAAGCTTAAAGTATCTTCTCCTTTTAAATTGAAAACAATACTTGATATCAATTTTTCAGCTCTCAGCTTCTGTCAGCAGGATGGCAAGGAAGAGATTGATCAATGGCTATTAAACTAAGTTTAAGCAGTTCCAGTGTGCACACATGGGAGTGAGTATAGGTAACGATGTACTGTATAAGTCAAAAGTAGGAAAGCTGAATATAGTGGTGTGTGCCCTTTTTTCCAGCACTGGGGAAGCAGAGGCAAGTGGAACTTCATGAGTTCAAAATCAGTCTAATTTACACAGAGAGTTTCAGGACAGTCAGTTACATGTTAAGACCCTGTCTCCAAAGCAAAAAGAAGAAAAAGAAAAAGAAATGTTGATTTTGATTGTTTTTGTTTTGTTTTGTTTTGTTTTTTCAAGCCTTTGAATATTTTAATTGAGATCAAAAATTTAAATAGTGAAGATAGGCTTGGAAGATACAGTACAAACTAAGCATTCATGTATAACTATGAAATAAATAAAAATATTATTTCCAATTTACAATAGTTCAATGAACACATGGAATTTCTAAGTTCAATAATGTTTAAGTAATTTAAGCCATAATTAATTAATTTGCTTGATTCTGTTTTTGATTTTGATTATTTTAACTATAAAGAAATATTAAATATTTCTGGAGATGGGTAAACATAGCATTATTTAAACATCGCACAAAGTGTGTGTATACTAAAACATCAAGTGATACCAAAAGTGTTATATAATATATTTTATTATTTATATATCAGTTTAAAATGTTTTTCTAGTTTGATCTGACTCAATATACCCAATTATTTAAAATACTCCAATTTGGGTTTCATGAAACTTATTTCTTCAGGAAAAAAAACGTAAATTTTGTAATGATTCCTTGATTAATCAGTATTGACTTAATCCCCAAAGAGTAGTCATTTCCGTATTTTTAATATATAATAAACGCTATTTGTGGAGTTCTCAAAAGCATTCTAAGTACTTTGGCAACACACCAGGTTGTTTTGTTTTATTTTGTTTAGTTTGTTTTTACCCATTTCTTATCCCTTGCAGAAAGGAAGAAAACTAAAATAAGTTTTATGGACAATGCCAAGGGAACAGAATATTTTAGTGAAAATATAGTGAACAGCCAGAATATTTAAATTTATTTTCTGTTGTAGACTGAATTTATGATTCCTAAATTCTTCTACTATTGTCTTTCAATTGCTTCTTCCTATCATTTATAACATGTCAATTGTGTCATAAACATAATTTGAGATTCAATTTAAAAAGACTCAATAAAATGATACCACTTAAAACTCAAAATATATATCTAGGTGTATTTTCAAATAGATGTGGAAATATGTTCTACATATTGATAGGATTTTGATGTCTTGGCCACAGTAGATAAAAATTTTAGAAATGAGATCGTATAAGAAATGAAAAAGGCTGAACAGAAAATGTATTTCTTTTCTATATATAAGGCATGCAGCTCGCCAGGAAAAGATTAGGTGGGAAGCACTCAAGGAAGGGGTTAGTTCTCTACCTCAGTTTGTGCTGAACTCAGAGCTGCTCAGTGATTTGTAGCACATACTGGTGTGTTGAGTTTTGTTTTATTTGACTAAGAACCCATAGAGCACTGCCTACAGGGGATGGAGCAGAGACTGAGAGAATGGCCAACCTATAACTGGGCCCCACTTAAGACCTATCCCAAGGGCAAGCACCAGTCCCTAACACTATTAATGACACTGTTGTGCTTGCAGACAGGAGCAAGTTGTCCTCTGAGAGACTGCAAACAGCAGTTGACTCAGACAGATACAGATACCAATGGATGAAGTTTTGGGGAGTCTTATGGAAGAATAGAAGAAACGACTGCAGGCTGCAAAGGGGATAGGAACTCCACAGGAAGATCAACAGAGTCAACTAACCTGGATGCTTGTGGCTATCAGAGTCTGAACAATCAACTAAAGAACATACAATGGTTGGACCTAGGCCTGTCTGCTCATGTGTAGCAGATGTACAGCTTGGTCTTTAGGTGGGTCCAAACAACTGAAATTGGAATGAGGGCTATCTCAAAAGCTGCTACCTGTCCATGGGATATGTTCTTCTAACATGGATGCCTTGTCTGGCCTCAGTGGGAAAGAGTGCACCTTGGTTAACAGAGACTTGATGTACCAGGGTGGGAGAGGTACCACCTAGCCTCACATAGACTTGAAGTGCTAAGGTGTAGGAATACCCAGGGGTGCCCCCAACAGCTCAGGGGAGAAGGGGAGGGGGAATGAGGGAAGATTTATGGAGAGAGGGACTGGGATGGGGGGCAGTGAGCAGGATGTAAAGTGAATAAGAAAAACATTAAGAAAGAACTGTGCCCTAAATATCATGATGATGCATTTCCAAGTCAATATATAGAAGAGAAAGGTCCGTCCAATGAATTGTTTTAGATATCTAAATCCCAAGGAATAGTTCCCTCACTCTAAGGTGATAATTTGGTCCATCGTGATCCTGTTATTATTCCTGTAGTACATGGCCAAGCAATGGATTGGTTTCTTCAGGAGGAGGAGGTTATCACAGTGAGAAAAAAAAATTGTAATCTTCACGCCACCTTCTAATAGAGGACAAAAACATAGCAAATCGTCCACAATACCTTCCACAATGCAGCCCACTCTAAACAATTCCTAAGGCTGAAATTCCTTTGCAGCATAGTGTTTGCTACCAGCTGAGGGGCTGATTTTTCTAGCTCTCTCACAAAATATTTCTTTTCCCCTTTTTTTCTGATTCTCTACCATGCAGGGCAGCCTCATGCCTGGCGGGATTCTTTAGTCCCACACTAATTGGCAAAAATCCTCCTGGGAAGATGGATATCCAGCATTCTCACGTCTTAGACTATGTCTGTGATCTTGTCTATAGAAAGGCTGTCGGACATAAGCAACTTGGGCTCAGTTTGTCAAACGACATAATTAATGGGAAACTAGAATTTTATTGTTATATTTTTCCTAGAGCACCCCTGGTGTTTGCATATTAGCAACTGAGTGAATTTCATTATTTTTCTGAATTTATTATTATTATGTTCAGAGCACTTAATCTTTTTTATACATTCAGACTATAATACCATTCTTCTATTTTTCCAAATTATTCTCATAGAGATTATACACTCTCAAAGTCATATTAACTACTAGACCAAGGGATAAAGTTTGTTTTTCCCAATTAATTCAATTTGCTTATGCATATTTGCTCTACCTAGGTTTTTTCTTCTTTCTGTAAGCTTGGTAATACCTCTGAAAAAGAAACTAGAACTAAAAACAGAAAAAGAAAGCATGTAAGTTCAAATAGGTGTGCTCACACAGCTAAGAATGGACAACTTCCCATCACCCCTTAATTTCAATGACTGTTGTATAAAACTGCAGATGGTTCAGTTTGGTCATGTCAAGAGAGGCTCTTAGAAGTAAATCAGACAGGATTATGGAGTGTTAGTGCATTCCTGTCAAGGCATGTGTGGCTCTAAGAGCACCACGACTGAATGGGAAACGCCAGCACGTGTTCATTTCTCTTAGTTTGCATCTGTAGTCTACATATTTGATTTTCTATCACTTTTTAAAAACAAACTTTGGAAGAGAAGGTTTGTTGGATAAATACGTTTTCAGCCACACCTCACAATCTGAAGGATCCCCAGAACCTACATGGTTCCCCAGGTTTGGTGAGTAAATATGTTTTCAGCCATGCCTCACAATCTGAAGGATCCCCAGAACCTACATAGAAGCAGAGAATCTAACTCTTCAGGTTGCTCTCTGACCTCCACATGTGTGTCCTGTCACATAAGAACAGACACAGACATGGACAAACACACACACACACACACACACACACACACACACAGAGAGAGAGAGAGAGAGAGAGAGAAAGAGAGAGAGAAACACAAATGAGTACATGTATGAATGAGAAAAATAAACATTACATTCTCAGAAAGTACTCCTAAGAAAAATTCTAAGAAATTACAAATGTGTCTGATGCAAATATGTTCTCCTGATAGTTATATCAAACATTACATGTCAAGGTATTATATTTAGTATGGTGTCTAAGTAAGGGTTGCTCAGAACCAAAATAAATGCTTATTATTAGTCAAATTCTACCTAGAGATTACGAAACATCCAGAAATGAAATATTTTGAGAAACAGATGACATATTTTAAAATAAATAAACAGATAAAATGAATAAGCAGCAGTGTCAATGTATTGACAGTGTTTCCAAACCTTAATTTGTAAAGGAAATCACATGATCTCTATTCTCAGAGTTTAGTTTACACAAAGAATTCCTCTATAAGCAAAAAGATTCAAAATTAACTGAACACTGAAAGTATTGAAAAGTATGTGGCCATTAATTTATATTAGCATAATACCTAGGACATATCAGAGAGTTAATTATTTCTGAATGTCACATAGACTTCAAATAGGATATTGTGTAATTCTGACTTAATTCATGAATCTATTAATATATTTAAATGTGAATCAAAACATAAAACCATAACTCTATAAAAAATAAAATTTCAAATTTAATTCAACAGCATATGATTTATGTAAAATAAACATAAAAATAGGTGTTTATATTTGGCCAAGTTAAAATTGTATTCTTATTTCTATATCTAAGATCTATTTCATATATGTGTCTTTAAAAGACTGAGTTTAAGCAAAAATAATCCCTATAATTATTTGGAATCACTATTCTTAGAATAACCTATTCCTTGTCATCCAGTTAGGTTTAGGGGGAAGAAAGTAATAAAATAATCTGCATCCAGCCTACTGTTTGCTGTAACTTACATATATCTGGAAGAGGCTGGTAAATATTGGCTATTTCCTGAGTATGATTTTATTCAAAGTAATCCATCATAAAAAACAAAGAGAAAAAAACAAAGAGATTATTTTACGATATGATTTTACTGCTGTGACAGTGAAACAAACATTATAAATCATTTACCCTGGCTGTAGGTCATTAAAAGAACAAAATCATTGAACTATTGTTGCTTGAGATAACACTACTTGAGATTAAAGGCTAGCTCATTCGATCACTCTTGTCATTTTCAGAGAACAATGCCATTTGAACAACAACAAAAAAAAAATAAACCCACACATATTCTGTAATGTTTTCCATGCAGGAAAAAAAAACCCTAACATAACCTTTGAATTGCCGTTCACCATTCTTCTATGTACCAAAGTCCAATACCAAAGGCTGTGTCCCCAGAAAAGGTAAGCTAGCCTTTTCTGCTGCAACATTGTAGCTGATTTATTTCCTCATGAGTTTTAATCAAAGTTTCTCCCTAGTAGCTTCATTTTTAAAACCAAATTGCTTCTAGGTAATGGTTTGTTCTATAACACAAGCAATCCGTTAGTGTAACATCCATTCCTTGATGAAGAAAGGGATGCTAGTTAGAAAATAAGGGCACAGTCCTTTGCTATAGCTGTTTGGCAGATAGGGCTGGCCAAAACCACCCCCTCCTGAAGCTCATTTACCAGTCGGCTAGGTGTGCAGCACAAAGGCCAGTTAAGAGAACAATACATATTTGTCCTGGAGGAGTCTGTTCAAAGAATTGCTTGGTTCTATGTTCTCTCCTGGAGAGCTGGACAAACAGTGCAAAGTAGTAGAAGTGGGACCAGGCTCTTGGCTAAGAATCTTCTTGTTATCTGAAATTAGATATGTTGTTACAACATAAACAAGATTATATTGGTGATAAATATTCAGTGAACTAAACTAAAATTCAGCCACAGTTCCGAGGTTGAAAACGTATGAGACCAAGGTGGAAAAACACAAAACCAATTGTTTCCTAAAGATTTAAATCTCTAACTCTAGAAACTCACTTTAACACTTAATTTGGTCAAGTTCTTGGTGGTTTAACTTTATAATCCCTAACCAAATAGCCTATTAAATTCCATTCTTGAAAGATGACCAAGATGTAGTCATGAAAGTTAAAAATTATTGAATGATACTTTGCCTGGATCCCCAGAACAACATATGACAAGCTGTGTGTGTGTGTGTATGTGTGTGTGTGTATATGAGTGTGTGTGTGTGTGTGTGTGTGTGTGTGTATGAGTGTGAATTTAAGTTACTCCCAATGTTTCTGATGAAGTGTGTATACTTTAGATGATGCATGAACTTGGAACCTAAGATCAACAGCAATACTCTCTGAGCCCAAGAAGCTGTGAGTAGGTTTTAGAGCCTCCTGAGGATGAAGATAGACACATCTTGAGCCTGCCTCTCTTTTCATTTGCCTACTACCCCTTCACTGGGTCCATAGTTTTAAATCGACAGTATCAAGGATTCTCAATATTTTCTAGTTGATCCTCTTCACAATCATCCAGAGCAACAAAGTTGTTCTTACCTACCTACAACAGAAAAGGAAATACCACTGCCATCAACACCAAAGCTGGTGATCATAACATAAGGAACATTGTAAATTACAGTTCTTTAAAAGAAACATGAAGATTTAGGCAGTCACCACCAATATAAAATGAAGCAGTTGTGAAGACAGGTGTGCAGGATGTGAGATCTGGCACCAAGGTAAAAATGGTATTTTCGACAACTTTATGGTGTTAGGAACACATATATTAGGTTTTCCTTCTCAGAATAACATATGTTATTGTCATGGATAATTTTACGTCAGCTGAACTAAGCCACAGACACCCTGCTTTCAGATCAAATAATATCCCTGAGCATGTCTGTGAGACTACTTCCAGGAGATATTAGCATTTAATTGGATGGCAAGGAAGCAGATGGCCTTCACTAGTGTGGGTGAGTATCTTACATCTCTCTGAGGACCTGAAGAAACAGATAGCAGGAGGCTGGACTGGCTTTTCCCCACCTGGCTGTGTTGGATAACATTCCCTCTCTCCCTGCATTTGGCATTCCTGTAAATGGACTTTGAAACAATGGAATCTGTACCATATGCTCCCCACCTCTCTGATTGAACTACACTCCTGTACTACTGCAGTTTTTGAGTCCCAAGCTTTCTTGTTTATTTGTTGTTGTTATTTGTTTGTTTTTGTTTTGTTTTTGTTTTTTCCTCGATAATCATATAAACCAATATCTTATGTGGTTTGGGGTGGGCAGAGTTTATTTAATGCAGCTTCTTAAAAGCTTTTCACCTAGTATCTAGATTCTAAGGCAAAATAGTAACTTCTACTTATGTCAGTAGGCTCCATATCTCACCACCACACTCAGCCTTTAAATGAATAAAAAATGGACTCAATGCAGAGGAAAAAACACCCAATGTGTTTATTTGCTATTGTATTTCTTCTTTTAAATTCTATTGGATTTGTAAAAATCTGGACTATTTTTAAATTATCTCTTAGGAAACTATTTCTTTTAACCTTTCACCTGCTACTAAGTTTTAGCACATCTGAATGCACAGGTTCATAAATAACTGTCAGACTCAAAGGAATGCAGAACAACATCTAAGAGCCAAAGTAAGCATACACAGAGAACATGTGCAGTGAAATTTACAAAGTGTGCATTGGCATTTTAGGAAAAGAAGAAATCACACTTTTTTTTCAAGCACAATGATGGAAATTATTAAATAATAAGAATGTAGCTCTACCTCCTCACACTCAAACTGGTCTTTCCTCTTTTTTTAAGTGAATTGCTTTGTTATATTTGCCAGGCTTACCAGAACTGGGCTAAGCTATTTCAATTCAGCATAGCAGATATTCGATCTCTCTTCACATGTGCAAACATCTTCTTGAACCATATGGGATTTGTTTCTGCTTCCTCCACAAAGTGGTTCTGAATTCAGACAACAAGGAGCACATAATAGATCATGCTTGATCATCTTATTAATAGAGGGAAGAAAGGATACTCTTAAATTATTTAAATTATGACATAGCTTTGGTTAATAGCAATGCTAGGTAGGCTTAATTTATGAAGTACTTTAATAATTATAGTCAAATAAAAAAAAGAACAGTGTGTGGTTTGTGAATTTCCTTTTGTACTGAGTTCTGAATAATCCTGTTCTTCAGGGCACAATCCTAAGCACTCTTTGTACTTGTTCTTTGAAAACTTAGCATCTTCCCGACAGAGGGTCTGGGGGCATGTCTTCCCAGTTATTTTGATTTCCTCAAGTTTTATCTATCAATTCCCTCTCCACTTTCAAAGATCAAACTAAGCAGCATTTCTTCCACATTCTTTGTAGAGCTGTTAGTATTCTCCAGAGAGACAGGCAAAGCATATGTCTTCATAGAAAGAAAGTGCTTATTTAAAGAATTGGATCATAAGATTATGTAAGCCGGGAAGCCTGAAAATTGCAAGGCAAGTTTGCAGTATACAGAATCAGAAAAGAATTAATATTGTGGCTTTGAGTCCAAAGGGGTTATCCTTACTCACAGAGGAGTTTAGTTTCGGTTATTGTTTGCTGTCTTGTCTATTGGGACATTTAACCGGGACCACCTGCACAACGCAAACAATCTAAATGTCTGTTTATTTAAATGAAACCACATAGAATAAATACCATTACTGTGACATGAAGACTAGAATTTGGACAGAGTGAGATTCTGGAATGTAGACATGATTTACTACATATGACTAAGTATCACCGATTGACACTTTTTCTTTTTTTATTGAATATATTCTTCATTTATTTCTTTTTCTTTTTTTATTTAATTTTTATTTTCTATATTCTATGTTTACATTCCAAAGGCTTTCCCCTTTCCCAGTTCCCCCCGACCATAGGTCCCATAATTCCTCTCTCCTCCAACTATTCCTCAATCATGCCCCCCCCCACGATTTCACTGTTCTGGGTCTACAAAACTGGATCCAATCTTTACAGGCCCAGGGTCCTCTCCTTTCTTCTTCTTGGGAGTCATTTGACTTGCTAATTGTGCCTTGAGTACTTAGGGCTCTGGGATCATTAATATCCACTTATCAGTGATTGCATTTCATGTGTATTCTTTTGTGATTGGCTTAGCTCACTTAGGATGATATTTTCCAGATCTAACCATTTACCTACAAATTGCATGAGTTCATTATTTTTAATTGCTGAGTAGTACTCCATTGTATAAATATACCACATTTTCTGTATCCATTCCTCTTTTGAGGGATATCTGGGCTACTTCCAGTTTCTGGCTATTATAAACAAGGCTGCTATAAACATAGTGGAGCATGTGTCTTTATTGTATGCAGGGGAATCCTCTGGGTATATGCCCAGGAGTGGTATGACAGGGTCCTCTGGAAGTGACATACCCAATTTTCTGAGGAACCGCCACACTGATTTCCAGAGCGGTTTTACCATTTTGCAATACCATCAACACTGGAGGAGTGTTCCTCTTTCTCCACATCCTCGCCAGCACCTGTTGTCTCTTGAGTTTCTAATCTTAGCCATTCTGACTGGTGTGAGGTGGAATCTCAGGGTTGTTTTGATTTGCATTTCCCTGATGACTAATGATGTTGAACATCTCTTAAGGTGTTTCTCAGCCATCCAAATTTCGGCTGGTGAAAAATCTTTGTTTAGCTCTGTGACCCATTTTTTGATAGGGTTATTTGGTTCTTTGGGGTCTACCTTCTTGATTTCTTTGTATATATTGGATATTAGCCCTCTGTCGGATGTGGGGTTGATGAAGATCATTTCCCACTTTGTTAGTTGCCGTTTTGTCCTTCTGACAGTGTCCTTTGCCTTACAGAAACTTTGTAATTTTATGAGGTCCCATTTGTCAATTCTTGATCTTAGAGCATAAGCTATTGGTGATCTGTTCAGGAACTTTCCCCCTGTGCCCATGTCCTCCAGGGTCTTCCCAAGTTTCTTTTCTAATAGTTTCAGTGTGTCTGGTTTTATGTGGAGGTCCTTGATCCACTTGGAATTGATCTTAGTACAAAGAGATAAGAGTGGGTCAATTCGCATTCTTCTGCATGTTGACCTCCAGTTGAATCAGCACCATTTGTTGAAAAGGCTATCTTTTTTCCACTGGATGGTTGTGGCTCCTTTATCAAAGATCAAGTGACCATAAGTCTGTGGGTTCATTTCTGGGTCTTCAATCCTATTCCATTGATCTACTTGCCTGTTGCTGAACCAATAATATGCAGTTTTTAACACAATTGCTCTGTAGTACTGCTTGAGGTCAGGGATATTGATTCCCCCAGAAGTCCTTTTATTGTTGAGAATAATTTTAGCTATCCTGGGTTTTTTGTTGCTCCAGATGAATTTGAGAATTGTTCTTTCTAGATCTATGAAGAATTGATTTGGGATTTTGATGGGGATTGCATTGAATCTGTAGATTGCTTTTGGCAAGATGGCCATTTTTACTATATTGATCCTGCCAATCCAGGAGCAAGAAATATTTTTCCATCTTCTGAGGTCTTCTTCGATTTCTTTCTTCAAGGACTTGAAGTTCCTGTCATACAGATCTTTCGCTTGTTTGGTTAGTTATGCCAAGGTACTTTATGTTGTTTGTGGCTATTGTGAAGGGTGTTATTTCCCTAACTTCTTTCTCAGCCTGCTTGTCCTTTGAGTACAAGAAGGCTACTGATTTGCTTAAGTTAATTTTATAACCAGCCACTTTGCTGAAGTTGTTGATCAGCTGTAGAAGTTCTCCGGTGGAGTTTTTTGGGTCGCTTAAATAAACTATCATATCGTCTGCAAATAATGATACTTTGACTTCTTCCTTTCCAATTTGTATCCCTGTGACTTCCTTATGTTTTCTAATTGCTCTCGCTAGAACTTCAAGTACTATATTGAAAAGATATGGAGAGAGAGGGCAGCCTTGTCTAGTCCCAGATTTTAGTGGGATTGCTTCAAATTTCTCTCCATTTATTTTGATGTTGGCGATTGGTTTGCTGTAGATTGCTTTTACTATGTTTAGGTATGGGCCTTGAATTCCTGCTTTTTCCAAGACTTTTAGCATGAAAGGATGCTGAATTTTGTCAAATGCTTTTTCAGCATCTAATAAGATGACCATGTGGCTTTTTTCTTTTAGTTTGGTTATGTAGTGGATTGCATTGATGGATTTCAGTATATTGAAACATCCCTGCATCCCTGGGATGAAGCCTACTTGATCATGGTGAATGATCGTTTTGATTTGCTCTTGGATTTGGTTGGCGAGAATTTTATTTAGTATTTTTGCATCAATATTCATAAGGGAAATTGGCCTGTAGTTCCCTTTCTTTGTTGGATCTTTTTGTGGTTTAGGTATTAGCGTAATTGTGGTTTTGAAGAATGAGTTGGGCAGTGTCCCTTCTGTCTCTATTTTGTGGAATAGTTTGAAGAGTATTGGTGTTAAGTCTTCTTTGAAGGTCTGGTAGAATTCTGCACTAAAACCATCTGGTCCCGTACTTTTTTTGGTTGGGAGGCTTTCTATAACCCCTTCTATTTCTTTTGGGGTTATGGGACTGTTTAGCTGATCTACTTGATGCTGATTTAATTTTGGTATTTGGTATCTGTCTAGGAAATTGTCCATTTCCTCCAGATTCTCCAGTTGTTTTGAGTATAGGCCTTTGTAGTAGGGTGTGATGATCTTTTGAATTTCCTCAGTTTCTGTTGTTATATCCCCCTTTTCATTTCTAATTTTGTTAATTTGGATACTGTCTCTGTGCCCTTTGGTTAGTCTAGCTAAGGGTTTATCTATCTTGTTGATTTTCTCAAAGAACCAGCTCTTGGTTTAGTTGATTCTTTGTATGGTTCTCTTTGTTTCTACTTGATTGATTTCAGCCCTTAGTTTGATGATTTCCTCTCTTCTACTCCTCCTGGGTGAATTAGCTTCTTTTTGTTCCAGGGCCTTCAGGTGTGCTGTTAAGTTGCTAGCGTATGCTCTCTCCAGTTTCTTTTTGGAGGCACTCAGGGCTATGAGTTTTCCTCTTAGCACTGCTTTCATTGTGTCCCAAAGATTTGGGTAGGTCGTACCTTCATTTTCATTGAAGTCTAAAAAGTCTTTGATTTCTTTCTTTATTTCTTCCTTGACCAAGGTGTCATTGAGTAGAGTATTGTTCAGTTTCCATGTGTATGTGTGCTTTCTGTTGTTCTTCTTGCTATTGAAGACTACTTTTACTCCATAGGAGACATGGGATTTGTTCGGTCTTCTTGTATTTGTTGAGGTCTGTCTTGTGACCAAATATATGATCAATTTTTGAGAAGGTACTGTGTGGTGCTAAGAAAAAGTTATACTCTTTTGCTTTAGGATGGAATGTTCTATATATATATATATATATATATATATATATATATATATATATATATATATCTGTTAAATCCAATTGATCCAAAGCTTCAATTAGTTTCACTGTGTCCCTGTTTAGTTTCTGCTTTCCTGATCGGTCCATTGAGGAGAGTGGAGTGTTGAAGTCCCCTACAATTATTGTGTTAGGTGCAATGTGTGCTTTAAGCTTTAGTAAAGTTTCTTTTACGAATGAGGGTGCCCTTACATTTGGGGCATAGATGTTCAGTATTGAGAATTCTTCTTGGTGGATTTTTCCTTTGACAAGCAAGAAGTGACATTCTGAGTCTCTTTTGATGACTTTAGGTTGAAAGTCAATTTTATCTGATATCAGAATGGCTACTCCAGCTTGTTTCCTGAGACCATTTGCTTGTAAAATTGTCTTCCAGCCTTTTACTCTAAGGTGGTGTTTGTCTTTGACCATGAGATGTGTTTCCTGTATGCAGCAAATGTAGGTTTCTGTTTCCATATCCAGTCTGTTAGTCTGTGTCTTTTTATTGGGGAATTGAGTCCATGGATATTAAGAGATATTAAGGAATAGTAATTATTACTTCCTGACATTTTGGGTGTTTTTTTTTGTTTTTTTGTTTGTTTGTTTGTTTTGTTTTGTTTTTGTATTTGAGTGGTTCTTTTCTTTTGGGTTGGATGAGAGGGGGTTTCTATCTTGTTTCTTCTGGGGTGTAGTTTCCCCCTTGTGTTGGTATTTTTCCCCTATTATCCTTTGTAGGGCTGGGTTTGTAGATAAATATCGTGCATGGTTTTGTCGTGGAATACCTTGGTTTCCCCCTCTATGGCAATTGAGAGTTTTGCTGGGTATAGTAGTTTTGGCTGAAGTTTGTGTTCTCTTAGAGTCTGCATGAGGTCTGCCCAGGATCATCTAGCTTTCATGGTCTCAGGTGAGAAGTCGTGTAATTCTGATAGGTCTTCCTTTATATGTTACTTGTTCTTTTTCTCTTACTGCCTTTAATATTCTTTCTTTGTTTAGTTCATTTGGGGTTTTGATTATTATGTGACGGGAAGTATTTCTGTTCTGGTCCAGTCTATTTGGGGTTCTATAGGCTTCTTGTATATTCATGGGCATCTCTCTCTTTAGGTTGGGGAAGTTTTCTTAAATAATTTTGTAGAAGATATTTGCTGACAGGTGGCATGAGTCCACCAAGGTCTTAAACTCAGGATATCCCAGGTACTTGGTCCCGCCTGTTGGGCAGCTGCTCTGCACTGCTCCTGCTCAGGGTTTGCTGTCTGGTGTCCTGATTCCCCAGAGGTCTTAAACTCGGGATATCTCCGGTACCTGGTTCAGCAGGCTGGGTCTGAGCACCTGGGAAGCTGGCTGAGGCTGGCTCCCCCGCTGGCTGTATGGGAAGCAGCTGGGAAGATCTCATTTACATTTCAAATGTTATACCCCTTCCCAGTTTTGCCCCTCCCAGAAAACACCCCAACCCATCCTCCCAACTCCTGCCCCCAAGAATATGCTCCTGCACCCTTCCCATACCCACAACCCCCGCCCCTGATTTCCCCACAATGGGGCATCTATTGAGCCTTCACAGGGCCTGTCCTCCCACTGATTGAGAATGTCTCCCACAAGGCATTCCTCTGCCACTCTTTTGGCTGGAACAATGTGTACCCCTTGGTTGACTGCTTAGTCCCTGGGAGACCTGGGGCATCTGGCTGGCCAGCATTGTCCTTCTTGCCACAGGACTGCAAACCCCCCAAGATCCTCCAGTATGCCCTCCATCTCCTCCATTGGGGACCCTTGCTCAGTCCAATGGTTGGCTGCTAGTATTCGCTTCTGTATCTGTAATGCTCTGACAGGGCCCCTCCAAAAGACAACCATAACAAGCTCCTTTCAGTGTGCACTTCTTGTCATCCTTAGTAGTTTCAGGGTTTTGTGGCTGTTTATAGGATGAATCCCCAGGTAGGGGATTCTCTGAGTGGCCTTTCCTTCAGTCTCTGCTCCATACTTTGTTTCCATAGTTGTTCCTGTATTTTGTTCCTTCTCTCAGAGGAACCATAGCACCCTCGCTTTGGTCTTCCTTCTTCTTGAGCTTCCTGTGGTCTCTGAATTGTAATTTGTTTATTTTGAGCTTTTGGGCTAATATCCACTTATCAATAAGTGCATACCATGTATGTGTTTTTTTGTGATTTAGTTACCTCACTCAGGATGACACTTTCTAGTTCCATCCATTTGCCTAAAAATTTCATGAGTTCATTGTTTTAAATAGCTGAATAGTACTTCATTGTGTTTATATAGCACAATTTCTGTATCCATTTCTCTGTTGAAGGGCATTTGAGTTCTTTCCAGCTCCTAGCTTTTATAAACAAGGCTGCAATGAACATAGTGGAGTATGTGTCCTTATTACATGTTGGAATATCTTCTGGATATATGCCCAGGAGTGGTATAGCTGGGTCCTCAGGTAGTATTTTGTCCAGTTTTCTGAGGAACCACCAAATTGATTTCCAGAGTGGTTGTACCAGCTTGCAATTCCACCAGGAATGGTGAAGTGTTCCTCTTTCCCCACATCCTCTCCAGCATCTGCTGTCCCCTGATATTTTCGTCTTAGCCATTCTGACCAGTATGTGGTGGAATCTCAGGGTTTTGATTTGCATTACTCTGAAAACTAAGGATGCTGAACATTTCTTTAGATGCTTCAGAGCTATTTAAGTTTCCTCAGTTGAAAATTCCCTGTTTAATTCTGTACCCCATTTTCTAATAGGGTTATTTGACACTCTGGAGTCTAACTTCTTAAGTTCTTTGTATATATTGGGTATTAGCCCTCTCTCAGTTGTAGGATTGGTAAAGATCTTTTCCCAATCTGTCGGTTGCCATTTTGTCCTATTGACAGTGTCCTTTGCCTTACAGAAGCTTTTCAGTTTTATGAGGTCCCATTTGTCAATTCTTGTTCTTAGAGCATAAGCCATTGGTGTTCTATTCAGGAAGGTTTCCACTGTGCTCATGTGTCAAGGTTCTTGCCCACTTTCTCCTCTATAAGCTGCATTGTATCTGGTTTTATGTAGCAGTCCTTGATCCAATTGTACTTTAGGATTTGTACAAGGAGATAAGAATGTATCAATTTGCACTTTTCTACATGCTGACCTCCAGTTGATCCAGAACCATTTGTTTAAAATGCTGTCTTTTTTTCCCACTGGATAGTTTTAGCTCCTTTGTCAAACACTACAGTAACTGTAGGTGTGTGGGTTCATATCTGGGTCTTCAATTCTATTACATTGATCTTCCTGCCTGTCTCCATACCAATACCATACAGTTTTTATCACTATTTCTCTGTTGTAGAGCTTGAGGTCAAGGATGGTGAGTATGCCAGGAGATCATCTATTTTGGAGAATAGTTTTAGCTATCCTGGCTTTTTGTTATTCCAAATAAATTTGCAGATTGTTCTTTCTAGCTCTCTGAAGAATTGATTTGGAATTTTGATGGGGATTGCATTGAATCTGTAGATTGCTTTTGGCAAGATGGCCATTTCTACTATATGAATGAGTATGGGAGATCTTTCCATCCTCTGAGATCTTCTATGATTTCTTTCTTGAGATGCTTAAAGTTCTTGTCATAAAGATCTTTCACTTGCTTGGTTAGAGTCACACCAAGATATGTAATATTATTGGTGACTGTTGTGAAGGGTGTCATTTCCCTAATTTTTTCTCAGCTTGTTTATCCTTTGAGTAGAGGAAGGCTACTGATCTGTTTGAGTTAATTTTATGTCCAGCCACTTTGCTGAATTTATCTATCAGCTTTAGGAGTTCTCTGGTGGAATTTTTGGAGTCACTTAAGTATACAATCATATCATCTGCAAATTGTGATACTTTGACTTCTTCCTTTCCAATTTGTATCCCATTGACCTCCATTAGTTGTCTAATTGCTCTGGCTAGAACTTGGAGTACTATATTGAATAGATAGGGAGAGAGTGGGAAGCCTTGTCTGGTTCCTGATTTTAGTGGAATTGCTTCAAGTTTTTCTCCATTTAGTTTGATGTTGGCTACTGGTTTACAGTATATTTCTTTCACTATGATTAGGTATGGGCCTTGAATTCCTGATATCTCTAAGACTTTATTCATGAAGGGATGATTAATTTTGTCAAAAGCTTTTTCAGTATCTAATGAAATGACCATGTGGTTTTTTTTTCTTTGAGTTTGTTTATGTGGTGGATTACATTGATGAATTTCCATATATTGAACCATCCCTGAATCCCTGGGATAAAGTCTACTTGATCATAGTGAATTATTGTTTTGATGCATTCTTAGATTATGTTGGCCAGAACTTTGTTGAGTATTTTTGCATCAATGTTCATAAGGAAAATTAGTCTTAAGTTCTCTTTCCTTGCTTGGTCTATGTTTGGTTTAGGTATAAGCATTACTGTGGCTTCATAGAATGAATTGGGTAGTGTTCCTTGAGTTTCTATTTGTGGAATAGTTTGAAGAGTAATAGTATTAGATCTTCTTTGAAGATCTGATAGAATTCCCCACTAAACCCATCTGATCCTGGGCTTGTTGTTGTTGTTGTTGTTGTTGTTGTTGGGAGACTATTAACAACTGCTTCTATTTCCTCGGGACTTATTGAACTATTTAGATGGTTTATCTGATGCTGTTTTAAAATTGATACCTGGTATATATCTAGAAAATTGTCCATTTCATCCAGATTTTCCAATTTTGTTGAGTATAAGCTCTTGTAGTAGGATCTGATGATTTTTTGAATTTCCATAGTTTCTGCTGTTATGTCTCCCTTCTCATTTCTGATTTTATTATTTTGGGTAGTGCCTCTGAAGCTCTGGTTAGTCTGGCTAAGAGTTTATCTATCTTGTTGATTTTCTCAAAGAAACAATCCCTGGTTTTCTTGATTCTTTTTATAGTTCTTTTTGTTTCTATTTGGTTGATTTCGACCCTGAGTTTGATTATTTCCTGCCATCTACTCCTCATGTTCAAAGTCCATGTGTATGTGTGTTTTCCATTGTTTTTGTTTGAGCTTAAGACCAGCCTTAGGCTGCTGAACAATGTTCTACTCAATGATAGGTTGGTCAAGGAAGAAATAAAGAAAGAAATTAAAGACTTGTTAGAATTTAGTGAAAATGAGAACATGCCATACCAAAACTTATGGGACTCAATGAAAGCAGCACTAAGAGGAAAACTCATAGCTCTAAGTGCCTCCAAAAAGAAATGGAGAGGGCTTAAACTAACAGCTTGACAACACACCTGAAATCTCTAGAAGAAAAAGAAACAAATATGTGTTTTCTGTTATTTTTGTTTGAACTTAAGACCAGCCCTAGGCTGTAGTGATCTGATAGGGTTCATGGAATTATTTCAATATACCTATATCTGTTGAAGGCTGTTTGTGACCAATTATATGGACAATTTTGGATAAGGTACCATGAGGTGCCAAGAAGAAAGTATATTCTTTTGCTTGAGGATGGAATGTTCTATAAATATTTGTTAGATCCATTTGTTCCATAACTTTAGTGAGTTTCACTGTGTCTCTACTTCGTTTCTGTTTCCATGAATTTGTCCATTGTTGAGAGTAAGGTGTTGAAGTCTCCCACTATTATTGTGTGGGGTGCAATGTGTGCTTTGAGCTTTAGTAAAGTTTCTTTTATGAATATGTGTGCCCTTGCATTTGGAGCAGAGATGTTCAGCAAGATGGCCAGTCCAGCTTGTTTCTTGGGACCATTTGCTTGGAAAATTGTTTTCCAACCTTTGACTCTGAGGTAGTTAGTGTCTTTGTAACTGAGGTGGGTTTCTTATATGCACCAAAGTTTTAGTCCTGTTTATGTATCCAGACTGTTAATCTATGTTATTTTAGTGGGGAATTGAGAGCATTGATGTTAAGATATATTAAGGAAAAGTGATTGTTGTTTCCTGTTATTTTCATTGTTAAAGGTGGGATTCTGTTTGTGTGACTATCTTCTTTTGGGTTTGTTGAAAGAAAGTTACTTTATTGCTTTTTCTATGGTATAGTTTCCTGCCATGTTTTTGGTATTTTCTACCCATAATCCTTTGAAGTGCTAGGTTTGTGGAAAGATATTGTGTAAATTTGGTTTTGTCATGGAATGTTTTGTTTTCTCTATGTCTATGGTAATTGAGAGTTTTGCTGGGTATAGTAGCCTGGACTGACATTTATGTTCTCTTTGGGTCTGTATGACATCTTCTCAGGATCTTCTAGACTTCATAGTTTCTAGTGAGAGGTCTTGTATAATTCTGATAGGTCTGCCTTTATATGTTACTTGACTTTCTTCCCTTACTGCTTTAAATATTCTTTCTTTGTTTAGTGCATTTGGTGTTTTGATCATTATGTGTCAAGAGGAGTTTCTGTTCTGGTTCAGTCTGTTTGGAGTTCTGTAGGCTTCTTGTATGTTTATGGGTATCTCTTTATTTAGGATAGGGAAGTTTTCTTCTATAATTTTGTTGAAGATATTTGCTGGCCCTTTAAGTTGTAAATCCTTGCTCTCTTTTATACTTAAAATCCTTAGTTTTGGTCTTCTCATTGTGTCCTGTATTTCCTAGATGTTTTGGATTACAAGCTTTTGAATTTTGCATTTTCATTGACTGTTGAATTCATGTTTTCTTTGGTATGTTCAGCTCCTGAGATTCTTTCTTCTAGCTCTTATATTCTGTTGTTAAGGCTTGCATCTATGTACCCCATTGGATATTAGCCCACGGTCGGATGTAGGGTTAGTAAAGATCTTTTCCCAATTTGTTGGTTGCTGTTTTATCCTATTGACAGTGTTCTTTGCCTTACAGAAACTTTGTAATTTTATGAGGTCCCATTTGTCAATTCTTGATCGTAGAGCATAAGCTATTGGTGTTCTGTTCAGAAAATTTTCCCCTGTGCCCATTTGCTCCAGGGTCTTCCACCATTTCTTTTCTATTAGTTTCAGTGTGTCTGGTTTTATGTGGAGGTACTTGATCCACTTGGAGTTGAGCTTAGTACAAGGATGTAAGAATGGATCAATTTGCATTCTTCTACATGCTGACCTGCAGTTAATTCAGCACCATTTGTTGAAAAGGCTATCTTTTTTCCACTGGATGGTTGTAGCTCCTTTGTCGAAGATCAGGTAACCATAAGTGTGTGGGTTCATTTCTGTGTCTTCACTTCTATTTCATTGATCTACCTGCCTGTCACTGTACCAATACTATGAAGTTTTTAAAACTATTACTCTGTAGTACTGCTTGAGGTCAGGGATACTGATTCCCCCGAAAGTTCTTTTACTGTTGAGAATAGTCAAAGAATTTATACCTGAGGAATATCAAATGGCTGAGAAGCACCTAAATAATTGTTCAATATCCTTAGTCATCAGGGAAATGCAAATCAAAACAACCCTGAGATTTCACCTCACACCATTCAGAATGACTAAGATTAAAAACTCAAGAGACAACAGTTGTTGGTGAGGATGTGGAGAAAAAGGGACACTCCTCCACTGCTGGTGGGATTGCAAGCTGGTACAACCACTCTGGAAATCAATCTGGCAGTTCCTCAGAAAACTGGGCATGATACTACTAGAGAACCATGTTATACCACTCCTGGGCATATACCCAGAGGATTCCACAGCATGAAATAAGGACACAAGTTCCACAATGTTCATAGCAGCCCTAATTATAATAGCCAGAAGCTGAAAAGAACCCAGATGTCCCTCAACAGAGGAATAGATACAAAAATGTGGTATATTATACTATGGAATAGTACTCAGCTATTAAAAACAATGAATTCATGAAATTCTTAGGCAAATGGTTAGAACTGGAAAATATCATCCTAAGTGAGGTAACCCAATCACAAAAGAACACACATGGTATGCACTCGCTGATAAGTTGATATTAGCTCAGAAGCTCAGAATACCCAAGAAACTTCACATATCAAATGATGCCCAAGAAAGAAGGATAGGTCCCTGGTACTAGAAAGGTTCAATGCAGCAGTATAGGGGAATACCAGGAAGGGGTTGATTGAGGAACAAAGGGAGAGAAAAGGGCTTAGGGGACTTTCAAGGCAGGAGTATCCAGCAACGGGGAAACCGTTGAAATGTAAATAAAGAATATATCTAAAGAAAACGCTTGCATCTATGACTCCTAAATTCTTTCCAAGGTTTTCTATTTCCATAGATGTCTCACTTTGTGATTTCTTTATTGTTTCTACCTCTGTCACAGCAGAAAGTGCCAGTATTGGAAAGGGGATAAGGATCAGAAGAGGACTGCTATTTGGAAGGGTGGGGCTTTGGTGGTTGCTGGATAGTAAGTCCTGCCGGGACACTTGGCAGCAGCTCTGGGCCTACAGAGGGGGGAGGGTGGTTCTTACCAACTGACCAGAGTAGCTGGTTCTCTAGGAAGTATCAGGAGATGGAGTCTTCACTATGGCAGACCTGGCAAGGTTCTGCCACAGCAGAAAGGGCTGGCAGTGGCAGAAGGGAGAGAAGGATCAGAAGGTGACAGACACTTTTTCAGTCATAAGGATGTCCAAGACTACTTGCTGAATGTTTTTATTCCTTGTATCACTTTTTCTTTATAGCACCTCTAATAAAAGTCAATGATGTATTTCATACCTTCTCATTTAAGGTCTTCTATCATTTCCTGATAATTAAAAATTTTTTTTACTTATAGTTGAATCCTCAGAAACATTTTCCAAACGAAATTTTTCTATCATCCCCATATAGTAAGATTTTAGCTTCAGAGATTTCCATAAAAAAAGATACAAAGACTCCATTTTAAAAATTTATAACAAAGACAAATAGGTATATAAGCAGTTTTAATACAGTCTAACAAGTGGCTTGTGGTTCTATGACAACAAACAGAGAAGAGAAACAGAATCCCATCTGCAGGTTTTAGGAGACATTCTTGGAGAACTGGTAGCTGTTTGAGACACCAAAGGAAAGTAGAAGTTAACAAGCAGAGTTGTATGCCAAGGGAATAAAATCCAGTTTACACGTGAAAAACTATCATGTTCTTGAAAGTTTGCAAGACTTTATAGATGAGCATATTAGGAGTATAAGGAATGGCTACAGAGCAACCTAAAATGAATACAAAACAAACAAATAACAGATTTAATTACATTACTAACTTCTATTAACTATCCACTAAGTGCTAAGTTTATTTTGTGAACATTACTACATATTCTTAAGTGGATATTACCAATCTGTCTCAATGCTAAAACGAAAATGGTTGCAGTTTCACAAACCATTGCATGTTTGAGACCAAATCAAACATATCAGAGATCAAATCTTCTCTACTGAAATACAACCTTGTCATTGCCCAGCTGGTTATCTAGTGTCTTCAAACTAATACTTTGTCACAGCCCCATCTATTAGTTTATCAGGCCAGACCTAGTTTAAGATTACAAATGAGATGCTGGCAGTACTGGCGCATGCCTTTAATCCCAGCACTTGGGAGGCAGAGGCAAACAGATTTGGGCGTTCAAGGCCAGCCTGGTCCACAGAGTGAGTTGCAGGACAGCCAGGTCCTCATTTAGGAATGAAGGCCAAAGTTAGGGACTCAAACATGTTAGGCAAGTTTTCTTCTACTGAGTTATATCCCTAATCCTAGAGACACATTTATACACTCTCAACAATATTATCCAAATGCAGCCCCCTCATGCCTCGGGGGCTGTTCTCATGGAAGGTTGGTAAAGTGCCCTTTTGGTTCTTTAAAAGCCCTGCTGAAAAATTCTTTAAAGTAATATTTTTGTGATTTGCCTATATTTTGCTTTTCATAGTCTAGAAATTTCACTTTGGCATTCTCAATAATCATAGTGGTAAATAGTCATATAGTCAGTGAAACATAACTTTAATCTTCCCCCAAATCAATCTTAATGTATTCATTATATAAGATTACATAAATATTACTATTTTAAAAATTAAATATATTTTCATATTTCACTTAAATATATTTCTAGTTCTCCAAGGAAATGTTTAATTGATAGAGTAATTCATTTAAAAGTCTATATCAGTCCTAGGGCTAGGTAATTAAGATACAAAGACTAAAGAAACATAATTGAATTCAAGGAAATCTGGTACACTAAACACATTAATTTATTTCTATCTATTTGTATTGCATAGCCCCTAGTAAAAATCAGTTAATTCATGTTAGAAACACTAAAGCCTAATGTAATGACAAGGCTTAAAATTGAAAATGAAATGTTCATTTGAAAATCAATACAAGGATCTATAGAAACTCCTTGTCTCCCTTTCACTAACAAAATCCTACACTAATAACATAATGTAAAATTCAGACAAGAATAAGAAGAGAATAGGTAAGTCTCATGAATATTGATTAAATAATCCTCAACAATAATTCTAGTAATCCAAATACATCAACCTCTCAAAAGAATTACATATTATGAGAAAGTGAGTTTTATTCCTGAAATGCATACAAGATTGGAAATGTAAGTTCTACAGCCACAGGATGTAGTAAAATCAGCCTAATTAATATAGAACTAAGTTTTCCTTAGTGTGTCTTAGGAAATATTCAGGAAATGAACAGAAAATACTCAGGAAAATCCCACAAAACAATAAATTTAATAAAAGATTCTAATATCTTGACAGAATAAAACAATTGAAACACTAATCACAATAGCTGAAGTAATTCTCAATAGAGACATAGTTTGCATATTGGAAAACTGCATTGTAGCTCCCCCAACTGCATTGTAGATTCTAAACCAAAGTCTTAGTTTGAAAGTATGGAATCAAATCTAATGCCACAAACAGGATAAACTTATCAATATTTCTTAGCACTCCTTTAATAAGGAAGTTGCAAGAGTAAAACAATGAAATAGTAAGACTTACCATGAGACTGTTGAGTTCATGCTACAGTGATGAAATACAGCTTAAAGAAATACAAGAACCTCAAGGACTCTCGTACACAGACAGAGACATGAAACTATGTTCAAAGCTGAAACTGAAGACTAGCAGAAAAGTGTGGCTCTCAATGAACATGTTAGGTCAAATACATGCCTGTATGATAGAAAAATAATGACATTTGACTTCTACCACAAAGGCTACAACCTTACATAAAAATCAACTTCAGATATATCATCATTCTTTACAGAAAGTGTTAAAAAAATACATGCCATGATAAATATCCTCCTAAGTTTGGGCTCATACATGTAGATTAAATAGAAAGGGTTGATTAAACTGGACTACATTAAAATTAAAACTATTTAGGCAAATTTCAATGTCAAGGTAGACCAATCAGTGTAAGAAATGATAACTGTAATGCATTTGCTGGATTAAAAAGACATTGAGAATATGTTAAGACTGATAGGTCAATATAAAAAAGACAAATTATCCAGAAGGACATGGGAAGAGAATTGCAACACACAAATAGCTCCTACAATCCTTCCTCCCTGTCTTCCTCAAGATTCCCCCAAGCTCCATCTAATGTTTGATTGTAGGGTTCTGCATTTTTTCCATTAGTTGCTGGGTGAAGGCTTTCTAATGACAACTGAGCTAGACACCAATCTATGAGTAAAATAGAATATCATTAGGAATCTTGTTTGTTTGCCTGCTTGCTTGCTTTAGCTTTCGTGGGTCATATCTAGGCCCTCTGCACAGTTGTTTAGCTTAGTCTTCTCGTGGTACTCCTAAAACAGGTGCTATCCCTGCCTTTGGGACCCTTTCCTCCTACTGGTATGCCTCATCTAGCCTTAATAGCAAAGAAGGTTCCTAGACTTACTGCAACTTGAGATGCCATGGGTGGGTGATATCATTAGAGTCCTGTCCTTTCTGGAAAGAAAAAATAAGGAGTAGATGGGGGAAAGATGAAGAGGGGAGGGGAGAAGGAGATCCTTGGAAGAGATGAGGAAAGAAAAACTGCAGTGGGAATGTAAAATAAATGAATGAATGCATAAATGAATGAATGAATGAATGAATGAATGAATGATTTTTTTAAAGCAAATGGTTGTGTCAAAACAATACTCTGGTCAACTAACATATGAACTGATTTTCAACCTCTGCAATCCTGGAAAGTGCAAATTAGCACCTTATGAAAGAACACCACTCACTTACAAGTGGTGTTAAAATGTAAAGACATGTGAATGTGCCACTTACCAACTACTGCCAGCATCTGGAATTCTTGGACTGTGGTTGGGATTGAAGTCCTAGAATGCCATTTTGGAGTTAACTCTTTGGCAGTTTCTGCAAAATATGAATATATACATTTGAAATCTGAAGTACCAATCTTGAATATGTTCTCTCTACATATATTTCTTCATACATAAGTGCACTTGTATGAAAAGTATACAAACAACAAAAATTCATATGTGTGTATAACAGTTTGATTACATCTAACCCTGACACTTAACTCTCCAACTATGTCACAACGTTACAGACCAGTAATAGTCCCTCTGTTGCTTTCCTTCCTTTTCCTTTCCCTTACCCTAAATTGCACATGTAAAGGAAACCATGTAGCATTCCCCCTTCTGAAAATGCTAATTGCCTGTCTTATCCATTTTCCTGAAAATGTTATAATTTCTTTACTGGTTTTGGCTCTATTCACCTTCACTGTGAATATATATCACATTTTGCTTTGTGTTGTTGCATTGGATATCGGCAGGTTCTTCCACTTGCAAGCAAGGTCTCCTATGTTGCCCAGGCTCATCTTCAACCCAACATTATTCCCCTGCCTCTGTCTTTCCAGGACTTGGGTTGCAGATGTGTGCTATTATGATGAACTTAGATACAGATTTTTAAAATTCATAAAAGGCTATGTCTCCCTGTCTCTAGAAATTAAACAAAAACTTGGACCAAGTTCCATGTGGTGAGTTTATGCCAGTATAAAGGAACTGCCTGAGCATACAGCACAGGAAGCAGGAGTATGATTAAGAGGTTCCAGAACGTTCATTATCATTGGAAATACTAATAGACACATTGAGACTGTAGTTAAAAGAAGGATGAACCCAAAAAACATCCATGAGAAACATTAAGAGGATGGACTTAAATTTGTGTAACACAAATCACAATTTTAATGAAAACCTTGGTAAAAATCAATGACATATAAACAAGCAGAGAAAACTAGCAAACACTTCAATTATAAATTACATGTAAAAAACAACATAAAATGCAGTCTATAATACGTTAATATTGAGGCAGGGAACAGAATTTGTATACTCATAAAAGATGAGTAGTCTCTAATTTAATTATTTTGACAAAATCATCATATACATATGTGTATGTATATATCCTTCAATGATATTCTTCCTCATTAACCTCCATTAGCCCTTTCCCTTTCTGTGAACCCCTTCTTCCTCTCAAAATTACACTTTTACTTTTATAATTTCTTTTGTGTATATGTTGGCATGAGCATGGGTAGGAGTTATTTACTTAACAAAGTAAACACTGTATATTGGTTTAAATAGCTAGAAAAATATAAGAGTAGAAGCCAGGGTATCCTTATCTTCAATATTAGAAAGTCAATTTAGTTTAACATTTAACTTTGACAAGTAAGGAATATGAAGAATTCATCCATTACATGTTACAAGAGGAATGCTTTTGAAACGCTTTCCTAACAAACTTATTGACTTATCCCACTTGCTTGTTCAGCCTGCTGTCTTTCAGAACTGTAACCAAGAGTCCTGGTATGGCACTAGCCACAGTGAGCTGGGTCCTCCCACAAAAAAGAAATAAAAAAAAATACATCCCAGGACCAATCAAGTGGGAACATTTTTAAAATTGAGGTTTCACCTTGAACAGTGACTTCAATTTGTGTCAAGATCTGGAAAATATCATCCTAAGCGAGTTAACCAAATCACAAAAGAATACACATGAAATGTAATCACTGATAAGTGGATATTAATGAGCCCAGAAGCCCTAAATACTCAAGGCACAACTAGCAATTCAAATGATTCACAAGAAGAAAGGAGAGAACCCTGAAAAGATTGGATCCAGTTTTGTAGATCCAGAACAGAGAAATGGTGGGGGGGGATGATTGGGGAATAGTTGGGGGGGAGAGGACTTATGGGACATATGGTGGGGGGATCTGGGAAAGGGGAAAGCATTTGGAATGTAAACAAAACATATAGAAAATTTAAAAAAAAGAAAAAAATTAACCAGAACATAATATTCTTGTATCTTTGAATCCTTGATCTCTGTAACAATTAAAATTTTATTTGTAATAAATAATATTTAAAAGTGACATATCTCTGATATTTTCTTTTATTTATTCAATAATTCAGAAGATGACTAATACATTTTCTAAACCGGTACATGTGCAGTTTAGAGCAACTACCTGCAAATGTATCAATGTCTTGTGTTTTGGTGATCCACACAGGGCCAAATAAATACAATACCTTTCCCCTTACATAAAATCACTGACTAATCATTGGAATGAATATTGAGTTTAGATGTCTTGTTAATATAGCACGGCTAGGATTTAGCCAGCATCAGAAAACTGGTTAAAGGAAGGCTCCCTAACGTACCCTCTCCTCACACTTTCAGTCCTTGTCCTACCTCCATTCTTCCTCGCTCGCTCTCTTATTTTACCCATTGAATCCAAAGACATCACAACACCAATATCACAAGTATCTAAAATTACAAACAGACGTTTCATCTCTTGCCCCTCCCAACGCCTAATGTCATCTAGAGATTTGACCAAAACAAAATTTACAGTCTAGTTGTTGACATTTGCAGATATTAGAATGATGCAGATGCTGATTACATTGATGTAGTTCTCAAATAATTACAGACTTACGTTTTGGTTTTGAATTCCCTCTATTTTTATTTTCTACACATGTAATAACTTCCCTACTAAATGACAGGACAAAATATCATTGCCTACTAAATGACAGGACAAAACAGTAAATAAAGGTGTCCTTTGCAATTACTTGTAATTACTGTATTGTATTTGTGAGCTGCTACAGTTGCTGAGCTAAAGAGAATATTTACTAAATTTATATAGTACAGCAAAGTCAACTGACAACTTTTCCAGCCCTTTTGTTTTCATTAAAAATGGATTTTTTTATACAGTATAATTTGCTTGTGCCTTGCCCTCCCCCAACTGCTCCAAAATTCTGTCCACATCTCCACCTACCCAATTCTACACTTTTTCTTTCTCTTTCTCATTAAAATTCAAACAGGAATCTAAATAATAAAAATAAAATAAAGCAGAATAAACCCCAAGCAGAATAGGACAAAACAAACAAAAAGGAGAGACAGACAGACAGATGAGAGGGAGAGAGACAGAGACAGAGACAGAGACAGAGACAGAGACAGAAACAGAGACAGAGACAGAGACAGAGACAGACAGACGGACCACAAGAAATACATGCTGATACAGAGATGCGCACACACACATTTACACACATAAATCCCATAAAAACAAAATCAGAATCCATAATATATAAGAATTCTGTAAGGTTAAAAAAAACAATGCCCAAATAACGCATTATGAAACAAAATTTTGTGAAAACTACCACTCATTTCCTTTAATGCCGGCCATCTACTACTGGACATGGAGTCTGCTCTTAAGTATGCCTTGTATATCTAGTAAGACTCCATTTAGAGAAAAATAATTTTTCATTTGCTAGAAATTATCAATTGAAAGTAGCTTCTGGGTTTGAGATAGTGGCTTGTGTCTTCTTCCCCTTTCAGTCCTGGGACCCATGTGGCTTAGATTTGCAGGCCTATGGACGCTGCCACCCTCCATGAGTTTATATGTAGGTCAGTACTGGTGTGTCTACAATGCCTTCTTTCTTGGTGTCCATCCACTGTGGCTTTTGCACTCTTACTGCCTCTTCTTCTTCAGAGTACTCTGAGCCCGAAGTGGAGGGATTTTATAGACTTCCCATTTAGGACTGAGGGTTCCAAGAACTTTTATTCTCTACAAATTGTCTATTTTGGGGTCTCTATATTTGTTCCCATATACTTTTGAGGCACCTGCCGGGTCCTACCTTCCCTGTCTGCCTCTATTTCCTGGGTACACCATAGACTCTAGCATGACCTATCCTTCCTCCATCACTCCATCATTATTTGGTCAGTCAACAACACTGGGAGTTACTCTCTACTTTGGAACCTAGTGGCCAAGTTAACCTGGGATCCAGATGGGAAATTTTCCCAATTCTTCCCTTGTGCCATTGCAAATCCCCTGGACTCCTGTAGCAGACCATCTGCAGGGTCCTTCTTTGACTGTCTGCCTCCATTCCCTGGGAACTCCCCAGATCTCCGTGGGACTCAGCCTTTACTAGTGTTCTACTGTTTAGAAAACTAACCTGTTTTGCTGCTGTAGACCGGACCTTAAAATATATTTTTTTCATAATGAAACTTTTTTTTATTGGATATATTCTATATTTACAATTCATTTCCCTTTTTCTGGTTCCCCACCTTAAAATATATTTTAAGAGATTCCTTTACAATAGCTTCTTTTTGAAGTCTAATGTTTCCATGCAAACTCTATCTATAGATATTTCAATTAAACAAAGTTATGAATGTCAAAATACTGTGTCTTTCGCTCCCTTGAACATGTGTTTGCCTACTGTTTGGAAATAAGGAAAACTTTGAAATTAGAAAAGAGACAGTTATAGATGCTTACAAGTACCAATTCAAGATGTCAGCATAGGCTCACCAGTCAAAGGGCACTTAGCAATGCACTGGCTTCTGCAAAATCTGTAAAGAAAAACAGTTAATTATTGATGTTCCTCAAATTATCGAACTTTATTTAAAAGACATGTGATTTCTCATTTGAATCAATGTTCTCAAGCTGCTACTTAGCCCCAAAGGATTCCTAATTTCTACCTATGGAAATTCAAAGGCTTAACAGAAATAGTTAGGCCAAGATTCTGGAATACCAGTTAATTCAGCTCTGTTATATGTGTTATATAAGTCATGCCTACAGAAAGCACACTCAGAACATAGTCCATGACTGTGAAAAAGGATATCAAAAGGTCACATTAATTCTCAGTCCACAAGTATACGGGACAGGCATACAAAAGAACACAGATCACAAAGACTGACTTCCATGACAAGAGGAACCTTTAGGTTCATGGTACTATATAGTCCACACAGTGACAATTGATTGTCCACTAAAGGTTTATCCATCTCCCTTTGTCCTAGATGGTATGATCTTACCTTAGTGACTATGCATTTAGTTTCTTAATTTTATCATAATAATGACTAAATGTATAACTTACTTAAGCTTCCACCCTATGTTTGAAAGACATACAATCAAAAGCAACACAGGTCTTAAAAGTTGAAGTGGTCCATAATTTTCAGTCAACAGGATAAGGCAAATGCTCAAATGTCTTGCTCCAGTGCATATATCTGAGTCATTGTAATTCCTTTTTTGTCTTTTCTTCTTTTTTTTAAATTTTCTATATTCTTCGTTTACATTCCAAATGCTTTCCCCTTTTCCAGGTTCCCCCTCTTCATAAGTTCTATAAGCCCTCTTCCCTCCACCTATTCCCCAATCACCTCCCTCCCATTTCTCTGTCCTGGTACTCCCCTACAATGCTGGATCAAGCCTTTCTAGGACCAGGGCCCTCTCCTTCCTTCTTCTTGGGAATCGTTTGATATGTTAATTGTCTCTTGAGTATTCAGAGCTTCTGGGCTAATTAATATCCACTTATCAGTGACTGGATTCCATGTGTATTCTTTTGTGATTGGGTTACCTCACATAGGATGATATTTTCCAGTTTCAACCATTTGCCTAAAAATTTCATGAATTCATTGTTTTTAATTGCTGAGTTGTATTCCATTGTGTGTGTATATACACACACAATATTTTCTGTATCCATTCCTCCATTGAGGAACATCTCAGTTCTTTCCAGCCACCTTCTGGCTATTATAAATAAGGCTGCTATGAATATAGTGGAGCGTGTGTCCTTATTGCATGCCGGGGAATCCTCTGGGTATATATGCCCAGGAGTGGTATAACAGGGTCCTCTGGAAGTGTCATGCTCAGTTTTCTGAGGAACCGCCAAACTGATTTCCAGAGTGGTTGTACCAGCTTGCAATCCTATCAGCAGTGGAGGAGTGTTCCTCTTTCTCCACATCCTCACCAACACCTGCTGTCTCCTGAGTTTCTAATCTTAGCCATTCTGACTGGTGTGAGGTGAAATTTCAGGGTTGTTTTGATTTGTATTTCCCTAATGATTAATGATGTTGAACATTTCTTAAGGTGATTCCTAATTAAATCCAAAATTTCTCAGCTATCATTCCAGGATTTTTTTTAATATTGGAAATATGTTTCCCTGACTCCCTATAAATTGTGTCTGCCCCATTACCTCCTGAGCATAAACCAGAAGAGTGACAGAGATCAGATAAGAATAAGATAGCTGTATCTTGACAGGACACTAAAGCACTAGGAGATAAAAGAAACTTTGATAAACTCTATAAATTTCATTTATGCAACTTCATCTGGGCCAAAGGCCAGCCTTGACTTTGCAGCTCTTTTTATCAGTTTTTGCCAAGTAACAGAATCGCCATAATTAAAGAAAAATAAGTGCTTGCTTTTTTACTTTCTAGAGAAAGCATTGACAAACTTCCCCAGTAAAGGTTCAAAGTACATAGTCTAGACTTCCCAAATCAAAGCGCATTTGTTATGGCTATAAAACATTATAATGAGGTATCATTATACCCTGAGGACAATCATGGAGGTCAGGTGCACACACAGGTTTGCCTGTGTTCATGAGCATCTATTGTCATTTTATTTTATCATTTGCAAACTCAGGGTTTTTTTTTTTTAATCTTTTACTTGTTTCTTTCTTTTTTTTTACATTTAACATTTTTATTAGTAATATATAATTATATTATATACTAAGACCTAGGTAAGTGTCTCCCTATGCATTTTTTATTGTATATATTCTATATTTACAATTCATTTCCCTTTTCTGGTTCCCCACCCCCAAAGGTCCCACATGTCCTTTTCCCTCCCCCTGCTCCCGCATCCACCCCCTCCCACTTTACTGTTCTTGTACTCTCCCACAATGATGTTTTGGTCCATTCTAGCACCAGTGTCCACTCCTTTCTTCTTGTGAGACATCACTTGATATGTGATTTGTGTCTTTGGTGTTCCAAGCTTCTAGGCTAATATCCACTTATCAGTGACTGTATACCATGGGTATTCTTTTGAGACTGGGTCACCTCACTTAGTATGACATTCTCCAGCTCCATCCATTTCTCTAAGAATTTCATGAATTCATTGTTTCTAATGGCTGAATAGTACTCCATTGTGTATATATACCACATTTTTTGTATCCATTCCTCTGTTGAGGGACATCTGGGTTCTTTCCAGCTTCTGGCTATTATATATAAGGCTGCTATGAACATAGTGGAGCATGTATCCTTATTGCATGCTGGTGAATCTTCTGGGTATATTCCCAGGAGTGGTATGGCTGGGTCCTCCGGAAGGATCATGCCCAGTTTTCTGAGGAACCGCCATACTGATTTCCAGAGTGGTTGTACCAGCTTGCATTCCCACCAGCAGTGGAGGAGTGTTCCTCTTTCTCCACATCCTCGCCAACACCTGATGTCTTCTGAGTTTTTAATCTTAGCCATTCTGACTGGTGTGAGGTAAAATCTCAGGGTTGTTTTAATTTGCATTTCCCTAATGACTAGTGATGTTGAACATTTTTTAAGGTGTTTCTCAGCCATCCGAATTTCTTCAGGTGAAAAGTCTCTGTTTAGCTCTGTACCCCATTTTTGGATAGGGTTATTTGGTTTTCTGGGGTCTAACCTCTTGAGTTCTTTGTATACATTGGAGATTAGCCCTCTGTCGGATGTGGGGTTGGTGAAGATTTTTTCCCAATTTGTTGGTTGCCGATTTATCCCTTTGACAGTGTCTTTTGCCTTACAGAAACTTTGTAGTTTTATGAGGTCCCATTTGTCTATTCTTGTTCTTAGAGTATAAGCAATTGATGTTCTGTTCAGGAATTTTTCACCTGAGCCAATGTCTTCAAGGGTCTTCCCCAGTTTCTTTTCTATTAGTTTTAGTGTGTCTGGTTTTATGTGGAGATCCTTGATCCACAAAATAGAAACAGAAGGAACACTACCCAACTCATTATATGAAGCCACAATTACTCTGATACCAAAACCACACAAAGATCCAACTAAGAATGAAAACTACAGGCCAATTTCTCTTATGAATATCGATGCAAAAATACTAAACAAAATACTTGCCAACCGAATCCAAGAACACATCAAAACGATCATTCACCATGATCAAGTTGGCTTCATCCCAGGGATGCAGGGATGGTTCAATATACGGAAATCCATCAACGTAATCCACTACATAAACAAACTCAAAGAAAAAAAACCACATGGTCATCTCATTGGATGCTGAAAAAGCATTTGACAAAATTCAGCATCCTTTCATGCTAAAGGTCCTAGAAAGAACAGGAATTCAAGGCCCATATCTAAACATAGTAAAAGCAATATACAGCAGACCAGTAGCCAACATCAAGGTAAACGGAGAAAAACTCGAAGCAATCCCTCTAAAATCAGGGACTAGACAAGGCTGTCCCCTCTCGCCATATCTCTTCAATATAGTACTTGAGGTACTAGCTAGAGCAATTCGACATCAGAGGGAAGTCAAAGGGATACAAATCGGAAAGGAAGAAGTCAAACTATCCCTATTTGCAGATGATATGATAGTTTACTTAAGTGACCCAAAAACCTCCACCAGAGAACTCCTGCAACTGATAAACAACTTCAGCAAAGTGGCTGGCTATAAAATCAACTCAAGTAAATCAGTAGCCTTCCTATACGCGAAGGATAAGCAGGCCGAGAAAGAAATGAGGGAAATGACACCCTTCACAATAGCCACAAATGATATAAAGTATCTTGGAGTGACGCTAACCAAACATGTGAAAGATTTATACGACAAAAACTTCAGGTCTCTGAAGAGGGAAATTGAAGAAGACATCAGAAAATGGGAAAATCTTCCATGCTCGTGGGTTGGCAGGACTAATATAGTCAAAATGGCAATCTTGCCCAAAGCAATATACAGATTCAATGCAATCCCCATCAAAATCCCAACTCAGTTCTTCATAGAGCTAGAAAGAGCAATTCTCAAATTCATCTGGAATAACAAAAAACCCAGGATAGCTAAAACTATCATCAACAGCAAAAGAACTTCTGGGGGAATCAATATCCCGGACCTCAAGCAATATTACAGAGCAGTGGTATTAAAAACTGCATGGTATTGGTTCAGGGACAGGGAAGCGGATCAATGGAATAGGATCGAAGACCCAGAATTGAACCCACACATCTATGGCCAATTGATCTTCGACAAAGGAGCTGAAAACATCCAGTGGAAAAAAGATAGCCTTTTCAACAGATGGTGCTGGCTCAACTGGAAGTCAACATGCAGAAGAATGAGAATTGATCCACTCTTATCTCCTTGCACTAAAATCTTTTACTTGTTTCTTATTGGACATTTTCTTTATATACACCTCAAATGTTGTCCCCTTTCCTGGTCCACTTCCTGAAACCTCCTATCCCATTCCCCACCACCCCACCCCACCCCACCCCCGCTTCTATGAGGGTGCTTCCCCACCTGCCCACTCCCTCCCACCTCCCTGCTCTTGCATTCCCTACATGGAGGCATTGAGCTTTAACAAGACCAAGGGCCTCTTCTCCTATTGATGCCCGACAAGGCCATCCTCTATACATACGTGGCTGGAGCCATGGATCCCTCCATGTGTACTTATTGGCTTGTGGTTCAGTCTCTGGGAGCTCTGGAGTGGTCTGGTTGGTTGATATTGTTCTTCTTCCTTATGGGGTTGCGAATGCCTTCAGCTCATTCAGTCCTTTCTTTTTTGTTTTGTCTTTTTCAGATTATTTTTACTTTTTTTTATTAGAAATATTCTTTATTTACATTTCAAATGTTGTCCCCTATCCTGGTTTACCCATCCCCCGAAAATCCCATAAGCCCTCTCCCCTTCGCCAATCCACTCTCTCTTGCTTCCCTGTCCTGGTATTCCTCTACACTATGGCATCAAGTCTTTCCAGGACCAAGGGCTTCTCCTCCCTTTGATATCTAACAAAACCATCAATCAATCATTCAATCCTTTTTCTAGCTCCTTCATTGAGGACCCCATGCTCAGTCCAATGTTTAACTGTGAGCATCTGCCTCTTAATAAGATCTAATCACAGATATTATTTGCACATTCCTGTAAACAAATGTGATGAAAACTATCTCCAAGTTTCCTCTTTTGTCTTTTAGTAATATATTTTGTCTCTGCTGTGGAGACTTACGGGTTTGCAAGAACTGCTTATTCAATTTGCAGAAAAGATATTTTAATGTGTAGTATGTTATAACTATTGCTTATTTTCATGAGGTTTGCATTGTATTTGAATTCTTGATTAACATGTTTTATTTTTGTTGAAGTAACCTTGAAGATTATGCTTAAAATATTTAAATGTTATATAATGTTTATTTGTCATAAAAGGTTATTCTTTAGATGACTGTCAACTACTTAAAATGTAAATATATCTATAGTTCTTGGCAGAACCATTCATGAGTACAAAGCTGATCTGCCCAGCTCTAAGTAAACACATCTACAAACAACCCAGGATGAAACTAAAAAACAAATGAGTTTAGAAGAATAACCAAACGATTTTATTTGCCTTAAGTGTAACAATGCCCACCTAGACATGTCCGTAATAAAACTGATAGCTTCTGCTTGATATATTTTTTAAATCATTTTAAGAAAAAAATTTCCAGTCCTTATATGTCTCTAAATACTTTAGTGCACCTTACCTGTAAGCTTTCAGTTACATTGAGAGCTAGAAGTTCATTGGACACTGTCTTTGCTACTGAGCACATCAGGAGCACTTTCTACAGTCAGTAGTTCTACCTAAATTGCACCTTATTAACCAATGAAAAGTGTAACAGAAAGTTTCAGTTCCTTCCAAATCTAAAAGAATGATCTGTGGCAAATGTGGAATGCCCTTACAAAGCCAAGAAAAGTAATTTGAAAAAACCATGTAATGAGTTTCAGGTTCATGAAATGTGATATTGACAACAGCAGAAATAAATTGCTCCTATTTAACTGCCATCCAGCTCAGAAGAGATGAGCGTCAGCTATGCTCCAACAATGCAGTGGATGCTGGACCCTGAGAGACACACTCTATTAAGACCAAAGTGCTATTAAGGAGACAGACTTATACCGTAAAGTTGGAACCAGTGGAGAAGAGAAAGAATGCCTCAATCTATACATCTCAGGGACTTGACAGCACTTGCTTTCTTATAAATCTGTCTAAGTAAAGTTATTAAGTGCCTGAGAAATGCACCATTGGCAGCCAACCTGGGACAACAATGGAAAATGGATAGCCAATAGACAAGACAGACAAGTAAAAGGACCAGGAAAGATGCTTGCTCACAGATTCTGAGAGGTAATAAAACTGGAAATGGGATTTACACTGCATCTTTCCACACAAAGAAATAGCGAATTCTGAACAGAAACCAAATAGCTGCATTATCACCTGCTACTTCCCAAAGACTAAAGGTAGACAATCTGGGTTCTACTGAAAAAGGTCTGTAATCCAGTAGTTGCTATAAATGTGCTAACAAACTCAAAATAAATATATACAATGAGATTAAAGAAAATGGACTTTTCTTGAATTTCAAGAAACAGTTAAAAACTAACACAAAGCAATAAATACATCCATCAATTGCCAAATCCTAAGGTTTTGTTCAGTTCTGGGGAAAAAAAACTCACCTATACGATGAATACTTAGAAAAGTAGCAACTACTTTTAATTATAAAATAAAGCAATTACCTGCCAATATCACATCTGCTGTCACTTAATCTAAACTGTACTAAAATGTATGAGATTGCCTTTAATCTGTCGCAACCTAGAGTTTCATGACTCTTCTGCTATTAACAGAGATAAAACTTTTGGAATCTCTATTATCTCCTTTTTTATTTATTTCCTAAATACATAAATGAAAATTTCTCAAAACTAACATGTTATGACTCTGGAGCATCTCGCAGTTAGTACAGCTAGAGTCATTCCTTGTACTAGAGATATATTTTCATTTCACTGAAGTGCACATCTTCAAAACTATTTATTAATTCCCAATTCTTAAACACATGGAGACATCATTTACAAAATATATCAGATCAGCGGCTCTGGGTATTTCTTCCCGCACAGCAACAGTAGGGTTCAAAATGGCTCTTCTTCTGTGATAGGAAATACAGCTCTCCATTCTTCAACACCCTCGCTGCTCTCTGCTGTCTCTAGATACTGAAGTGCTTTGTCAGCTGCCATTCATCACCCCACTTGCCCTGTCAGTTTTCTTAAAGGAGAGTTAAGAGGAAAATGAAAGATTTGTAGAGCCCATGTTCGTATCAAATTTTAAAGGAAAATAAAACTCTACCAAGAGACAGACCGTTTTCAGATAAACTAGCATACAAAGTCTTCCTAAGATGTTGACTAACATTATTGATAAAACTTATATCTCCATTTTTTGAAACGAAGGAGAGAGAAATTCACAAATTGCCACTCTGTACAAATCTCCCGTCTATTTCATTCACATGGTCAGTCTTTCTCTGTAATTAGCTTTATACAACTGAAGGAACAGGCTTTGATAAAGAAACCTCAGTGAAGTCATTGAACTTTAGTCTCTAACTCACAAATTTCAGATGCACCTTATTTTGCAAAGTTTTATATAAATTATTGATTTTTTTAGTAATAAATAGAAATCCCCACTCACATTTGACTCTGACAGGATGCCCTCGAATAACCCCTCACTCTGAGCCTTCAAGTCTCTTCAGAATTAGGAGCATCCTCTCCTAGTATAGCCAGAAAAAGTGTCCCCCTGATACATATTTTCCAGGGGCCTCAGACCAGCCTGTGTATGATCTTTGGTTGGGTTCAGTCTCTAGGAACTCCCAGGGGTTCAGGTTACTTGATATTGTTGGTCTTCCTATGGGGTTGCCATTCACTTTAATCCTTCCCCTAACTATTTCTTGGGGTCCCAAACCTCAGTCCAGTAGTTGGCTGTGAATATTTGCATCTGTCTCAGTTGGAGGTAGAGCCTCTAAAAAGACAGCCATGCTAGGCTCCTGTCTTCAAGCACAAGATCGAGTCAGTAACAGTGTCAGGGATTTTTTTTTTTTTGCTGGCCCATTGTTACTGTGTTTCTTTCAGACAGGAGCAATTTGGGGTTGAAAATTTTGTAAGGGGGGGTTGGTATCCCCATCCCTCCACTGGGGGCCCTGTCTGACTACAGGATTCTTAAACATGAGAAAGCCTAGACTAAAATGACTCCCAGACTATGATCTTAGAAAAGTAAACAGCAAGGAAGAGGGACTGTTTTGCATAAATGTAACAAAGACACATTTCTAAAATAAATCAAGCTTATGAGTAGCTGTCAGATTAGTCTCGCTATTGTCAGTGTTCCCTATATTTATATAGGCAATCTACTGACAACTATAATTTGTGAAACTTGACATATGATGGTGTTTATTTGTGTGTTAAAAGCTCCCCAAGTGATTTTGTTCATCATCTAGTTTTAGTAACCACTATCCCAATTCATATTGTGGGGATTTTTATGAATGGGTTTATAGATGTACTCAGACTTATTTATTAGCTTTCTCAACAGATATTTAGATTTATTACCATTTTAAAAGAATCTTAGTAAGCCTACCCTTCAACAGCACTAAGAAAGAGAATAGACCACCTACAGCTGAACAATTATTTTTAATTCAACTTTATGATTTGTTTACAAGGAAGTTGAATTCTATAAAATGCTATTTTTATTTCTGGTAAATGCCTGAGTCTTTACCAAAGAAAATTATTTCAATAATGATCCACAGCATACTAGCAGTAAAGATAGCCAAACATAAAATGGATATATGCATATGCACCAAAACAGTGCATGGTCTGTTTTGCCTGTTAGTGCGTATGCCTAAGTGCTATATATATACTTTTATCTTATATTAATTTTTAATCTTCAAAAGACTGACACTATTTCCCATTTATAGAAACAAATAAAGAAAAATTCAAAAACTTAAAAGAGCTTGCTTATTGGTAGGAAAGGAAGAATTGAAGTTAGTGAGGTGATGAATGTGTCCAGAATATTTCATATTCATGTGTGAGATTGTCAAAGGATAAAAGAATAAAAGTAAAAAAAAATTAAATCAACAACAGTCACCAAAAGTAATGTAGACATTAGGTGACAGAAAATGGGTGAGATTCCATTCCTGGGATTCTCAATCCTGTGCTCCCTCTTTCTCTCCAGAACATTTCTATAAATGCACACCTCCAAAACTCTCCTTAGGAAAAGGGGCACAGCATTGGGAATTTAGTGCTTATTAATTTTTTTCACCTTCCTCTCTTCACTGACATTATTAGCCATAGTACATGAGTGAGAGGTTTCTGTGAGCACTGGAAGCAGATAGTAGCAAACAGTGTGCCATAGAAACCCTATCTTAGTGTGAAGAAAGGTTAACCAAAGTTGAATAAGGAGCCCATGAGGGGGAGAGAGAAAGAGAGAGAGAGAGAGAGAGAGAGAGAGAGAGAGAGAGAGAACTAAATGCCTGTGGTCTTAGGTTGCTTTGCCTTCTCACACCCTCTCATGAGTCACTATACATCAGAAATTCATCTACAACTTACACTCTCGATTTTATACCAGATCCGTTGAAGGTAACTTGAAAAAGACTTCCTTATGTTCTGGTGGCTAATTTTAAATATGCCTTCCTGATGAATCTCTGATCTTATCAATTGACCAGTTGATTGTCTCTGATCTCGTCAATAGCCATTGATGAGACAAAAATACTTTCATTTTTCTTTTACTTTGAGAGTTTCAAGTATTTTAAATTAAGGAAAAGATGCTTAAGATCCATGTGGAATTTTTTCTATCAGTTTTCAATCTCACAAGATAACTAATAGGACTTCGGTTCACCTGTTATCGATCATGAAAATCTCAATGACTAATCAGACATAAAGAAGATCTCAAGGAAAAGTGAGTCACAGACCTAGATGTCTCATCTCCCTTAAGACTGACCCAAATTTAATATTAATTAAAACAAAAATTAACAAATAGATTTAGATGACTTAAATATCAAAAGGGTATGCATTTAGGTGGATAGGTGGGGAAGCTTGGCAAGGGAAAACTGGTATCAGAATATATTGTATGAAAAGAATATTTTTTCAATGTTAAAAGCTATCACTTTTCAAGCACATCTCAAAAACGCAAGCATTCTCACTAATAAAAACCTGGCAATATCTGGTGCATATATCCTGGTTACTCATGACTTTTTACTCTTTGGTGAACTAAAAGATGAAGGCCAAGGAATGATGATTGAAAGTGTTTTAAAGATATAATTGTGGGTCCCTTACAGCGGTGGTCGTGGTCGGTCTCCATATTGCCACCAGGACACCGCTAGAAAGGCCCAGGTATATAGACCCTATCAGGGACTACTGTAGCTCGGGTGGATCTGCCAGGTTCTCGCCACTAGGCGGGTCTAGGGCAGCGGCTCACAGGACATCTCCACACCCTCCAGCCTTGCACCAACTCAGTTGGGAACCACCTTCCCTGAGGTCCCCTCAGCACTTGCAGAGGCAGTCTCTATTTTGCAGCCTGGTCATTAGTAGAGAAACAACAGGTGGGCACAGCCTAACTGGAGGTTCAAACACCAGCCAGTGACAAGAAGGTCATCTAATGCCGGAGATAACAAGATGGCAAAAGGAAAACGTAGGAACGTTACTAACAGAAATCAAGGCAGAATGACAGCATCTGAATCAAGTTCACTGACAACAGGAAGCCCTGGATATCCCAACACACCAGAAAAACAAGATTTGGATCTAAAATCACTGGTCAGGATGCTGGTAGAAGAACACATAGATAAATCTCTTAAAGAAATACAGGAGAAAATGGATCAAAAGTTGGAAGACTTTACAAGGCAAACACAAAAATCACTTAAAGAAATTCAGGAAAATATGGATAAAAAACAGAAGCCAATAAGGAGGAAATACAAAAATCACTTAAAGAAATATAGAAGAACGTGGGTCAACAAATAGAAGCTATGAAAGAGGAACCCAAAAATCTCTTAAAGAATTACATGAAAACACAATCAAGCAAGCAAAAGATCTGAGCATATCCATCCAGGTTCTAAAAAGTAGAAACAACGAAGAAATCGCAGAGGGAGACAACAGTGGAGATAGAAAACCTTGGGAAGAAATCAGGGGCCATAGATGCAAATATCAACAATAGAATACAAGAAATAGAAGAATCTCAGATGCTGAAGATACCATAGGAACCATTGATCCAACAGTCAAAGAAAATACTAAATGCATAAAGCTTGTAACCCAAAACATCCTGGAAATCCAGGACACAATGAGAAGACCAAACCTAAGGATTATAGGTATAGATGAGAGGGAAGATTTAGAAGTTAAAGAGCCAGCAAATATCTTCTACAAAATTATGGAAGAAAACTTCCCCAATGTAAAGAGAGAGATGCCCATGAATATACAAGAAGCCTACAGAACTCCAAACAGACTGGACCAGAACAGAAATACATCCTGTCACATAATAATCAAAACCCCAAATGTACTAAACAAAGAAAGAATATTAAATGCAGTAAGAGAAAAAGGCCAAGTAACATATAAAGGAAGACCTATCAGGATTACACAAGACTTCTCACCTGAGACCATGAAAGCTAGAAGATCCTGGGCAGATATCATGCAAATACTAAGAGAACACAAATTTCAGCCAAAACTACTTTATCCAGCAAAACTCTCAATCGCCATAGATGGAGACAACAAGGTATTCCATGACAAAACCAAATTTGCACAATATCTTTCCACAAACCCAGCCCTAAAAAGGATAATAGGGGGAAAACACCAACAAAAGGAAGAAAACTACACCCCGGAAGAAGCAAGATAGAAACCTCCTCTAATCAAACCCAAAAGAAGATAACCTCTCATATATAAAAAAATAATTTCAAAAATGTCGGGAGGTAATAATTACTATTCCTTGATATCTCTTAACATCAATGGACTCAATTCCCCAATAAAAAGAAATAGACTAACAGACTGGATATGGAAACAGGACCCTACATTTTGCTGCATACAGGAAACACATCTCAGTGTTAAAGACAAACACTCCCTTATAGTAAAAGGATGGAAGACAATTTTACAAGCAAATGGTCTCAGGAAACAAGCTGGAGTAGCCATTATAATATCAGATAAAACTGACTTTCAAACTAAAATCATCAAAAGAGACTCAGAAGGTCACTTCTTGCTGGTCAAAGGGAAAATCCACCAAGAAGAACTCTCAATACTGAACATCTATGCTCCAAATGCAAGGGCACCCTCATTCATAAAAGAAACCTTACTAAAGCTTAAAGCACACATTGCACCTAACACAATAATTGTGGGTGACTTCAACTCTCCACTCTCCCCAGTGGACCAATCAGGAAAGCAGAAATTAAACAGGGACACAGTGAAACTAATAGAAACGTTGGGCCAATTGAATTTAACAGATATATATATAGAACATTTCATCCTAAAGCAAAGGAATATATCTTTTTCTCAGCACCTCATGGTACCTTCTCCAAAATTGATCATATAACTGGTCACAAGACAGATGTCAACAAATACAAGAAGATCGAACTAATCCCATGCCTCCTATCAGATCACCATGGAGTAAGAGCGGTTTTCAATAGCAACAAAAACAACAGAAAGCTCACATACACATGGAAACTGAACAATATTCTATTCAATGACACCTTGGTCAAGGAAGAAATAAAAAAATAAATCAAAGACTTTTTAGAATTCAATGAAAATGAAGGTACAACCTACCCAAATCTATGGGACACAATGAAAGCAGTGCTAAGAGGAAAACTCATAGCTCTAAGTGCATCCAAAAAGAAACTGGAGAGAGCATACACTAGCAGCTTAACGACACACCTGAAAGCACTGGAACAAAAAGAAGCTAATTCACCCAGGAGGAGTAGAAGACAGGGAATCATCAAACTCAGAGCTGAAATCAATCAAGTAGAAACAAAGAAAAACCATATAAAGAATCAACAAAACCAGGAGCTGGTTCTTTGAGAAAATCAACAAGATAGATAAACCCTTAGCCAGACTAACCAAGGGACACAGAGACAGTATCCAAATTAACAAAATTAGAAATGAAAGGGGGAACATAACAGCAGAAACTGATGAAATTCAAAAGATCATGAGATCCTACTAAAAAAAATGTCTATAGTCAACACAACTGGAGAATCTGGAGGAAATGGACGATTTCCTAGACAGATACTAAATAGCAAAATTAAATCAGGATCAATTAGATCAGCTAAACAGTACCATAACCCCTTAAGAAATAGAAGGGGTTATAGAAAGCCTCCCAACCAAAAAAAGTACAGAACCAGATGATTTTAGTGCCTTGAATTCCTGCTCTTTCCAAGACTTTTAGCATGAAAGGATGCTGAATTTTGTCAAATGCTTTTTCAGAATCTAATGAGATGACCATGTGGCTTTTTTCATTTAGTTTGTTTATGTAGTGGATTACATTGATGGATTTCTCCCAGACATTCAAAGACAACATAACACCAATACTCTTCAAACTATTCCACAAAATAGAAACAGAATGGACACTGCCCAACTCGTTCTTCGAAGCCACAATTATGCTGATACCAAAACCACACAAAGATCCAACAAAGAAAGAGAACTACAGGCCAATTTCCCTTATGAATACCGATGCAAAAATACTAAATAAAATTCTTGCCAACCGAATCCAAGAGCAAATCAAAATGATCATTCACTATGATCAAGCAGGCTTCATCCCAGGGATGCAGGGATGGGTCAATATACAGAAATCCATCAATGTAATCCACTACATAAACAAACTAAAAGAAAAAAGCCACATGGTCATCTCATTAGATTCTGAAAAAGCATTTGACAAAATTCAGCATCCTTTCATGCTAAGTCTTGGAAAGAGCAGGAATTCAAGGCCCATACCTAAACATAGTAAAAGCAATCTACAGCAAACCAGTAGCCAACATCAAACTAAATGGAGAAAAACTTGAAGCAATCCCACTAAAATCAGGTACTAGACAAGGCTGCCCTCACTCTCCATATCTTTCCAATATAATACTTGAATTTCTAGCGAGAGCAATTAGACAACATAAGGAAGTCAAAGGGATACAAATTGGAAAGGAAGAAGTCAAAGTATCATTATTTGCAGACGATATGATAGTTTATTTAAGCGACCCAAAAAACTCCACCAGAGAACTTCTACAGCTGATAAACTTCTTCAGCAAAGAGGCTGGTTATAAAATCAACTCAAGCAAATCAGTAGTCTTCCTGTACTCAAAGTACAAGCAGACTGAGAAAGAAGTTAGGGACATAACACCCTTCACAACAGCCACAAACAACATAAAGTACCTTGGCATGACTCTAACCAAACAAGTGAAAGATCAATGTGACAGGAACTTGAAGTCCTTGAAGAAAGAAATCGAAGAAGACCTCAGAAGATGGAAAAATATTTCATGCTCTTGGATTGGCAGGATCAATATAGTAAAAATGGCCATCTTGCCAAAAGCAATCTACAGATTCAATGCAATCCCCATCAAAATCCCAAATCAATTCTTCATAGATCTAGAAAGAGCAATTCTCAAATTCATCTGGAGTAACAAAAAAACCAGGATAGCTAAAACTATTCTCAACAATATAAGGACTTCGGGGAAATCAATATCCTTGACCTCAAGCAGTACTACAGAGCAATTGTGCTAAAAACTGCATGGTATTGGTACAGCAACAGGCAAGTAGATCAATAGAATAGGATTGAAGACCCAAAAATGAACCCACAGAGTTATGGTCACTTGATCTTTGATAAATGAGCTACAACCATCCAGTGGAGAAAAGATAGCCTTTTCAACAAATGGTGCTGGTTCAACTGGAGGTCAACATGCAGAAGAATGCGAACTGATCCAGTCTTGTCTCCTTGTACTAAGATCAACTCCAAGCAGATCAAGGACCTCCACATAAAACCAGACACACTGAAACTAATAGAAAAGAAACTTGGGAAGACCCTGGAGGACATGAGCACAGGGGGAAAGTTCCTGAACAGAACACCAATAGCTTATGTTCTAAGATCCAGAATTGACAAATGGGATCTCATAAAATTACAAAGTTTCTGTAAGGCAAAGGACACTGTCAGAAGGACAAAATGGCAACCAACAAATTGGGAAAAGATCTTCACCAATCCCACATCCAACAGAGGACTAATATCCAATATATACAAAGAACTCAAGAAGTTATACCCCAAATAACCAAATAACCCCATTAAAAATGGGATACAGAGCTAAACAAAGAATTTTCACTAGAAGAAATTCAAATTGCTGAAATACACCTTAAGAGATGTTCAACATCATTAGTCATCAGGGAAATGCAAATCAAAACAACCCTGAGATTCCACCTCACACCAGTCAGAATGCCTAAGATTAAAAATTAAGGAGGCAACAGGTGCTGGCGAGGATGTGGAGAAAGAGGAACACTCCTCCACTGTTGGTGGGATTGCAAGCTGGTACAACCACTCTGGAAATCAGTCTGGCAGTTCCTCAGAAAATTGGACATGACACTTCCAAAGGACCCTGTCATACCACTCCTGGGCATATACCCAGAGGATCCCCTGCATACAATAAAGACACATGCTCCACTATGTTCATAGCAGCCTTATTTATAATAGCCAGAAGTTGGAAGGAGCTCAGATGTCCCTCAAAGGAGGAATGGATACAGAAAATGTGGTATATTTATACAATGGAATACTACTTAGCAATTAAAAATAATGAATTCATGCAATTTGTAGGCAAATGTTTAGATCTGGAAAATATTATCCTAAGTGAGTTAACTCAATCACAAAAGAATACACATGAAATGCAATGACTGATAAGTGGATATTAATGAGCCCAGAAGCCCTGAATACTCAAGGCACAATTTGCAAGTCAAATGATTCCCAAGAAGAAAGGAGAGGACTCTGGGCCTGAAAAGATTGGATCCAGTTTTGTAGGAGAGTACCAGAGCAGAGAAATGTGGGGGGGGGGTGATTGGGGAATAGTTGGGGGAGAGGACTTATGGGACATATGGTGAGAGGGACTGGGAAAGGGGAAAGCCTTTAGAATGCAAACAAAAAATATAGAATAAATAATAAAAGTGATCATAATAACTTTATTGGACACTTTATATAGCTCAATGCCTCTGGGAAAGAAATCATATTTTCTTTCACTGAGGTTTTCTTCAGTTGTGATTTGCCATGGGAAGAAAATAATATGTCATAGTTCTTGTTACTATCCATTCAAATATCATTTTTTTCTGGGCTTAGAACCCATATATAAAAGTATACCAGCAAACAATTATTGAGAATTCCCCATGTACCCACTATGGTAACACAGTCACAGTGCTCTAAAAGAGCAGTCTTGAGTGACCTTGTGGCCAAATGTGGATGAGTCTGCACTCAGCTTCTTAAAAAAAAATGATTGGGGAATAGTTGGGGGGGGAGAGGAACTATGGGAACTATGGTGGGTGGGAACTGGGAAAGGGGAAAGCCTTTGTAATGTAAACATAGAATATAGAAAATAAAAATTAAACAAATAATAATGATATTATTATTATTATTATTATTATTATTATTATTATTGCATGATATATCCCTGTTACAACCTTTGGGAATGACTCTTAAATACAAAAAAAAAGATATAATTGGAAATGTTGCAATGGAAATATACATCCTTAAGCTTCTAAATACACGATGATGTTTGTGCAAATAAATATATACATTCTAGGATGTCAATTTATAATTTATTGCAAATTCTTAAGTTATCCACATTTCTTTCTTTCTTTCTTTCTTTTTATTGGATATATTCTTTATTTACATTTCATTTCCCTTTTCCTGGCTCCCCATCCACCAAAGGTCCCATACACCCTTTTCCCTTCCCCTGTTCCCCATCCACCCCTTCCCACTTCCCTGTTCTGGTATTCCCCTACACTGATGCTTTGATCCTTTCCAGAACCAGGGGCCACTCCTTCCTTCTTCTCAGACATCATTTGGCATGTGGATTGTGTCTTTGGTGTTCCAAGATTCTAGGCTAATATCCACTTATCAGTGAGTGCATACCATGGGTATTCTTTTGAGACTGGGTTACCTCACTTAGTATGATGTTCTCCAGCTCCATCCATTTGTCTAAGAATTTCATGAATTCATTGTTTCCCATGGCTGAATAATACTCCATTGTGTAAATATACCACATTTTTTATCCATTCCTCCGTTGAGGGACATCTGGGTTCATTCCAGCTTCTGGCTATTATAAATAGGGCTGCTATGAACATAGTGGATCATGTACCCTTATTACATGCTGGGTTCTTGATACATAATTCTCTCTTTAGGAGTTTCTCCTTTGAAAATATTTATGCTTCCATAAACATAAAACTCAAGGATAACTATATTCAATTTGTCTATAATACATGGGTTATTCAGAAATAGAAATAATGTAAAATAAAACATGATATATCCCTAACATGGAGTTACAGATGACAACTATATTGTGTATCGTACAAGTTACTTTCTGGTGCTATGATGAAACACTGGGACTAAAGCAATTTATAGAAGTGTTTATCTGGACTTAGAGTTCTGTGTTCCGGAATCAGACAGGAAGGCTTATGGCAGCAAGTAGCATGTTTGCTGGAGTAAAGTGCTAAGGGCTCACACCTTTCCCTGCAAGCACAAGGCAGAGAGGGTGTACAAGAAGTAAGGGGAGGCCTTGAGTTCTCAAAGCCCACACCTATAATATACTTACTAGCAACAGTTTAAGACTGAGTATTCAAATACAGGAGTCTAGAAGGGACACTTGCCTTCAAGCTTTACATGTACATATTTAAATACTCAAATTATTATTATGTAATATGGGTGGTTTGGTTCTTATTATTAGAAAAAAAACTTTAAATGTGATCCACTCCCTAACAAAACACATTCTTGAAACACTTCCAAGTTTAATAGCTGTTCTTCCTGTTGTCCTGTGGCCTTGCATCCTGAAGAGTGACACCAGAAGAAAGTGCTTTGGTCTCAGAGTAATCCCAAATGAGGGCTTACGATATCAACAAATGTTTGTTTTATGCCAACCAGGGCAACCTCAAGCTATGCCCCTCCATACTTCCAGGCGTCTTGGCCAAGCCTCTGGGCAAGCAAGTCCATTCTCAGACTCTCACATCAGTCTCACTTCTTTTTGCTCAACTTTGGAAAGCTCCATTGGTTAGATGCCAGCTCGGACCACACTGTGTAGATCTTGTTTTCACTGTTAGCTTATGATACTGTTTCAGGGGCAGGGGTTAATTTAGTAGTTGAGTTTAGCTGGGTTTGTTCTTGTTGTTGTTGTTGTTGCTGTGGTTTGTTTGTATCATTTGCTCTGGTTTGTTTTGTTTGCCAGAAACAAAATCCCCACAATCTCCTCATCATTAACAGTTCCTTTCCAGCAGAACTCACTGGTGTAGGTAGGTGAAGATAGCTGCGTCACCCCTCAGAGGGGAGGAGCAGATATAGAGACATACTTGCATCAGGAGCTTTATCACCACTACACAGTTTCCTTGCAGAATGGTGCTCCAGCTGCTCCTCGAGAGCAGGCTAAATAATGTACCTTCTCTTGTGTTCTCTCTTACAGAAACTTATTTCTCCCTTATTGGTATTTCCTGCATTTCCCAAATGAACCTTGAGCACTCAAACCTTTTTCTCTGTATCCGCTTCTGGCATTAACCTAAGCTAACACAATTTTCTTCTTCGCTTTAGATCTGGGCACTTCATGCTCTTCGAGTCAGAGCAAGCCTCTGAATTGAGGAAGACAAAGCAAATTCACTTTGTGACCACAAACCATCAAAATCCCTAAGTATCTCAGGGCAGGCAGAGCCCAGACTCGCGAAACAGAAAGCTTACACACTTTATTAGGACTGTAAGGGAAATACAATCCTCTTTGCTTATTTTCTTGGGTTTCTATACTCATATAGTGAACAATAAAACATAAATCTTGACCAGTATAGAAATTTTCATTCCATATGACTAGCTTTGTCAGGGAAATAAATATTTGGCCTATAGAAACATCATTCTATATTACTGTAGATCCTATTTTATTTTTCACTGCATTAAAATTTCTATTCACATATATTGCAAAGGCATTTCTGTGGAAAAATGTACCACACAGGCTTTTTATATAACTACTCAAAACTTTGGTGATGGAACTAAAATAATTAATTCTTCAGGAGTGAGCTGACTTCTCCTTTTGCTATAGCTGGAGATATCAGACAAGTATGAGCAGATACAAGGGTTGGGCCCATTCAGGAATCTTGGTGGCTCCAGACTGCTTTCGCAAAGATTACTCTAGAAGCCATGCTAGAAGTAAAATGGTGGAATTGCATGTTACCTGTAGCTGGAACAATAATTATGACTGCCAAATTGATTTCCAGTAGTTTTCTTGTAATTTATATTGAAACATTCAGTGAATGTTACTATATTCTTACATCTTGATTTTACTCTTTAATTTTTTAAATTTATTAATTACCACATTTTTTAAAAACTCAATATGGTGCATTATATAATGTTTTTATACTAGTATACATTGCAGAAAAACAAAACTGAATTGATTACTATTTTAATAACCAGTTAAGTTCCATGTTGACATTATATTTTCCTTTGAAAATAGACTCTTTTCTCCTAAGGTCCATCCTGATCACAGGCTCCTCCTTCCACTCCTCCCTGCTTCCCGATCTCCACTTCGCTGTCCACCATATCTTCTGCCCCTGTCTCCTTTCAGAAAGGAAGACAATAATACAAGACAAAAGCCCTCATACTGAGGCTGGACAAGGCAACCCAATAGGAGAAAAACAGTCCCAAGAGCCTGCAAAAGGGTCACAGACACACCCATACCCCTGTTAGGAGACCCCAATCACAAAAAGAACACACATGGAATGCAGTCACTGATAAGTGAATATTAGCCTAGAAGCTCTGAATACCCAAGACACAATTTACATATCAAATCATTCCCAAGAAGAAGGAAGGAGAGGGCCCTGGTCCTGGAAAGGCTTAATGAAGCATTGTAGGGGATTACCAGAACAGAGAAGTGGGAGGGGGCTGATTGGAGAATGGGTGGAAGGAAGAGGGCTTATGGGACATATGGAGAGGGGGAAATGGGAAAGGGGAAATCATTTGGAATGTAAACAAAGAATATAGAAAATTAAAAATAAATAAATTAAATTTAAAAAAAAGAGGAGTTCCACAAGAGCACCAAGCTAACAGCCATAACATATGCACAGAGGACCTGGTGCAGACTCTGCAGGCCCTGTGCCTGCTGCTTCAGTCTGTGAGCCCACATGTGTTCCACTTAGTTGATTCCGTGGACCGTGTTCGCTTGGTGTTCTCCATCGCCTAGACTTTCTCCCTTGCTTCCACGGAGTTCCCCCAGCTCTGAGAGCAGAGACCTGAGAAAAAAATTTAAAGTCTGAATTTATAGTCATGAAATACTAATATTATAATTAGAATCCTCTACAATGGACACTTTTAGGAACAATGGCGACTTCAGCCTTTTTGAACTTGCAGGCTTCCTTCTCTTTGGATTTTATCTGCATGCGTGTCACTCATCTTCTTCGTCCTGTCCTAAGGAACAGAAGAGTCCTATTCAGGCTGCTCTTCGTTTGTTGAGGTTTCTTCAATTGTGAATTCCCTTTTCTAGCCTCTGGCTCCTCTCTTAAATTTGTTTGTGCCTTTTATTTTTGGCTTGAATATAAATTGTTCCATTTGCAGTAAAAAACAAATTATCAGTGTTTTCTCTGTATTTTATTTACTGAGTTTAGATAATCTGTGTGTATTGAATCTGAGTCATACTTTTAACAAAAAGTACTAAAAGTTGTTTCAACAGTGTAGGAAAGAATAATATGATTATTTTCCTCAGGTTCTTTTAATAACTGTGGATATATATGTATCAGTTTTATTTCTACTCCTTTGTGGTACATAATCAGGATAAACTCTTTCTCTGGAAAGGACAAAGACTATAAAGCCTTAGTAATGAAGCAACTTTTAACAGGGGGGTTGCTGCCTATTCTTGTAGGATACTCTTTCCAACAGTTTGGTCTAGTGGGTGACTGAATTCTAGAAGTCAGAATCAATTAGAAGACAATTTTCAATAAAGATGTTCAATTTCTCACTTAATAACTTTAATTATAGAGTGATAATTATCAGAACTCCTTGTCGAGACCCGACTAATCAGCTATGGTATCAGTTGAGTGAGCTCAGCCATGGAAAGGAACATACTTAGGATAACTTCAGAACAGGAATGGGGGAATGTTTTTTAGAATAGCCAAAATATGAGGTACCAGGCATATATCTAAGAGATTAAGGGATAGTTTTGATCTCCCAGGACCAAAGTTTGGTTCCTAAAATACACATCAGATGGCTCACACCTGCCTGTACCACCAGCAACTCTGGCTTCTGTAGTCCCCTGCAGGTACATGTATATGCCCTGATACCTACATAAAAATACACATAATTTAAAATAATAAAAGCTTTTAAAAGAATAAACAAAGTGTAACTCAATAAAAATATTTTTACTCTCATAAGTACAAATTGCATGAATGCTTCAATGGGCCGAATTCTGAACAAAATTAATAAAAGTATAAGATGCTTCAAATGTGCACCCAGTTTTGTTTTTACTAGAAGATGTTCCAAGCAGACAATGCATATAATGATCTCATAAAGAGTCTAGCACATGACACATAACTGTCAAGTGATCCTGTGAACTGAACTCTAAGTTGTAATGATTCTATGTATGTACATCTTTAACTTTGATTCTGGGCTGTGATAACTTCAATGAATATCAAGTCGCTTCTTTTTGCCTCTGATATAAGCACTCAGTTTTCTATGATGATTTTTCTGATATATATATATATATATATGAAAACATTCTACAAATTTACAGAAAGTTTTGAGACACACATGCCTTAAGAAAAACTCTAAGCCTGTCTATGTGTGTGTTTGTGTGTTTGTGTGTGTGTGTGTGTGTGTGATGATTATAGATGTTGATTCTCATAATAAGGGAAGTCAGCATCTATAATTTGAAACAATACAATGAAGAAGCCACTTTTTCCAATTATATTTTGAAATACATCAATTCTATATTTGACTGTTTGGTAAGTGTCTTTTATATGCTCAGCCTGTTTTGTATCCGTGAAGGTTTTTAAAGCCTCTTACACAGCTCATAAGTAAACCAAAAATGTCTTATGCAGTACATAATTTAGGAAGATTGTTATATGAGGCAGGTGCAGTGGATTGAATATGCTTGGCCCAGGGAGTGGCACTGTCAGGAGGTGTGGCCTTATTGGAATAGGTGTGGCCTTGTTGGAGAAAGTGCTTCACTTCATGGGTGGGCTCTGAGATCCTCCTCATATCTTCCTGATAGTAGTCTTCGTTTGCCTCCAGACCAAGATGTACAAGTCTCAGCTCCTCTAGCACCATGCCTGCCTGAAAGCTGCCATGTTTCTTGCCATAATGGTAATGGAATGAAACTCTGAACCTGTGAGCCAGCCCCAGTTAAATGTTGTCTTGATCATGGTGTTGCCTTGATCATGGTGTCTCTTCACAGCAATAGAAACCCTAATGAAGACAGAAGTACAATAATGAAGTGAGTGATTTTTGGTCAAATTATCATGAGAGATGAGAAACTCATGTAGCATCGCAAATATTCTAAACTCCAAGCCTAAACACATAAATTGCCTTAAGACTCAAAGTAATTGGATATTTTGATATGATATGATATGCAACATTTTTCAAAAGTGGTCCATATAAGAGATTATTACTATGAGTGTATTCTGTTACCAGAATCAATTTAAGTAATAGAAAGTTCTATGAAAAAATAACTTGCAATATTGACATGAACCTAAGCAGCCAAAAGGAAAGGAAGCAAGGTGATTAATCTACACCAATGGAACAATTACAGAACATTTAATTACATAGGAAAATTATCACAACTATATTTAATGAGAAACTTTTACAAAATTGGCCTAGTTTAGTGGTTTTCAATCTGTGGGTCATTACAAGTTGGGGCATTGAAAGACCTTGTCACAGGGGTTGCATAACAGATATCTTGCTTATCTATAGTTACAATACTGTTTGTAATGGTAGCAAAATTACAGTTATGAAGTAGCAGCAAAAAGTAATTTTATGGTTGAGGGTCACCACAACGTGAGGAACTATGTTAAAGGGATGCAACATCATGAAAGGCAGGAGACACTGGCACCGTGTTACCTTATATGTATATAAGCACAAAAAGTTAAGTGGAAAGATACACCAGACTTTAAATAGTATGTCTTGGGAGGAACTACGAATTTATACCTTTCATTTTAATCCCTTTACAAAATCCTAATAAATTGCATCATAAAATAAATGGCAGATATTAATAGCAAAACAAAATTCAAAATTTAGATGAAGTCTAAAACACTATTATAGGAGAGTGGGAAGAACACATATTGATATCACTGAGCAATAAAGCCTTAATGTTGATACGTAGCTCAGATACAGAACAAACTATCCATAGAGAAGCTGCGGTACATCTCTTTATAACTGGTTCAGGGCTGGCCCCCCAGAATTTCCTGGAGTTGATATTTCAATGTTGGTTTGCTGTTCTTATTGTTTTTAATATTGTATACTGCTGGTATTTACCATAAGACAAGAAAAAAGAGATCCAATTGGGATAGCACCTTTTCTTCCACACTAAATATTCTTTAAAAGTTCTTTGTACTCTCCTTGAAAACATAAAATATAAAAATGATAAATTGATTTTGATAGATGAATTTTAAAATTTAGATCATTGTATAGCATTCTTAGATGGAAATTATGTAGGTTTTAGCACTTTGGACATGGGGAAGGTAATGCTAAGAAATAGCCAGAAAATATCCCAATAAATGCCTGGCACATTATTTTACAGGCAGTGGGAACCTACTAGAATATTCTGAGCATAATGTAATTATTATAACTTTTCTGGGGGAGATTTAGTAGTAAACTTGAATAGGGGGAAAGAATAGGGGGGAAAAGGAGACAAGGATTTTCAGTATAATGGTTTATATGGACAATGATATAAAAGGAAGGATATATTCAACTAATTGGAGAGATCTTTGGCAGGGAGAAAAAATAGTAAATAAATAAATAAAAATTTGGAAAAAATAAAACTCTAAATATTTGCTTTCACACACTGGGAGGGTAAAAAGTAAATACCATTAGTTGTCAGAAATGTTTTATGTTCCTTATTTAACTAAATAGATGCTTATGATATAATTAGAAAATTGAAGGAGGGTGGGGCTTCAAAACTTAAATATTCATTAGGAAGCACTTCCTCTCCACCACTTGTTCATGTGTAAATCAACCAGATCTAATAATTTCTTGATAAATTCATGACGTTTTATTAGAAGAGCAATTGTAATTGTTAAAAGGTAGTGGTTACAGTGTGTTATGTAATTAACACAGTGTGAAATGAACTAAAACATGTTCTCAATAGATCATTTCTGAGAAGAGTAGGTATTAGATTTAGAATATTTAAGTATAAAGCTTTTTTCTCAAAGTTTTATTATTTTGTTAAGTTATGTGAAAAGTATTTATTTAAACATTAGAAAATGTTGCCGAGCAGTGGTGGCGCACACCTTTAATCCCAGCACTTGGCAGGCAGAGGCAGGCAGATTTCTGAGTTCGAGGCCAGCCTGGTCTACAGAGTGAGTTCCAGGACAGCCAGGGTTACACAGAGAAACCCTGTCTTGAAAAACCAAAAAAAAAAAAAATTTAGAAAATTTTATCATATACCAAAAGGTGCTTTAAACATGAGGAAGAATATGTGATAGTTCAATATTTATTACCAGTATTTTATTAATATTATTATACCATGTATTTTATGTACTATGTATAAATTATAATACTTATTATTATAAATATAGAATCTTGGTTCTCTGAGAGTTCCATGATCTTATTTTAAATTTTGTCTTTGGTTTTAAACATGAAATCTTAATGTTAAAAGGAAGACAACAGCATGTACTCCTTTTGAAAACCATGAAAGAGCTCAAACCCCAAACTGCATATTTCATCTCTGAATTTCAAACTTTGATTTTCTATTTTAATACATTTTCATTTCATACATCCAATATGAGTACTGTTGAATGATGAAAATAAAGCATAATGTAAAAGAAAAATAGAGAATAAAATTACTGATCTATTTTTGTTCAGGTACCTAAACTCTGATAGGAGTTTTGATCTTTATGTAGATCTTTTCTCTTTTGATTAGTTTTCTCTTTTTGATCGGTTCTTTGTGGTCATTTTAATCAGTTCTAAGAAATTACTTAGTGTTTTCTGTAGGCACCACTGTCATGAAAGTGTGACTCCATTTTTGTTTGGACACTTACATGCTTTAAGATGTACTCTTCATTCTCCTGCCTTGCTTAGCATCTATACAAACTGCTCAGAAAGTCCAGGCTCTTTCTTCTTGGGCAAGTACATTAGAAAGGAACTGGGAAAGGGGAAAGCATTTGGAATGTAAACAAAGAACATAGAAAATAAAAAAAAGAAAAGAAATAGCTGCCTATAGACAACAAAATTAAATGATACAAAAGCATCAATAATCATTCATTCATGGTCCTTATTCATATGTGTATGTTAGCCTAAGAAATTTACTTTAATTTTCTTTAATATTCATTATTTACAGATGACTCTCAATTAAAATAAAATCTAATCAGTACATACATTAAATTCTATTTTCCTTTTAAAAAAAAAGAAACACTCTACATAAGAAACATGCAAAATAGCCTTACTCACCCTGAAATTTCCAGACTATGTTACCTTCCTTTTTCTCTCTGCCTATCTCTTTCTCCTTGTCTCTGTCTCTCTGTCTCACGCTGTCTGTCTGTCTCTCTGTCTCTGTCTTTTTCTCTGTCAGGGGTCTGAATCTGTGCCTATGTCTCTCTCTCTCTCTCTCTCTCTCTCTCTCTCTCTCTCTCTCTCTCTGTCTCTCTATTTCTCTCCTTTTCTTCTGTTACTCCCTCTGTCTCAGTCTCTCTTTCATCTTTAATTATGTGTATGTGTGTGGGGTGTATATATGTTCATGAGTGAGGGTCTCTGCGGAGGCAGAGTATACAACTTACAGGCAGTTGTGCACCATAAGACATAGCTGCAAAGTACGAACTCAGGTCATCTGGGAAATCAGCTAGTTCTCATAACCACTGAGCCCTATTTTTTCTATTGTCTCTAATCAGTTTTCTATCAGTTAAAAAAACTGCTTCATACATGGAATCTGACTATGTGAGCAATAAGTTTTCAGAGCCTATATGTGTGTGGTGCTATTTGTCTCAACAGTCAATACAAAAAACAAATTTAGGATGAAGATCTTATCCTGCATCTTGAAGTAAATACCATAATAAAACAAACAAAACATTGTCCCTCTTGATAAAACCATACTTAATAAATATTCTTTTTGACCCTAACCTTTTTTTCTTGCTTTATTGTATCAGTGCAGCTCTCTGAGCATTAGGTGTTATGATGTAATGAAGTATGTATACTCTTTGGTCCAAAGGAAACCCCAATTCTTCAAGCTCCAATAGGCAATCCAATGAGCTAACCTGGACTTTAGGAGGATTACTAAGAGTTACATAAAAGTGGCGAGCTTTGAGACATAGCCCTGTCCTACATCTTGTTCTCTTTCTGTTTCATAAGGGCTATGGAAGTGTGATCTCTCCTCTTCCAGCTCCTACCTCCATGTTTTCCCTCCATTATGAAGATCGAGGCCTCTGGAAAGATAAGTTAAAATAAATTTTCTTTCTTTTTTTTTTTAGTTTTCTTTTTTTTAATTTTTATTTTTTATATTCTATGTTTACATTCCAAAGGCTTTCCCCTTTCCCAGTTCCCCCCCACCATACATCCATAATTCCTCTCCCCCCCAACTATTCCCCAATCATTCCCCTCCCCACACGGTTTCTCTGTTCTGGGTCTACAAAACTGGATCCAATCTTTACAGGCCCAGGGTCCTCTCCTTTCTTCTTCTTGAGAATCATTTGACTTGCTAATTGTGCCTTGAGTATTCAGGGCTTCTGAGCTCATTAATATCCACTTATCAGTGATTACATTTCATGTGTATTCTTTTGTGATTGGGTTAACTCACTTAGGATGATATTTTCCAGATCTAACCATTTACCTACAAATTGCATGAATTCATTATTTTTAATTGCTGAGTAGTATTCCATTGTATAAATATACTCCATTTTCTGTATCCATTCCTCCTTTGAGGGATATTTGGGCTCCTTCCAAGTTCTGGCTATTATAAACAAGGCTGCTATAAACATAGTGGAGCATGTGTCTTTATTGTATGCAGGGGAATCCTCTGGGTATATGCCCAGGAGTGGTATGCCAGGGGCCTCTGGAAGTGACATGCCCAATTTTCTGAGGAACCACCAAACTGATTTCCAGAGCGGTTGTACCATTTTGCAATCTCACCAACAGTGTAGGAGTGTTCCTCTTTCTCCACATCCTCGCCAGCACTTGTTGTCTCTTGAGTTTTTAATCTTAGCCATTCTGACTGGTGTGAGGTGGAATCTCAGGGTTGTTTTGATTTGCATTTCCCTGATGACTAATAAATTTTCTTTCATAAATTGATATTTGTCTTATATTTTATTAAAGCAACAGAAGAGTAATTAATGTGGAAGCTGGTAGGAGCAGATGCAGAGGCCTATACACAAATATTAGGCAAAGATCATATTAACCTGGCACAAAACATAGAGCTAGGATTATAGGAGCCATAGAGGTCGAGGACAACAGGAGAACATGTCCCACAGAAGCAATTAAGAAGGTCTCCTAGGGGCTCACAGAGACTCAAGCGACAATCAAGGATCCTGCATGGGTGTGCATCAGGCCCTCTGCGTGCATGCTGTGGTTGTTTAGCTTGGGGCTTTTGTTGGACACCTGACAGTGAAAGTAGGTGTGTCTCTAACATTTGTGACTTCTCTTAGAACCCCCTCCCTTCAGCTAGGCTCCTTTGTCCAGCCTTGCAATAAAGGATAATGTCTAGTCTAATTACATCTTGTTTTGTCAAGTTCGGTTGATGCCCTTGGGAGACTTGCTCTTTTCTTAATGAAATGGATATGCCAGTAGATCTGGGGGAGAGGAGATGTGGGAAGGTAGGCATGGAGGAGGGGAGGGAGAGAAGACTGCATTTGGGGTATATGAGAGAAGAATAGAGAAAATGAAAAAAACTATCAAAAATAATAAAGGGTGTGTGTGTGTGTGTGTGTGTGTGTGTGTGTGTGTGTGTGTGCTGTAGTGTATGGGTGGCTCATAAAAGTACACAGAGCCATAAGAAGGAAATATGTCTTTTAATGAAGAAAGGGGGGTTGGTATTCATGTGACATTAAAGTAGAAGGGAGGAATTTTTTGATGGAGAAAGGAGGAGAGCAAGAACAGTATAAGAGAAATGGTTTGAGGATTTAGAAGAAGATGAATAAGAGAAAATACAGTGACAGTGTGTGAGAATGCCATATTACAGTTAATCACCGTACAGTGCCTTAAAAGTAACTTTAAAATGAGGTAAAGAGAAAAAAATCATTATACCTTGACATCATTATTTATTTATTCTTTAACAGCATTTTTTGTTTAAACAATTATTTTAAACAAAAAGATGAGATTCAATCTTTTGCTTTGTTCCTCTATATTTAAAAGTATCCATATATGAAAGCTATATCCCTAACCTAAATCCATGAATCAATGTAATCCATATAATGGTAACAAATGTCACTCCCATATTGTAGTGCAAACTTATGCATGATGCTATAATATTTAGCATTTCATTATAACTCATTTGTCCTGTCTACCTATCATTTAATGAGTATATTCTACTTAATTTATATGAATGAATATCTGAAAATATAATCACTAATAGATTTCACTAAGATATTTTTATTTTCAATTAAATTTCTATATTACATCATTTAAGCTTGCCACCTTTCATGGTTTACTAAATCCATCATTAAATTGTATCAGAATTCCTTTAGTGTTAAATATTTATCCATTTATGGTCAGACAAGATAATTTAGTGGGAAAGGTGCTTACTATTCCAACATGGGTAACTAAGTTTGCGTCCCCAGCCTCCTTGTAAAAAGCTCTGCATGACAGGACACACCTGTATTCACAGAGCTGGGACCTCACAGAACAGGAGGACCTCAGAGGCTCTCTGTCATGCCAGTGAGCCATTTGAGCCTCAAAGGGAGATCATGTCTCAAAAGATGAAGTGCTCAGAAATAGAAGAAAACACCACACCTCTAACATTAGCCTGAATTTTATAAGAGTCCCTAGCACTCTTATAAGAAGTTCTTCATGTCAGATCACACCTACACACACACACACACACACACACACACACACACACACACATTTTAGTGATTTCATATATTTTGAGGGTATTCTTTTAATTTTTCTTTTAAATTTTTAATTTGTAGTATGGGAATTAGATTAGGTTTTGTCTTCACTTAAAATTCTAATTTATAGTATGGTGGTGTTCATTTATCTGCTTTTGAACAAAGTGAGCAACACCATTAAAACACTTCTGGGGAGAGTGGGGAGGACAGTCTGGATACCTGTAAACAAAGCAGCTGAAACAAGCTATGAATCTCCAAGTGTCTCTGTTGAGCATGTCCCTTCTAACAGCAGATGGATGGGACTGGACCGCGCAGCAGATGAAGGGGAAATTCCCCAGTGGAGACCCAGTCCTCTCTCACACTGCCAGGTTGTATGGAGGAAAGGCGAGAGATCAGGACTCGTTAATAGGATAAGCAAAGACAAATTTCAGGATTTGCAAATTGAACAGGTGAACATGTAACCGATGGTAACTGAAAGCTAATTATTATCAGCTAGCAATTGGCAGCCAGGTGTGCCAAGCCAGCTAAAAGGCAAGTCGGGGAGGAGTGTGAAGATATTTACTTTTGGCCCAAATGAGATAAAAGTGTTTCCTGACAGAAAGTCCAGCCTAGGAAAATCCATCTTACCTTTGCTGTGTGTTGGCCAGCCTGGGATCTAACCAGGATGCAGAGTATGGTAAAAGCAAAGTGTTTATGGATTTTGTGTCATTGACACCTTATAATTTTCTAAGTTGGATTTTTCCAAATAAGTGAGAGCAGAACTACAGTAACCACAAAAGCCACATATTTTGGCTGGAAGCCATTCTGGGAGCATGCTGCCTCCACTCTTTAAGAAGCTCTGAGCACCAAATTCACTAGCGTAAAATAAAGGATACTTTTTGTCTAATGATGCATACTATATATTTCCTGTAGTGGCATTTCCTTTACAAGCAAATATTTAAATAAACTGTGCCACAAACTCAAGGTCATAAAGTCAGTAAGCAGTTGACTTAAGAAGGAAACAGAAACATGCCTGTTCTTTGATGCAGTTTTATTGTCGTTCTCTGCTGTTTTCTGATGAAAATGTGTTTCACGCTTGAAAGAATAACGGGTTCCTTCTTTTTTCCCTACAGATTTTTCCATGACTCCGCTAATTCCAAGATACAAAATTTTAACAAAGGCTTATTGTATTCAAGTTCACTTTTATAGAAAAGAAGCGACAAGTGCTTGTTCAATGCGTGAGCATGGAGAATGCACCTATCTAGAAAAGAAAGAGAGGATTACCAAGAATCCTGTTAGCCAGAGCGGACCTTAGACAACAACTACTGCCCTGACTCTTCAGCAAGCTACATCCTGCAATGCTAGAATGTTATACAAATAAAGAACAGTTTGTGCATCTCTGTGGTTTTGTGATCTTTTACATATTTATTTATTTATTTATTATTGGTTGTTTTATTTATTTACATTTCAAATGTTATCCTCCTTCCTGGTTCCCCTCCCCCAACCCACTCTCCCATCCCTGCTACCCACTGCTTCTGAAGGTGCTCACCCACCCACCTACTCCTGTCTCACCACCCTAGCATTCCCCCATGCTGAGGCATCAAACCTCCATAAGGCCAAGCCCCCTCCTGCTCCATTGTTGCCAGATAAGGCAATCCTCTGCTACATATGCAACTGGAGCCATAGTTCCCTCCATATGTATTCTTTGGTGGGTGCTTTCGTCCCTGGGAGTTCTGGGGTGTCTGGTTAGTTAATACTGTTCATCCTAAGGAGCTGCAATCCCCTTCAACTCCTTCAGTCCTTCCCCTAACTTTTCCATTTGGGTCCCAGTGCTCATTCTGATTGTTGGCTGCAAGCATTCACGTTTGTATTTGTCAGGCTCTAGCAGAGCCTCTCAGGGGACAGCTATTTCATGCTCCTGTCAGTAAGCATTTCTGGGTGTCAGCAATAGTGTCTTGGTTTGGTTTCTGCAGATGGGATAGATCCTTAGGTGGGGCAGTTTCTGGATGGCCTTTCCTAGAGTCTTTGCTACATTCTCAGCACCTGAATTTCCTTTAGACAGGAACAATCCTGGGTTAAAAGTTTTGAGATGGGTGGGTCACCCCATCCCTCAACCAGGGCCATGACTATCCACTGGAGATGGTCTCTACAGATTCTATCTCTCCTTTGTTCAGTATTTTGCCTAATGTCATCCCCACTGGGTCCTGGGAACCTCTTGTTTCTCTGGCATCTGAGACTTTCTAATGGCTAACCTCAATTCCCCATCCCCTACTGCTACATGCTTCTGCTCAATTTCTTGACCCTCTGTACTTCTCCCCTGTTTCCTCCTCTACCTGATCTCTTCCCCCTTTTACCTTCCCCTCTTCTCTCCCTCCCAGGATCTCACTCTTCCTCTACCTCCAGTGATTATTTTACTCCCCTTCTAAGTAGGACTAAATCACTACACTTTGGTCTTCTTTCTTTTTGAGCTTCCTATAGACCATGAATACATGGGTTGTATAATGGGTATTCTGAACTTTTGGCCTAATATCTACTTATCAGTGAGTGGATACCATGCGTGTTCTTTTGTGACTAGATTACCCCACTCAGGATATTTTCTAGTTACCTTCATTTGCCTGAGAATTTCTTGAAGTTATTGTTTTTAATAGTTGAGTAGTGCTCCATTGTGTAAATGTTCCACATTTTCTGTATCCATTCCTCTGTTGAAGGACATCTGGGTTCTTTGCAATTTTTGACTATTATAATAAGGCAACATAGCAGAGCATGGTCCTTGTTATATGTTGGGGCATCTTTTGGGTATATACTCAGGAGTGATATAGCTGTGACCTCAGGTAGAACTAGTTCCAATTTTCTGAGAAACCACCAGAGTGCTTTCCAGATTGTTTGTACCAGCTTGCAATACCACCAACATTGAAGGAGTGTTTTTTTTTCTTCACATCCTTGCCAGCATCTGCTCTTACCTGAGGTTTTGATCTTAGTCATTCTGACTGGTGTGAGGTGGAATCTCTAGATAGTTTTGATTTGCATTTCCCTGATGAGTAAGAAATGATGTTGGACATTTCTTTAGGTGATTCTTGGGCATTTGAGACTCCTCAGTTGAAAATTCTTTCTTTAGCTCTGTACCCCATTAAAAACTAACTTAGTCTTTGCTAATGGCATACAATTGACATTGATTCTGATTAATCTCACTTTCCAGGCCCCTTTTATCTCTCCCTCACCCATATCAAACTCCATTCCCTCCCCACAAATATTTTTCTCACATTTCTGATGTGTGTGTGTGTGTGTGTGTGTGTGTGTGTGTGTGTTTATTACCGAACTTAATCAAGGTCATCTCCTTGACTATGGTATGTAACTATCCATTTGACCCTAGTGGAATCATCAGTGGGTACACAACCAAAAGAGGATACTTCCTTTTCTCATGTATCCATCAATAGTCTGTAGTTTACTAGTGTGGCATAGCCATGTGCACCCTTCCTCACTCAGGAATGACTGTTACCTGGTTGCCTTGGTTAGGGTTTCAGTTGTTAGGACAAAACACCATTACCAAATGCAACTTGGGATGAGAGGAGTTTAATTTTAGATTACATTCTACATCACAATCCATCATCAAAGAGGTAGTAACTGAAGTAGAAGCAATGGAGGACACTAGCTACTGGTTTGCACCTTATGGTTTGCTTAGCCTGCTTTCTTATATGATCAAGGACCACATACTCTTATCGATCATTAATCAAAACAATATCCTACAAGTGCCTCTAGAGGATGCTCTTATGATGGTATTATTTTCAGTTTAAATTCCCTTTCCCAGATGTGTCTAGTTTGGGGTCAAGTTGACAAAACCAACCAGAGCACATGTCCAGTCTTGTGAGTACATCTGCTGGGAGTTCCTGATTGCAGTAGCTGTGTTATACCCTGAAGACAGTGTTTTCACCTTTTCTCCCTACCTTTAAGCTCATTGCATTCTTCTCTTCCGTTATTCCTCAAGCATTCAAGATGGCAGTTCAAATGTTCTATTTATAGTAAGAAGCATTCAACCATCACTACAAGTCTCTACATTCATTGCTATTCACTGCAAAGAGATGTTTCCTTGATCAAATCTAAGACTAGTATTTGTTTACATGTTCTAAGTGTAGGGGGATCTACTAGAGAATGGGTACCTTCTTTTTTTTTTAATTTTTTTTTAATTTTCTATATTCTATGTTTACATTCCAAAGGCTTTCCCCTTTCCCAGTTCCCACCCACCATAGTTCCCATAGTTCCTCTCCCCCCCCAACTGTTCCCCAATCATTCCCCCTCCCCCCTCGGTTTCTTTACTAAACTGGATGCAATCTTTACAGGCCCAGGGTCCTCTCCTTTCTTCTTCTTGGGAATCATTTGACTTGCTATTTGTGTCTTGAGTATTTAGGGCTTCTGGGCTCATTAATATCCACTTATCAGTGATTGCATTTCATGTGCATTCTTTTGTGATTGGGTTAATTCACTCAGGATGATATTTTCTTCTTAGGGGCCACATCACTGATGAAAAATGACTCTCCTTCTCCCAGCATCCATTATTTGCCAATATCTCAAGTAAGAATGGGATTTCATGACCCCCTCCTCGTTCATGCTGGTACTTTTGGTTGGCTTGATATTATAAAGGTCTTGTACATGAAATCATATCTGATATGAACTCATGTGTCGAATAAACCTGTCATGTCTGGCCACTACTGCTTCACTACATATGTCTAATACCTTCTGCCTGTGCCTTCTCTTGGGCCTTTTCTCTTTCTGTTTGTTTATTCTGTCAATTCTGATATGTTAATTTTTGTTCCATCTTATTATATTTTAGTACATGGTTTTATTTAAGTTTATTTTTATCTAATAGAAACCTGTTTGTTTTCTTTTTTTTAACCTTTTTTTAAAAATTTGTTTTGGGTTTTATTTTGGTGGGGGGGGGCGTTGAGACAGGGTTTCTCTGTGTAGCCCTGGCTGTCCTAGAACTCACTCTGTAGACCAGACTGGCCTCGAACTCAGAAATCTGCCTGCCTCTGCCTCCCAAGTTCTGAGATTAAAGGTGTGCGCCACCACCGCCCAGCACCTGTTTGTTTTCTAATGAGAGTCAAAAAGAGGCATGGATCTGGACATGAGAGGAAATGAGGGAAAGGACAGAAAGGAGGAGAGAGAGAAACTGTATTCAGGATATACTATGTGAGGAAACCTCTACTTTCAATAAAAGTATAAAATGTTAATTATAAAAATGACTAATATGTTAGGTCAGTGTATTTATGAATGTATAGCAGAGGGCCTAAGAGAAAAAATTAGAGAGGTTCTCTGTGGAAGGGATCTGGGGGCAGAAGGACACAACTGTCATCTCTGAATAAACAGCCAGACCATTTTCTTGAACTTGACGCTGCTTTTCTTCTTTTTCTTCGCTCAGAATCTAAGACACTACTCTTTAACTTGGATGCTAATGAGTGGTAAAATGACTAAACCATGAGCATGAATAAGGGGAAGACAGACAACAGAGGTCTTAAGGGGAAGCTCATGAAGAAGATAATAAACCATTGATGAATCCAGCATCACCTGCACGTTATGACCTACTATATTCAGGGCATGAAGACTCACTCCTCTTTCTGAACCAAGGGTCTGCTTACAGAGACCTGAACTTCCCCCCTGCTAGAGTGGTGAAAGCTGAATTAGTTCTATGAATCTCTCTTGGAAACTGCCTGGTACTTAACCTCCGCTGACCCTTCTGCTGGCTATACAGAAGTGGGCATTTGTCTTCTTCTTATTGGTGCTGTTTATTCCCCTCTTTTACACATTCTGTACTAGATTTACTTGATTCCCTTCTAATAAGAATGCAAATGTCTCTAGAGGCATATCATGCAAAATTTAACCCACCCTGACTTTCATGCGGCAAACACATTTCATCCCAAAGTTTCTTACCCTCCTTGTTCTGTAAGTAAGGGTAAGAACTAAAAGGTACAGGTACAAGTTTTTAGGTGAGTGGTCAGGATTTTAAGAGAGGAAGATGATGGTCTTCCTACTTGACCTCTTTGGCCTCAAGTCGTATAGCTGATGTGCAGGAACATTGGATGTAACCAACTAGTTTTCAATGGATGAATGTAAGTTTGACATGTGACTGTATTTCTGAGGCTACCTTTCCTCAAAAGCTCCCTCTTCTTTTAAAGAATTGTCTTTCTGGAATCATCTATCAGTTCTTGCTCTTATATTCTTACTGTAGGGTTCCCTGAGCTCTGAGGAGAGATATTTGAAGAATTACCACTTAGAGCGGAGTGTTCCATAATGTCTGGCTGTGGGTCTCCATAGTCACTCCCATCTGTTGCAGAAGAAAAGTGTCTCTGATGATGGATAAGCAAGTAATTTTGTTGCTATGGTTTTGGGTTTGGTTTTATTTTGTTTGTAGAGTTTTGTTGTTGTTGTTGTTAGGGTTTTTTGTTTTTTGTTTATTTATTTGTCTTGTTTTGTCTTTTGTGTATTTATGGTTTTTATTTTTGTTTTGTTTTGTTTCATTTTGTTTTGCTTTGCTATATTTTAGAACTAGTTTACCCTAGTTCTCCCAAGTATTGAACCCAAGGTTTTGATCACCGAAGCAGTTTCAGGGTTGGGTTCCATATTACAGAGTAAGACTTCAGTCAAATCAGATATTGGTTGATTATTCCCACAAACTTGTGTCACCATCACCCTAGCAAATCTTGAAGGCAGGAAGCCTTGTAGATCAAAGAGTCTGTGTTTTTGTTGGTATTTACCTTTCACCATCTCAACTTCCCTGTGTTCAATGAATTGCATAGGTGTCCTCTTCAATAATGGAGCTTGGCCCTCAGTTTGTAGAGGGAAATCTTGGCAATAGGATGGGTTATTTTCATAGGACCCTTTCAACCAAAATATGCAATACAATTATATAGTAAACAATTATGGTACTGAAAGCTTCATTTGCAGATTAAGGATGTCCATTTAGAGTTCTGTCTACCTATTATTTAGTGATTTCATAACCATCATATATTGTATATTTTAGGAAAGAATCTACCATATTATATTTCCATAGAACTTCTCAAATGGCCTTTAATTGATTAATTAAATGGCAATTAATCTATCCCTGTATTTCCTGTTTTGGTTTCTTCTTCCCTCCCTGTTGACCTTCCTGTTCCAGGTCTCCACCACACCCATAAATAATTCTAGTTCACTTTCTAAGGAGAGCTATATGTGTCCACACACACATTTATTCCATTGCTCTGTACCAAACATCTGTGATTCTACAGAGTTTAACTTGTTTATCATTGACTTAACAGATAATATCTATATATAAGCAAATACATACCATATTTGTGTTGCTCAGTCTGGGTTTCCTCAGTCAGGATTTTTTTTCTAGTTTTGTCCACTTACTGAAAATTTCATTTTTTTTTGAATGGCTGAGTAATACTCTACCACGTGAATGTAGTACATTTTCTTTACCCACTCTTCTGTTGATGGACATCTAAGTTGATTTTAATTTCTGCCTCTTATAAATAGTAAAGTAATTAACATGGATGAAGAAATATCTCTGCAGTTAGATGAAATATTCTTTATGCATACACCTAAGAGTGATTTTGCAAGATCTTGAAGTATATTAAGTCTCATATTTCAGAGGGACAACCACAGTAATCTCAGTACTGGTTGTATGAGTTTGCATTCCCACCAGCAATAAATGAGTTTTCCCTTGTCCCACATCCTCACCATCTTAAGTTGTTACATATTTTATTGATGATCCAATACATTCTGAAAGAGGTATTATAAAATCTCAAAATACTTTTGGTTTGAAGTTTCCTGATGACTAAGTTTAGTATTACTTTCAATGTTTAGTATTACTTTCAATGTTTCTCAGTCATTTGAGTTTTCTCTATTGAGAATTCTTTTTAGATCAGTACCCTATTTTTGATTGGGTTATTTGTTATGTAGGTTTTGTGGGGGGGGTTCTTTATATATTATGAATATTAGCCTTCTTGGATGTTTATTTGTAAAACACAAAACAAAACAAAAAATCCGTTACCCATTCTGTAGGTTGCTACAAGTTGCTGCTTTGTCTAAATGATATTGTCCTTTGTCATACACAAGCTTTTCAGTGTCATGAGATACCCTTGATTAACTGTTGTCCTTGGTGTATGAGCTAACAACATTCAGTTCAGAAAAACTTTCCCTGTGCTAATGAGTTCAAAGTTATGCCCCACTTACATTTTCAATAGGGTCAGTGTATCGAGTTTTATGTTGAGGCTTTTGATCCATTTACCATTGTTGCAGGGTGTTGGATTATTCAACATGCAACCAGGCATTTTAACTAGCACCATTTGTTAAAGAGCATGTCCCTTTTTAATGTGTGTTTTTCTAGATTCTTTATTAAATACTGGGTTTCCATAGATGTGTGGATTTATACCTGGGTCTTGAATTTTATTTCATTGATGTGCCTGTTTATTTGCCAGTACTGTGATATTTGTATTACTATAGTTCTGCTGCACAACTTGAAATAAGGAATGGTGGTTTCTCCAAAAGTTATTATTTACAGTTGTTTTATCTATCCTGGGATTCTGTGTTTCCAAATGAATTTTAAGATTGCCCTTTCAAGATGTGTGAAGGATTGTGTTGAAATGTTGAAATTTTAATGGGAAATGAACTCAATATGTAGATTGCTTTTGGTAGAATTACCAGTTTTACAATATTGATGTTACTCATACTGATCCATAAGCATGGAAAATCTTTTCCATCTTATGATATCACCTTCATTTTTTCCTTCAGTTCCTTAACATTTTTATCATACAAGGCTTTTACATGCTTGGTTAGAGTTATTTTAGAATAAAGTATATTAGTATAGGATAGTATAAAATGTGTTGTTTTCCTGATATCTTTCTCTCTGTGTTTGACACTAATATATAGCAGGAACAGTAATTGTGAGTTAATTTTATATCCAGCTACTTCGCTTAAAGTGCCTATCAGTTCTAGAAGTTTACCTGCAGAAATTTTAGGGTAACTTACTATCACACTGTCTGCAAGTAAAGATATTTTTACTTTTTCCTTTCCAATTTATATCCCTGTTGATCTTCTTCATTTATCTTATTTCTCTATTTGAAACTTTAAGTATTATATTGAATAGGTATTGAAAGGGGGGATAGTGTTGTCTCATTCATGATTTTAGTTGAAATGCTTTAGGTTTCTATCCATTTAAGTTGATGTCAGCTATGGGCTTGCTATAACCTGTCCTTATTATGTTGCCATATATCCCTGTATCCTTAATATCTCCATGACTTTATAATGGAAGAATATAAGATTTGGCAAAGGCCATTTCTGCATTTAATATAATAATCATGTGTGATTTGTTTTACTTTAATTACATGGTGGATTACATTTATCATTTTATGTACACTGAACCATTGCTGCATCTTAATCATGGGTGGATGTTATTTTTGATGTGTTCTTGGATTTGGTTTGCACATATTTTATTGAGTATGTTTACATCTATGTTCATGAGGAAAACAGTTTGTAACTTTCTTTTTTGGAACTTTATGTGGTTTTGGTATCAGAATAACTGTGACCTCATAAAATAAATTGAGCAATGTTCTTGTTTTTTTGGTTTTGTGAAATAATTTAAAGTGTATTGAAGCTAACTCCTCTTTGAAAGTGTGGTAGAATTTTGTGCTAAAGTTACTTGGTGCTAGGCCTTTTTTGGTAGGAAGACTTTTAATGACTACTACAATAGAAGTTACAGGTCTATTCAAATTGCTTATGTGATCTTGATTTAACTTAAGTAACTGGTACGTATGGAGCAAATTATTCATTTCTTATACATTTCCAATTCAGTAGAATATAGGTTTTTAATGTATATTTTTATGATTTTCTGAATTTCCTTGATGTTGGTTGTTATGTCCACATTTTTAACTATACTTTTGCTAATTTAGATCTTCTTTATATACCTTCTCATTAATTTGGACAAGGGTTTGTTGACATTATTGGTTTTATCAAAGAACGAACTCAGTTCTACTGATTCTTTGCTTTGTTTTATTATTACTTTTGATGTTTGTTTTTCATTTATATTGATTTCAACCCTGAGTTTAAGTATTTCTTGCCATCTACTCCTTTTGGGTCTAATTTCTCCTTTTTATTCTAGAGCTTTCAGAATGGCTGTTAAATTACTGTCAGAAATTTATCCAATACAGTACTACCTCCTCTGTGTCCAATAAATTTGGGTATGTTATGTATATTCTTTTTTATTCAATTCTACAATGTTTTTTTAATTCTTAATTTTTCTCTTGAACCATTTGTCTTTCTATAGTGAGTTGTTCAGTTTCTGTGGATTTGTTTCTTTCTTTTGTTTCTGTTCTTATTTATATCCACCTTTAATCTGTGGTGGTCAGTATGTGGTTAATTGGAAGAGAGTTCAATGAAATGCTACAAAAGCTTATTCCTTTTTTATGGGTGAAATATTTCATACGTATCCATTAAGTAAAATTAACCAATGTTAACTTATAATCTATAATGTAAGTTTGTTCCAAAATTTCTGTTTATTGTTCTTTCTTCATGATCTCTCCACTCTATTAGTGAGAGTGGGTTACCAATGTCTCCCTCTGTGAGTGTGGGAGAGTCAATACGTGAGTTATAAGAATGTTTTAAAACTTGGGTTATAGATGTTAAAATTTCAATATCTTCTTGGAGGAATTTTCCTTGAGTATGTAGTGTGGTGTCCTTGCCTGTTTATTCTGATTAGTTTTGTCTTGAAGTCAATTTTGTCAGATATGAAAAGATATTGTCAGATATTGGCTATACCAGCTTACATCTTAGGTTCATTTGCTTGAAATATCCTTTTACCCTGATGTGATGCTATTCTTGATATTAAGATGTATTTCTTAGATTCAGCAGAGGATGGATCCTGCTTTCAGATCCTGTAAATATGTGTGTGTGTTTTTATCATGGAATTCAGACTATTAATGTTGAGAGATATTATCCCTGAGAACTGTTTGCTTATTGCTGTTATTCTGCTGCTGCTTTCTTGTATTCTGTAGCTGCCAGCAGCTACTGCTCTCTGGGTTCCTGGAACAGAAGCTGGTGGATGGATGGGGAAGCCTCGAAAAGAAACTGAGGGCCAGGGTGATAGTTTGCTGATCAAGGTCAACTTTTTTTTCTATATTATTCATTTACATTCCAAAGGCTTTCCCCTTTCCCAGTTCCCCCTCCCCACTATATGTCCCAGTTTTTAATGGAAGTTATACCATATAACAGCTTGGGCGAGCCCCTCCTCCCAGAACCCGTGGTGAGTTCTGGGGAACTGTTCTGGCTGTTCATTGGCTCCACTGTCAGCAGGTCGCCTGCTGGGAAAAGTCTGCTAGATCCATAGATACTCCAGGTGGTGGCTCCCAGGTGAAAGAAGGAAGTTGTATTGTTCTATAAGAACAAAAGGCCAGGGACTTTCACTGGCTGAGAACTAATGATTAAAGCAGAGATTCAACAGCCCAGCTCAAATGCTGGGGGAGGGGAACACTGCTGTTGTCATTTTGTGGGGTGAAGGTGACAGTGGTGGTGGTGGGGCAATTAGTAGTGTGGTATGTGTGTCTACATATGTGTGTTTCTTCTCTTTAGATTTTATTTATTTCTTCTGTTTTCTTCAGTGTATTTAAACTTTCTAGATGTTGGATTTTTTTTCTTTGAGTGCCTTTTTTAGAGCTGAATTTGTAGAAAGTTATTGCTTAAATTTACTTTTATCATAAAAAGTCTTACTTTCTCCATTTACTGCGATTGAAGGTTTTGCTGGGTATAAAAATTTTGGCTAGTGTCTTTGGTCTCTTAGAGTATGTAGAACACCTTTCCAAGCCCCTTTGACTTTTAGAGTCTCCATTGAAAAGTCAGATGTTACTGATTGGTTTGGCTTTAATTTTTTCCATTGCCTATTTTTAATTGCAACTTGTAATATTCTTTCTTCATTTAGTGTTTTATTATGTTCTGAGAGAAATGTTCTTGGTATAATCTATTTGGTTTTATGTATACATCGGTTTGGTTTTCTATATCCCTTTTTATACTTTGATAGCAATTTTTTTTATGTTAGAAAAACTTTCTTCTATGATTTTGTTGGAAAGGTTTTCTGTGCCTTTGATCTTTGTTTTCTCTATTCCTGTTATTCCTAGAATTAGTGTCCCAGATTTTCTGGATGTGTTGTGTCAGGAACTTTTAGATTAAACATCCTCTTTGACTAATATATCTATTTCTTCCATTGTATCTTCAATACCTGAGATTTTTCTTCCATTGCTTATATTCTGTTGTTGAAGCTTGCAACTGAGTACTCTGTTTGAGTCTCTAAATGTTCATTTCTATGGGTTTCTTTATTCTATTTCTGCTTTCAGGTTTTGAACCATTTTTTATTTTCTTTCACTATTTGTTTATATTTTCATCTATTTCTTTAAGGAATTTATTCATTGTACTTTTAAGAACCTCAGTGATACTCATAAGGGGTATTTTAAATTCTTTGTTTTGTTCTTCAGCTTTCTTGTAATACAAATTGCCTACTAAATTACTGGACTCTGGTGGGGACTTATTGAACTGGCTCTTAATGATTCTTTTTCATACTGGTGTCCAGGAATTGGGGTTTGGAAAGATTATACTTCTAGGTGCCAATATCTGGCCTTGTCTTTATTGGGTGGTTGTTTCTTGGTTCCTTTTGCCCTTTCTGAGTAATAGGATAGAGTGGTGACTGCGTTCGTCCTTGTAGGATACTCTTCTGGGATCCTGATAGGTATGGCGACAGGGCTTTGCAATCAAATACCTATGTATTGAGAGTTGGCATTTATGAATTTGATGAGGCTAGGAGGGAATCTTAGGCAATCAATAAGAGGGAGGAAAGCTGGATGTTCCATCAGGATGTACTTAGTCCTTGACAATGATGTCATAGAATGAAACACAACAAATAGTCTGTTATAGAGCTAGGGATAGGGCTTTAGAGTTTAATATGGAGGAGAGGAGGGAGAGTGAATATCTGAAGCTAGCCTACATGCCCCTTTGGCCTACTTGCCTCTCTGTCAGGCTTGGTTGCAGGGTTCCCAGAGAAAGCACATTGGAATTGGGGCTTGAGATAACATGATAAGTGGAGAGGAAGTTTGAAGATGAAATGTGTGACCCACTGGAGATTAAGACAGAGAGGATGGCGCTCTCATAGCTCCTAACTCCTGGCATTCTCACCTCTCTGCCCCTCTTGGGCTCTCCTCCCCTCCCCCCTCTCTACTTGGCCATGGCTGGCCTCCACTCTCCTCTCTCTCTCTCTCTCTCTCTCTCTCTCTCTCTCCCTCTCTCTCTCTCTCTCTCTCTCTCCACTACATCATTAGCTCCTATCCTCTGCCCTGAGTAAACTATTCTATTAAAAAACACAGAGAGGATGATAGAGCCACAGTAGGTTCTGTGCTACAGAGATGGGAATGAAAGTGAAGGATTAAATTTTGAGGAGTGGAGGCAGTTGGGTATATAGTTCAATCCTTAGGTTACCTGATTCCCTCTCCAGAGTGAGCAGTAAATTTCAAGGAATGCCTGTTGGAGTTGAGGACTTACAGAAAGTGATTAATTAGGTGCAGAAAGGCTCTAGGGGAAGATCTGTGGGTTCCACTGAATATGGGTGCAAGGGAAGAGGTAAGGTGTTCTGCTACAGAGCTGAGTATGAATTTGGGGGGGTTGGATTGGAAGAAGAAGGGAGAAATGAAGATCTGCAGTTGGCCTACCTTCTTCTCTTGACTGAATTCCTAATAAAACTTTGAATCCAATTAGTATCAGTAACTTGAAATCAAGCCATTTGAAACCAGAGTAATGATAGTATACATGTATTCAGTGAAATATTAACATATATGCATGGAGGGTAGAATAAGTTGTTTAAAGGAGGAAGGGTCTGACAGTTCCATTAAAATAGGCATTGGAAGAATGTGTCTGAGCATTTGATTAGCAAAGTTTAAATAGTCTCAGAACAATGTGGCTTTAAAGTGTTTAAAAAATACATTTTGAATTATATTTCTCTTGTGTGTTTCTATGTCTCTACATCTCTGTCTCTCTGTATCTCTGTCTCACTTTCTATGTCTGTCTGTCTTTATATATCTCTGTTTCTTTGTCTCTCTGTCTTGGTCTCTGTCTCTCTGTCTTTCTGTGTTTGTGTGTTTGTATGCACATACACATGTGTGAGTGTGTGCACACATGCATGAGTTGGAGGTCATAGGACAACCTACGGGAGTAATTTTTCTCTTTTTCCCATTTGGATCCTAGAAATAAAACTCAGCTCTTTAGTCTTAATGATATTATGGTTGATGACAAGAATCCAAAAATCGTTACCCACTGAAACAGGAATTTAACTTCATAACTAGAGGGATATTTTCCTTTGGAAAAAAATAAAAATGTATTATTTGATAAGTAAATATCTTAAGACATCAAAAACAGCTATCTATCAAGAAATTACATCACATGAACATGCAGGGAAGGACTCTAGAAATATCAGTCATCTTTCACTGTACTAAGATAATCTTTTTTTTTAACTTTTGACTCCAAATAGTGGATTCCCATATATTCCTAAGCTTTGAGGTGAGGGGCTTGATATAGACACTGAATTTTGGGTGGAGAGCTTCAAAGCCCTGTACTCTTTGTGTATTGTTCAGTTATGCTGGTCTCTGTATTACTTACCATCTACATCAAAAGGAAATTTCACTGATGAGGGTTGAGTGAGACATTAATCTATGGATATGCAATGTGTTGTTAAATGTAACTTTAGTGCTATGTTCATTTAGCAGAACAATAGCAGAAGCTTTACCATTAGGGTCTGTTATCTCTGTAGTTTCAGGCTTGGGGTCTCATTAACAGTGTCAGGTCCATCCTTACTGTATGGGCTTCATAGCCAATCACAAAGTAATTTGTGATTTCTGTAACATTTCTTCTACTATTATGTCATAGTAGGAGATCTATCTCCCCAAAAGGTCACTATTGTATGTCACAGGGTTTGTAGCTGATTGATATGATAAACCTTTTTTCTCCTCTAGTAGCTTGTATAGTATCTTCTAGCCCTATGAATGATATTCAATAGGGATGAAGCTCCTAATTGGGTACCAGCTTTATTACTGTCTTTAATGTTATAAATAAGTGGTCTCTTCTGCAATAGGGACTCTCATGTTGTGAAAGACAGCCAATAGCATTTGAAAAAAATCTGTGATATTTAGAAAGTTTGGGAAACCTCTTTGACCAATGACTCAATATGATACAACCCATTTCTGCTGCTAAATTATTTCATTGTGTGATAAGATATCTAATTTGGGCATTTCAATTATAAAGTAACTATATTTAAATTTGTATATATTAAATTAATTAAATATAAATGTATATATATGGAAGCTTATAGATGCTAATAGAAGCTTCTTGAAGATTTTCATCTTGCTATTCAAAAGATCTTTAGTGAGCTTATTTCTGCTATGAAGTAGGATTATAATTTAGCTAAAAAACTGATTAGATTAAACTTTGAAGATGAATTCTTTTCATAGGATTATTTTATATAAACACAATATATTATTAATAACAATTTCTTTGATATTCTACTCATTTACCTGAACTTTAGAGAGCAAATGGTTTTCCTTCACAAAAAAATACACTTTTTACTATCTGTAATAATTTAATAATTAAAAGATACCAATTCTGTGAACAACAAACTTTCTACTTATTAGCATAATAAATTTAATTAACAGCAATAGAAAAAATAAAATGTATGGTTTTACTTTGCCCAAAGGACACAGTGACTGCTAGGGAGTTGTTGTTTGTTGTATTAACATATTCTGTCAAGTCTAAAACTCAAGCCATTGCAAAGTTTTCTTAATCTGTGGAAATGCTGCTGCTCACATTTAATACGAAATTCTCTCCCAGGAAAAAAAAGACTCCCAGGTGTGAAGACCCACTGTTAGAAGCATAGCATTATAACTCTGTTCAAAATGGCCTTGCCATGAAACTCATTCCTGGATTTTAGCATCCATGAAATTAGAGGAATGAACATACCTTGAAATGGTCTTATTTCCTTTTAGTAAGCAGGACAGCACTTCCTTGCTTTGCTGCTTCTTGAAGGTTTTTGAAACTCCAAAAGGCATTAAAAGCTAGAGAATGGAAAACAAAGCCTACAAGCAATTGCCCAGCTAATGTTTGTCTGGAATGCAAACTCGGGGAAAAGTAGATGATCTTCAAAGAATCTAATCAGCTTGAAATGAGTGGGGAAAATTCGATATATACCAGTGCAAATTTGTGCAACAAATTCCCATCAGCCATGTGTGGCCTGGGAACATATTTGCTATTTTCATATCATTATGACTTTCTGTGAAAAAAAAACCATAATCACAAAGACCTCAGGTATATTTTTCAGGTTGTCACTACCTATAAAATATGACTATATGTGCCATTCAGGACAACTCAATTAAATTTTCTTTAAAAGTTTTTAGTGTAATATTTCAACCACTTTAGTGAAACCTTTTAAATGTACATTTGAATGGTTATAATTGATGTTTCCAGAAACAAAATAAGAACAGCAAAAGAAAATTACTTATCATGGTGAAATCCTTCAGAAACACTGTAGATAGAGCCAAATTGATTCCTGGAACTTGTTCGTCAGACTGGAAGCGTCAGATTTGCCTTTGTTCGGTTGGTTAGTTGTTTACAGTGGTGCTGAGTTTGGAACCCAGAGCCTTGTATATACTAGGAGTTGAAAGAGCAATGAACTACAATGCCTGGCCCAGGTGGAGTTTTTGATCTAAAACTATGTTAGAGGCTGCATCAAGCCAACCTGCACTGTGAACCTGTCTGAAGGGACTGTTTTTCAAACATGTGTTTACAGGAAATAACTATGCTACAGCACATTACTAATAAGACCACATTTAAGTACTGGTGACCGGGTATGAAGAATCAAAACAACCTATTTCCATGGCTGTAAATTACAATTTAAAAGTACAGGCTCTGTTGTTGCTAGTGTTCTTGTTTTGAGTCAGTTGTTTAAGAGTTCTCATGGTGACTCAGGAAGAGCCAAGCCTCCGATTGATGTGAGGAATGTGGTATCTTGGGATTTAATAACCTTGAGAGGAGGTTCCAAATTTTCATTAAATTTGTTGTAGTCAGAAGTTTTATTATGCACTAGTACATGATGGTTGATACAACAAAAATCAACAAGCTGGGTAGCTAAAAACCAACAGAAATGTATTTCTCACAGTTCAACTGGGAAGTCCAAGGTCAAGGTATGTCAGGTTTGATATCTTGCTTTCTTCTTTTCTGTTTTTTTTCTTGCTTGTTTGTTTTTGTTTTGTTTTTTTTTTTTTCAAGACAGGGTTTCTCTGTATAGGCCTGGCTGTCCTGGAACTCACTCTGTAGACCAAGTAGGCCTTGCACTCAGAAATCCGACTGCTTCTGCCTCCCAAGGGCTGGGATTAAAGGTGTGAGCCACCACTGCCCTGGCTACTTTCTTCCTTACATGGCATTTTATTTCTGTCCTCACAGGAGAAGGTGTGAGGAGACTCAGGCATTTATTTACGGGAACATTAATTCATTAATGAGCATTTTGTACTTAAAACCAAATCACCTTTCAAAGGCCCATCTTCTATTAGCATCATCTTGGGAATTAGGATTTAGCAGATGAGTTTTACAGAGGACACAGACAGAGTGCTCTGCTTACCTCCCAAGCTCTTCTTTCCAACATACATCCACTTTCTTTGTTTTTGAGAGAGTAAAGCAGATTCTTTTTAAGGTAGTTATTCCTTCTTTGTGAGGACTAGAATTCATAGGACTCTATTTTTGCTCTACAACTCTACAGCTCCAATGTTTACTCCCTTGGAGTTTACCAAGAGGCTGTCCTAACTTGGAGATGTGTTAACATGGTCCATACATCATAAACACCCCTCTAAAATGAAGTATATAGTTCATAGCACTCTACAATACAATTTCATAAACATTGAGACATAGACATGTAGAAACCTTGTCTGTTGGAATTTTGGTCAACGTAGCTGATAATTTCCTCAGAAATTATGATTTTAAAGTAGATACAAGTTTCGTGAGGACAATCCTTTACATGTGCTGTTCTTGTTGTTTTAACACCAGGGTCTATAGTAAGACACAGTATACAGTACAATATTATCAACTGAATATGGAAGGAAATATTATGGACTGAATGAATGCACTTTAAAGTATAAATCCCCTTATTTCTGAAATATTGCAAGTAAAAGAAAATATGGTGAAGGCAAAAGAAACTTGTCATTCTGATATTATGGAATACTAAGTAGACCTTGACTAACTGTGTTCATATAATAAACTCTGCCATTTACATATACAAATCATTGCCAGCTGGTATCTATCACCTTACTCCTTGAAATATAAGGAAAAGTAATTTCTTTATTCACATATAAAGAAGCTTTCTTTTATCCTAGTTCCATTTGCCTTTATTTAAAAACAGCCACTTCTAAACAGGAAAGACATAAGTATAGTCAACATTCATTGGAGATTCAAGTCGATAGTTGGGGTTCCCATCTCAACATAAATGTTTCAGCTCTTAATATTCCTTTGCCAATCCCACCATGAACAGAGTGAGGTTTGGCATATACCTCATAGGCTGTGGAGTTACACTCAAGTCATTCTTATTTTTTTTAATTTACAACTTAAATCTAATGCATATATTTAGATTAAAGGATCCTAGCAATTTCCCCTTGCCTGTCTATGAGAATTCAATGGGAAAAAAATAAAAAGCCCAGCCAAACTTATTCTTTCATAATTGGTAACTGTTGAATGTTTTCCTTTTTTTTAATTAGATATTTTCTTTATTTACATTTCTAATGTTGTTCCCTTTCCTGGTTTCCCCTCTGAAAACACCCTATCCCATCCCCCCTCCCTCTGCTCACCAACCCAACCACTCCTCCTCAGGGCCAAGGACCTCTCCTCCCTTTGATATCCAACAAGTCCATCCTCTGCTACATAAGCATCTGGAGCCATGGGTCCCTCCAAGTGTACTCTTTGGTTGGTGGTTTAGTCCCTGGGAGTTCTGGGGTTATTGATGAATGCTTTCTAACCTGCCCCTCCTTACATTAATTCCGATACCTCTACACATAAACATAATCCCAGTCTCTTAGGTAACATGGAGGTTTGGGCTTCTGCAAAAGTAGGGTTTCTCAATGACAGACTCTCCTTGAGCTGGGAGAGATCTACAGACAATCAATATAAGAATGGAATCATAATCAAATTTGGCATAAAATATGTGCAGACATTCTTCAGTGTCCCATTTTTATGATAATATTATGTACTAATGAGTCCTTTAAGCACTATATTTAGTTTTTTTATCTCACAAAGTAGTGTTCAAAACAAAAAATTTAGGAAAAAAAGAAAAAAGCCACATCATTGGCTACCAACAAAAACAACTGTAATGAAATACACCTCAAAACTTTATCACTTTTCTTTTGAGGTTCCTCTAACCAAAATTATTAACATCATTTGGTCAGATTCATTGATACATTCTGGTGATTTTTCTATTTTTGTTTAATTAACATTTAAAGCAATTTCAAAATGTTGTTTTTAATTTCTGCATGATAGTTCAAGTAAATATCCCATGATTATCTTAATGGTTCTCTTAGTAGATATTTAATTTCTATCTAATCTTTGACCATTTAAAATAGTACCTCACTGAGCACATTGGAACATAAAAAAATGTATAGTGTTTTAAGTATTTTTCTTGGAATTCTTGGAATTTATCTTTAGAATGGAAATCACTCTAAAATATGGTCATTTTTTAAGACACTTAATTTATACCACAAGTTTCTTCCCAAAATATCACAATATTCACATTGTAGTGTTTAAATTTTTACAGCATTGGCTTTTTATTCTTTGATCTGAATTGAACATTTCTTTCTATGAAGCTGTTGAATTTGAGAATAGCAGAGTTGACATGAAGCCTTTGAGTTTGGCACAAGGTCAGTGGAGGCTTCTGAATATCTTTTGGCTTCCTGTGTTTAACTGGGATGATCTGGTCTCTCAGCTATAGAGCAGATCTCTCTCAGGCTGTGTTTCTCAAGTTACCAACAAAAATGCTTTGAAGTGATAAGCTTTGAGGCCCATGGTTTTCTGTACTGAGTTGTAACAGAGACTGACTCTTCCTTTGTATCTTCCTGAGGGGAAACTATATAATCATTGCAAGCAAAATGAATACATAAAATAATGAAGAGGAAATTCTTCTTATATAATTTATAAATTAAAATATAATTGTATCACTTTCTCCCTTCCCTTTGATGTAAAATCTTTAACTATTTGCAATGCCATCAGTCTAGCAATAAACTTTTTCAACATATATTTTCTCTGAATATGCTGACACACAGAATATCATATTTATGATATTGTTATCACCACATAAATGCATATAAAGGTAATAAACTAAAACCCTGAGATTCTGAGATTGTTTCCAGAGATCATAAGTCGTTCTTGTTCCACAAAGGATTCAGTGATAGATCTCTGTTAATAAAGCATATTTCACAGACTAAAAAGGTGTCTCAGTGTTGAAGAGTGCATACTGCTCTTGCAAAGAACGAAGGCTCAATTGACTACATTCACAACTACTTTTAACTCCATCTTGGGAATCTGATGGCCTTCTCTGACTTCCACAGGCATTTATATGCATGTATACACACAGTCCAAGGAGATTTATGTAGGTACACACACATAATCATTGGAATAATACATAAATCTTAAAATAAAAGAAAAAGTATGTTTTGAACAATGTGAATAGGACACATTGTATCAAATAGCTCTATAATCAGACATTCAATATTTTTTTATTTTTCATTTATTTCTTCATCTATGAAATAAAAGAAGTAGTGTACTTGTATGTGGATTTGTGAGCACTCAGAATGAAATCTTAAATGGATTTCTGAGCTAGAATCTGAGCTATAATTTGAAGACTTCACTTTCCTTGTTCTATTATTAAAGAAACAATAGATGGCAAATATATAAGACAAAATCTATGATAATTTTACAATTCCAGATAGTCTGCTATGATTATTTGGGGGATATAAATGAATTAGATTTCAGAATGAACAAAACTACTTAGGTAGATTCTGATTAATATTGTTTATGAAATAACTTGTTAAAGAGTTATTTAGTTTATTTATTCGGTTTTTTAAAAAAAATTTAGAACAAGAGCACAATTTCGTTCTGTTTTGAAATTTATTAAGGATATAAGGCAGAAGGATAGAATACATATATTCCACTTTAAAAATATTTATGTAAAATTAATAAAAATTGATTTAATATATTTAAGCTGTCCTGACTTTCTTGGATAAAATTATACAAGCTACTACAGTAAGCAATGTGAATATACACACATAATACCACCTCTACAATTATATATAAATATGTACTTTTTAATAAAAAAGCAATCTTAATTTCTATATACAGTTAGAAAAAAATTTAGGTATAACCAACTTATCTCCATGGTATAGAGCCCACAACCCTAGTGAATGCCTACAACTACTATAAGCCTTACACTGTGTTATATTTTATTTCTTCTATTCTCTATATGATTCTTATAATAAGATTACCTTATAAACTAGGCATCTAGGAGACTGACAAAAATGGAATCAAATGGAATTATTATAGCAATGCACTGTATTAAAACTTACGTCTGTCCTTTTTCTGCCTTTCCCATTACCACACTATACTCTACACAGCTTGTGACATTGTAAAATACTATTTAGATCAGCCGTTTTAAATCAGTGGGTAGTAACCCCTTTTGGGGGTGGAATGACCATTTCCAGGGGTTGCCTAAGACCATTGAGGAACACAGATATTTACTTTATGATTAAAATCAGTAGCGAATTTCAGTGATGATTTTATGGTAGAGGTCACCACCACAAGAACTTTACTAAAGGGTCACTGCATAAGGAAGGTAGAGAACCATTGGTCTTGACGAAGGAAACTATAACCTTTCTTTGAGATACCTGAATTGCACACATCATTTATTCCGTGCTTCCATGCTATTATTCAGAAAATAATAAAGTTTACTTGGGCTAAAGCAGGACACTAAAAGTGTTAACTTGGTAATTAAGATGTCACAAAGTGACAAATAGACAGGTAGTGTATTCAGTGATGATGTTCTGGTAAAGGATGATTTATATCCAGGAAAGAATGGAGCAGGGTGATCCAGGCTTTTATCATGCTAAGCAGAACACCAAGCAATTGAAAATTATAAATTATTTATATCAAAAATTTTCCATTTAATACTTTCACACCACACTTGACAATGACTTTCTGAAACCATAGAGAGTAAAGCCAGAGACTGTTGCAAGTAGAATAATAGAGGACTATATACTTAAATAATATCAAATGGTACAATTTGATTCAATCAAAAATTTATTGATCATGGAAAGTAGAGTCTTAGTGTTAGAGTGCATTTTTCTGGGCCTTAGTAAAGCATAAAATTACTATGAGACCTAAAGAGGAAGCTACATGAGTGAAAAGTATCCAGTAGTACATAACCATATGTCAAAAGAAATGGATCACTTAGATGTAAAGAGAGAACCAGTGATTTGCATATTCTTTAGGTTAAGCTAGAAAATCCAACAGCAAAGAATATTTTCATACATTTCTTTATAATGCTTGAACACTTTTAATTTGTGCATTTATCTTTAAAAAAAAGAAGATATCAATCTACATTTTTCTATGGTGAAGATAGGTCATTTCCTTAGGCAGTAATAACTACATTTCATTCTGGACTGAATGATTACTGTTTAGTATCATCAAAACTAATAGTAACAGCTAACTAATTAACACTAAAGCAGTTCTCTATTAAAAACTAATAGAGAACTGCTTTAGTGTATCTTTAACATTTTTTGAACCCAATTAAAGATTTTGGGGATATCAGGTTAGGGTAATGTATGCTGAATATAGCGTGGTGGATGTAAAAAACCAACTGCTGACATTATCTAGGCATGTCCCCTACAAATGTGGATGCACACATTTACCATTACAAACATGTACACACAAAGAAAAATGTGATGATCATTTAGAAATAGATAACCCGTTGATGTTCTCTACTCTAGGTGAAACTCTTTCTTCCACCCTCAGCATGTATGTATCACATAGTGTAGAATTAAAGCCTCATGATCTTTTTCAGTTCACTCTCTCATATCTCATGTTGTCATCCTTGCTCAGCTAATATTTGGATGCTCATATTGGTGAGATTTTAGGGGTTTAGGAGATACAATCTCATGGAAAACTCCCTGATCTTAGAATCTTTCTTCTTCTCTTCTTCAGTGTTCCATGAACCCAGTATGTGGCACTGTTTTATAGATGTATCCATTGGGACTGAACTCTACTGTGCTGCATTTTGATTGGTTGTAGTTCCCTATTATGGTCTCTGGCTGTTACAAAGAGAAGTTCTCTTGATGAAGGGCAAGGACTTATTTCTGGGTAGAAAGGTAAATGTTTAGATTGTGTTTAGGGATTATGTTGGTTGAGTAAAGTGGTGTTTTTAGGGCAACCTGAAAACTTATATACATGAAATATTTATACTGATTGATCAGGTTATATTTAATATATATTTATATATACATGCTCTTGACAGTAATTAATGATAAAAAAAAGTCTGTGAATATGAAGGAGAGAAAACAAGTATACGGGAGGGTTTTCAGTGAAAAGGAAAAGTGGAAAATTATACAATTCTATTAAAATCTCAAAAATAAAAGAAACAAAATGTAAAAGTTGATTATATATGTTGATATATACTTATATATTAAAAAATAAAAGTATATATGTATGTGTAGAGAGAAAGAAAGAAGAAAGAGTAATGTCATTTTCCAGTCATCTAGAATCTACCAGCTTTTTATAAAATAACAATCATGAAAACCCCCAGATACCAATCAAGTTTCCCCCAGTGTGTAACTTGCTATAGCTGTTATTAAAGTTCTTGGCATTTCCAGTTTAGAAACCTCCAGGAGGGTAGAAAGAGTAGAGGTGCCCCAGGCTCTCCTTTTTCTCAGTATATTTGAGTCAGCCAAAACTCATCAAAGCTTAGATACACATAACTTCCACAATAGGCCTTTTACACACTTAACTTCCACACTATGTTCTAGGGAATATCCTTACTTAAGAATTAGTAGTAAACCCTTTAGAAAATAATATCAAAATGAAGACTTTATCAGTAATCAATAGCCCATCATTTTCTATTCATCTCTCTAACTGGAAATTCTGGGTTGCTTGTTTATTTGTGTGTGCACCATAGCAGCCTACTGCACGGCATGGTAATGGTGAACCTGACTTTATTGCACATTTCCTGTTCTATGTATAATCTAGGCAGTGAAAGGTTTAGAGAATCTCTTTAAACACTATTACCCAAGATGGCTCTAATATCCTTAGCCTAAATTAATTCTCTTTATGGCATACAATTTAGAAAAGTAATATATCAGTCTTAGGGCAAGATGGCTGGAAAACTAAAAGTTCACATTAATGGACACATATTACTGGATGTTTTCAAGACCAGCAGAGTATAGGCCTTACCTTTGAGAATCTGATTGGGGTAACAAAGAGAAAGCCAAAAGCCTATATTTCTTGAGATTTGCTCTGTTGGCATGTATTGTAACACTAAATACTGGGCCTCGTTGCCTCAGGGAGGAAGAGATTCTCACATATAGCAAGTGATGCTATGTAAACTTGCCCTACTAGTTATCTCTGGTGAATAAAAATGTCCACAACTTGTAGCTGGACAGATGATATATAGCCGGTGTTTTAGTTTCTGGGCCTGGGGTCTAGACAGACACCACTAGGGGAATAGGGAGAAGGTAAAGAGAGAAGACAAGAAGATATTATGGGGTAAGGAATAGTGAGAACTGAACATGAGAGCTGACCAGTCAGAGTTAAAGTGGCCCAGGCAGAATATGGCAAGTCATATCTTGGAATTATTGACAGAAAAGTACACATAATAGCATAGAGTATAGATATATGCCCAGCTTTAGTGCTGATTAAGACTTAGTATAAATATAAAATTTGGGGGTCTCTTAGCTGAGAACTGAGTGATCAAAGATGAGGTAGAACCACCCTCTCATTTGAAATTAACAATTTATCACAACATCTAGATTTCAAAAATATGTAAATCCCTAAGGAACTCAGTGGGAGTAGTAAAAAGGGATTAGTTTATACTGAAGATATATTTGTCTACATGGATAAAGAATACAGTCATTTGTAAATCACTTTTTCTCAAGAGCCTTCACAAGCCTATTGTGTTTGCTTCTGTAATAATTTTAAATATGTGATATAATTGTCATTCCTTTTGAACATTGTAGTCTACTTCTCAGCCTAACATATAATCTCTACTGAAATAGCATAATAGTGTAGTGTTGTTATTGCCTTTAACATTCTGCTCGAATTCTTAGCTTAGGATATATTTGTACAAAAATCAATAACACAGTATTCATCAAGTATAAAACATTAAGTTGAGTTACATTGTAAACCTTATGTTACTAAATCCTGACATTCTTTGGAGGTAAATGTTATTGCATCCATTTTACAAATTAAGAATCTGAGATTCAACAGAGGTAAAAGAAATTTTGTCAGGTGCACCAAAAATGCTTATTCCATGTATAAATTTTGCCAATCTTTTCCTAAATCCAATCTCTCAAGTGAACAGATCTGGTTCCATTTCTGCTCCTTTTCTCTCTCTTTTTTTTTTCTTTCTTTCTTTCTTTCTTTCTTTCTTTCTTTCTTTCTTTCTCTTTCTTTCTTTCTTTCTTTCTTTCTTTCTTTCTTTCTTTCCTTCTTTCCTTTCTTTTTTTGCATTCAAGACACCATGTTTCCCAGTTCAGAGACCAGCCTTCTCTACTAGTTGATATAAAGAATTAAATGCTGATATAGGGATCTGTATTTTGCCTTCATAAAAGTTTCAATAATGGGATGTAAACCTTGAAAAATAGCATCAAAATGTGCAGTAACACTTTCTTTTCCTCCTAGAGAACTTGGATCCAGAATGAGATGCTTCTTCCCTGCAAAAGAGCAGTAGCAGAGACATTGAATCCATAAATATGCCTTGGGATGACAGCTTGCCAGATTTAGTGAACATAAATCATCCCAGAAAGCCCTAAATCTCATGTACTGCCATACAGTATTTTAGCAGAATTACAAAGTCACTTGCACAGGAGTGAAATTATCAACTTACTTTCTTCCTGGTTTTAAAAGAAATATATTTCAGGCCAGAGTCAGGTTGGTGTTTATTTTGCTTGCAATCTCATATTGAAGTTTTAATAGTATAGATTGTACACAGTCCCCACAGGAGCATATGTAAGGTCACCAGACTGAGGCACTGTTGGAAGGAGACTGAATGACTGTGATGTAGACTCTTGAGAAAGCAAGCCACAAAATTGGTCGCATGCTTTGAAAGTAATGCTGAAACTCTGGTCCCTTCCTCTCTCCTTTTGTTCCCCAGCTACCAGGAAGTAAACATGTTTGTTCCTCCACATACTCCCTATCATGGAGTTCTCCCTTACTTCAAGAAAGCAAGGAGCAATGTAAGCATAGACTGAAGGCAATGATTGTGAACCAAAAATAAACCATTCCTCCATTTAAGTTGCTCATCTCTGGTATTGCACAGCAATGGATTGCTAACACAAGAAATTTCATATAAAGTTTGGTGAGAAATGTATCAAGATATTCCTTATCTTGATGATAAAGTAAATGAGATTTTCTAATACATGTGTGATAGTTTACTCATGTGAATTTTAATAGAAAATTGAAATTGGTGCAGGATATTATAGTGTTTTCTGCATTCCTACAAACTACGTCATTCCTCACTACAAAAACATATCTAGTTTCTGATAATATTGTTATAAGATTCTTCAGTTAATTTTAGATTTTGTCTTTTCACCTTTTAATTGGTTGTAATTCCATGTTTGTATAGACCTTACAACAAGTCCAATTAAAAAATACTAGGTTATTTAGAAATGTCTAGTAGATCAGGAATTAGGAATTTACTCCTCTGTGACCTGAACCAGTGTTTTAGCCAAAGACTTCCCTTCCTTGTCTCTCTAATATTGTTTTTGTTTGTTTGGTTTTTTGCCAATTTGAGAAGATATATATGAAAAAGTAAAATGACATGATAGAATTTTTAAAACAACAAACAGTATTTTTGAAACATAATCCAAAGGAAATTGATCACATAAGATATTCATAGATTCATGAAAAAATAGGTAACATTAAAAATTCTATAAAAATTACAATTTATATTAAATTTTAAATAATTTCAGAAGTCCTACAGTCATAAGAAGGAAATGTTTAGGGCATTATTAGGTAATTACTTCCCTCAATTTTAACATGACTTTAAAAGAAAATGTGAGCATTCCATTGATTACATAGGGAACTTTGGAAAATGAAGTAGAGCATACTCAATTCTCTAGAACTATTTGGGCTGAGGGTACGGTGCAACCCAGTGGTAAAACACTTCTCAAGTATATACAAGACCCTACGTTTGAGCCAAAAGTACGTTATAAGTTTGGATATACTTTTAAAACAATTAAGTTTTGGTTGTTTGTGATTTAAATATTTTTGATTAAGAACTATTACCATGGAAGATGGCAATATTTCAAAATGAAAAAAAGAAGCCATGATTTGTCAAGAAGACATAATGTCCTAGCTCTGTAGGAAAAGAATAATACAGTCACAACGATGCATGCAGCAAAAACGGCAGACTTGCAGTCGAACAGGTGTTTCAAAAGATAAGAGCATTGACTCATATGAAAGGATTCTGGATTCAGTTCCTAGGAACTACAGCAGCTGATTTATATATTCTGAACATGACCTCACATATGTATACCACAGACTCATAAAATAAATGATAGATAGATAGATAGATAGATAGATAGATAGATGAAAATACATCTATTTTAAAATGACATAAATGAGAAAATAGATTAAAGTATTATTAATAGTTTCAAATTTAATATACTTATTAATGGAAAAAGCAAATATACACAAAATCTGGAAGGATATTGAGTGTCTAAATGTTTTCTACCAACCTGATACAGTTGACATTACACAACTTTACAACAAAAACAGTAAAACATCACTTTTAAGGTCATATTAACAAACCTTAACTAATAGAATATATGCTGACCTATAAAATAATGCTCAATAAATCTAGAGATTACACTTATGTAGGCTATTGCCCTGAGCTACAGAGAAGATAAAAATAAGTAGCCAAATATGTGCAATAATTCTTGAATATTTGGGAACTAAACATCATATATCTAACGATAGCATGAGCCAAGAATACTTTGAAAACACATAATAATAACAATTAAATCAGCATATATCAAAATGCATGGACTTAGATGTCAAAGTGACAGAAATATGTTGAAAAGCAGACTGTGTACATATGTTCAATCACTGATTTTTACAAATTTTTGATAATTTAACAGAGAGCACGGTTTTGTCAACAAAGATAATGGAAGAAAATTATTCTCCTTTGAAAACCCTGTATCAACTTTTCCACAGAAGACAAAAGCTAACTTTAAATATATTATATACCTCAATAAAATAATTATGCTCAGAAAATTATGAAATAAAATATATAGTGACAAGTATTGTTAAGATAACAATAATGCATCAACTATTTAAATGACAAGTTGAAATTCTTTTTCTTAAAACCTAGACAGTTAATAAAACTAGACAGTAAGCTAAGAGGGGTCAAAACTGCTTATCTGGCAAGGTTTAATATCCATAATATATACTTTAAAAATAATGAATAGAAATTCCACAATTCAATTTCAAAATAAAAAAATATTTCAATAGACTATGAACAATAATATATTTATAGATTGTTAATAAGCATCTAAGACAGTACCCTGAATCACATATCATAAAGAAAATACAAGGTTAAACTACCAGCAGATAGTTTTACAGATGACTTATAATAAATAAGACTGACAATGCCCAATGTGAGAAGTCCACAAGACAACTATAACTAAGCCATCCATAGGGATGTAAAATTAATAAAACCATTTCATAAACTAGTTGCTCTATTTGGCAAAACTATACTCTTATGATCACAAACCAGTATTTCTAGTTATAATTATTTACCCTAAAGGAATAAGACTCAATGCCACATAGAATACACATTCACAAATATCCAGAGCAACTATCTTCATAATAGCTAAAAGTCAAGTGATTCACAGTACATAAACTTAATGACTCTCAAAAACAGTATAGAACCTGGTAAGCTAGTAAAAAAGAATGTATATTTCACCATGAAAACCTAGAACAAGAAAATGTTTATCTTTGTTGAAAGATGGCATAATAATTGTGGTGTTACACTGACCACAAAAAGACATAGGGAAGCATTTTAGGGTGATGTGGGTGCTCTGTGTTAGGCTTGTAGTGATGAGTAGAGCTGTGTACAAGTCTATCAAACTATACTTTTCAACTGGTTACATGTTATTATGCAAGTTTTACCTCAGTAAATGTGCTTTCTAAAATCTTCATGTACAAAGTATTATTTTGCAATCATGGCTGAAAATGAACATATGATCAAATACAAATTTGTAGTCTTGATTTGATATAGAGTTTCTAGAAGCATTTTCCTATCTCAATATTAATGACTGTAGCTTACCATGGGCCAATTATAAACAGAATTCAGCAGTGGAATTCTTTAGAGCAGGGGAGAAGCACAGCAGAGAAGAGGAAAAAGACAGTGAAAAATGTCAACCCTGCAAGCCAAGTATGAGGTGTGAGAGCTAATACAACACACATAACTTGTCTGCTTAAGAGCTCTGAATGAAGACGGCCATAATGATGATGATAGAAAAATCTGTTCCTGGGCAGAATGTTATTATTATCTTTCCTTCCTGCCTGCTGCACACGAAGCAAAGCACATTTTATTGAACAGAGAAGACTTTCAGAAAAGCAAAGGTTAAAAAATGTGGACTGAGATGATAAGGAACTTAGATGCAAGGCAGACTTCATCCAGGTCTGTTGTTGCATTACTGGAAGGTCACACACAACAATTAGAGCACATTTCATAAATTGTTGGGCACTGGTGTATTTGAGTCAAGGAAAATGTTGACTCCTCCATATGCTATTTTTATTCATTTCTAAGTATATACTATGACTTTTGTAATTATAATTGTAGGAGCCAAAAAAAAAAAAGTCTGACCCAACTTTTGAAATCTGCTTTCTATGATTCAGAAACACTGAAAAGTGTAAAAGCTATCAAGTCACTTTTGTAATTATAATTGTGGGAGCCAAAAATTCTGACCCAACTTTTGAAATCTGCTTTCTATGATTCAGAAACACTGAAAAGTGTAAATGCTATCAAGTTCTGCCATCGCATTATATACGAATTCACCGATAGAATAGTAATCAAAGGCAGCACTCATAAATGTGGCACTAGTCTTCTTTAAATGGTCTTTATTCAGCACTTTCCCCAGATAACTCATTACCAGCAATGTAATAAGAGAAATGTAATAGTTACGATGCTTAGCTAATAAAATTATTAATTAAACTATTATTCTGTAACAGAACATTCTAAACTATTTTCACAGAGGACAAGCATAAATAATATGAAATAATATGAAATAAATCTCATATATAAAATCAGTTCTACCTAGTTTTACAAATGATATAAGTCATCAAGAACCTATGACTATAACCACTTGGATAGCAAACATTAATGTTTCTAAATAAATATAGATTCCATATGTTTAATCTATAGCACAATACTTTTGAATCAATTATCGCACAACAGTATATTTATGTGGATCAAATGAATCAGCCCTGAAGGCACAATGGCATACACAATTACATTAACAGTACATTTTCTAGCCACATTAACTATTATAACATTTGCGTTTTACAACTCAAAGCTTCTTTCCTATGTTGAAACTTTCTAATTGCACAATTTAGAGGAGACTGAGATAAACTCTAATGCCAGTACCTACAGATTTGGAAAAGGTTTGCCAGAAAGATTGGAGCATTCCAAAGACTTTTTGATAAAATATCTTATTATTTATTATTAATTTCTGTTCCAAAAATTAAAATGAATAAATTATGTTTTAACAGTTATTAAACATTACTAAAATGTTTGTTAAAATGATTTATTTCCTTATAGTTAAGTAAATAGTAGATATACTTTTAAAAGCCATCTTAAATTTTTAATTTTTTTTCACTAATCCAATTAATAATATGATTTATTTTACTCATGCAGTTTCACTGTTTTTAAAATTCTGAGTTTAAAAACTCTCTTATATGCAAATGAAAACTAAATTTTCTCTTCCAATAAAAAAGCTATATGTACGCTTTGGGAGATTTCATAGCCAATATTAAATCCTGTTTTAAAATCATTGCCCTATTTGTAAACAATATGAAAATGTGTTAGATATCAATTTTAAGTAATTGGACTCTGATGAACATAAAATATATGATAAAGCTATATAATATGCGTATATGAAAATTACATGGTGAAACCTATTATTATATTTAGTTATTATAATGTAATAAGAATCAAGAAACCTTCGGAATCCACTATCTACTTACTTGTTCCTTCTAATTTTTCAATGAATTAATGTTACATAAATCCTATGCAATATGAAACAAAGTGTTCTTCAATTATTTTAAAACAGTCACAATTCAGGAAAATAACTACATAAAAATAACATAATGCATTAAAATGTTACGAACACCTGAAGAAAATAGACTTTTCAAAATATAAGTTCCTTTCCCTTTCAAGGGTTCGGAAGAGATGGCCCAAGGGTATTAACACCTGTCAAATAATATGTAAATGTAAGTAACTGTCAGCACATTTCAGAATGTGCCTTAAAATGTTTGTTTTCTTGAAGACTTCATTCATTTTTCTTTTATGTGTATGTGTGCTTGGCTTGCATGGGTGCACACAGCATGTACATACCTGATGCCCTAATAGACGAGAAAAGGGCATTGGAACCCTTGAAATTATAGTAACTGATGACTATTAGCCACCATTGGTTCCTGGAAACAGAACCAATGTCCCCTGCAAGAACAGCTACCACTCTTAACCCCTGAGCCATCTCTGGGTTAAGTGATACATTTTAAAATAAATGTCAACTTCTCTATATAATCCAGATATAAAGCGTAACTAAGCCATCACTGGGTCCTGTTCTTTCAAATCTCACCATCCACAAATGAATCCAGGACTCCACCTCTGTAGTATATCCAGAACTTAGTGACTTCTTGCTGCCTGCACTACCACCACCTTGATCTGAATCTGACACATCTCATCTCTTACTTGCATGATTACAGCAGTTTCACACCTGGTCTTCCTGCACTCATGCTTCCCTTTTATAGAATTTATTTCCATCATGTAATTTATCTGCTCAAAACCCTCTGGTTACTCCTATTGCAGTCAAAACACTGCTTCCTTTTACCTTAGTCTGTCTTTCTCTGCAGGCTTCTCTTTGCTCCATCTCTAGCCTACACCTACTTAGCCAAATCTACCACAGCCATTCACACTGCTATGCTTGCCCAGGCACTGATTCACATTATACCTAAGTGGCTATCTCCCTTCCTTCTTTCAAATGTCACCAAAGAAGAACCAGTTATCAATGGTAAATAAGAACAATAAACTAATAAACTTCTTTATTCTTCACTGTACCTACTACCATGAAGCATACAAAGTAGTTATTTAGTGAGGGTTGTCTTCTTCCGTGATTCACAAAGTTGGGTACAACATATAGATTTTTTTAATGGCCATATCTTTAGAATCTACACAGTGCACAATGCATAAAAAGCATGCAATAATTATGTTCAGTGAAAAAATGTATACCCAGGGCAGGTAAGGTGAACAGTCAGACATCTGCTTTCCAGTCTCCATAATTGCCTGCTTGGAGGCTCAGGAAGAATTTCTGTTGAAGTTTACTGATATCTGAAACACATAAACTGTTGGCCTGATATAGAAATGCAGTATTCAAATATATATTCAAGGAAATTATGGGGACTAGACTAGATTTGTGATAAAGTAAAAAAGAAAGCATTGCACTGATATCCTTTATCATAATGTTGAATAATATGTGTAATTCAGTATATTACCTAGAGAAATGATCCATGAGATTTCCTTAAAATTTCTGTTCTTTTCTGTGTGTCAGTTTATAAAATTTACTACATTATTTGGAAACTATAAAAATGTAAACAGGAAAAAAGGGGGAGGAGAATTTAGAGTGTGGATTGCAAACATTATTTTTCTTCTACTATCGCCTTCCAAATTCTGGAAGTTTCCCTTTAATCCAAAAATAGTATTGTGATTATTGTCTCAGTGAATATAAAATTATGGTGTTATACTAGATATAAAGTAAGAAAAAGGGTCTTTGCATGCTAATATGTTGCTGTGTCCTTCAATAGACTTTATTCTGTCTATTCTGACAGACAGAACCTAATTCTGAACCTGATTCACAGTGTCCTACTTCTACCTCTGTAAAAGCGCATCCACAAACTCCAGTGAATGACTGAAATTATACCCTCCAGGTATTACTTTCATACTACATAGTTAATTGTAGAAAATATCTAATCTTCTCTGGAACAAAGAATCCATACAACAAACCCTAGTACCTCGGGCAACTAAAATATTTTGAAGGGTCTTCTCATGCTGTTCCAAAAGTTGCCTAAGACTTCCACAGGTCACATATAATATTCTGGTTTTATTTGGAACCTGATTTTCTTTTTTTGATTTTAATTTTTTATGTTTAATGAACATTATGAATACATTTCTTACAGTTAGAAATAATCGTTGAAACATTCTTTTAATAATTTCACCAAATTTCTTCCTATAGGATAGTCAATCTTTTTTCTTTCTTTTTTTTAATTTTCTATATTCTTTGTTTACATTCCAAACGCTTTCCCTTTCCCCAGTTGCCCCTTCTCCATGTGTCCCATAAGTCCTTTTCCCTCTACCCATTCCCCAATCACCACCACCCCCCCAATTCTTAGTTCTGGTACTCTCCTACAATACTGGATCAAGTCTTTTCAGGACCAGGGCCCTCTTCTTCCTTCTTCTTGGGAATTATATGATTTGCTAATTGTGTCTTGAGTATTCAGAGCTTCTGGGCTAATTAACATCGACTTATCAGTGATTGCATTTCATGTGTATTCTTTTGTGATTGGGTTAGCTCACTTAGGATGAAATTTTCCAGTTCCAACCATTTGCCTACAAATTGCAAGAATTCATTGTTTTTAATTGCTGAGTAGTATTCCATTGTATAAATATACCACATTTTCTTTATCCATTCCTCCATTGAGGGACATCTGGGTCCTTTCCAACTTCTGGTTGTTATAAATAAGGCTGCTATGAACATAGTAGAGCATGTGCCTTTGTTGCATGCAGGTAAATCCTCTGGGTATATGGCCAGGAGTGGTATGACAGGGTCCTCTGGAAGTGTCATGACCAATTTTCTGAGGAACTGCCAGACTGATTTCCAGAGTGGTTGTACCATCTTGCAATCTCACCAACAGTGGAGGAGTGTTCCTCTTTCTCCACATCCTCGCCAATACCTGCTGTCTCTTGAGTTTTTAATCTTAGCTATTCTGACTGGTGTGAGGTGGAATCTCAGGGTTGTTTTGATTTGCATTTCCCTGATGACTAATGATGTTGAACATCTCTTAAGGTGCTTCTCAGCCATCCGAATTTCTTCTGGTGAAAATTTTTTGTTTATCTCTGTACCCCATTTTTAATAAGGTTATTTGTTTCTCTGGGGTCTAACTTCCTGAGTTCTTTGTATACATTGGATATTAGCCCTCTATCAGATGTGGGGTTGGTGAAGATCTTTTCCCAATTAGTTGGTTGCTGTTTTGTCCTTCTGACAGTGTCCTTTGCTTTACAAAAACTTTGTAATTTTATGAGGTCCCATTTGTCAATTCTTGATCTTAGAGCATAAGCTATTGGTGTTCTGTTCAGGAACTTTCCCCCTGTGCTGATGTCCTCCAGGGTCTTCCCCAGTTTTCTTTTCTATTAGTTTTAGTGTGTCTGGTTTTATGTGGAGGTCCTTGATTCACTTGGAATTGATCTCAGTACAAGGGGATAAGAGTGGATCAATTCACATTCTTCTGCATGCTGACCTCCAGTTGAACCAGCACCATTTGTTGAAAAGGCTATCTTTTTTCCACTGGGTGGTTGTAGTGCCTTTATCAAAGATCAAGTGACCATAATTCTGTGGGTTCATTTCTGGGTCTTCAATTTTATTCCATTGATCTACTTGCCTGTTACTGTACCAATACCATGCCGTTTTTAACACAATTGTTCTGTAGTACTGCTTGAGGTCAGGAATATTGATTCCCCCAGAAGTTCTTTTATTGTTGAGAATAGTTTTAGCTATCCTGGGTTTTTTGTTATTCCAGATGAATTTGAGAATTGTTCTTTCTAAATCTGTGAAGAATTGATTTGGGATTTTGGTGGGGATTGTATTGAATCTGTAGATTGCTTTTGGAAAAACGGCCATTTTTACTATATTAATCCTGCCAATCCAAGAGCATGAAATATTTTTCCATCTTCTGAGGTCTTTTTCTATTTCTTTCTTCAAAGACTTGAAGTTATGGTCATACAGTTTAGTTTCACTTGTTTAGTTAGAGTCACGCCAAGATACTTTATATTGTTTGTGGCTATTGTGAAGGGTGTTATTTCCCTAACTAACCTGATTTTCATTCACCACTATCTCATTCTGCCATCTCCAAAGACCCACATCTCATCACTAGCAACACTGTCAAACAGTTTTTGTATGCTTGCATCCTAACCATGTGGATACATCTGCCTCTGCATTCAACATGCTAACTACCTTCCTTGTGTCCTATATGCTCCCTATTAAAATCCTTGCACATTTCAATAATTTCATATACAAGCAAGGGTCTTATGTTCAAAGAACTAAAAATCTTTCCCAGGGACATACTATCATTAATCATTACATTTCTAGCAAAACCACGAAAAAATTCCTTTCCTCTGTTATATAAATAAGGAGTACCATTTTTGAATGTGCAAGATGCTTTTATTACCATATATTCTTAAACTTCCCAACAAACATGGTAGATATGATGCAGAATGTATACCCTAGTACTTCAAGACTTCTCTTTTAGTACAAATATTTCATGGTTTAAGAAAACAAGATGAGCTTCTCCCTGGTCAATGGGGTGGGGGGCGGGGTGACTGGTAAAATACAGAAAAAAAAGAACAGAATTTTAAACTCAACTGGTGGGGATGGATTCAGGGACAAAACAGGGTAAATGGAGGTGATTATATGCATGTGTGAGATTGTCACAATATAAGTCACAATGTATTTTAAAAGAATGAACTAATATATGAACTACCATAGTGTCCAAAATGCGTATCAGTGAGGAGTTGTGGATATAAGGTTTGGTGGAGTTGCCAGAGATGAGAACAAGGCACAGGAAATTTGTGGGAGGATGATAATAGATTTATTCCTGTTATACACTGCAATGGTGCTGTATATACGCCGAGAAATATGCATCACTAGGTACTGTATGCTTCTATAATTTATTGGATATCAAGTACCCCTCAATAAGCACACCCATTATCTTATGGCTTATATCAAATGAAATATTGTACTTTTGGTAATATAAAGAATGTTAATGATGAGTTACATGATGTTTTGCTGAATAAAGCCCCCAGTTTTATTCCTTTAACACTTGAAGAGAACAGGAAGTTGATGATAAGGCTCAGTTAATGATGTAGAGTGTTCTCACACTATACTGGAAGAAAATGAACATGATTCTAGTAATAAAAAAAAGACCTGGCAGGAAGTAATCTCCTTCATACTGATGTTCTTTTAAATAATTATTATTTTGAACAATAGTTTAAAATGTGCAAGGAAATTGAAAAATTTGCATGAGTAGAAGTCTACTCAGTTGTTAGAATTCCAGGAAACACAGTGAAACAGACAAAGCAGCCCTCCAGAGCTGCTTCCATGTAGGAACTTCAGAAAGCACAAAAATAAACAGTTTTTGCTATATTGGTTTGCATAATAAACTAATAAAATAAATAAAATTAAAATGTACATTTAAGCAATCTTTTCAAATTTACCCACGCACTCAACTTTATGCGGAAAATAGCCTATGTTTTGTATGTGTACGTAACAGCATAGGAAGATTCTAACTGAACACATATAATAATTACTTGAGTTGTATTCAGTGAGAAATAAAGTTACTGTGTTGAAAGTTCCCTAAGCAGACAGCAAACAGTTCCCTGAAATGAAAGTCCGAGCAGGAACCTGAAGTAATTCAGAATTATGTTACTGCTCTCCATATTGCTGATCTGCAAGTCTCATATTTATCAAGCTCGATGACATCTCTCTGCCTTCTGATCCAAAAATGATGTAACAAATAGTAGTTTGGGAAATGACCTTGCCTGCTACATTGGTGTATTGGCAGTGACAATCAGAGCTGACCTCTTCCTCAGCTGGAGACAGGGTAGAAATTTGTATAGGAACTTTGAAGGTTCCTTATGTGAAATCATAACCATCTACTGAGCAGATATCATATGATATGTGTTCTCCTGAAACAGTGTTAGAAATGCAAAAATAAGAACATAAATAAACAATATAAAAGTTGGATTTAAGAAAGGTTGAAGAATTAATTTTGACAATGACAATTGTGTGTGTGTGTGTGTTAAAATGTAGTTACGTAACAGTTGCTGCATGTTACCAATGTTCTTGCTATATTACTTCAACAGTCACAATCGAAAGGATAAAGTACAAACCCTTGTTTGATTAGACCAGAGTATCAGAGACTAGGAATGCTAGAGCTGTTTTGTGAGGCCCTAACATAGAATCTTTAATAATAAAACAGTGCCAGCCAGGTGGAAATAGAAATGGCTGTGGGAGCTGGGGTGGTGGGGGATGTGTATCTTTAATCCCAGCACTCAGGAGGCAGATTCAGGGTGGATCTATTCATTCAAGGCCAGCCTGAACTAGAGAACTGTAAGTCCAGGACAGCCAGGGCTACCCAGAGAAGAATGGATGTGAGTGCCTAATCCAGGTTAAAACCTAGAGTAGATCTAGACCTCCCTAACAACAGCTGCTGCAGCCGCCAAGGAAAGGCAACTCAGCGCACACTCCTAGTAATCCAGCCACCTCCCTATAACCCATCAGTGATGTGATGCATGTTCCTGCAAGGTAGAAATACAAACATTAAAGTTCATTAGGTCAAACTTAAGACATTTTCCCAGATTCGCGACACTTGTTTTAGAGTGTTTCTCTCAACGTTGCTCAGAGAAAACTCAAAACTAGAATTCTTTATTTGTAAGACTTGCATTTTCCACCCTAGTGAAAAGAAACATAATTACAGATTTTACTTCAACCATTTTTTAAAACTGGGTATAAAGTTCAGAGAGCAGAGTCCCAAGTTTTTCAGTGTTTCCCAGCAACCATTCTCTAATCCGAATGTGTCTGAAATCTCGTCAAAAGGATGACACAGTAATCAGGTTTTAAGGATTCTGCTGAGGCCGTACAGATGAATTCATGTCTTTGACACTTATAAACTAAGTAAATAGTGATCATATTTAGGCAAATTAGCTTTGAGTTTTTTTATAAGATGTCTACTGACTTCTATTTGCTTTGAATAAAAATAACACTAAATAAAATTTACAGATTGACAGTTAATAAAGTGACAGCAGCTAATGTGTGAGCTAGGTCTTTGAAAGTTTGCAAGCATATCCATTTGTGTTTGCTTCTGGCTAAAATTTGGCAGGCACAGTCCTTAGTGAAAGATGCAAATTGCTCTTCCAAAGGGCTATTTATATCGGTTAAGCATCTTTTCCTTGCAAAACAGTGGGAAAACAGTTGTTCTCAGGCTGCTCGGGATTTGTTTAAATCTATTGTTTTAAAATCTATGGCTTATAATTCCTGGCTGAAGTGAAGACTCAGGCAACACCTTTACATTTGACTCAAGGCTTCTCAAGTGCTTGCAGAATAACATTAGCATCTGTGTTATTACTACTATGTCTCCTTCTACACAAACACAAAACCTTCACTGATCATCATGGAAAGCTGAAATTATAGTATGTCAACTTTTTTATTTTTAATCATAAACAGATAAAACGACAATATTGTTTTTCTGTATAGGGGTAAGAAACTATGGTAATACATTTTTTCTTAATTTCAACTTTGTTGAATATTTTTTTAAAGAAAACTAGATGATTGGCAATCCTTTGCTTCCTTCAGATGCACTGTACTCCTGGAGGTTCTCTTCTGAATCTTTTCAAAAGTTTAAGATAATCAAGATAAATCAAAATCTTAGAGGTGTTTCTTTATCACTACATAAAGCTCATTTTTCACAGGACCAGCACATTTTTAGACATAATTAAAACTTAGTTAACTAGCTTAGCTGAAGTAGCGAGTTGCTCTAATAGAATTTTAGTATGCATATCTGAAATCTCCACATTGATGATATTCCTCTACCTTCCTCTACCTAGTTCCTAGCAGCCACAAAAAAATACTTTGGGTACAGATAAAGCATTAAACTTATGTGTCACCATGCGTTCTTGGTATAATATATGGTCAGTGTTGAAAATGTTGGAGTTTGGAAAGATATTTATAGGCCTAGAAAGAGTCTAAAAGTTTAGATTTCTAAATAATTGAAATCAAAAGTTGCCTATGTGCTTTCATTTTGTTTTTCTAGAGAAATCTATAAAGTGGCAGATAAATGAATCACAGTGTTAGGTATATTCTTTATGTTTATAAAGATATATGAATAAATATTTTGTTGGGTGGGGGCATGGCAGAACAGAGTAGAGGGGTGGGGACTGAAGCAGGTTTTTATCTCATTTTGAATTATGGATTAGAAAAAGACACTTCAGACCACATAATAAATGAAAGCCACAGTTCAACCAAGAAAGAACCCTAAAGAAAACAAATGATTTCTCCCTTTACCTCTTTTGTTTGCTGGGAAACAAGTCTGAAGCAGTCATGGTTTATAAGGATCAGGAAAGACGTATTTGGGAAAAACATATCCAACAGCTACTGCCTGTTCTGTCACAGTTCTTCTAAGTTTCATGAACAGTTCACACACACACACTGATACAGATAGCTACCTGCACACAGCAGATGGCTCTAAGGACACCTATCAGGGTACCCATTTGATTAACAGAATAAGACTCCTTCCTGAGAGGGCTGATTGCGTTCTTGTCTTAGAATTGTGTGGCTTTGTTTCACTGTCATCTTCCTGTTGTTTTCTCTATGAGAAAGATGCCCAGCTTATTCAGAAAGAGAAAGGGCGACAGTGACTGAGTGCTCTTAATTTGACTTCTTTGGCTAAATTTTGAGTCTTTATATTTCAATACCAAACCTGTGGTCTTAAAGAGGAGTGACCTTGTACATTTCTTGAGCTGTTTATTTTTCTAGGATTGTGTACAGCAACTGTAAAAATAAATCTTAGCGTCCATATACAATGCAACATACATAGTTTGATCCTCCTCTGGTATAAGTAATTTGAGACTTGAAGCTCTCCAATGCTGTCCCAATTTCTCCAGTAGAACGGTGTCATCACAACCACTCAGGAAAATTCTCATCTTCAAGACAGCTCGGTTTTCTTTTAAAGAGTATACATGGCCTTCACATCAATACTCCAATTAAATAAAGACTGTACATAGGAGAAAGTCTACTCATTATAATTAACTTAGGCAACAATGATACTCTCCCAATGCTCAGTGATAATTTTTTTCTTTCTTGTTACTCTTGAATAGCTAACGTTACAGTAAACCAAAAGTGCATGCCAAGTTGTATGCCACAATTATTTCCCAGGCTTGAGACTGAGACTCTTAAGTTATTTTGACTAGGCAGCTAATAGCAATTTAGATAATTCTGCTCAAATTCAATGACATGTGATGCAAATCCATGGCTGTGTTCCAGCACATTCTTCTTGTCAGAACCATTTAAATCACCATCTTACACACGTACGTATTGAAACTCAACTTTAAGTGTTTTATTTTTATGTACATTTTTTTCCAGAAATAAAATATCTAAATACAGACAGTGTAATGTTGTATATGTATAGCTTTCAACAATACTTGAGCTGAATAGATGCTTTTGTATATTAAATTTGTCTTTTTTTTTAATGGAGTTCACAGCTACGTTGATAAAATTGATTCCTTAGATCCTTTTTTTTCTTTTTAACCAATAACAAGCAGAGAGACAAGTACAATTTAATATTAATAAGCAGCTCAAATAACACTTGGTTAAACTATATACAGTACAAACCATTCATACAAATGAAGACTAGGATATTGAGTTTGTTACAATATGTGTAGTAAAGATAAGACAGACACTTACAACTTACAGGGTGTCTGCCTGGCATCTCCCTTCTTATATAATGATCAGAACTTGTGTCAAGCAGCCTTAGTTGGTCTCAACACTGCAAAGGTCCGGTGATAGGCAAGAAAAGCTGTAATCCCAGTGTCCGCGCCCACACGTAAATTCCAAATGTTTGCTCATCTTCACAGAGAATAAGCTCCTCCCTCCATAGAAAGAAAAGCCATCCTGTATCACCTTGAATGTGCCTACTGTATGCTGGGAAAAAGCTACTACACTGTGTTGTGTTCATAAAATAAAGAATACTGAGCTCTAAAGACACATTTTTTTCCATTTAACAAGCATATAACTCCTACAGTAGTATTCACCAGCACAGCTACTCCAAGCAGTAGGAATGCATGAGTGGGGATTATTGATTAGCATGGACTCAAGACCTTAAAAGAGATATTTCCATAACAGCATGTTAGATACATCCTCTGTCTAGTTAATTCTTTTTGCTTGTTTTATCATAGTTTATCCTGAACCATCATGAGTCAGACAATGAAAGCCCTCTCAAGGGGAACCGTGATAGGTGTGAGCTGAAATGGGCAGGAGTGGGTGCTCATGTGCCTGGATACGTGACAGCATGTCTTCAGATGAGATTCGGAGATCTACGGTGATTCACAACTATGCTGAGAGATGAAGCTGACTGTGCAGAAATGACATCAATTGTTTTCCACTAGCATGTGTGCACCAGTCAACGAGAGCAGCAGGGTAGACACATTCCAGGCGACAGATGTGACCTTCTTCCTTAAGGTAACAGCCCTGTCCTATGACCTTTAACTCCGCAGGCTTCAGTCTCATGCCCGGTTCGTCTTCATCCAGAGGGGAAGTAAGGCGTGTCACTGTGGTAGTTGTAGTCGGGGCATACTTTCTGCACTAGTTTATAGTCTGTACTATAAAAGGAAATGTAAATACAGATCACCTTGAAGGGTTTGGAGCAGAGCCAGGACACGTGACTTTGGGTCTGCTCCTGGTAACAGGTTTTTGAAGGGTCGTAGTTGCAGAGTGTGTTCTTGGTGGCCTTGTCAACCTTCTCATATTCGATGCGACAGTTGAAGGACTTGGAATCTTTGGCATCAATCACGGTTTGTTGTGCCAAATCGAATTCCACGATTTTTGTTGGGGGCACCAGGCTGACAGATACATTCCCTTGACCCGTGGAATTATGCCTGAAATAAACACTAAACGTTCCGTTGCCGTGATCTACAATTTTCCCAGTTATCAACAGGTTTAGCTTCACTGTTTTGATATTGGAATGAAAATCACCCCATCCAAACATTTTCTTAAACTTGCCGGTTTTAACAATGGGCCGTCTTTTGGCCCTGGGCCGAGGCTCCTGAAGATCTGTGGAGTTCCTCAGCCAGTCCCAGAGGTCTTGCTCAGAATAAGGTTCTGGGGTGTCATAGCGCAGGTCCAAATCTGTGTCATTTTCTTTACCACGGAAAGTCTGTGAGAGGAGCCGACTGATAGACAAGTCTTTGCTGCTTTCTGTCCATATGTGCTTTAGTGTGGATTTGCTGCTTCCTGGCTTCAGAAGTTCCGATTTTCCACCGTTTGTTAAATTGGCACACGTGACCTGAGAAAAGAATTTAAAAGATGAGTGGTTATTTAAGTCCCCACAGCTAAGAATAGGCAACACATGCATTCCAGCCCTTGCTGGGAGTCTTAGAATTAAATGATGACTTTTTTGTGTTATTGTTCTTAAAAGCACTTCCAGTATCCGGCCACTGTTTATTAAGCTGTGATAAAATACCACTTCTATTTTTACTCAACAGTAGGAAAGGGGAGGTGTGGGTGGCAAAAAAACCACCAAGCATGACCTGAAGATCCACATAAACATTGACTAACAGAAGAAAAGGCCGCCTAACATGAGTAAGCCAAATTGAATTCAAAGAATAACAAAACTAAAGTAAATAATCTCAGCACCAAAACCCACCTTCGAAGTAAACTTTTACAATCATTATGCTATTTTTGGCTTCAGAATCGCCACAAGCTCTAAAACTACATGATCCTTACAAATATGGTAGCTGATACCCTATTTATGTTTTAAATTTTTGATTGTTTATGTGAACATTATATTAGAAACAGTAGTTTTGCACAGGGAATGTGGCACGTTTTAACTTGTCAACACATGCGCACATGCCCACACAATCACGTGTCCTTATTATCACAATCATAACCAATAGGCACAACACACAAGTTACTTTTTTTTTTAATTTCAAGGCTCAAAATGAGGTTTAAGAAAAGATATGTATATTAATATTTACTAACAGGCAGATATTTGACAATCTGAAAAGCAACACAAAGTCGGGAGGATCGCATTTGAAAGAGTTGTAAGAGTCACATTTGGAAAACATTCTCCAAGATCCTATCCTGCCTCTGTGAAATCATTCATTCCTCAAAGAACTCAGGGGGTTTCCAAGTAACCAGTTCCCTAATGACTTCAAAGAAACAATTGCTCATTCTGACATGGGACACTCAAGACCCACAATTTGTAAACACAATCCAGAAGCCACAGAAAGCAACAGCCAACGAAGGCAAACCACTGGACACGAGGACTGACTCATTTGGCGGAGGTTGCTGAAGGAATTCCCTTAGATGCCCATCGCCAAGCTAAGTTTCCCAATGAAGTCCTTTCTCAAACATGAGTCTGATGACTACTCCTAAGTGAGGTCCATTAGGAATCAGAACTGTGTTCTAAACCATGCCTACCTGAATCTGTAGACCTATCCATGCATGCCTCTTGTTATGACACAGAGCCCTACCAACGATATCCTTCTATCAGATGCTTATGATGGAGTCTACACTACATCCTGGACTCCATAAGCTTAAGAGCCAGGGTTGGTTCCCTACTCTGTCACTTCCTTAAGACAACATATTGGTGTGGGACCATTCTCACAAACAGCAGTCAAAGTTGTTTTATTTGAAAATCTTATTCTTATTTCTTAAGAAATACTGTACTAATTTCCATGTAAACTTACTGCATCAAAGATAAAATATGGTTTCCTTGTGGGTTTTTTATCTCATGCCTTACAAAAACAAGACTAAAACCTTGGAGAAGCTCACACAAAAAACTAAAAATCAAAAACCAAAAAAAAAAATTTCAAGTTTAGAGCCTACATCCTGTAGCATGTTCTTGGTATCTCCAAGGCTAGAACTCTATAACCTGTGCCAACCTGGACAAACACAACAGATTACAGTAGATCTTACAAGCAGACAGATAAATACAGAGGAACAGAATGTGTTGTAGAAAGAGTAGACAGACAGCAGTGTGGACATGATCACACTTAAGACCAGGCTTCTGTTCACTGCATTCTTCAGTGAACCTTTCTGTCTTAGAGTAATGCAGGAAATTGAGAGAAGGATGTCTTTGCTACCAATTTTCGTTTAGAAGAAATACTAAGTATTCTTTCTCCTGTCAATCCTGTTCTGCCTTTACATTGGTTTCTCTATTTTCCCTCTACCCAAATTCTTTCCTATGTTTTCTTTTCATTATTCAAGAATGGATCATATTCAAGAAGCATTCATGATTTATAACAGCAAAATTTTAACATCGACAATACCATGAGCTAAAGAAACAGAAATAGAAGGGGAAATACTATTTAGTGGGAGGGAATTAGGCATAGAAATGTGTATAAAATAAGTATAAAATTAATTTCCCAACTATTCCTCTGCCTAATTATGTCAATCTGTTATGGGCTAATATTAGTACCTCCTATAAAGTGAAAATCACGATAGTTTCAGAGTTAATATTGTCCAACAGAACAAAATGGTAGAAGCAGTTAAATTTATTTTGATAATTCCTTAAATTAAATGCAGTTTAAAGTATACTATCAGGATAAAATGATATATTCAATTATTAACCACTTGCCAGCACGTGCCCTGGATTCAGTACTCAGCAATGGGAGAAAAAGTTTATATATAGGTAGCAAAGAAAAACATTTTACAATGGTATGACACCAGCTATTATAACATATAATATATGTGATCAGTAAAAGCAGTACTGATCCTTTAGTTTTAGAATGTTTTTATGAGTATCTCTCTTTAATATTTCAATAATATCTATTTTGGAAACATTCAAACTTGTGCTTGCCTACGATCCTCATAGAATAGAGGAAATAAATCCATATGCTTTTCTCTGATTCTATTCCTTATAGTTAGATGTGTTCCCATTGTTTGGCTAGCAAAGATAAATTCAAATATACATAGAGTGGTTTTTATGGTACTTTATCTCAGAAACAACAAAGGACTGTAATGTGATATTTCTGCCATGCACTTGTTAACAAAGCAATAGTGAAATTGTCCCAAGACTGAAGGGGAAAAACACAATGCGATTTATCAACAGCATGTAGGGAATAAAAGGGGAAATTTTGTAGGGGTGGGGCATATGATTAAAAGAAGAACCACTGTATCCAGGATATGTTATAATTCTAATTAAACAAGCAAACCTCTTTTTAGACAGACTATCTATTCTTCAGCTTCAAATTATATTCTGCACAGCCATCGTGATTATGAGTATAGACCACCTTAATTTCAGACGAGGCTCTGATCCTAAAATCTGTGTTATGCGTGAATCTTATTTATTGTATATAAGCTTATATTTTTCCAATCTAGAAACTAGAAGGTATTGGCCATACCTCTCACAGGGATGGTGTAAGGATTACGTAGGACACGTCATTCAAAGCACCAAGGAAAGTCTCTGGCATTTGCAGAGCATTCACCATCAATATCAATACTCATAATCATCACAGTGTCAAATGCGGCTCATGGACATGAGTGCTTATGGGTAATGTGACAGTATTTGCAAGCAGCCAAACTTCTAGAGAAAATCTGTCTTTAGCAGAGTTGTAAATGTAAACATTTTTTAAAAAACTATATAATACTAAGAGTGGGAGACAATGGGCAAGACACATGCCAAAAGTTTCATGTAAGGAAGAATGACATAAGTTCTAGAAAGCTGTTGTACAGAATCAGAACTCCAGCCAGTGAAACAGTATTAAATACTCCCAAACTGGCTCAAAAGGCAGCCATAATAGGAAATATGTTCACCAAAATAAAATATTATAAAACACATCTTAGCAAACTTGAGACTATATATTGGATCTAATAATTAAAGGTGCTGAAATAGTTTTTAAAGGAGGGGGAGCACATTGCTTTCCAGTGACACCCTAAGAAACATGGCCGTTAAATAAGCAGTAAAAGTCCAAATAACAAAGGACGAGTGTAAGTTCAGCTATTAAACAGCTCAAGCACCAAAAGCAACAAATGGCTCTGCCTTAGGCAGTCCCGGTGCAAAGCCTTGAGCAGTGCAATCAAGAAAATCCAGAGTGTGGCTTCCAAATCAAAATACCTTCCAGGGGTAACTGTCTGCCATACCTTTATATGCTACACACTCTAGCTTTTTCTCACACTTAGTTGGGGAGAGTAGGACAATATCTGTAGGAGAATATCAATAATAAAATACCAAATAAAAAAGCCTTAACCATAGGTCTCTTGATGTCTTCAATATTAACTACTGGGATTTATTTTCTTTTATGAACTCAATAGCTGTGGAATGAGACTGTTAATAAGAACTTCAGTAGCGAAAAGCAAAGATAAATGGTGCATGCATGGTTCTTGATCACAAGAATTTCACAGTTTAATCTGAGGATCAGCACTGTGATGCTACCAGCGGCACGTGTAATGTTCTGAAAGATGCAAAGTTTAAAAGCAGAGTGCAGTAACACAGGAGATGATCTTACAATCTGGAAGATTATATTGTCTTGATTTTTGCATAGCAGATAATGAGCTAGAGGGATTCTTCCACACATGTGGAGAATAATGTAAAAAAAAATCCAGAAGGGAACATGACAAAGGATGACATGGAAAATAGTTTCCTACATGTCACTGTAATTAGATGAGTATCTCCTCTCTCTGTCTATCCCTGATCTCTCCAACTGCCAACCACTCCCTTCCTGAGTCCAAACTTTTATTTTCCACACAAAGTGAAATCAAGCCAAGCAAGATCCCCATCAAAACCAGAGGTACTACATGTATTATTAGATAGTTTTATATACCCATTCCATGATTTATGTAGATATGTGTGAACATATAGATGTATCAATATGTCTATACCATATTTTGGTATACCATAGCAGATTCCCTCTTTTATTTGTCTACAGGATGGAAATGAAGATGTGAGACAGAGAGAGAGAGAGAGAGAGAGAGAGAGAGAGAGAGAGAGAGAGAAAGGATGGAAGGAAAATTTCCATCTCTGGGCTGCAGGAACTTTGTCACCTACATGGGTGGTACATACAGAAGACCACCTACATATTGTGAATATTCTACTATGAAATTCAATTTTAATCTTAGCTAATAGAGAATTATAGAGATTGGGTTTGGCTTTGTTTTTCAAGCAGGTAATCCTAGCCCTAGAAAAATCACCCACTAGGAATCAAAGGAAGATTCATAGAGAAAATCTTGAGACCTGAGAGGCTAGTTAAATGATTAATTGCAAGAGTTGCTAAGGAAATCAGTAGTAAGCAGTGAAAGAAAGCAGAAGAATTGAAAGACATGAATTTAACAGATATTTCCCAGATAGAAATATAGAAATAAATCAATTTCATTATTTATTTTTTAATAGTTATTGTTTTGAGACAATCTTACTATGTAGCTCAGGCTGCTCTTGAACTCATTATCAGGATCCTGTTTCTACATCCGGAGTGTTGAAATTATTGTGTGCCACCATATCTGATTGAATTTGATTATTTACTGACTAAAGGAAAACACAAAAAGGCTGAAAATTAATGAACTTTCTTATACTGTAAAGAGTGCCAAAGCAACAACTGTCTGGGATAAAAATCAAATGTCATAGAAGCATCTACAAACATCCAACTGGGATGTCGAGGCATGGATCTGAGGGCATAACAACTTACCAAAAAAAAAAAAAAAACAAACGAAGCATTCTGAAAAAAAATTGAAATTATTTTCCTCATATTCTTACAAGGACAACCTGAAATGTTTGCTGATTATTCTCTTCCAAATGATAATGACCATGATGTCCATAAGGTATGTTTGTTTGTGCACCATCCATTTAAATGTTTTAAAGGGTGTGCATTTTTAAGATTATGCATCCTGAAGAACATAAACATTAAGCACAGAGACAGAATGTGGTTCTGAAATGAAATATTTATATCTGAGGCAGGAGCTTTGAATGGAAATGTGGGGGAAACAGTGATCAATGCAGATGAAGTGTGACCATTTAAGACTAGCTCTGCCTTGGTTGGTCTGTCTTTATATGTTCTATGGCCAAGTTTTTAAATTTTTCTCATCATTGACTTCCTATCGTGCCACAGTGCTATTGCAAAATTATTGAAAAGTAATATTTTATGAAATAAACCATCGTGCAACTTACTTCTCACCTGAACTACATTCCTGGCCTTCTGAAAAAGAGGTGCCTACAAGCACTCGTATTTCGATATTTATAAAACAAAATGAGATGCCTCTTAATTTTCATCAACTTCATCACTGTACTGTTGATCTATTACTATTAGATACAGATATAAGGAATCCTACATCTAGGTTAAATTTTTATTTTTTACTGCATCAAGTACATGAATACTTGAAACCAAAAAAAAAAAATTGAGACAACTTGATACTTAAGCAATATCACTGATGTGTGAGAAACTAATCACCTAATAACCTGCCTTATTATTGCAAATTCATTTTGTCATTTTATGATTAATGTGCTGAATATCTACTTCAGAACATCAGGTAATTCTAGTTAAAAGACCACTTTATCTTTAGCATTATAATTAGTATCTTACACTCTGTATTGCATTTTATTTAAGCCATATGCACACAAACACAAAAACTTGAACTTACTAATCGAGTTTTAAAGTTCTTAGGAAAAAACAGTTATCCCATTAGGTAAAATCATTCATTTAAACATCCTGACAGCCCAGTCCCTTCTCTGACATGAAAATTAGATTGTCTTAGTGTATAGGCTCTGTGCGTTTTTACAGAAAAAGTTTGTGTAAGATAAACTACAGTTTTATCTATTCCTAAAAATGTTTTCTTTGGCCATGGATTATATTTGTAATAGATATTCATTCTTTTCTTCTTTGTTTGGTTACATTTGGATCTATTCATAAATTTATGGCATTTATCTTACTCACTTTTAACTCTCATTTAGGTGGATTACATTAGCAAGGTTTTGTTAACCTTTTTTATAACTACTTTATAGGAAAAAAAACATGGATATTCTTGCATATGAAGCTTATATTCGTTAAGTTCTTCCTGAACCATAATATCTTTACAGAACATGCTTTCTCCATTGCACTCATGGTCTGTGGAGGTGAGGATGCTTGGGATAAAAGAACCACTCACTCATTGCATGGTTTATGTCCTTACATATATTCTGTAGTTGCTATGGTAAAAAATAATTCATTTTTCAGTCATATGCTGAGGAGGTAACTGGGAGCCCAGTAACTGAAACCTTCCGGTCTCCACCTTGGGAGCTCGGACGCCCTCTACGACAGCAGCGCCAAATGCCAGGCTCACAGGAGCCTCAAACACCAACCACTAAGAACAAGACCAATTAACTCCAGAGATAAACAGATGGCAAAAGGCAAACGTAGGAACATTTCAAACAAAAATCAAGGCAATATGGCAGTATCTGAAACCAATTCGCCAACCACAGCAAGTCCTGTATACCCCAACACACCAGTCTATGATCAAAACATGAGGGACATGTAGCCCTCAAAGACTTTCTTTTTTAACTTCAGGTGCTCCATTGCCAATACCTAGAACACCTGCATTATGCCTGATAAACTAGTGGAAATTGATTAGTATCACAATGCATTAAAATATATCATTTTTCTCTGTGTCAAAACTTGCAATATCACTTCACACTTGTTAAGGTAGTTAACATGAGATTATGAAAAAACACCTATTAGATTGTGAATGAAAAGAGCCATCATGAAAAACAGAGATTTGTTTAAAGACATCAAATAGAACTACTATTTAATCCAGCAATCACATTGGTTGATATGCATCTAAAAGAAATAAGATGAGTATCTCAAAGAGATATCTGAATTCTCATAGTCAACCCATCACTGATTAGTGATACATAACACTCAGCCACATCTTTATTTATGAAAGAACACATTAAAACACACAAGGAACACATACATACATGTAACAAGAGTACATGCAGAAGACATCATATAAAGTAAAAGAACTCACTCGTTGAAATATAATCACAACATAACCTCACTTGTAAGTTTGTCATGCAGAAGCCAAACTCCAAAAATAGAAAGAAGAGTTGAATAGAAGTTACCACAGGATAGAGTGGGAAAATGAGAATCCATTGGTCAACAGGTCCATACTATAACTTCCAAGTTATGGAATTCTAATAAATAGCATAGCGATTAATATTTATAAAAATGCAAATTTTAAATAGACACAAAGACTAGTGTTTAGTATTCTCACCAAAAAGAGTTAATATATGAGATCATGTTGTATTAAATTACTCATAGCAATCTCATTATAATGCAAGCATATGATCTAACATCAAATTTTTGTACCTTGAATATGGACAATTTTGGCCATTTTTTGTCAATTATATTTCAATAAAACTTATCAATTATGTCTGGGGAAATCATCACCCCTGACCTCAAGCTGTATTACAGAGCAATAGTGATTAAAACTGTATGGTATTGGTACAGAGACAAGCAGGAACATCAATGGAATAGAATTGAAGACCCAGAAATGAACCCACACACCTATGGTCTCTTGATATTTGACAAAGGAGCTAAAATCATCAAGTGGAAAAAAAGACTGTATTTTTAACAAATGGTACTGGTTCAACTGGCAGTCAGCATGTAGAAAAATGCAAATCAACCCATTCTTATCTCCTTGTACAAAGCTCAAGTCCAAGTGGATCAAGGACCTCTACCTAAAACCAGACATACTAAAACTTATAGAGGAGAAGGTGGGGAAGAACCTTGAGCACATGGACACAGGGGAAATTTCCTGAACAGAACACCAATGGTTTATCTCTAAGATCAAGACTCAACAAATGGGATCTCATAAAATTTCAAAGCTTCTATAAAGCAAAGGACACTGTCAATAAGGACAAAATAGCAACCATCAAATTGGGAAAAGATCTTTACCAACCATACATCAGATAGAGGGCTAGTATCCAATATATACAAAGAACTCAAGAAGTCAGACTCCAGAGAATCAAATAACCCTATCAAAAAATGAGTTACAGAGCTAAACAAAGAATTTTCTGTCAAAGAATATCAAATGGCTGAGAAGCACCTAAAGAAATGTTCAACATCCTTAGTTATCAGGGAAATGCAAACCTAAACAAACCTGAGATTCTCACAGCAGTCCGAACAGCTAAAATAAAAAAACTCAGGTGACAGAAGATGTTGGCAAGGATGTGGAGAAAGAGGAACAGTCCTCCATTGCTGATGGGATTGCAAGCTGGTACAACACTCTGGAAATCAGTTTGGCGATTCCTTAGAAAATTAGACATAGTACTACCTAGGGATCTAGCTATACCACTCCTGGGCATATACCCAGAAGATGCTTCAACATTTAATAAGGATACATGCTTCACTATGTTCATAGCAGCCTTATTTATAATCACCAGAAGCTGGAAAGAACCCAGATGTCCTTCAACAGAAGAATGGGTACAGAAAATGTGACATATTTAGACAATTGAGTACTGCTCAACTATTAAAAACAATGAATTCATGAAATTCTTAGACAAATGGATGGAACTAGAAAATATCATCCTGAGTGAGATAACCCAATCACAAAAGAACACATATGGTATGGACTCACTGATAAGTGATTATTAGCCCAAAAGTTCCGAATACCCAAGATACAATTCACAGACCACATAAAGATCAAGAAGACGGAAGACCAGAGTATGGGTGCTTCAATTCCTCTGAGAAAGAGAACAAAATACAGGAGCAAATGAGGAGATAAACTGTGGAGCAGAGACAGAAGGCAAGGCCATCCAGAGACCATCGTATCTGGGGATTCATCCCATAAACAGTCGCCAAACACTGTGGATGTCAAGAAATGCTTGCTGAAGGGAACCTGATATGGCTGTGCCAGAGCCTTACAAATACAAAAGCAAATGCTCACAGCCAACCATTGGACTGAGCATGGGGACCTCAATGGAGGAGCTAGAGAAAGGATTAAAGGGGTTTGCAACCTCATAGGAAGAACAATATCAACCAACAAGACCCCAGAGCTCCCAAAGACTAAGCCATCAACCAAGGGATACACATGGCTCCAGCTGCATTTGTAGCAGTAGATTGCCTTGTCATGCATCAATGGATGGAGAGGTCCTTGTTCCTATGAAGGTTTGATAGATGCCCCCAGCATAGGGGAATCGAGGATGGGGAGGTGAGAGTGGGGTGGGAGGAGGAACACCCTTGTAGAAGCAGGGGGAGGAAGGATGGTATAGGGGTTTTCTAGGAGGTGGGGAAACCAGGAAAGGAGATAATGTTTGAAATGTAAATAAAGAATATATCAATTTTTTAAGCAAGAACTAAAAGTAAATATTTTTAAAACTAAAAGTGAAACCAGCCAAAGTTTGAGGAAGAGAACTAACAGAAGTGATGAAATTTCCTTGAGTCTGCCGCCAGCTCCAGCAGCAGACATGTCCCACTGGCCGTGGGAACTATGGCAGAGATGAGAGCTTCCATTAACGCAGTAAGTGCTGGGAGGCTGTGTGCGAAAGGAATCAAGAGCATGGATGTGCTGATCAATCTTTATTAAGGACATGGATTGACATTAAGGTTGGGTTGACAGAGACCTAAGCCATTAGGAGAGCATACTCGCTAGGTTTGTCTGCGTGGCCACTTCCAGACTGAAGCACAAGAGAGGGGATGCCCGAACATCTGCAGGCAAAGGTTGGCTTTCTTCTCTCTGCTTCCTGGAGGCAGTGCTCAGCCTCCTCACTCAGTTATCTCTGCTTTTAGAATAGCCACTCTCCCCAGAGAATCAATCCATCAATGGATCAGCCAGATGTGGGCTGACAACTCTAAGACTATGAACTGGAAACAAACAAGTGAAACGATACATAAAAACGTGGGGGGAGGGGGAATGATTGGGGAATAGTTGGGGGAGAGGAATTATGGGACATAGGGAGGGGGGAACTGGGAAAGGGGAAAGCCTTTGGAATGTAAACATAGAATATAGAAAATAAAAATTAAAAAAAAAACAGCCTCTTTCTAAGTGAGTTTATCTTACACATTTTTCATGGAGACAGAAAACTGAAAATAGGCTTTGAATAAAATATCACAGCTTTAATATGAATTCTTACATTTCATTATTAATATTATTTTAGGGGTACTTTTTTTCCAGTTGTGAAATGCAGAAAACACTTATAGGACCCACTGAGATTTTGTAAAGAATAAAAGATTTTTATGGCAAATTTATAAGATCAAGCCTATATGTTTGGATTTATATTTGTCTCATTATATAAACTTTTAAAAACTGGATATTTCTGAATAAAAGCCAAAATAATATTTTACCTATAATAAACACAGAATCTACTACCAAATGAATAAACCATGACCTACACAGCTTCAATACATGTGAGAGCTGCACACTGCAGTCCTATCTTCTAAATAAAGACACCACCAAATTTGCTTAGATGATCTGAACAAACTGAAATGGATATTAAATAGTTTGAACAATTCTCAGAAAAAGAGCAATCCGGTGAGGAGAGACATTTCTGGTACTGTTACAGTGTAAGCAGGACAGAGGACTAACTTGTCTCCTAGTGTACTCCATGTTGTCCTCAAGCCTTTCATTTGCATCAGCTCAAAGATCTCTTAATGGCTGTGTAAACCCATCACGTTCACCCTGTGGAGGGTTACTCACTTCTACCACACTACACCAACTGTCCTGTGTGTTTCTGCACCGAGAGTTGATGCTAACTCGTGTGGGAGAAAATTGAGATTTTTCTTTAATTCTGTTTTGTGCAAAAACTCAGAAGAATTATCTTTAAAATGTTCTGAGTGGTATAACATCTGGGGAGGGCATGATTTATGGACAGCATTGAAATGTTGCTGAGAAGTTAGTTTTTTCATGCTTTGAAAATGCTAGCTCTTCCACCACACTTATGGTACACACATACACATAAGTTTTTTTTATATGCTACTTAATATTGATGACAAATTAATAATGATGACAAATTAATACTTATTAATCTATATGCCCTGCTTAACTATTCCCTCCAAATATAATTACAGATTATTCAGGCTTACATTGCCAAAGTTCCACTTTTGTTTATATCTTTATATATATATATATATATATATATATATATATATATGTGTGTGTGTGTGTGTGTGTATGTGTGTGTGTGTGTGTATGTATATATGTATGTGTGTGTATATATATGTATATATATATACACACACACATATATATACGTATATATACATACATCTGTATATATACATATATATACATATATGTATATATATACACACACACATATATACATATATATACATATATATATATATATGAAAATTCACAGTGACAAAACAACTCAGAAAGATTTGGTTAACTTCTTCTATGACTTCTTTATAAAATATGTACAGAGCATCTCATGTGAGGAACCCTAGGTACATAGTTATACTAATGAACAAATTGCTCCAAATAGCACAATGGAGGTCTATTTCTTCATTAATGCAAAGTCACTTCTCATCATTTTTCATCATTCATGAAATGGTTAGAATGTGCCAGTAAATCTAGGTGTTTCCCTGGCAGAGGAGAAATTTACCCTGTGTATGTATGACTTCTATCTATCTGAATCAGTGATCAGAATGACTGACAACATGGCAAGGCCTGCTGTGTAGATGCAAATGGATAAGTCTGTGGATGCTTGGAGTGAAATAAGGCACGGGTATGCCTACCATGGACCACAGCAGGAAGTATTACTTTACTCTCTAGGAGCATCTGTACATGTTATGACATTCAAATATTCATAAGCTGGAAATGTTTTCCTCATCATATCCAAAGATGGTTGAATCTTCAAGAGGTAATTATGTCATGGAGAGTCTAAACTCAGATTCAAGTAATATACTTCTTAGGAGAGTGAGCAAGTTCTCACAAACTGGCTTCATGACCAGAAAACAGACTGTTATGAAAGGAGCCTCTTCGGGTCCGCTGCCTGCCATCTTCTCATTTCTGCATTTTTGCTGTGTGATTCTGCCTTATCATTGACCAAGAATGAAACCCTCAGAAAGTGCCCCAAGCTTGGAATTCTTTTTTTTTTTTTTTGAGTGTGGAATGGAAAGGGTTTATTCAGCTTACACTTTCACACTGCTGCCAGAGGAAACAAGCCAGTAAGTAACATCCTTTCATGGCCTCTGCATCAGTTCCTGTTTCCTGACCTGCTTTATTTCCTGTCCTGATTTTCCTGATGAAAAGCTTGTACTTCTTACACTCCTTAATCATAAGCCAAATTAAACCTCTTTCCCTTATAAAGCATTCAGTCTCAGGTATTTTGCTATAGCAACACAAAACAGACCCAGTCAGGTTTCAACCGTTTTCAACAATGTGTATGTGTATATGCCCAGAGGTATATGAAGACATATTTCCATAAAACATATTTATGTTAGTTATATTTTGCTCTTTTATGACTAATAGGCTGCACAATGTACCAGAAAATGAATTGTAATGAAATGAACACATGCCATGCATTTGACCTTTTCTACATGTTAAATGAGAACATGCTAAGAGAAATAATCACACAATTTATCAAATATGGGCTGGAATCCATTAGCAAATTCTGATGCTGATAATATCGATAATATGCCTATGGAATACCCCGTGATATGGAGAGATTCATTTGAAAGCCTTTCCTTAGACAAAGGAAAAAGTCCTTCAGACAAATTGAGTGGTGCCAGCTGCAACGGAATTGCCAGATCTGCGGTGTTTAAATCCTGAATTATCTCAAAAAAAGCCATTCATGTTCTCTTCCTTATCTCACTACACTGCTGGGAGCATTCTTGGTGCATAGTGAATAAATCAGCCAATCTAGAAAAACAAAACGGGGGAGAATCTCCTGGGAGTGCAGACTCTCCAAATTCTGTAATATTTCAGGGGCCAGGGGTTTCGCTGAAGCAGAAGAGAGCTGAGATGCTCTGGTTGCCTTTTCCAAGGAAAAGAAAGCACAGCAGAAAGACGGTACACCTTACCGCCTCCTTTTAACAAGAGTTGGAAATCTGTGGCTTGGATTGTGTCAAAACTTTTGATATTACATAAATGGATGCCTTTGGATTATATCTCATTAGAGAGTGATTTTTTTTACAAAGTATATCCACCCAATAGGATACATTATACATACATATATAAATTAACTAATTAACTATTAAATGTACCTCTGGGAAGACATGTGTATCGATGACTATATATGTGCCACACACATGAATATGCACACAGGAATGAACATATACAACCTGCTTCTCTGGAAAACTATGAGATATATTTCCATAAAAAAAAATCTTAGCAATATTCCTAGCACCTGTAAACACAGCTAGAGCCTCTGAAAAATAGCCTCCGAAACATGAATTATATGGATCTGACTTCACTCTTTTCCAATAGTCTGAGTTAGACTCAACCTGTACAACTCCTTTTTTCTGCCTTCGTGTTACTGCTAGCAGGGCATATGAACTAACATAATTAAGAACCGGGTGGTAGAGGGGATGATAGTTATGCAGAGATATCCTAAACAAACAAAAAGATAACATCTAGATTTAGAACCTTGCTTTAAGGAAAGCTAATCAGAAAGCTGATTAGAACAGAAAGAAGAGAAAGCAGCACTTTATCTAAAATGAGCTTGAATAAAGCAATTTCACTAGGCCAAAGTACATCTCAATAATATATTAAAGGAAGAAACAGGTCATCAACAGAATGGCTTGAGCAGAAGAACACAGACAGTGAGAATTGTAGGAAAGGCTGAAACAAAGAGATCAGATAAATATTAGTTTGTGGTAAGAACTCAACAAATATCCCTAGCTCTATCTTTTATGCACCCTAAAATAGGAGAAATTAAAAGGACAAGATTTCAAGAGATATTCCTCCTCTCCATGACCCCCACATAACTTGCCCATGCTGACGGGTCAGGAAGTTAACTGTCTTTAAGGAGCTGGATACAGGTCCACTAGAGGGAGCAGCTGGGACACATGACAGCTGTCTCTGTTCATGGTGCTGGAAGTCGGACAATTGAGTCACCAGTGGTCAGAATGTTCATAGAGCAAAGATGCGCCAGGAAGCTTTATTCCCACTACTGGGTGATACCATCTCATAAAGTTACATCTTCTATGAGCTGCAGAAAAACAGTAAGGAAGTTTGTGGCTCAAATAATTATTAGAAGCCATAGTCACCTGAAGAAGCTCTTACGAGTTTGTATAGCTTCCAAAGCATTGTTTAAAGGCAAAATATTTATTATGTTTGTTTATATATTGTAAAGCCCTCTAGATCAATGGAACATATGTCAACAACTAGCAACATCTTCATCTCACAGTTCTGGTCATATCAGTCATTTTCATATGTTCTACTTCTTCAAGTCACAGGACCATTGCATAGGCTTCTTTTATTTACTGGCAACCCCATTCCTTTTGCTACAATAATTTTACATTCTCTAGATCAACTTAGGCCTCTAAATGAATCCATCAGTCCTTCCATAACATTTTGCACTATTCCTTTGTAAATATAATACATATGTGAGGGAGGAAATTACATACATACATACACACATACATACATACATGTAAACTTTCCATAGACGGTCATCTTCATTTGAGAGTCATCCCATGTGTTTCTATTGTTTTTCTATTATACATTATTCAATCCACATACCAAACAGATACTCTACAGATATTCACTGGATGAATAAATGTGTGTTTGGGCAGAATGCCTATTCACACACAACCACACCACTTTGGAGAGGATATTTTCCTATAAGCAAGTAGTAAGTTCACTTTTTGTATCAGATAGATATCTCTGTATGATGTGGGTTTTATCCAATTCTATAAACGTGTAAAGTGAAGCAAGTGAAAGTTTAGCCACATTATCCAATCAGAATGGTTATATTAAAATTTATAAATAAGTAAGTTTTTATGTTATATTTTTAGTTTTTGAGATATAATTACAATATTTCTTTCCTTTCTTCCTCACTAATCCTCTTATATATGTTTCCTTTCTCTCACTTTCATAACATCTTTTTTATTAGTGGTCTCTCTCTCTCTCTCTCTCTCTCTCTCTCTCTCTCTCTCTCTCACACACACACACACACACACACACACACACACACATTCCTAAATACCTAAGCATATTTTAGTTTATGTAACGAGATGAATGAAATGAAGTGAGCATCCCTAAACCAACACAAAACAGCACCGTGAAAACTGTGTGAGAAAAAAATCCATAGTGAAGCAATCTGTTGGCCAACAACAACAACAAAAAAATTGGCACCATGTTCTGGGTTTTCATCTTTAGATTTACAGAAATTTGATCCAAAAAACGGTAATTAAAGAAACGCAAGTAAGATTTAAACAGAACAGATTCCTTCAACACAAGCCTGTCAAACTTCCTGGAGGTATTTTGTTTCTCAAATGGACATTTCTACTAGGAAATAATAATTTCCTTGAAGCAGGCAGTCAGGCATATGTTAGTTTATTTCCTTGCACAAATGCTCATTTGCTTGGGAAATGCAATCAGACTTTGAAATGTGAAGGAAAAAATCAAATTATGAGTATGTTTTCAAATGCTTTAAATGATGCTATAAAGTACCCATTAACAGCATGGATTAAAATGATATTAAAATGTGAGTCTTGAAGGCTTTTTTTTTTTTTTTTTTTTTTTTTTTTTTTTGCTTTGCTTTGCTTTGCTTTATTCTATGAGAACACCAAATTGTAAATGAAAGAAGTTTGGTTGTGGTGTTTTTGTTTTGTGGTCACATAGTGAAAAATCCATGACTGTTAGAATAACAAAGTATTTGAAACTTAAAGACACTTTTGAAAGTATTTTCTTCCTTGAAAAGCTAATCATCAGAGTTTTGAGCATGTAAGAGATACCACAATGATTTAGGACAGATCAATTTGTGGTAAAGTTTTCTTAGCCTCCAACCCATTATTCATGACTTATTGAAAGTCAGAGCTTAGAGTCTCCTTCAGGATTTAAATCAGCATGTCACATTAAGATAAGAAACTGACTCCTGTTCAAGGAGTCTCTTGATTTTGTGGAAGAAGAGAATGTTAGAAATGCAGTAACATTTGTCAACTCTGATACAATAGAATAATAGCTCAAGGATTTGCAACATCACAAAGTTCTCTAGGCTTGATTCTGAAAAGTACTTGGGCATTCTCAGACCTAAGTCTAAACTCTAAACTGTGACCCTTGATCACTCTGAGGGGAAAAAAAATCAAACAAGGTCCAGTGTCACAGGTCTTTAATTAAATAAAAGATAAGACAGAGCAATTATTCTTCACAATGTGATAGGAAGGCTATTCAATATCTCTTGTGCAAATACTATGTCCATTTTCAGAACATTTAGTTTTGAAAAAGAGAAAGTCAAAATAAAAAGCATGTCATATTTTCTCTTCCTCCCCAGCAAATTATAAATTCTAAAAACCAATTGTGGATTTTTTAATTTGTTAAAAATCACTTCCTTGAAATTGTTTTTTTTTTTATTTGTTGAATTTTTATTTTTTATTATTTGCTTTATTTACATTTCAAATGTTACTCCCTTTTCTCATTTTCCCTTCAAAAATCCCCTATCCCATCACCCCTCCCCCTCTCACCAAGACACCCACCTACTTTCCTGACCTGGCATTCTACTACCCTGGTCCATCGAGCCTTCACAAGACCAATGGCCCCTCCTCTCATTGATGTCCTCTGCTACATATGTAGCTGGAGTCATGGGTCCCTCTGTGTACTCTTTAGTTGGTGGTTTAGTCCCTGGGAACCTCACACAGATCAGAATGTCTAACGTCAAAAACTCAGGGAATAATAGATGCTGCTGAGGATGTGGAGAAAAAGGAACACCCCTCCATTGCTGGTGGGATTGCAAGATGTTATGTAACACCACTCTGGAAATCAGTTTGGCGGTTCCTCAGAAAATTGGATATAGTACTATCTGAGGACCCAGCTACACCACTCCTGGGCATATACACAGAAGATGCTCCAACATGTAATAAAGACACATGCTCCACTATGTTCATAGCAGCCTTATAACAGCCAGAAACGGGAAAGAACCCAGATGTCCCTCAAAAGAGGCATGGATAAAGAAAATGTGGTACATTTACACAATGGAGTACTACTCAGCAATTAAAATCTATGAATTCATAAAATTCTTAGGCAAATGGTTGGAACTAGAAAATATCATCCTGAGTGAGGTAACACAATCGCAAAAGAAAACACATGATATGCACTCGCTGATAAGTGGATATTAGCACATGAAATTGTTTTTTGTGTCAAATTTTCCTGTAACTCAAGTCACTCTACCTGTGTGGATTAAAGACTTTGTCTTAAATTATGTGTATGAATATATTGCCTTTGTGAGTGTGTGTGTGTGTGTGTGTGTGTGTGTATGTGTGTTTGTGTATGTATGTATTTGTGAGTCTGTGTATTATATTCATGTCTTGCTAAGGAGACCAGGCAATGGCATCAGACAAACCAGGTCTGTAGTTACATGGTTTTGAGTCACCACATGTGTTCTGGAAATTAAACCACAGTCTTCAATATGAACAACAAATGTTCTTGCCAACTGATCCATCTTTGTAACCACAGAGGTTTAACAGATTTCCCTAAGCATCACTGGTTTTTAGTAGTCAATGCTATTAGTTATCCTCCAAATAATAAGAGACTATTGATAAAGGCATTACATACTTAGGTCATTGAATATGGACTATCAGTTTCTACCAACTGATAGCGGTAGTGTATAGTGGAGAAAAATAAACACCAGTCAGTCTAACCCAGATATCAGAACCGTAAGCTGCATTATCAACATGCTGCTAAATCATCCACTATGCAGTAGTGGCACAAATATTATAGGAGCAATCAATCACATTTTGATTGGATTTAAGGCCCACCGCATTGTATAGAATGAATATCTAACACCATCAATGAGGCAAGAGCCTGAGACTAGATAAATAACACATAGGACCTGAATAAAAATCTGTTACAATTATTCTGCTAAATGAACACAGCAGTAAAATAATCCCAAATGTCATATTGCTATACTCGTATCAGTTCTCCTGGATAAAAATATCGATAATGGATGAATACTTTACATCTTCCTTTCTGCTACAAGCCTCAAATCCACTGATTTTCATCAGGAAGTACTGCAGGAAATCCAGAGTTTCATGAGATGAGATACATTATGAAAATCATGTGTGAATCAGCAGTAGAGCTGACATAATATGTGTGATGTTGAGTAACATGCCCCAAATGTACCACTACTTTGTCCTTAGAAAGATTACATATGTCATGATCTTGTATAAAGTTATGATAGAATGAGATAACTGTGGTTTTTTTCTCATATTGGATTCTTGTTTTACTTGGCTAGACAGGAAATGCTTTTAAAAACGAAGTCAACTTTCTCTATGTAACTTTAGTTCTTTAAAGAGATTGAAAGAGTAGTTTGTCTTCACTTAAATCTTCACTTTATCTTAGCCAAAAGGCTGAGAAGCGATACACTTAAATCTCCATATTAAGTAGTATTTGTGTCTAAATGCTTGTAATGTTTAATTTGATATAATTTCTCAACTACGATTAATATTACATACCTTTTATGTGAATTAACCAATTAAATTTACTTACTTACATAACACAATGTTGGTCTTCTATTCTCTTACATGTATTTAGATATTCGTGTATGTGTTTACTTCTGAGCCATTTCAAGAGTAATTCAAACGTATCATGTACATTCATCCCTATAAAGGTCTTGAAGGGATTCTTAAGGAAATAATGCAAACTCATATGTAACCAAATTGTTGTTAGCAAAAAACTAAGATATTTAACATTAGCACATTGCTATGATTTAATATATTTCAAGTGTAAAAATGACATCTGTCAGATTAGTGGCCATCCTATGATGATTATCATGATTGATGATTCAGTAAGGGTCATTTTCTATCTCTGGGTGCCATGTTCTTTTGGCTGCCTTTTATCTGTTCTTTTTCTTTACAATTGTTAGGTAATTTCCAAAATGCCCCTCAGTTTGGGTTGCACTGATGTGCAATGACAGTCACTTTAAATAAAACAAGGTTCTAGAACTTTAGACTGTCAACATTGCTACCGGGGGAAAAAATATCTCTTAATCTGAGAGGTTAGGAAACAATGTAAAAAGGTCGGTAACTGTAAAAAGAATTATTTTCTACTGTGTTAAATCATAGCCTTGCAAGTCATTTATAATACTTAATATAATTTTACAGGCAATTAATCTACATTATATACAATTGCTTTAGTATTATTGATAATAAACTCATTAAAACTTGTCATTTTCGTGGTTTCCTTCTCTTCTCAGTTTAGTTAAATGAGGCTAATGCTTAAAACTTTTACTAGCTGGATTCACCGAAATGATTTATCAGTCTGATGCTTACACAAGATTCATGTATCATTTAATGATGGAGAGACATTCTGATGATAAAGTGTTTTCTTCATTGTGCAAATATAATGCTAGCCTATATAATGTCTACTGTCTTGACCTGCTTGGTTTCAGACTGTAACTGACAGCGGTGATGAAGGAATAAATAAAAGAAAGACACATAATCAAATATCTGGTAAGCCATGTGCTCTTTTGGAGATGCAGCAACAGCCTGGAAGCTCAATGTATTTATTATATACCACTGAGTGAGGAGATCGGTTTAGAGTATACAGATGACTGGGAGGAAGAGGACGATGACAACAATGCTGACAATGAGAAGGAGGAGTAAAAGGAAGAGGAGGAAACAGGCTGGTTAGCTTGGTAGGAGGTCCCTGTAGGGGAGTGTTTTCAGTTTGCAGTCATTTGTGACGAAGAAGCTGTGTCTCATGCTCTTCATGCATTGGCTTTATCTAAAGCTCTATGTTTGCAACATCTATACTAGGACCAGAAGAAGTCTTTTCTATTCTTCTGAGCCTAACTTAGGGAGGGTCTTGTCATTCTCATGGACCTGAGGAATTGGGGTCCTTGGTATGATCATTCCCATGACAACAATATACAATACTCAGGACTCCATCCACTGTCTACAATTCATCAGTGCCTCAATGTCGTCTTTTGAAATCAGCAATAGTGAGATAGATGAGGCTGCTGCTAAAATAACATGGGAGACATTTTTATGCCAAACATTTTTCATAAGTAGAAATATTGTACTCTAAAATAATGACTAAATCATAGAGCAAGTATAATGGTTAATCTTGACTGTTGACTTAATTAGATTTGGAATTAACTAAGAGGTATGCCTCTGGGCAGCTCTATGAAGGAATTTCTTCAAAGGAATAAGTGAATGAAGACCTTCCCTCAGATCAGGTAGCTTGTTCCAACGGTGGCCCAGAAATAAATGTCTAAGGAAACCCAGAGCTACTTTTTCCTGCCCACACACATCAGTGGTTATCAGCACAGTCACCCTATCACTGCCTCCACATTGTTCTCAATAGAATCCAGATTGTTTACCCTTCAAACTTGAAGACCAAGGCTCTTCTGGAATTTTTTAAGCCTTCAGTACCAGATTCAGGGTGCTAAGCTAACCAGCCTTGTCACCTATGGCAGCTATCAGGTTCTCAGTCTCTACACTATGTACACAATCAGCATTGGCCAGTGCAACCTACACTGTGTAAGACACTCTGCTAAGCCTCGTTTATAATGTATATTCATGCTATCCATTCCAGTCCTCTGGAGAACCCTGGATAATAGACGTACATGGTTAACCAGTAAAATAACAAGTCACTTGGGGAAAAAACTCAAGTGATACATATCATATACAGTTAAATATACTACGCTTTTTCTATGTCCAAGGTTAAACTCAGGGAACCAGTGAGTAAAAACAAAGAGAAGAAAAGAGGCCCAGTGTCTAAGACACAGCTCTAATTTACAACCTGGTTCTTGTAACCTAAAATCAGAAGACAGTTCTGTGGTCGTAAAGAAATAAAAAAAAGTAAGAAGTGAGAAAAGTAGGTTCATTTACTTCCTATTGGTACTACCATTTAACAAGCATGTGCATGAAATGACTTCCTCATGAATGGACCTACTAGCAAAATATACATCTCCCCAAGAAAAGATGCCATCAGTCTTTCATGGATATGGAATTCTGAGTTCAAGTCTGACCTTAACCGTGAACCCCAAAGGAGCTAACAAGTAGATTGCATCATTCCTGATACAAAAGGTTTTCATACATGTAGACAACTGCAGCTAGCAAGGACTACATAATCAGATGACAACGGATTGCAAAGTCATAACCTCTGAGACCAAGATCTTCTCATTCTAAACAGAAACATCAACACCCCCATAACAGCATGACCTGGAGAATTAATGTGTACTAACTGATAGAAGGTAATAATTTAACATTCACTATTTAAGATGGCCACAGGGCCACACCATTCCCCTGGGCAGCCTGGAAGAGATAGCCCTGGTGATATGACATGTACTTGGGAGAGTTGGCAGACTAACTCACCTACCACCCAGTCCCAGATCCAAGGCTTTAAGCTAGCCCATCCCAACTATGAGATGCTGGAGCACATGAAGGGGCCAGTCCTGTAGAATTAAGCTTCAGGCTCTCCATGACTCGGGGCCACAGCAGAATATCCTAGAGTAGTCTCAGTGCGGATCCAGTATTGATGATGCAGCAGAAACCGGGAATCTCAAAGGAGACCAATGACTTACTGCAATGCATATAAAGCTGTTTGGACAAAAGCTTATACTGTGAGAAACACTGTGACACACCGCAGTTTCCAGGGCAAGATGTTTCGTTTTGGTTGTTTCTTTGCTTTTTATTTTCTTTTGTGGGGTTGGTCACAAGAGTGTAATGTAGATACAGACAGACTTGGCAATGAGTAAAATAGGTTTCATGTTATGAAATTCACCAAAAATCAATAAAAATAATTTTTAAAAAAGATGGCCATATGGTTCTATGCAGATAACTCCATATATAAGCTTCAGATTCATACTTCAAATTCAGTCAGCAAATGTTGACCATTATCACATAGTTTGGCATCGTGGTTGAGGGCTAATCTCGGTTCCAGGCTGCAGCCTTGTATCTAGGCCCATAAAGCAGATGCTCATGTCTATGGGAATTGTTTAAAGGGTGAGTGTCCAAGTCGTTCTGGCTGGCCAAAATGCAGTTATCATTTTGCAGTGGTTACCCTCCAAACAAAATTTGTATTAATAACTCTGGTTTTAGAATGTTAAATTGTAACCACCCACACAGAATTGTTGTTTATCCTTTTTGAATACCAGGAATTAAAAATACTTGATATCCCCAAGGAGTTGTACTAGCAGAATCATGACAGGTTTGACCGATGCTTTCCAGACCTTCCCACGAGTGTTTCAGAGAAAGCTGTAGGCTCTATTATGGTGACACCTTTGTTGGCCTGAAGCCATCACCAGCTTTGGAAGAAACTGCATCATGAAGCTCTGTCTCTGTAACCAGGCCAAATAGGCCATGACCTGACGGGGTATAGGAAGTCATTGTCTCCTATTAAACCTGAGATCTGCTCTCTGCATATTTTAACACAAGTAGCCACAAGTTTCCCTATAAGGTATAGCTGCCAAATGAATAATTAGATTTTTAAGAGACTATAAAGTGAACGAAAATGCTTTTCACTGTGCCAAAAACAAAGCCAATTCAGATTTTATTTCCTCTCCTCCCTTGTTTTTAGCCTCATACTTTGGCACTCAGACCAAATATATATATATATATATATATATATATATATATATATATATATATATATATACACACACACACACACACACACACACACACACACACACACACTTCTCTTATACAAGTCTGGGTGGAGATGATGTGGGAGCCAACGACTCTATGCTGTGAGGTACTGGCCGTCGCCTGAATGGCAAGGCAGGACGTTGTATGTGGTTGTATGTGGTACCTAATATCGGCTTTGACTGGTGAATGTGGCTATAAAGAGATTTTTTATAAAATCCAAAACTGACCAAAGGAACACTTTAATGCCAAAGCTCCGAAGAGAGATTCTTTTCTATTTGGAAACGTAAGTGCCCTCCCTCCCCACCACCTTGTGCTCCCTGGAGATGGCTAAGTGGCTCAGCTCACAACGCTTTAATGGGAGAGGCACGAGCGACTTTAGAAAGATCTGGGAAGGGATTGAAATGTAGCTGTAAAAAATATCCTATTAACTCTTGGCCCCTGTTTTACATTTTGAGAAAGATTTTTAACTAAAACTCTCAAAGCTCAATACCTATGATGTCATTAGACATTTTTCACTTCAGTGGATTGTAACTCAGGGACATTTGCAACTACTCTTTTTCAGCAGGGGATTAAACTTTCTGGGAATAAATTAAATTGGGTTAAAATGTCTAACACAGTTTTCAGATGAGTGCTTTATTCGAGTAGCACCGAGACATGTTAACTTTGAAATGAAACTCTAGTTAGGTAAATAACGTTTGTCAGGAAGCAATTGCTCAGGTGCTGTGCTGCTCTAAGCCTACTTTATTAATACTGGGCTGTAATCTTCCATGCAGGTGCAGGAAAGAATTTTAAATGCAATTAAATCTGAGCTGGAAGGCCACACAACTGTATTTTAATCAGAAGCTGAGTTCAAGCCTGCTCTACATATAATATGTGCAAAGAAAGATATTTTTTTCACATTCAGTGTGGCTGTGTAAATACTCAATTTTGAAAGACAGCAAATTTATTTCAAGGAGAGAGGCAAAGTAAAGGCAGTGCCTCACCATGAGGGATCCTTTAAGCACTTGAAGACAGCTATTCTCAGGAATATATGAATATGTTATTACATATTCATCATTACGATTTTAACACCTTGGCCTATGGAGTCAAAATTAAATAGAGGTGCAGACCTGTGAATATGAACATATACATTCAATTTCTACATGTGTGTGTGAACAGATATAAACATGATCCATTTTTGAAATGTTATGCCTTAATACTTATTAGAAAATTTTATAATCCATTGCTCTCAAAGTCACTTTAAATTAAACATGGAAACCATAACCACAAGAAGTTTGTCATTGTTTCATTACTAAACAATATTCACAGAGGGTAGCAAAACAAGTTCATTACATCCTCTGTGACCCAGGAAGGAGCAAACATTCCCCAGGAGTAGCATAACTGAATATTATTGTGGGTGATATCTCTGCAAATATTTTCCTGGTTATTTTGTCCCAGAAAATAAGGACATTTCAGTTTGAATTTTCTTTTTAGTTAAAAGTATAATTAACTATCCAACACCAAGTGGTAAACCCTCAAAGGATATTCCTGCAAGCATCAATAAATGGAGTCACCGGGTTGTATTTATCCACTTATGTGTATAGATACATATGCATGAATATACATATATATATATATATAAGCAATAATAACTAAAGAAAAGAAGACATGAACTTAATAGAGATCAAGGGGAGGGTGTGAGATGGCTAGAGGGAGGAGAGGGAGAGGGAAAGGGACATAATTGCAGTTTAATTTAAAAATTGCAGATAAAAAGTAAAAGTTTAAAAGGAGGCTTTGATAGAAGTCCCTAGCTGGTGTTCAAAATTCTCATTAAACTAATGATTGAGTTTTAGGAGCCTCATCAAAAGGTGGTGAGGTAGCTCAGCAGGTAAAAGCCCTTGCTTTCAAGCCTGGCAACCTGAGTTCAGTCTGCTGGCCCCATGTGGTAGAGAGAAAACCAACTTCTGCAAGTTGTTCTCTGACTTTCACAGACACACACACACACACACACACACACACACACACAGGACTACCTGCAGTGCATGTGTGTTTATGCACACACGTGTGTGTGCTCATGTCCAGGCACACGCATGGCATGCACAAATAGTAGACTAAAACATAATACACATTTTGAAGAGTCAAATGTATAAACTATAAAAAATACATATATTTTCATCTGCATCATATTAACAGTTTTTGATTCATGTAAGGTCAGTTAGCTTTTTTTTTTTTGAGCTTTTTCCACATCAGCTAACCTAAAGTGGAGAATGCACATAATAAAATCGCCACTTTTTAAGTCCAGATACATATACAACAGCAAATTAACAAGGACCTCTACCTGTAATAACGTTTCCTAAAATAAGTTCTATAAAATGGAATGAGTATGCCCAGAAGCACCATTGATTCAAGAAAAAGAAGCAGCACTTCATGAGCCCCCTCTGTTCACACACCTCTGCAAACCTACAGAGCAGAGAAGGACAGATGCAGGAGCAGGGCCACTTGAGAAAGGGAAGAAAACGGGTGCATCTGAAATTCCACTGAAGATTACTTTTGCATGTTCATTCTTGGGACACGATTCAAAGTAGTTAACAAATCTAGGGAGGATCCTAAGGCATCCAGTGGTAGCCTGGAACCTTCTGCATAGGGGCTGAAGTGTAGGGGGAGAGGAGAGGATCCTGGGGTTAGAGCCAGAATCAAATGCCCGACAGAGGCAAGAGACGGGTGTGAGAGCACACAGTGGCCCAGGACAGCAGTGCTTATCCACTCTCGCCCAGGATTCCAGGGTCAGGAGAGGTGCATTCTGCCTGAACTCCTTTTCCACACTGTTTGTTACTATTCCCCATTCATCAGCCAAGAACACTGACCTACAAAGTGATGTCTATTTGATCCCTAAAGCCAGGAAATTCAAGTACTAGGCTATGAGTATAGAGATATAAGTTTTAGAGAGCGGAATTTCAAAAATCACTCATATGTTCGAAAATTGCAAAATCAAGCCACACACACACACACACACACACACACACACACCACATACTCACATGCACACACACATACAAACACACACACATACAAACACACACCCCTCAACATTTTAAATAAGCTTAGTTTACAGGTATTTTGCTGGGTGGCATTTATGGTTATCTTTGGCTATCTGAAGCCCACAGGTCTTCAGTCGAATAGGTCTCCATGATTAACTGTATATTCTGGTTTCATATTCAGCACTAGCCCTTCTCATTAGGATTTTAAGTACTAGCGGTCGTGGTCGTCCTATTTTACAGTGCATCTCCCTCCACCCCTCGCCTCACTGCTAGAGCACACCTGCAGACAGATGCATTGTAACTACGAGGCTATCACCTCTCTTACTCAGAGAGCACTCACCTGAAAACTCTCAGCGAATCTGTGTTTCTTTCACAAAGCTCTAGCTGTCCTTAATCATAACTCATTGTGACCGTTGAAAATTTATTTTATTTGGGGTTAAAAAGATAACAAACATATTCTTTGCCTTTTTATACCTGATTATAGTAGCCCCCAAAAGAATCTAGCTTGCAATTATGGAGTCAGAAGTTCAGACGTGGGCTCTAATTCACTAGTGTTGCTACATGAGTGAAATGGCTACTTTCTCGAAGCCTGACTCCTTGTCTGAAAAATCAAGAATGTGAGGGATGAACCTCACAGCGTTTAAAGGAGAAGTAAATGAGATAATGTCTGAAAATCTGGTGCAGAACAATCATTTGACGCGTGCCTTTATTAGTTCGGAGCTTTTATTAGGATACAGTTTAACATTTTTTTCTGTTTTTTTTCTTTTATACTTTTGCAGTCTAGACACAGGGGGTTCTGGCTTTGTGCTTCTTTCTGTCTTCCTAAGGCATATTCTGTGAAGAAAGACTCCTTCTTCAACGGATGCTCCACTAATATTGACTGACTTTTTGGAAGGAGTTTAAACTGCATGTTCATTTGTCAGAGACGTTGATTTACTTCGCTGCTGTATGCCATCAGAAAAATGTGGAAAAAAATAAAATCTACTAAGAATCTGGTAGTTGCTGACATCAAGATTTATTATCCAGGTGAAGTATTTAATGTATATTAAATTCAATAATACAGACCTGTAAAATATTATGTCTCTTGGTCAAAAATAAGAAGCAATCGGATCGTAAAATTAAGCACGTTGAATCCAACTTGCTTTCGAGGTGCATAGGCAATCATACCATCACAGCCTGTCTGACTCTGTCGGCAGAATAGCTTCCACACTGTAACCACATAATTATTCCCAAAGTTTGCTTTTGACAGTAGCCGCATAAGCTCTATGGGATATGACTAATCATAGCACACAATTTCTTCCAACACAAGCCTCTCCTTAACTAACATTAGCTACTCTTTCTCATCAAAGCATAACCTCAGTCCTTCCCAAGCCATCCTGAGTTCCATTATGAATTTAAATCGCTGTTTATTTTACAGCAAGCTTCATCCCACTGTACACACACATACACACACAGCACACCAAACACCACATACACTGAACAACACACAAACCACACCACACACACACACACACACACACACATACACACACACACACACACCCCACACCACAAACACTACATCATACTACAAACGCCACACACCCCCCCACACACATACACACACACCCCCCACACCACACAGATCACATACACACACCACACCCATCTCACACACAAACACACACACATACACACACACACACCCCACACCACACAGATCACATACACACACCACACCCATCTCACACACAAACACACACACATACACACACAAACACAGCATACTGGTCTCTTTTCCTACAAAACAAACATTCTCCTCAGCCTCCACAGCTGTTTTAGTTTTATTACCAAGTGTGCCATACAACTTTGTTGACACCCTTTTTCAAAAAACACACAAACTTATACTGTTACAGTATGAGTTAACTGTATTTATAGATATGCCCTATGTTCCAAGTCAGGCCATAAGCTTATAAAGAGAAAAGTGTCACTTTATAGTTCAGTTTTTGTGACCCATAAGAAGAATACAGTCAGCCTCTCATGAGAAAATGGTACTGTCTTTCTTCTATTGTTGGTAAACATGTCTGAACCATGACTGCAGTAGCCATGTAATACTCTTTGATTGACTGTAGAAACAGGAAAAAGCAAAGAGAACCAAATATATAAGGATCTAACCGGCCACTGCAGCCCATGAAAAGATATGTCAATAACATATCTTCCTAAGAGTGTTGAGTATCTAGGACACTCATAGGCAGTCAGTATTTGGAAGTGAACCATCCTTTCATTTTTCTTTTACTAGAAATCTTCCTAGGAAATGCCTTGAAAGTTATTCTGCTTAACCCGAAATTGCTACAGATGGAAGTGCTCAAACAGAAGCATGATCTACTTTTCTTGAAATATGGTATCTTGCATTGTCATAAAACCGTAACATTTGACGTGGTTTTGTTCAATGAAACACATAGGCAAACCTGAGAAGATTTATGTGTTTGGCAGTTGGTTACACTTGGCCTTCAGTGCTATTTCATTAATGGGTGTCTCCTTGAGCTTGTTTTGCAGAAAAGAAACTCAAGGATTAATTCAGCAATCCTGGGGAAATGTGGTTCTTTATAATGTGAATTTTAGAAGATAGGGAATTAGCCTCACACCTTGGCACACTGCTGCCTCCGCTTCCTCAGAAGGGGACTTGAATAGAAGGCAAAAATCCACCTCAAGATTTCCAGATAGACAAGGAAGCCCATTGTTCCCAGCAGCCTTGAGTCATTTTAGCGGCAGGCCCCTGAGCATTTAATGAAAATCAGGTTGAACAGTGTGGTATCAGGAGCTGCCCAGCCTATCTGTCTGCCAGAAAGAAAGAAAAAAAAAAAAAAACTGCTCATCTTGCTGCAGTCTTCCTGTTCTAATCAAAAGCTCAAACACACCCCCATAACGTCTCAGAATTATTCTCCAAGCCAAGGCTGGTGCGGAAGAAAAAAGGTTTTAAAGCTATCAATATGGCCACTGCTAATTATACAGTTCTACTCATAGGGCAAAGGAGATTCTTTTCTGACCCCTGCAGTGATTAATTTATGCCCCGAAGCATAAGATTTGATTACCCCTCTCTTAGCATGTGTAACTTGTGAGCCTTATTACTGGTCATAAAATTATTCAGCCACCATAGTTGGTTCAATGGCCTCCTGAGGCAGTCCGTTCAGCTATTTGGCTTCCTGCTGGTAGAGATATATAGCCTGACATCGGCTGAGGATTTACCTGCTACTGGTTTCATCAGTACGTATTTGATCTGAATTTCTAAGTTTCGAGAAAATTGTTGTGCCTCCCTTTTAAAAGAACTAGACATTGTCTATAAAGGACCAATAATCTGCAGAATACTCATTTTTTGTTTTGTTTTGTTTTGTTTTGTTTTTTACAAAAAGGATATGTTTTAATTGAAGCGAACGTTACAATTTAGTTGGAAGCCTTCTGGGTTTTGCATTATTGTTTAAAATCCTCATAAAACACATTAGTGCATGTTTCTGGCTCAGTAGGTAGAGGACTGTGTGCTGAGGATACTTAATGCTTCCTTGATATCTATAACTCCCAGACTGCCTCAAGATCTCTATCCTGAAAAAATTGTGGTGCTACAGAAAAGTGGGTAGCAAAGAGCAGAAGCAGGCGACCCTGTGACGCTCAAATCTTTAAAAAAAAAAAATCTTGAAAACATTTAGCCCGAGCGATTTGCTTTTGTTCCTTTATTCTTTGCCTAGTCATACAGACAACATAAGGCCCCCAAAACACCTTAGGGTAATTAAAACATATTAGAACCAGGGCAAAGGAATCATGTGGAGATTTGCAAACACTCTAAAGGATGAAAGGGAAACATTTAGAAAACCCCAGCAGACAGTGCCTGAAAGCACATGCCTTTGAGCTGGTCAAAGGACTTTTAGGGGAGGGGGAGGAGGATCAGCCACAAAGTCTAGTCTTGAAAAGATTAAAACCCAGAACATAAAATTGATCTTTGGGGAAATGCAGTTTTATTCTTGACTATGTGTGCTGTTGTAATATTTTTGTAACTATTTTCTTATACATCTCACCAACACACTGTTAGAGCACGATACCCACAACTTTTTCACATTGTATATACAGAATACCTAGGGAGGAATAGTTAAAGAGGGCTTCTGGCTGGAGTATAGTTGATGTACATAATGACATTCCATTGAAGAAAACTCATTTACCCCTTCCCAGCATATATCAATTGCAAATGTCCTATTGGTGTGTACACATCTCCTTCTCCTTGCTGGGATTTTGTCTGGTTTGACCTTATCTGGGTCTTGTGCTTTTGGCTTTATTTATTTTTATATTCTCTCTCTCTCTCTCTCTCTCTCTCTCTCTCTCTCTGTCTCTGTCTCTCTCTCTCTCTCTCTCTCACACATACATACATACATACATACATACATACACACAAAGAGGAAGAACACATGAAGTTGGGGGGATAGGGAGGTTGGGAGTGTCTGGGAGGAGATGAGGGAGGGAAAAGAATATGATCAATGTATATAAAAATATTAATGTGCCGGGCAGTGGTGGCACATGCCTTTAATCCCAGCTCTTGTGAGGCAGAGTCAGGAGGATTTCTGAGTTAAAGGCCAGTCTGGTCTACAGAGTGAGTTCCAGGACAGTCAGGGCTATACAGAGAAACCCTGTCTCAAAAAAAAATTATTAATGAAAAAAATTGAGTTTTGACTACAAAGATCTCTGGATAAAACTTGTGATTCTGAATTTTTCACAGCTTAGATAAAATGAGAGGTGTTACTTCGTGAATAGCATTTTGAGCAGCAAGACATGGATACTAGTGAGACGAATCTAGCTAGAAATCCACCAATAATAAATGTCATCATTTTCTTATAGCAGCCTTCATGGTATACTACTGACACCCATCAATTCTATAACTACGGTTCTGCTAGTGTCTTTCCATGGTAGGAATAGGAAACCATTTATTTGGACCTGCATTTCTTCTAATGTCTGCTTTGTCTTGAGCTTAAAATTTAAAACACTTAAGTCACAAAAAGGCTAACAACACATCTCACTTCATGTAAGTCAGATGGATTAATTAATAGGCATCAATTTTTTATATCTGATCTTTTTTCCTGATAAGAAAATAATTAAGAGTACTTTATAGTCTGCAATTTGGTTCTTTGTCACTATAGTGATTCTAAATGCAGGACGAAGTCTTTATAATAGGATGTTATAAATATTTTCAGTTTCATATTAATCTAATTTAGAATTTGCATATTCATGTGTATGAGTATATATTAAATTATTTAAAGATTTATGTTTTCTATCCTAGCAAAGTTTCAGGCATTGATCATTTTCAACAGAGTAGAGGCAAGCTTTTATCTCCACTATTTAAGCAATTATTATAAACTATGTGAAAATGAAAACTAAGGGAAAGAAAATTTTAAAGTTAATTGTTTCTATAATACAATTTCTTTCTTTTTGTGAAGTCATGAAGCAGTAGAATTACAAAGTTAAAGGAGGCTTCCTTTTCCACAATAGAAACAAAGCTAGGGGAGATTAAAGGACACCCTCAAGGTCGCACGACTTTTGACTAGTAAACTCACAGGTACATCCACTGTGCCACATCGTATGTAATCTCTATTCTAGTTGACCTACAAATTTCAGGATCATTCCCATTTGCTATAGCAGACAGAACTTATTTCATTAGCTAACCAAGTACATATGGAGAACCAGGGACATAACGGTCACTGCCTGTTATGTATCAATATGCTTGTATGTAACATATGTGAAGAATGCAATCATGAACAGCATTAGTAGCTCCTCCTAGGACACAAGTGAAGCATAGTCATGGGAAATAATTTACAATACTTCTAGGAAAATCTGAGTAGAGTTATGTGACATGTATACATGAAATCATATCAGAAACTAAAAGAAGCAAAGTTTATGATGGGTCTTTAGAATTAGCTGTGTTTTGGCTAGAAATAAGAGAAAACTATGGTTTTGAGAATCTAGAAGAAACCCACATGCATTCCTTATAACTACAAGAATACAGAGTAAGAGAAGTGTGAAGAGCTTGGAAGAGAAAAATCAAAGATACATTTTGGCTTCCAGCTTAACAAAAATGAAAAAAATACAGTCAGGTGTCATTAAAACATACTAAACGTTTCTTAGATATTCACATGGAGTATCATATAGTCAACCATCCTCAGTTAAGTTTGTTTCTTTCTCTCCAACCAAGTGCTCTGCCATATTCACAGAAGACCTTTGTGGCTATCGAATCAGTCATTCAGGACAGGCAGTAATTAATGCAGTACTGATAAGGGAATGTCCATGTTTTGAGCAATAGAGATAAACTAGATTTCTAATGTCATGTACCCTGGGGACATGGGCCCACTGGGTGGAATAGTCATGGCTACCTGAAGAAGGAGAGCCGGGCAATGAAAGGATAAGTTTAACTAGCTTACACGACTGCTCTGAGCTGTTCTCTGGAAGATTATCTTTGGTTACTACACATATGAAACCCAACTGGCTTTACACACTGATCATTCCTGACAATTAAGTCCACAATGAAAACAAATCTTCATGCCAGTAGACACAACACCTAATAAGAAATTCAAGGATAGCAATCAAGTACGTGCTGCGAATGCATGAGGTCCTGGGTTCATTCCTCAACATACATTCACACTTGTTCATGCACACACACACACACACACACACACACACACACACACACAAGAAATTACCCCATGAGACCTTAGACATTATATTGTAGAGAGGTTGCATAAGAAAATAGATAGTTAGAGGCTCACGCATCTTGAAACTGCTTCAACTTGATTTCCAACTTGATTAATATTTCTCCCATTCATGATTGACTGCCATTGAACATGCCCAGGCAGACATTCCGTTTATGAGGGCAGCTAACACTGCATGCTGACTTGATGGCCTATTGTTGGCCACTCCAACTTCATCAAAGCCTGATAGCTTTCCAGGGACCATTTCACAAAAAGTTAAAGATTATCGATTGGCAGAAATTGACCTAGTTTTGCTCTAAGCCCTGGAGGTCATAACTGTGATTTTTTTCCTTTAGGAATTTGTCAGTTGCTACACAAGTTTATTTATTTCCAGATACATCAAATATTATTGGACCTTCTGGGTCATTAGTCACAAATAGAACAACAGTTCAGTAAAAACAGGGAGAAGTAAACTCAAGTATGGTATGTGGTATCTCCCAAAGGCAAATAAGTTAAATGGGCATTAGGTCACCATGGTCTTGGAAAACTAAATTAACAGAAGAAATTAAATTCTAATAAAAAACTATAAAAGTTCATTGTTTATTCAGCCAAGGAAAACCATTCTCTAATTGGTGATGTTTTTAATTTTTATAAAAACAAAAGCATTTTTCTGATCAATTGCTGTGCATCAGGTCCAAGGGGCTTGGCTCATCTGCCTCAGCAGAGAAGACACATCTGGAACGACAGCTGCAATTGGAATCAATGCCTGATTGCATTTAAGATAATCCACAGCAGTTCTCTAAGACGCATCCATCTTCTTCAAAATCCGAGTTAGATGAGAACATAACAGAAATTGCTGCACTTGCATATTTCAAGTTTTGATGACTCTGTTGCTCCACAGCTTATCTGGGGTTGCTGTCACCATCATTATCCTAGCAGGGAACGGGAAGTTCGAAGAGATTTCTAATCTCTTGCTGTGATAAGTCTCACCATAATAGTTGGGGTCACTATAAAAACCCAACAGGTGACATATAAACATCTTTTAATTTCACAGAAAGACAACAAAATAATAATCACACTGTAGACTATTTGACCTAGTAGAACATAAGCTTTTTTCCAAACACACGTGTACATTCAGGTTTGAGATCTCAGCCATTATCTGCATAAATATGTGAGCTTCTTCAAAAGTTGGGTATGCTAAATGCCTAGTTCATTTCATCTTTGTCTTGGCCTTAGATACTAGACCACCATATCCCTACATTGCCTGGTAATTGTGATATTATTTGGGGTTCTTATAAATTAAAATAAGTTTACAGTTTTGTTTGCTTGGTTGGCTGTCTAGGTATACCTAACTATAGTTGGTAGTTTCATCCTCAAAGTTTATGGTTATCCAAGGACACATTTGCTGATCCCTTTGAAGAAACAGAAAGTTTACCTACTTAGTGGCTGCAGGTTCCTTTGTGAAATATGGCAAGGAAGAGTAAGCAAATACTTAGGGTAGTATCAGAGTTCACCTTGTGAGGACTTGACCTCCAAGTTTGCAAGTTCAAATCATATTTGAGGGATGATTCCAACATTATACACAGGTATTGGGGGGGGTTGATGAATAAAGCAATACGGTAGAAAGCAAACCCATATTTTCTGTTGCTATGAAAACACAGATATTACTACACCAAAACGTCTATACAGCTAATAAATACTAAGTTCTTGTTTGCCCGTACTACTTTTTATTGATGCCCTGTCCCTTGGACTATACATGTTAGATACTGACATTGGGACCGTTCTCTTTCAAAACTTTAGTGCCACCCATATCCAGAGTCTAACTCAATGAAAATCTCTGATCACTACTGGTCTATAGAAAAGAACATTTGTGTGACTCTGCAAGACAATGAATGTTTCCTATTCTAGCCTAATGGGCTTGACATCTCAAGGGCTGTCAAGGCTATGCCATAGCTGTGGCTGTGACAGCACTGAGGGAAGGGATTGATTGTGCTGGTCACAAAAATTCAATTTACCTCAGTATCTGCCTATACATCCTTTGGAATTTTCCCCCAATATAATACCTCAGAAGTACTGGAAATTGAATCTTTGTGGATGCAGATCAAGATTCAATGAAGATTTTTGTTAATGAACCGGCTTTCTGAACCACTTCCAGCTGGGCAAGCTGAAACACCAAGTCACAACTTTCATATCAATGAGTTCAGTTTTATTCAGTCATAAGTTGCTTTTTAGTCTAAAATTTCCAGAAGTTTCGATACAAATAACAACAATCACTGTAATTCCACAATGTAACATATCATCTTGAGTCATGCTTCCTACTTCTCTGGAGTATTTTGGTATCTGACTGTACTTATGGGTTTATAAACAATAAGTGGTGTTTGGATGAACGTTGAGAAGAATGCCATTCCTTTGAAGAGCAAATGCCCCAAGTAAATAAAGACACATTAAGCAAGGTGAGTGAGGCTAATATAATTTTTCTTTGCTATTTAGGGCTGCTATGAAAGCTGTTCTCAAATGATTTGGAACAAAGGCTTTAAAGTCATGAGTTTGTCTGTTCTTAGTTTTTGTTGTTTATTGAAAATTGATTTTTCTTCATGATATATCCTGATTGTGGTTCCTCTCTCTGTTCTTCATGGTTCCTTCTCACTTTCTCTCCCATCTGGATCCACCTGCATTCTCTCTCACATCAGAAAGCAAACAGGCTTTTAAAGACTAAGAAAAAAAATACAAAAACTAATGCAAAACAATGGAACAAAACAAACAAACAAATAGTAAGAAAAGAGCCCAAGAAAAGCACAAGAAACAGATATAGACACAGAGATAGACTGTTTTGCACACTCAGGAATCCCATAAAAACACAAAACTGAAAGCCATATAATAATAAGCAAAGGAATTATAGGGTAAAAGAGAAAAAACAAGTAAATTATATAAACATACATGTACAGTAAATATAAGGAAAAAATAAGCTGGCATACTATTATACAAAGACTCTCTAAATACCCTGTTGAGTTCATTTGTATTGATCATATACTGCAGGGCATGCAGCCTTAAGAGTAGATTCTTTGCCCGGTGAGACTGACTCATTTGGAGAAAACTAAATTTTCAGTTGCATTTGGTTACCAATTGGAAATTGCTTCTGGATTGGGAATAGTTACATGTATTCAGTTCTCCTTCAGCTCTAGGGCTTAATCTGATGCCCACACATGCCCTATGTATGCTACCCAAGTCTCTATGAGTTTACATGTGCATCAATCCTGTTGAATTAGAGGGCCATGTTTCTTGGTATCCTCCATCCTCTTTGGCTCTTGACAAAAATGCAGGTTGCTCCCAAAACACTAAAAGCAAAGCTCCATTGTTGAAGACAACATCCACACAACTCATTGAACACTGAAAAGTTGAGCTGGTGCCTCCATGGAGCCTTCATCTCTATGTGCTAGCATCTCTGATAGAGAAAATTGCAAAGGGAAAATACATATGCCAACCTAGCCCCGAACCTTTCGATCTACAATCGTGTCCTGTCTACAACATATGCTATGCAAGGATGACACAAAGCTTGTGGAGTAATCAACCAATATGTGATTTGACTCAAGGCTCAGTCTACAAGATGGAAACCATATCTGATGCTACTAGGTGACAAAGAACTTAAGACTAAAGAGAGACCTAAGGGAGAACAAAATCCTGCTGTTCTACTAAAACTATGCAATAAATGAGATTCTGCTCTACTAATAGATTGGTGCCTTATTTAGCCATCATGAGAGTAGATTCTGTCTGCCATGGATGGGAACGAACACAGAGAATCACAGCCAAACATTAAGCATGGAGTGAGAAGCCTAGGATGCTTCCATCAAACCCCTCTCCGCAGGGCTCAGGGAACCCTGTACAAGTAGAGACAGGAATTTGTCCATTACTAAAACATTCAGACTTGTCTTTTCACCTGATATGTGCAAATGTAGAAATTATGCACATTTACAGGACATCAGGTTTTATTATACCTCTCCATTTAGTAATACTTACTTCATTTTCCTTTCCAATACCCACCACCAGGCATTTTATTTTAGTAATGGAGTGGTAGAGTAATGGCTAATATAAATATGTTACAAATATCTTCTCCAACATTTCAGTGTGAGTCAAAAATCAGGTTCTATACATTCACATATTTAATCAATCATTATCCCTTTATGATGAATATTCAAAACAATTTCTTCTGACTTTTCCAAGTATATAGTACCTATTGTCTTCTATAGCCACCCCAACATGCAATAGCAAATTGAGAAAAGGGGAAAAAATCCTTCTTAAGGCCTTTCAAACCGTAACGGGTGCTATGCATGCCTGGTCTTGTTCTCAGGCTCTCTCGGTTGCTCTTGCTCTCTACCCTCTCGCAGCCATCAATTCTACTATTCTACCCATAGGATTTGTTGTCACCATCGCTACTACACTAACAGCCAAGATTCAACACCCATTTTATCACTCCAATATCTTGCTTCAGCAAACACTTCATTTAAATCCACCAGAGGCAATGATTTAATTATGTGCCACTACATACTACGAGCAAAGAGGTCAGCACCACTTGCAAGAAGATACCTAAACAAACCAATCTCACGGTTTTAACTAAAATCAGAGTGTATTTCCTTAGGACACCCATAGCACTAGCCATATTATTATGTGGAGTTTTGTTGGGAAAACTCAAACTATATCCAGTGTTTCACCCAAAAGTATATAACATAGAGAATTGTTTTCACAGATGTTAAAAAAATCTAGAGGGGAATGCAGGGTACAGTGCATAGCAAAGATAACAATTGGTCAAGGAATACAGGAGACATATATAAGAGAGCGTTGGTGCTATGTGGGTGCTAGAAGCTCATAGAAGGGTGAGAACCAGAGCTCTGGAGACATTGTTGTTTCAACAACTGAGAAGGCATGATGAGGCAGGCTTATTTGGTGAAACCTGGAAGTTCAAGTCAATTTACATTGCTAAGCATATGCTGAAAATGACAAGCACATGGGAAAGTTAAGTCTCCAGCTATAATCCCCAAGCCTTTTCAGGTGTCCTCCTGCTGGGTGATTCTAGCATGAGCTTTGCTTAAAGAGAATTGGATTCTGGTGACTTATCCCCATGGAAGGATTTGGCTTTAGAGCCAAAAGATAATAGCTTGATAGCCAGGACACATGCTATAAGAACAAGAAAGAAGAAAAAGTCAGAAAAAAAGTTATACAGGCTTAAGAACTTGGTTTTAGTCACAACCATAAGTCTAACTAAGTGTAAGAATTTTAGCAGGCAATTTCATATTTCTGAACATTAGTTTCACGTGAAAAATTCTCCTAACAATACTATGTCTGCCTTCTTCACAAGAGGAATAATAGAGGTCAAGCCTTTTGAATAAGTATAGACTGTTATAGACTCATAAGTGTCCCTTGCTATAATTTTCTATACTAAAGGAAGGCAGGAAAATAATGGATGAATGAAATTCAGATAATCTTAAAAATCTTCTTTTAGACAGTATTATATTCATTCCTATCCAGCCAGTCTAAGCCATAGACAAAACAGTTAACTGAGATCCACACCTAGCTTCCTGCAGTGTTGGTAACAAGTAATATATCCATGCTAAGAGAGTAGCAGTGTAAGGATGAGATACCAGGGTACCTAACTCTGTGTGGACAGAAGTGTGCATTGTCAAAACACAGCCATGTAATAGGTACACATTAGCCTCAACAACTACAATAGTTTTGATCCCAAGGAAAGTAGTATTTGAAAATTCAATTATTACCCACAAGAATGATGAATTATTTTTTTGTTATTAAAGTGGATAATATAAAGCAAATAAAATTGGAATGCAGATAAGTTTTTTTATTCTACATATGGATCTTGAGTACTTTTGAAAAGGAAATATTAAAAGATAAACTTGCATCTTTTAGATAATAAACTTTTCTTTAAGAACCCCAAAACAAACAGAGAGAGAGAGAGAGAGAGAGAGAGAGAGAGAGAGAGAGAGAGAGAGAGACTACTGTACTTAGCTCTCAAAGTCTGGTTAATTATAAATTGGGAAGGATTACAGACCTCATCTTTATTTTCAGAACTTTAGCTCTAGTGAATTAAACTGAAGGCCATCTTTTAAAGCAAATGAATACTTGTTCAGCCAACAAATACTTACTATCTAATTTGTGACAAATTCTGCATTCTGAGACGACGAAAATGAGGAATGGATCTACTTTCTACATAGATGGTGACAACTGGAATGAGTACAATAATACTCAGTGGGAAAGGAATTATCCCTACCTCCAAGATCTAGGAAATGAGTCTCCAATATGACCTTTAAGATGAGCCTAACAATCTAAACTCACGCTTGCTATTTAGAAAGTAACGAAAGGGCAGTAAAGATAAGACAGCTGCATGGCTAAGACAGAGTCGTGAAAGCAGCAACATATTAGGGAACAATCGGGAGCACTGTGTCCACAGAATTTAAGATGCAAGGGGTGGAAGCAGAGAGGGCAGGCACAGACAGGAGGCTGAAGCTAGAGAAGAACCCAGGCCCAATGAACAAAGGGATTCGTTCAAGTGCTCCAATGTTTACTCTTGGTTTTGTGGTTTACAGGATATTAACAACGTGCTTACTAAGGGAGAGGAATTCTCTAGGTTATTAATGTTCACATGATAGCACTGATACTGGTAAAGGTGAAAGGTACTGTAAAGAAAAGAAGTTGAAAGAAGTATTGAAAAGGAGCTCATCAGGATGCCCTAAGATTCTGAAAACCTAAAAATGAGGAGTCTGATCTGGGGATGGGGGGTCCATCTTATCACATCAATCAGCAAAGCTTAACTAATTAAATATGGGTGCATTCCAAGAAAACTTTATTTATTTACAGTGAAATCTTTATTTCACTTGATTTTCACATAGCAGAAAAATACCTTTTTCTCTCAACCATTTACAACTACAACAGCTATTTTCAAGTCCCAGGATATGCAAAACTAGACCATCAGCTGGACCAGCTACATACAGTCCTTGGCCCATGATTAAAATAGAGAAAACAGAGAAAAGAGCAAACTGTGTACTGTAGGATGCTATAGACACCAGGACAGGCATGTCTAGGGATCAGATATTTAGCTGTGGATCTCAGTAAAGAGACTTCTCAAGCACTGCTCTTCTTGCCATAAAGAACTAGCCATCAACAAATTGGGAAAAGATCTTCACCAACCCTACATCCGACAGGGGGCTAATATCCAATATATACAAAGAACTCAAGAAGTTAGACCCCAAAGAACCAAATAACCCTATCAAAAATGGGGTACAGAGCTAAACAAAGAATTCTCACCAGAAGAAATTCGGATGGCTGAGAAACACCTTAAGAGATGTTCAACATCATTAGTCATCAGGGAAATGCAGATCAAAACAACCCTGAGATTCCACCTCACTCCAGTCAGAATGGCTAAGATTAAAAACTCAAGAGACAACAGGTGCTGGTGAGGATGTAGAGAAAAAGGAACACTCCTACACTGTTGGTGGGACTGCAAGATAAAGAACCAAAAGTATGAGAAGAGACGAATCCAAGAGGGCAGGGATAGACCATATAGTACTCTAATGATGCTTTGAAAGTACCTTTTAATTGAAGGTAAAACAACAGTTGGGGTTTTATATTATCAGACCCAGGCACTTATTTCCATAGCAGACAGCTAGAAGGCAAGCCAGAGAGGTAGAGCATCTGTGACAGAACTTATACAGGTAATGAACAATGATGGGGTAAAAGAACTATCAAGAAGCAAGTAGCATTTCATCCTTGATGGGTGACAGGCATAAATGAAGCCTGATTTCATTTTAGAGAAGAAATTCCACTTGTCACCTGTCAAGCACTAATGCAAAAGAGAAGTGGGACAAGTCTAAACCTTCTTCACAGAGAATGTGGAACCACGACCAACATCATGCTTCACATGAAAGGACATGAAGAACACTCCAGCTGTCCCAAATAAAATCAGCTTGCAGTGTGATATGCTGGATAAAGGATAGCAGTCTCTCAGGTGCCTCTGTGGAAAGCTTTCCGACATGTGTAGCCTGCCTTTTGCAGACAGTGTAACAGAAAGTAAATTTATCTTCATGTTTCTCCATTTGCTTGGCTGAGATGCGGTATCTCTGGTCCACATTTTTTTTAACAGATGAAATATTTCCTAAACCAAGTAATTTGATTCTGTGCAGATAGTAACCACAGGCAGTGTAATTAATTTCTTTTATATCTTCAACAAAGTAAGTGAGTGGCTCTTCTCTTTCTAACCGTAAGACGAAGCTAGACACAAATCACCGTGAGAGGCAAGGTGCAACATAAAGATTAGTGAAATGCTAAAAATCAATCTTTAATACCATGTCCATTTCCAATGCAGAGTGGCCCAAAAAGACGGAGAGAGATTATTTTTTACTTGTAATTTTTCCATCATCAGAACACTGTCAAAATTTTTGATATAGCACACAGCATGTTGATGTATTTATTCTCTCGGAGAGATTTTTCTTAAATGTTGCAAAGTTTTTCAGTGTTGAAATTAAAATGCCTTGGTGAGAGTGCCTGGATCTATGGCTCACAAAACTGTCAAATCCCTTCAAAATTACATTTTTTGTGAGAATTACTGCCAAGTTAATTCCTCTCAGCTATTCTTCTTCAGAATAATAATATTGTTGGTACCTGATAAGATAAAACGCTGACACTAAAGAGACCATTTCTCTGTGTGAATGTCTACAAAGAAGAAGGGTGACATAAAACCAGACAGCTTTCCTTATGAACAACTGGTAGTTTTAAGATCTGAAACTAGTTTTAACTGGTAGTTTTAAGATCTGAAACTAAAAATCATGAATCAAGTATGATGAGACAGACCTGTGATAAGAGATAATTTAAAATACATATAAATATGCTTCCAAGTTGAAATTAAAAAATCACAACAAAAGATGGTTTCTTATTATACTTCCCAATAATTAGATTGAAACGAAAACAAAGGCTGTAATTATGATTTTTTAAATTTTCATTCTAACAGCCTGAAAGTTATTAGAGCCATTCTTACCTCCATACTTAACCTTTTTACTAAAATGGCTCCATTGAAAACTTTATTTCATTACTAGTGGATGCACAACTTAAAACTTAAGCCTTTATGTCAAGATCATGAGAAGGGTATTATTCTCCAATGAACAGACTTCTATAAAGCAATGTGTGCTGGCATTGACTGAAATATGCAATAAACCTGGTATTTTGGAGTAATTTGGTTAAAAACTAGTACCTGTAGAAGATTAACTGAGTGTCCTGGGGAAGTTCATCGAAAAGACTGCTAATTTAGCTCTTTACAGTATAAATCAGTTGAATACAGAAATACAGAAACCAAAAGTTGTCCACACCGCCACTACTTAGAAGCAGTTTTCAACTTAACAGACTAGAAAATATTGTATTTCTCGGAAATGAAACGCATGGCTATGAATTACTCACACTACAAAATCTAAGAATGCAGATACAGATGAGTTATGCTGAAAGTCAGAATCTTATACAGAATGTCACCAATCAGATGCCAAGACTGAGCTTGCTAAACGTGATGTGTGTCATTGCTGTCTTTTCCCAAACAATAAGCAAAGATTAGTAGCATGGCTCTGAAAAAGATAGTAACAAACGTTCCTTCAATATGCATAGTAATCACATTTTAGAAAATTTAGTATACAGTAAAATTTTGGAAAATGTGAATATATATAATACATAACTGTAAGTATGCCTCTGCTTACATGAAACTCCAGTGAAAAGAATGAATTGTGAGTGCAACTTTTTTGATGATGTAAAAGTCACCTACACACTGTAAAATAACAGGTATTTCTTACTGTAGTAACCTTATAATATGTTCCTCATCTCCACCTCTGGCTATCACTCACCCTCAAATCAATTATTCATGTAATAACCAGAGAGATTGGTTAAATACATTGCTAATCCCACCATGATACTTAGGCAAGTCACCAATGATTTATTGTCCTATTTAGACTATAATCCATTTTTATATGACATGTAGATCTTGGATGAGCCTATTGTAACCACCTTTACCATCTAATACCCGCCCCCACGACGCTCGTTCCATGTGCCAGACACATTTGCTTCCTCATTGGTCCTAAAACCCCCAAACACTACACCTTCTGGAAGGCTTCATGTGTGTAGTTCCTAAGTAAACTAGGCTTGCCTAATCGTCTTCCTGGGTCATTTGTTTAGATCAAATTCCTTGATTATTTTCCAAACTACAGTGTGTACTTACTACTCAGTCCTTAAATTGTCCCCCTGTAGTTCATTCAACAGCACATACCCAGCTAGTGGCTCAGGCTGAAGTCTCTGAAAAATCCTCTTCTTCCCACAGCTTGGCGGTGAGAGTGCCCTGCACACTAGCTCGCTCTCAGTCAGCCTTGTGTGTTATCCCTCTCATACCATTTCGCACGCCCTCAACTCATCGCTGCCTCCACTTACATTCATTGTCCACACAACGCCAAAGGTGACATTTTAAAAGAAAGGCCACACTGTGTTGCTTTCAATCTCTCCATTACTATCTTTCACTTTTATACCCTGACCCAAATTCTTGGCACCATAGTCGGCTAGAGTGCCAACATCCAGTTCCCTCGCCACATTGTTTGTTTTTTCCTGCTCATTCTCTATATAAATGACCTTCTTTCTGTTATAGAAAGTCGTGCTCTTTTCTATTGAACACTAAAGCTCTTTCCTAGCTGTGTGTGCCTGCCAGAATACGCAAAATATTCACATCACCAACTTCCAATCAGAGGTTATGCTTAAAATGTCATGGGCCCCAAAAAAATTTCCCACTCCCTTGAGTCCAATGAAGCACTATCCCAAATCTTTTTAAATTATCTTACTTCCTTAGCAACACAGAATTGATTGTGTTATGGCATTTTTGGTTCACTTCAATCTTTATTAAGTCCCTTCCCCTGAAAATAAAAACCATATTCATAAAAATTAACCATTAGGAGGTACACACGACCTGTGTAGTCATTCCCCAGTATATCTATTGAGTGAATAAATGTGTGAGAGGCTAAATATTTTAGTGGGGGTCCTGGATATGTTCTTTAGCATCATGATTTTCAAACTGCATGGGGTTAACCCTAGAGATGATTAGTAATTAGCAAAACTATACATCAAAATGTAGATGAAGCCATAACATAATGTGCTGTATTTTACTAAAACATTTTCATACAATGGCATTTTAAACAATATATTTATATAATAAATAGGGAATACAATATAGATTATACTATATAATTTATGTGATCTTGTGAGATAAATCATGCTTTCTGTAAAATTTCGAACTTTTAGCATCTGATTGAAACATTGATTCAAAACCTTCAGATATATGGCACAATCATCTTTAGTTTTAGGTACAATTACATTAAAAGGAGAAAAAGTTAAAGAGGAATTGTTTCCTGCATATGTCCTGGGTGATGGATTGGGAAACAGCAGCATTAGAAATATCACCAGAAATGACAAGCAAGGTCTCATACAGGAGTAATTGAGTTGTAGGGGCTTGTCCTTTATTAGAAAGATTTCAATGTTATTTCTTGACACTGGTGGTCAGGTTTTGTTCTGGTATAAAACACTATGTTAAGATCAAACTAGAAGTCCAGGACTAAGAGGCAGTCACATTCCTTAAGAAGAAAGGCCAACAAGCTATTAAGCATGTTCAACAATGGAAGAGGCAGAGGTATGTAACTAGTTAGTCCTTGAGTCTTAAGATGACAGTGTTTTCGGTCACAGAATGTGGAGATGGTCAACGAGCATTTAGGTCCAAAGGAAGTTATGACTAAATTACATAGTCTGGATGTGAAGTATGATGCTAATGCCAGACATAGTGCACTTCAAAGAGTATCCTCCATCCAGATCTGAATTACAGCTATTATATCCACAATATAATGTGCCTGTCATCACAGAAACTAAAGGTACCCTATTCTAATTTCAGATTTAATATAGAAGAAAGTTTTATTCAGTATTACCAATGAATATTTAATTTTTTCCAAAAGAAATGTTTTAATAAAAGTGGATTTCCTACTTCTGCCAGAAATCCAAAATTTTGTCCAGTTCGTTTAAAAGTCTAAACTCTATAATACTTGGTTTTAAAGTAATAATGTATTCAGAGATTTTCTTTCCTAGGCAAACTGAATTATCACTGGAACTCCAAATCCTGCCCCGAAGTATTCATTTTAAACTTAATTTCGCACTTATTTTCTTCAACTTTTTTCAATGTGTTATACTTCTGGGAAGTTATTGAGCTACCTGAAGGGGAAGTTATCTCATGTAACCTTCTAGTCATATTACAGGATGGGAGTATTGAAAAATAGGAATGAGAAACTTTGCATGTGATTATCATTTGTACATTAATTACTTGCTAGAATTTAAGGAGGAATAAAAATCCAGGATATTTAAAGAATGCCGACCCCATCCCCATTTGACACACTATTGGGGCAATGTACAAACTAAAGTGTTTTAAAGATTTTTTTTTTCTTAAATTATATGGGAAGGTCGAAAAATTAAACAATCATCTCTGTGTTCCAGAACCATCTAGTTAAACTTTCTGATGGGGTCTTAGAAAGCTAACTTCCACGCCAAAAAAAAACAAAAACAAAAATAAAAAAAAAACAAAAACAAAAACAAAAACAAAACAAAACAAAAAAAAAACAACCTGTGAGGCTCTGACAAGCATTTGCTGACAGCAAAGAAAACTTCATTTGCTCCAATGACACATAACTGGAGTTTGAATCACAAGATAACGTTGAATCCTCACTGAGATGGTTAAAGCATTGGAGCAATGAAAATGTCCCAATGTTAAGGAACTTTTAATACATACAATTTGAGAAAATGGCCCACACAAATGTGTCTGCTCAATCACAATTGTTCCAGTAGTGACAGACCATCAAAACCGTCACCATCATTTATGGGAGGGTAGTGATGTTTTTACACATTTGGCAAATGGGGAATTTCTTTTTAAACAAGAAAGTCATTTTTATAAATGTTACTCTTGAATCTTCCTTTATAAGGCATTAAACTTTCCAAAGATATTTTCAATTAGTTCTTGGATAGGCACATGGATAATATTCACCTTAGATAAGATAGTCATGTAACATGTCCAAAGTTGGACTTTTCATGGAAATATAGAAACATATTAACAATTACATTATACCAAAGGGATAAAGTCATTTATTGGTTGTTAAAAGAAAAATACCTCAAAACAGGTACACACTTACTTAAGAGAGCATATGGAAGTATAAGATAAACTTTATGAGAAGAAGCTCATTTACAATGGGAAAAGAACAATAATTAAGAAGCAAGAAATTGAGATAAAAATGATTATTGATTATCTTATTTAAACCAAGCAAAACTCCATCAGTAATACATCAAGTGATGTCAATGTATTAGATATCCATCTTGGGGCATTATGTACAGTTATACTTCAGAGCTAGGAAATAAAGTTTAGAGTGACTAAGTCTCTTGTAAAAGACAGATAACAAATGATGGAAACTAGATTAGAGCATTACTCATTCCATTCTTCCCAAGCTCCTGATAGTTTAGACATTGTATTTCCACTTGGTACATGAGAATGTGAGTGCTCTCTATTCAAGTTTACATGTTTAATATGCAATACAAACTCAAACTCAGATCTGCTTGACTCTAAAGTCTATGTTCTCTCTCCCAGATATGGACCAGATTTTGTTTGTAGGATAAGATTTTCTTACCTATTTATCCCACTTATGTTTTGAGCGGAAACTTCCTCCCTCCATGTGTTGACTCTAGCTAAGCTCCACGTCTGCTTTCTATTTTCCCCTCCCTGGCATCTCAGTGTTCTTTTGCTTTGCCGTAGAGAGCCTCCTAAATGTTTAATCAAGATGTCAGACTAGGGCTTGTCAGAAGTCATAGCTTTCCTGTAAGGGGCTTTCAGTAACTCGCCTCCTTGTACCAATTACAGGCTGTGCTGTGTCTACTGATGATTTGCTCAAACCCCCTTTTCCATGTCACAAGTACTCAGTGTGGGTCATGTTATCCTCTGCAGCAACAACACTCCTTTCTACTACACATGTCCCTCTCGACCTTCAGCTCTGAAGTAACCATTACATTTTCCTGAAAGGAAGATTAAAAACAATCTATAAATTGTGTCTACAAACAATAAAGTGAACTGAGTTAATACAAAGCATTCAGACACATGGTCAGAGATGGAGGAAACTATGAAACTTGCCCCACAGTGTTCTATGAAAAAATTCATGTATGACTACTTTAGATGAGATGGTCTAAGAAAATTAATCAGAGCAAAGGTAGAAACCAAGCCAGGCGTAAATCTCTCTTTGCACCTTACTTGGGATATAACACTAATGTCTTCTGATTCTACTCACCTAATATTATAATCATGTAAGGTTTTTTGTTTAATTGTGTGTGCATGTGGGGTGTGTGTGTGTGTGTGTGTGTGTGTGTGTACATGCACATGCATGTTACTGAGAGTGCATGTTTGTGGGTGTGAGGTTAGAGCTTGCCATTTGGTCAGACTGACCAGCCAGAAAGATTCAGGGATTCTCCTGGTTCCTATTATCCCCAGCAAAGGCAGTAGATGTTTTCCAATATGTTCTTTATTTATAATTTGTTCTTTTTAATTGTTTTGAAATTTTAAGAACATCATGTTCCTTTTACTAATGGTCATTAGTCTTTCAATCTTGTCTGATTATGGTTAATTCTCTTTTCAGGTGCCAGAATGCTATTGAAACTTATTTTATTAGATCATTTCATTTCACTGTCTCAAGGAAATATACTCCAATTATATCCCAGACTATCTAGAATAAAATCTGAATCCCTTGTAAGGTTTGTAAAGCCTATCAGTCTTTATAGGCCCTTCTTATTATCTTTAGTACCTCTTCCTTATGTACTCTCATCTCATAAATAACCACACTGCTCCTGGTCCCTGGTATTTTGTGCTACCTCCTCCTGCTGACTGAAAAGTAGTCTCTGCAGACCACAGCCTGGCAGGCATCTCTTGTCACTCAGACTTCCATTGAAAGTCATGCCATTCAAAGAGCATCAGTGACCATCAATACTTTATTTGGGCTCTGGGTATGCAAAGCCAGGACCTCATTCTTGTGCAGTCTAATTCAGAGAACCATCTACCTAATCATGCAAAAGTATTTCTAATCAGATAAGCCTATGTATAACAACTTGGCAATGTTGCATAGCATAAATTCCTCAATTTCTTTTTGTGGACATAATCTCCAAAAAGAAAGAACTCACTGGAAAGTTATAGACTTTTTCCCAAGGGATTGTAATTTATTTCCAGGGAGCTTTGAAAACACATTGGAGCTGAGTGAGCCATATGTCACTTCAACCAATCAGAGTCAACTAGACTCTCCCCCGATTGTTGGCCAAAAGGAAGTCTCTAAATGAAAGAAAGAAAGAAATCTTCAAGGAGTCTTTATTTAAATCTGGGGTCAGAATAACCAGTTTAAGAGCCTATCCGCAAGCTAACCCATTAGAAGCAAACAAAGGAAATGTTTCAAAGAAAGTGACTTAGCAAAGCAAAGTCACTGTTACTGAAGTCAGCATGTCTGTAACAAAAATGGGCAGTATAAATGTCCATGTAAAAGGTACTTGTCGATATTAGCAATCAGAAGACACCAAGGTTATTTATTTCCCAACTGTAATTGTTAAAAGTACACCTATATAAGTGGTAAACCACTCAGAATTTTCACAATTAGTGTTTTCTGTGTGATGTAGCCCATCACATTCAATATCGTCATCATTTAATTTAAGTGGCTATTTTTGCTTTTGAGCTCATATGGTACCTCTGAGGATATTAAACAATATTCAATGATTTCATTGTATCTGTATTTATTGGTTTTCTCTGTACTGTTCAGTATGGTATGTAATGGACCTGCCCTCCCTCTCAAAAATACAAGTATCTTTCAGGGCAAAGCAGTCAGGCAGTGTGTGAATTAAGTAGTTACAAAATGTAAATAAGACTCAAAGACCTTGGCTACAGGGATATAGAAAGTCCACTGTATTCCTTCACACAAAGTCTGTGCATCCAACTTACCAACTAATGATATCTGTTTCCTATTCTGCTTTTAGGGTCCATAAGAAGAGGGTTCTAATCAGAGGAAACTACTTAACCAGATAACTAGAAGGAAGGTTCAAAGAAACACTTAAACCCTTCACATGCCTCTGGCAGATTTTTATCAAGGGATTCAATCATAATTACCAAGTTTAGTAAGCCTGACACAGATGGATGAGTCCAGATTGCTTCATTAAGATAATCCAATTTTTCTTTCTCAAAATGCCCGTATTACTCTGTCACAACAGGAAAGAACTTGAGAGGGTGATAGAGGATGGGAAGTACATTCTATTCACTCAACCTTGTCCTTGCCTACTATGGTGAAACTGAGCTCAGATTTTTCCTGGCATCCTTGGGTTCTATGGTTCAAGTCTTCCTACAGTTGGGAATAGCCATCTCCCTTTTCATTCTCAAAAAGATTTAAAAAAAATTAGTCAGTCCTATAAAGCATCTACCACTTTGTTCATGATAGATTCATAAACTGAATACGTTTATTTTGTTTTCCCTTCACGTTGCTGCTTCTCCAAAGCTGGCCTATGTGAACTCTTTTAGTAGCTTCCCTTCTAAGTGAATGCTACCAATCAGAAACCATAGCAATTTCAGTAAGGTAGAGCCAGGTTATTTATGTGTTGGTTTGCTGCCTGCCATGCTAAGGTCTATTTGCACCCCTCTATACCAAAAGTGGGATTGCAGGAGCTCTCTGATAAGCCACAGTACAAGTTCAGGCTTCTAAAGTCAACATATCCCCTTGTTCTTTTAGACAAGGGTTCTCCACTGTTACTTGCCACAGGATATTCACAGTGCCTTGTACGTTTTTTTAATCATGTCCACATTTTTAATAAATAATTTCACTTCCAGTTGCATGCGTCTTGTGTTTCCTGCTAAGAGGCTGGATGATAGAATGTCTCCTCCCTTTTTGTTCTTTCCATTTATCTACAGTGAATGTAGAAGGCACACCTAATTTGCTTATGAAAAAGTTTAAGCTCAGAGAAGAATGAGATTCAATTTTAGGTGCCCCTGACTCTGGCAGCTTCATGCTGTCATTCTGTATCAAGTAAGTCAATTTATCAACTGCTTCCAATATTAGAAAATGAAGGAAAGAAACAGTTCTTGTAAATCTCTCAATCACAAGAGAACGTGAATAGGGAGATGGAGATAGTGGTGTCCAGGAGGAGTTGGTGGGGGAGATGGTGGATAAGATATAAATATATTATATATGCATATAAAACAACTAAAAGGTAAAATAGAAATCTTTCAATTACATATGTATATATTTTCATTTAGAAATACTTCTTGTATATTTTATTGAAAATCATTTTTTTTACTCTACATTTCAATTGTGGCTTCCCCTGCTTCATCCCCTCTGAGTTGCTTTCCACCTTCTCACCCATCCAACTCCATGCCTCCCCTCTAAAGCATGTAAGTTCCTATGAATTTAGCACTGAACTTGTTAGAGAAATCATTAGATGAAAACGAAATAAAGTCCATATAAAACAAAGGTACCTGGGAACCCTAACCAGTGTCAGCTTTAATATGTGACTATATAGGATATTAGAGCATCATTAGGATAGCCCTAAAGTCTATAAACCATTTCTTTGACACTTACCAAATGTTTTCTGGTAAAGTGAAATCTTGATCATTTGCTTTGTCTTGGCAAGGAATATGTCTGCAATCTCTAAGAAGGATTTCAAAGAAAACTGGGGTGATAGGCTGAATAAGAACAAAATACAACATTTATGCTCCTTTCTAGCTACACACTGTCTCTGTATGAGTGCCAATTATATTATAGAAGATAAATTCATTTCTTTTAAAATTTAAGTATAATATAACAGGCTAAGCTCCACCACCACATATCTGTTTTGCCTGTGATGTCATAGATCGATGACTGGTACCCTTTGCATGTAAAATTTGCAAGCTTCAGATGTAAGAAATCTACATCTATTGTCTAAGATGACTAGAACATGCAAAATAATGCAGAAGCAGCATTAAAATATTGCATTGAGTGGAAAGGTTGAAAACACATTGACCAATGATGATTTTAGTGTGAAATATTCATCAAAAACTCATGTTTGAGTTCTTGGTCCTTAGCTACTGCAGGTGTTTGGGAGGTTGTGGATCCTGGATGGCATAGTACAGGTCTCTAGGGCTGACCCTCTGCAGATAGACTATAGCCCTGCTTCCTATGTGTATCTCTCTGTTGGATGATACTGTTACCAAGTGAGAAGCAGCAGGTACACAATCCTGCTGCAGGGCCTTCATAATGGATTGATATTCCCATACCCAGGAGCCCAAAGTGAATCATTGATCTCATCAATTGCTTGGCCAGGCATTTTGTCACAATGACAAGAAAGCCAATTAATACACTAAGATCCAAACTATACTACATTAATTATGGGCATGAAGAGACTTAAGGAATTAATTCTACAGAGAGATGGGAAAAGAAACTTACAACATATAATGCATCTACCCCATTCCTTACATTAATATTAAGTTGAAGTTTTACATTTCTCTTACCTACATTGAGAAATAAGATTCCAGAGCAACAGCTCAGTCTGTTCTGCATTTTGAAGATACTTTCACTTAGAAGGGTCATTCAGAATAAACAAAGGGTCCTCTAAGACACCAAGAAAGCATGCGTGTATGTGGGCTTCATAATATCTAGCATTACAGAATTGCCTGTACCAGTTTTCGACCATGGACTCAATATTTCCTGACAATAAAAGTCTAGACTAATACTGCCTTAACTCATTTATTTTTATCAAGTTGAATTACTTACAATACATGAATTATTTACAATGCTTGCAATACTTACACACATCTACATGCCTAAGATAATTGAAATAAAAAGCAATAGAACCTGATAGTTCTAGTTTGGAAACCATAAAAAACTACAACCCCATTTACATATGTGTTATCTGATCTTAAAATGGTTTTGCAGAAAAAAACCATTTTCCAAATGAGTCAGCAGGGTGATAATTTTATCAGCAACAACTGGGATTGATACTTTGTCATTTTGACAGTACTACACACCAGGCACTTAGTCAGATAACACACAAGTGCCATCTCTGTTCACACCAGAGCCTCATCAAGTTAATAATGGTCCTTCACTAAAAGAAAACAAGTAAACTGTCTAATTTTGTGTTGGACTTTGTAATGAGTTGTATTTCTTGGGCTATGTTGGCTCTGGAAGTGGCACTACTAAGAGATTTGGCCTTGTTGGAGTAGGTGTGTCACTGTGGGCATGGGCTTTAATATCCTCATCTTAGCTGCCTGAAAGTCAGTTTTACCCTAGCAGTCTTCAGATGAAGAATGAAGATGTAAGTAAAACTCTCAGCTCTGGCTGCACCATGCCTGCCTAGATGCTTCCATACTCCCACCTTGAAGATAATGTAAGGCAGCCCCAATTAAATGTTATCCTTATAAAGTTGGCATAGTTTCTGTTCACTGCAGTAAAACCCTGATCAAGATAAGGTTAGTCTTGTGCACTGTATACTCAGATGCTGAGTTCTGTACCCAACTTCAAGCTGCAGTCTAGATATGAACACTGTATTGACCAATGTCCTATAAAGAATGCTTCCCAATAATCTCTGCTAATAAAAGGCTAGAGCCTGTGAATGGGAAGGGGTGAGAGGAAGACAAAACTTTGGATCCAGTGAGGGGATCTCAGGTAGAGATCACGAGGAGGGAGAGGGTATAAAGGAAGGAAAAGAAGGTAATCACCAGGCAGTGAGATGGACCGTGAGGATGAACTATGAGCATGTGGCCGAGAAAAGCTCGCTCTGAGGACACCCATGGAACAGAACAAGATGAAGTTTGCAAGGAACAGGACATTTATCTGGGTATTAAGAGACTAGTTGGGTCAGAATAGCTCAGTATCTGTCTACTTTAGGCCTGCAGCTTGTTAATAAAAATGCTAGGTTTACTTTTCTTTATTCAGGAGCGATATGGGCTCAAGTTGGCACAGAAATGTATTAGAGCTATCTCTGAGCAAAAGCGGTCACAGCAAACCCTCCAGAAAATACCTACGACAGTTGTTATTTCCCAAGTTCTCCTTGCTCCTCAATGGCAATACCATTACTTAAACCCATTGGTTTCTGATTCTGGACCCAAGTATTCTGAGAGACAGAAAGGTCCAAAGACACAGATCTGACCAAAAACAAAATAAATAAAATTAAAAAAATAAAAGCTTCTTCAGGAAGGAAAATGAAGGTAAAATGTGTTTCAGAGTAGAATTATCCTCCCAGAAGCTCTGCATGGTCGCCTTTCACACATTAGGTGCCAAATGGGAGCTGCAAAGAGCAATACACCCAAAGTCCCTTTTCCTCTTAAGACATGATTAAATCTGAATGGTTTTCTCTTCATTTCAGTATCCTCAATCTTTGTCGACTTCCTTCTTGCTACACAAATTCCTCACTACTTCCTTTGGTTTTCCCATAAAGAGAAGATCTGAAAAGCAAACCCAGGCTTATGAGTTTGCCTTTCTGCCACAGTTTACCTGCACAGAGCTTACGGCTCTAGGCATACCCATTCCAAGTCCGAAGGCTGGGGGCTATCATTTACATATAACATGGCTTTTACATATAACAAGGAGATTGTTCTGAGCCTGGGGCCTTTGAATAGCGCCTTTCAAACTACATCATATTAATAACAATTTACTTTATTACCCAAACAATTTACCTATATTGCCAAAAAGTAAAATCTCCTACCTTTCTTTTCTTTGAAATAACTTATAAACAATGGAATGATCCTAATCTACATACTATAATAAGTAAATCAGAATAGAGTGTCAAATTCTTAGCCAGAAATCCTACCTGATGTTAATGGCAACAGTTTCAGTTTGTCATAAAACTGAGCTTGTTTGGGGGAAAAAACAAAACAGATTCATTCTGGACACATTTTTAAAATGTTGCTATAGTCCTTTTAGCAGGGCTGCTACTAACAGCTGGTGAAATTATACCACTTGCCTCTTTGGCTTTAGCATATTTGTGGAGTTAACCTCCCTTGTTATTTCCCCTTCCTTATCGGAGCAGGAATATAATTCATATATGAGCAATTACATAAGAAACTATAGTTTATCTGTGTACAGATGACCTTCTATCCAGGCAGACTGCTCTACTCTTCCCACAAGACAGTCAGGCACGCTATTATTTCTTCAAAGGTCATAGTCAAGTGGAACAAATACACCTGATATTTTCTGCATTATTTGCATGTAATTTGCTTATGCCCAAACAGACTGATTTTGAGGAGTACAAATCTAATTTAAATTTTCCTGAACTACCATGGTGAAGTGATAACTGTGCTTTCTGAATTTTGACAGCAGTACAGAATTTTCATTAGATGTTAGAAGAAAACATCAAACACTTGAGGAATGGAACATATTCTAAATGCAAAATAGAAGCAGGAACCTTGTAGATATAAAACACCAGGCACATTTGCTAAACTTGAGGTCATACCTAGCAAGAAGCTTCAAAAACACCCCCATCAAACACTTAATTTAAAGTGGCTTTTTTGTTCCTGGGTTGGAGGGGGTAAAGGTTATGTTATTTATTTTAATATGCTAGAATATCTCTCTATACAAAGCATACCCAATTAGAAAACAATTCTTTTAGTTTGGAGTGTTAACAGCAATTTTAAAGGCAGATAGCATAAATAAGGGATAATCCCCAGGATCAGTTCATTAAAGCCTAGCGTGAATGAATTTGAAGGAGCATCGTTCAAGAGCAGATGCTTGCAGGAGCTGTCAGAAGCTGCTCCTGAGAGAGGAGGCAGTGGATAGACAAAGAAGAGGAGCTGAGGACCCAGAGTGATGGTCTCCAGCTTCCAGTGCTGCCCATGTATAGCCCCAGATACACTTGGCCGAAACCCACCTTTCAAAACTCTATATTCCGGATTGATTGTACTGGGGGAAGGGGAGGGCAAAGCCATTGTTGTTTTGTTGGAAGGCAACAGTTGTATCAAATACATGTTAGGAAATATCTATGTCATCAGTTGTAGAAAAAGTAATCAATTGAAAAGTAGTAAACAAGGGCTGGCAACTTGCTGCCACTTGAACTTGCTACTCTACTGAAGGAGCTATGCAGGATAAGGAGAGAACTCACTCCCTCAAATTGTCTCTGACTTCCATGTGCAAGCTATGAAATCTTGTGTGCACATAGACCAAACTACAGACATGCACGCGTGTGCACACACACACACACACACACACACACACAACACATTAATAAATAAAAAAAAATTCTAAACAATATGGTGAGAAAAATGGCTGCCAGAAGAATACGATAAATAACGGGAGCAATGGCTTGCAGCTTCATTGTCCTTATGAAAAATGTTGGTTTCAGAATATATTTCCTGTTAAAGTTGAGCCTCTCCGTACATGCTCAAACTCTCATTGCAGTTTCTGTTCTGTACCTGTGCTGTGCGGCTAAGGAAGGAGTCAAGAAAATGCCCCAATTTTCCTCCGTAGAAGAGGTATTTTCTATTCTACATTAATGACTAGTCTCCCCTCTCCCCTTCCAACATTCATATCATCTTGAACCACGCTACAATGAAGAAATTAAGAATTAACAGAATCAATCAGTTGCTAGCCTGAAAAAAGAGTCAAATAGAAGACGGAATGTAACCTTTCTCGTCAACTAGGGCATATCCAAGGGCATGGTTCAAGGCCAGCATGGCAGTCACCTGTCTCCTGAAAATGAGCCCTAGTATAGCGACTACCTCATAAAGAGCACAGGTAACAGCAAAGGCAGCTCTCAGGCAGAAATACGAAATTAAAAACCCTAGAAAGCCAGGTTTGCAGAAAGCTTCTTCATAATGAATCAAACCAGGGAGTCTCCATAGTGACGCTTCATCATCGCTCACCAAACCCGCTGCCTGCTCCTTCCCCGCGCCCTATACCCTGAATAATGTATTCACTGCTCTCTAAACACACTCTTGTCCCTTCAATTCTGTGCTTTCTAAATCCTACCTGCATGTAGACACAAGTCAGGTTCCTCTGCTAGTGTGTAAATCTAACTCACACAATAGACAAGCTCCCCTAGTATACTTCTTATGAGACTCGTTACTTTATAGCATATTGTTTCTACCATCTTGGTCACAGTGTATGTCTTATCATTGCTATTAATCTCTAAGTTTCAGAGAGGTAGATCTTCATATTAAGTCATTTAACATTTTGAATATGTGTGTATACATAAATATGTATGTGTGGGGGTGTGCCTGTGTGTGTGTGTGTGTGTGTGTGTGTGTGTGTGTGTATGTGTGTGTGTGTGTGTAAGTGGGTCTTGGGAAAGGGCTCAATTCATAAACGCTCACCACACAAGCATGAGAAAAAGAATGTAGTCCCATAGAACCCATATAAAAAGCCAGATATCAGCATGTACATCTCAAATCCTATTGTGCAGACAAAGACTAGGGAAACTTGGTACATGCTAGCCAGCCATTTTTGCCAAATTTACTACCATCAGGTTAAGTGAAAAACTTTAGAAAATAAGGGAAGTGTGGGAGTGTGGTCTGGAGTAATAGCTAAGTGATTAAGAGCACTGATTGCCCTTGCCGAGTACCCAGGTTTAATGCTCAGTATTCATATAGTAGCTTACAACTGTCTGTATCTCCAACTCAAGAAGATCTGATGCTTTCTTCTGGCACCATATAGATACCAGACACTCACATGGTACACAAACATAAATGTAGACCAAGTACCCGTACACACAAAATATAACAGCAGCAGCAACAACAACAGCAGCAACAGCAACAACAATAATAATAGTAAATTTTTAATGAATTGGGGCTGAAGAGATGGCTCAGTGATTAGAAGCACTTGTAGCTCTTGCAAAGACTTGTTTGAGTCTGAGCACCCATGTGATAACTGACAATTGTTTGTAACTCCGGCTCCATAAGATTCAACATACTTTTCACATCTCTGTGGTCACCTGCACATGCCCCATGCAGGCAAACATACTATTTAAGATACCTTGAATCTTTAAAATTTTTAAAATACAGTAGACAACAGTTCACAAAGACACTCATGCTGACTTCTGGTCTCCACAGATATTCACACACACACACACACAACACACACACACACATACATACACCCTTATATACATAAACAGATACAGATATCTACAAACTTGTACACATACATAAACATAAAAAAGTGTGTTAAATATCTAAATGGATGCTATGATGATATGAAGGGGAAAGAGATTGAGCTAGAAACAGCAGTTGACAGTGTTTTTACAACTAAGAGATCCAGGCCAATGCACAGTGGCTCAGTGGGTGAAAACACTAGCTCAGCAAGCCTACTGACCCACGTCCAGATCGCTGGAAGCCATATGCAAAGCCAAATGCCATCACATCCATCTGTATCTCTAGGAGAAATGCTTAACAGTTTGCAGGCCAGCCTGCCTGAAGTACAGGGTTCAGTGGCAGGAACAGAGGAAACTGTTTTGAAACAAGGTGGAGGGTGAACATCACCACCTAAAACTTGCACACACAGAGGGGTGGGGGAGACATAGTCAGAGAGAGAAGAAAAAGACTGAGAGACAGAAGAGAAAGAGGGAAACAGAGAGGAAGAAATATTTAAAGATGATAATTTCATTTGAAAAAATATCTTGTAAGTTTAATGACTTGTGGAAGAACATAAACCATAAACTATATAGGAGCACATACACATATACATACACATACATATACACATACACATATACATATTTGTATGTGTGTATATCCCATCATTGCAGCATTGTAGCCACATGATCATCTGGCCCATGCTAACAAGTCCTGAGTCATCATAACAAATTGCATATAATATTTGTCACATATCCATGGA